>CM053773.1:59826453-59904953 GCA_028658325.1 Potorous gilbertii
GCCTGTGTCTATGACTCAAAAAACCAAAATGCCAGATGGCTCCCTGAGAGACTCATCAAACTCATCAATCTTCCAGGGAAAAAACCCTGAGAAATTTCTCCTTTATTCTATTTCAGGACAAGCGGAATTACCAGCGTCCAGTCTCAAGGAGGAGCAACAAGAATGTCACCGCAACCACGATGGGAAACTAACCACCCTCATTAAGTCTCAAATAGATTCGACATTTATGAAGAAACATGTTTACTACCAACAATTACGCACCCAGGAAGATACGGTGGCGAGATCAGAGGCGAAGAGCACCAGCGGACTTCGACGGAAAAATAGACTCTGTTTCTCAGATAAATGAGAGAGAGAGAGAGAGAGAGAGAGAGAGACAGAGAGACAGAGAGAGACAGAGAGAGAGAGACAGAGAGAGAGAGGGAGAGAGAGATTTTGATGGGGAAATACATTAAACTCAATAGAAAATTGGGATATAAGTACAGAGGAGAGAGATGAAATTATGAAGGAGGACAGAGACTGGTTCTCTGATAAGGATACAGAGAGAAATCTAGGAAATGGAAAGACAAGAGATTCCAATAAAATGTATTTCTAAAAAGCAGGAGGGTAAAGTCAAAGAGGGAACAGTCACAGAAGAACCAAATTTCAACTTAAAGAGTGGATAATAAAGGGAGGATTAAAAGGGGGAAAAGGAAACAACGGGCAATCTGACTCTGGGCAAGGGCAAAAGAGGAGGGGCAGTGGAAAGACAGATTGCTTCAGTTTTATATTGCTAGTTTTGGTCACATTTCTTGTTTTTCACCAACTCCTTTTGATAAAGAGGTAAAGAAAGGAAAAATGTAATAGGATATGATGGAAATGTATAATTAACCATCATAACTGTGAACATGATTGGGAGGATAAACTCACATAAAACAGAGGAAAATCACAGAATTTGAAAGTTGGAAGGGACATTAGTTACCGTCTAGTTTTGCCCATACACAGAAGGTCGACTTGAAGACTTCCAAGGAGGGGGAACCCACCAAATCTGGAGAGAGCCCATCATAGTTTCAGACAGTTCTAATTGTTAGGAAGTATTTTTTTCTTGACATTAAACATAAGTTTATCTCTTTGCAACTTCCAACCACTGTTTCTGGTTCTGCCCTTTCGGTCCAAATGGAACACTTTTAATCCTTCCACATGATGCCCATTCAAATACTTGAGAACATCTATTATGTCTCCCTTCCCCCAAGACTTTGTCTTTTCAAAACTAAACATGCCCACTCATATGACATGGACTGGAAGCCCATTACTATTTTGACTGCCCTCCTTTGGACTAGCTCCACCTTATCAATGTCCTTCTTAAACAATGGTGCCCAGAACTGAACACAATTCCATAGACGAATTCTGAAAAGAGCAGAGGACAGTGTTGATAGGCATCTCCTTATTCCTAGGAGTTATGTCTCCCTAAATGCCATTAACTTTTTTGGCTGCATTACCCTGCTGACATATATTCAGTAGTCCACTAAAACCCCCAGATCTTTTTTCAGAAGTGCTTTCTATGCATACTGTTCCCATCCTATATTTGCGAAGTGTTGTTTTATTTGCTTTTTTTATCCAAGTTCAAGACTTTACATGTAACCCTACTGAATATCATCTTACTACATTTAACCCAGTGTGCTAGGCTGTCAATATCCTTTTGGTTCCTATCACTGTAATCAAATGTATTTTCCTGTTCCTTCCAGCTTTGAGTTACCTGCAAAACTGATAAACACACCTCTTATTTATGCCTTTATTCAAGTCACTGACAAAAATGTCAAACAGCATGGGGTCCAGATCAGATACCATGAGTACTCCACAGGAGACCTCCTCTTATTTGGACATTTAAAAAGTATGTTGATTAATTTTTAAGTGCAGTCAACTGACTGTATAGTCTAATCAATATCCCTCTTTCCTAAAGAGTGAATGAGATATTTGAAAAGAAAAACTTGGCTAAAATCTAAAAGAAACCATATGCCCACCATGCCTCTTGTCTACTTTTAGTAAGATTGTTAAAAAAAAAAAAAGGAAGGAAATAAGGTTAGTCTGTTATGCCCTGTTATTAATGAAGGCATGCTTCCCTTTCTAGATGTTCACCAACCATCTCTTCAATGACATGTTCTAACAATTTTTCAGGTAAGAAAATCAACTCCACTAGCATCTTGTTTGCACACTCTTTTCTTTCCCTTGTCGATAACCAGCCCAACAGTTGCCTTTTCCCAATCTTGCATTACCTTTATTATTTTCCATCCTTATATGATCATTGTCTAGCTCAGCAATCCCATCTGCCAGGTCTTTCGAGGGACCAAGAATGTCATTCAGTTGGGTTAAGTGGCTTTCATTTAATTCATCAAGGGCAGTTAGCTAAGTGTTCTCTTACAGTCTCTTTTCTTATCTTGGGTATCAACTCCTTGTTAGTCATTTATCTTCTGCCATTTCCAACGTAAAGGTCATTATCCTTTGAGTATAGCTAGCAGAATCCAGCAATATGTTGTTTACAAGAAACAGACTTGAAACA
This sequence comes from Potorous gilbertii, assembly GCA_028658325.1. NCBI lineage: Eukaryota > Metazoa > Chordata > Mammalia > Diprotodontia > Potoroidae > Potorous > Potorous gilbertii. The sequence continues at coordinate 59,828,987 of CM053773.1, forward strand.
AAGATTCACACAGAATTAAAATAGAAGGTTGGGGAAATTTTGTTTTTTTTATTTACGGTATGCTCCAGGCAAATATTTTAAAGTAGGAGTAACGGTCATGATCTTAGACAAGGCAACAGTAAAATTGGAATTTTCCCAAATTATACAAGTTAAAATTCTTTCCTGCAGGGCCTGAGGAACCTCCTCCTCTTCCATGAAGTCCTTAAGATCCTTTCTAAAATGCATGATCTAAACCTCCTCAAATTTCTCCATGACCTGCATTCCTCTTTTGAATTTACTAGGCATGGAGTAAGAACAGCTTCTTCCTGACTTCAGATCTGACCTCAGACTTTTACTAGATAGGTGACCCTGGGCAAGTTATTTAACCTTGTTTGTCTCAGTTTTCTTATCTGCAAAATAAGCAGGAGAAGGAAATGGAAAAACCACTCCAGTATCTTTGCCAAGGAAATCACAAATGGAGTCAGGAACAGTCAGACAGCTTAAAACAACTGAACGTCAGCAACAAATACTCCAAACTGATTTCTAGACTGGCGTCTTTTCCTTTTTAAATGTATTCTATATACATTTTCTAATGCACTCTATCATTCTATCCCCTCAGTCATTTACTCAAGAGACATTAATTTGCCTTCTGAATCAGGGATTAGAGAAGGGGGCAGAAAGTAGAGACCAAGATGAAGCCAGAAGAAAGAAAAAGGGATCTGATACTGAGTTTGGCAAGACAAATTCTGACATGGGTCAACTAGGTTCCACAGTATTTCCTACAATGCTACTAATATAATCTCAACTTCATAAATATGGGACAGGAAGTAGGGTGGGAGGAACACTTCATTTTAATTGTGTTATGTATTTGGAAGTCAAAAATCTTTTTATATATTGTAAAATAATCTCTAATTTAGACTTTTCATTCATTAACAAAAGCCTTCCAAATTATTAAAATGAGTGAAATTTTGCATGATCTAAATATGCTCACCACTGGTGACAATCAAGTTATATTTATATTTTCTCCTTTTAGAATTCATTTGAAGTGATTCCAGTGAATGTATTAGAAACAGGAGAGGTTTAAAAATATTAATTTGTTCTATTACAGAGCACCTGAATAAATTCTAACAAATTTTTCATCTTAGTCACAACTGACCCATTTTCCAAATCAGAAAAATGGTAATTCATAATGTTCTCATTAATTTCAATAATTAGGAAGAAAGCTTATCTAAATTAGTTAAATCTGAATTATAGAATATTTTTAAAAGGATATTATTTTATTACTTCCATAGACATAGAATCCTTTCTTTGCCTCGTCCCTCTCAAGAAGTGATTTTGGTTTTTCTAAGGCAATGTCAACAGCATAATTTCTAAGTAAATCAAGCTGAAAAGTACCCAACAAGGAACTCAGGATGGCTATTTTAGAGAGAGGATTATCATCAAAAGATTAGCCCCTCAATGACTAGTATTTTAGACTCATGAAATATGGAGGGTTCATAGCTATCCTGTAAGATATAATCTCAAATCTTTCTAATTAAATTAACATTATTAGATCTTTCAAATTAAATTATTAAAATGAGTACATGGAGTAACTGTAAATATACCAACCAGGAGAGGCCCTATTTTAATGAATTAAAAACATAATACCATAATAATAGTAGCTGACATTTAGACACTACTAACTGTTTTACACGTTATCTGATTTGAGCCTCAGAATAACTTGGTTTGAAGTCTCTCACCTCAATTAAATGGAGGAATGAATAGAATGCTACAAATGGATTCACTAAGGTCTGAATAAAATTTGGATATAGATGCTTTCTAGCTATATTGGCCTGGGCAAGTTACTTAACCTTTCACTTAATCACTTCAGTTTCCTCAGTTTTCTCATCCATGAAATGGAAATAATAACAGCCCATACCTCTGAGAGTTGTTGTGAACACAAAATGAGGTAGTATTTGTAAAGTTACAAACTTGGAAGCACTACATAAGTGCTAGTCATTTTTATTGAGTACTGCAGATATTATACTTATCTTCATTTTGTATATAAGAAAACAGAGGCTCAGAAAGTTTAAGAGCCTTATCCTTAGTTCTGCAGCTAATAAATACCAGAGGGTTTGAGCCATGGTTGAACTCCAGAGCTCTTTTAGCTGACACTTGAGAACCCAGGAAATGATTTGTAATAACAAAAGTGCAGGCCTATGAAGTGCTGGCATCTGTTTATAGGGCAATTAACTTTGTATGCATATAGTTCTTGAAAATAGTTTGTTCTTTTAAGTGGGTTAATATTCCTTTGACAATCTTGTTTACATGATACACTGGTCTAGTAAGCTACTTAACTTGCTCTTTACAAATTTAATAAGCTGGTTTGGAAATAATCACAGATTTTGAATTCAAATCAATCAGCATTTATTTAGCACCTACTATGTGCAAGTACTAGGCTAGATACTGGGTATGCAAACACACAAACTTCCTTCAAAGAGTTCACCTCTTTTCCCCTCTTCCTCATCTCATATCATTTACACTCCTCCCCCTACTCTCTCCTCCCTCAATCTGGTCTCATGTGAAAAGGTAGCTCTTCTCCTTGTCCTATCAGATTGCTCTACATGCACAAGTGATCTCATTCCATCCTGGCCTCTTTAGCCCCTTCTCTCATCTCCAATCTCTGTTTCTAATCTTCAATGACTCCCAGCCTTCTTCACTAACTTCTCCAAGCACACCCATGTCTCCCCAGTCTTCCAAAAGCCTCTCAGCTTGGTCCATCCATCCATTCTAGCCATCGTTCCTCTCTCCTGGCTTTTGTGGCTACTCCTTGGAAAGGTCAACCACAATTGGTTCCTCTACTTCCTTATTTTCATTCTCTTCTCTCCAATCTCACTTCCAACCTCATCATTCAATTGAAACTGGTTTCTCTCCAGTTACTAAAAAATAACCTCTTATTTCACAAATCTAATGGCTTTTTCTTAATCCTCTTCTTTTTTGATTTTTCTGCAGCCTCTGTCAGTCACCATTTTCTTGATGTTTTCTTCTCTCTAGGTTTTCAGGATACTGTCTTCTCCTAGCCCTCCTACCCATCTGACTGTTTTTTCTCATTTTCCTTTGTGAAACCTTCATTGGGTGACCCAAAAGGCTCTGTTCTGGCCCTCATCTTTTCTCCATATATGCTATTTCACTTGGCAATCTCATCTCTCACAGATTCAATTATTTTCTTGATGCAGATAACTCTAAGATCTATTTATTCATTCCTAACCTCTCTCCTGACTTCCAGTCTAGCATCAACAATTGCCCTTTGGACATCACTAGATGTTCCATATTCACCTTAAAATGAAGGTATCCAAAACTGAACTCATTATCTTTCCTCCAGGGGTGAGGAACCTGCGGCCTCAAGGCCATATGTGGCCTCTAGGTCCAAGTGCAGCCTTTTGACTGAATCCAAACTTCACCAAATAAATTTCCTTAATAAAAAGGTTTGTGCTATAAAACTTGGGCTCAGTCAAAAGGCCACACCCAAGGACCTAAAGGGCCATATCAGGACTTGAGGCTACAGGTTCCCCACCCTGCTAAACATCCCTTTTCCCCAAATTCTATAATACTGTTGAGGGTACATCTATTATCCCAGTCATTCAGACTTACAGCCTAGTGGTCATGTTCTACTACTCACTCTCTCACTTATAATATCTAATCACGTGCCAAATGCAATAAATTCTACTTCTGAAACATTTCTCAAATATGTGTCACCTGACATAGTCACCATCCTAGGGTGGGCCATTGGGTTAAGAATAAAAATCTAACTTGAATGCTATAGCCAACAGTTTGGCTTGCCAGATGGAATGTAATCAAATTATGAATGCAGGAATTTTCACAAAATTATTCAAAATAATATGTAATCTCATTGAGCATGAATAATATCAAAATAATGAAAATGATACGGTAATAATACTACCCCTCAGCTGCTATTCTTATTTAAAGTCATTTTCTTTCAAAAGGATGATGGTAGAGAAGAGATAAGTGGTATTCTCAAACTGGATAGGGGCTCTTTCCTATTCTCAGTGGTTCTATGTTTCTATTGATTGGTGCCACACAAATTCAGCCACTGCCTAGGACTCCAGGAGGACCATGTTTAAGTCAGAAGCATTGCCTGAAGCAGGCTCACGTTGTATTTAATAATAGTATTTTGTCAGGCCCCAAGCTAGAACTTCCTGCATTTTTTTTTTTTGGTGTTGTCAGAAAATTAACTTAACCTACTCATAGGCACATCCATTCCACTTAGCCATATCTACTCACTGACTAGGCTAAATACCCTCTTAGCAGCATGAAATAGTTTATCTGTCAGATTTATGGATAAGGAAAGAATTTAGAACCCCAAAAAATACAAAGAGCATTATAATTAAAAAGTTTTGCACAAATAAAACCAATGCAACCAAAATTATGAGGAAAGCAGAAAACGAGGAGGAGGGAGAATTTGCAACAAGTATCTCTGATAAAGGCTTCACTTCTCAAATATATAGAGAATTGAGTCAAATTTATAAAAAATCCAAATCATTCCCCAACTGATAAATGGTCAAAGGATATGAACAGGCCATTTTCAGACAAAAAAATCAAAGCTATTTATAGTCATGTGAAAAAATGCTCTAAATCACTGATGATTAGAAAAATGCAACTCTAAGCAACTCTGAAGTGCCACCTCACACCTATCAGATTGGCTAATATGACAAAAAAAGAAAATGTTGGATATTGGATGGGATGTGGGAAAGTTGGAACACTAGTGCAGTGTTTAAGAGCAATATGCCCAAAGGGCTATAAAATTGTGCATACCTTTTGATTCAGCAACACCACTCCTAGATCTATATCCCAAAGACATCCACAAAAAGGGAAAAGGACCTAGCTGTACAAAAATATTTATAGTAGTTCTTTTTGTGGTGACTAAGAATGAGAAATCAAAGGGATGCCCATCAATTGGGGAATGGCTAAACAAGCTGCGGTATATGATTGTGACAGAATATTATTGTTAAAAGAAATGACCAGCAGGATGATTTCAAAAAAACCTGAAAAGACTTACATGAAATAATGCATAGTGAAGTGAACAGAACCAGGAGAGCATTGTACACAGTAACAGCAATATTGTTTGATGAAGAAATATTAATGACTTAGCAATTCTTAGCAATACAATAGTCCAAGACAATTTCAGAGTCTAATGATGAAGCATAATATCCAATTCCAGACAAAGAACTGATATTGATTGAATGCAGACTGAAGAATGCTATTTTTCAGTTTCATTTTTTTCTTTAATTCGAGTCTACTTGTACAAAATGATTAATATGGAAATGCTACAAAATTGCACATGTATAATCTATATCTGATTGTTTACTGACTTAAGAAGGAGAAAGAAAAGGAAGGGATAGAATTTGAAACTCAAAACTTTAATTATAAATAAATATACCTACCTCCCACTCCCTGTAAGGGTATGTGAGGGGAAAAAAAACTGACAAGAAATTCAAGAAAGCGTGAAGTTGTAGTTCTTCTAAAATCATATATGCCTGAATCCTATCAGTATCTAAGACTGATATGTCCTTGCATCAAGTTCATCCATAAATCACCCGAGAGCATAAAGCATCCAAAGGACTGGGTAATAATGTCATAAGATCCCTAAGCGTTTTATCCTTGCTAATACCTTCTCATTCTTTCCCTATATGTCTCATTGCTTAAGGGACCCTGACATATAGGGGATGTCATAGGTACAGACAGAGACAGAAGAGAACAGGACAAGAGTTGGAAATAGAAAATAATAAAGTTTAATTGTAACACAATATGTTAAGTGGAATAGTATGAAAGAAGCTGGAAAACTAAGTTGGAATGAGTTTGGGGTAAGCCTTACATTTCACAATAAGGAAGCATTGTATAGTTTAATAACCACAACACCTGGATTTGGAGGCAAAAGAATAGTAGAGGAAGCTGTCACTAGTGCCACCATATACAGCACAGAAATGGAGACATAACTGATACAAGAAACCCCCTGGCTATACCAAAAGGCAGAATAGCAACCCTGTTTAACTAAATATATACATCATGGAGATCCTTGCTACACACAAAAAAGTCTGCCCTAAAAAGGGAACATTTCTGTGCACTACTGCCTCTATTTACATAACTTGCTAATTAGCAGGCCATGTCAATATTTACTGAAATTCTTTCTAAGATACCCAAAGGACCAGCCAAGTCAAAGAGCTATTCATAAACATCTCTTGCCTGAAACATAATAGCTTCACATTTGACTTATTGATACATCTTGTCCCTCTGAAGGCTGAAATATCATCTGTATTTCCAAAAAAATGGAGTTGGGTTACAAATTGTTTTTGAGATTCTTTACCAACGAAATATGGCTAAGGTTTCACTGGTCTTTTTGTCAGTTTTTGGTGCCAGGAAAATTAATTACAACTTGTGAATTACAGCAACCAAGTGTTATTACATGACATGCCTTTCCTCTGGAGAGTAGTCAAACTTTGTTTTACAGCCACTTCCTAAATTGTAGTTGCCATCACTACTGAAAGCTTCTTTCAAACTATCTTAATATTTATCCCCAGTGCAAAGAAAGCAAATAACAATGAGTATTCTGCCAGATTCACATGAAAAAAGAAGAACAAAGGGAAAGGTGGAATATCATTACAGCCAAACTCTGTTTTCATTTCCAGGCTTTTCTTTCCAAAGCTGAAAGTCAGAGCTTTCAACCAGAAGAGGGAAAAAATGAAAGTGAAAATCAGAATTGAAAAGTCATGAATAAGTAAATATTATTAAAAGGGTTTTAGGTATCTTGCATCAAAAGAATGAAGTCCATATAAAGCTCCCTGCAAGACAATTCTATTTAAATACACATTTAATGTGCTGGTATACATTTGCTAAAAAAATAATGCTCCATACAACTCAGTGTATACTGCATTTAGAAATGTAAGAATTTTAGCTCTAAGTACTAAGAGGAGCTTCAAAGGCTCAAAATGATAGATGAAAAATAACATTCTGCACTGCAGTAGTTTCAAAGTTATTCTAGGATTACTATCCCTTCTTCCAGTCCTCAATGGGTATAGATAAATGGGATCATTTTAACAACATGTTCCTCATCTGTAAAAAAGAAATCACAACATTTGTATTACTTGTATTCACAAAGTTACTGTCAGAAGATAGTGCATATAGTCTTTGATAAACTTCAAAGGTCTATTGCCATGTCCATGGTAATTATTGCCATGGATTCCAAAATATCAATGAGACCATCTGATTTTCCTGCCTTTGTTGACTCTTCATTTAACCGTACTTTAGTTCTGACCCACTTGTGGGAAGAAAATGATGAGGTGAATATATTTTGAAGGACTTAAATGGAAGGGATAATTCTAAGATTTTTCAGGTTGAATCAAGCAGAGATGAATGAAAGAGTAGAAGTGGCATGTATGATATGCAATGCACAGCCATATTATAGTGTCCTCTAAAAGACAAAGAAAGGATACGGCTTTTGGTAGACAAGACAATGCAACTCTGCACAACTTAGCCATTCTTTTCAGCATTAAACTATTATGTAGGACTGGCAATGCTATTCTTAAATAGAACATAATTAAATAGAAATAAACACTCAGGTCTTCAAACACAGAAGCTGGGATTTTTGTCAGTATTAAGATTTGTGTGTGCATATGTGACTCCAGTTAAGAAAGTGTTATCAGTCACCTGGAAGCTGAGAGGGAACAGGATAGAAGAACAATGATTCAGAATGATGAAATTCAAACCAAACTAGAGGAATCTGATTGGCAGTTGTCGAAATTACCTTGCCCACTAGGCTAGGAAAGTTGCCAGAAAAGAGGGGAAGGATGGAAAGGAAACAAAGTTGGAAACACTTTATAAAATCCTCATCACAATAAAAATAAAAATCAAATTGAAGAAACATAGTAGATAAGTGTGGTAGTGAATTCAAAGATGGTCGAGAATTACAGGGTTAAAATAAATCTTTACAGAATATTATACAACATCTGGAACCTATGTTAACATCTTCTGATATTAAACAAATTTTTACATTGATTGCTAAAGAATATGACTGAGTTGAAATACTTTCTGAAGATGCTTTCTAGCTTAAAATGATGACAAGTGTAACAGACAAAATCTAATATAGTGTACTAAAACATTAGTGTTGGACATGACTCATTTTCCACCAGGCTGTTCTCCTTTGGGCTTTTCCCTCTCACCCTCCAGAAACCTCTTCATCTTAAAAGATTACCTCAGCACTGGAACTCACTCCTCAGAAGTCCCCTCTGTTCCTAGAGCTCCTCGCTCTGATGGGATGATTCCTCCCAGAACCTCCATTAAGGAGGTTCTTCCAGGCTAAACCTCTTATCATTTCCCACTAGGCTGCACTACTCTGAACTTCATCATGCTCCTGTGCTGGGTACCTTCTCCTCCCCCTCCCTCTCTGTTTTGTCTTCTCCATTAGAATGTAAGATCGGTGGGGGTTGATATTCTTTTTCTTTTTGCTTATATTTGTATTTCCATCACCTAGCATGGTGTCTGACACATAGTAACTGCTTAATAAATGCTCATTGACTGACTGACTGGAGGGTTCATCTAATATGACCCTGTGAAAGACAATTCATGGTAATGAAAAGACTCTAGGACTTAAAATAATGTTTGAATCCTCTACTTACTACCTGGAAGGGAGGGAAGGAAGAAAGGAAGGAAGGAAGGAAGGAAAGAAGGAAGGAGGGAAGGAAGGCTAAGTACTGCATACTGCACACTGTGCTAAGTGCTTTATAAATAATATCTCATTTGATTCTCACAAACTTGGGAAGTAGGCACTGTTATTATCTGCATTATATAATTGAGGCAAACAGAGGTTAAATGACTTGTCCAGGGTCACACAGATAAAGTAACTCAGATCAAGTCCTCCTGACTGCAGGACTGGTACACTATATCCACTATATCACTAAGCTCTTTGTGACATTGGACAAGTCATCTCACTGCTATAAGTTTCACTTTTCTCATCTGCAAGATAGAGCTAGTAACACTTGCTCTACCTACCTCAGAGAGCTGTGACCATCCAATGAGACAATACAAGCAAAGCCTATTTCAACTAGAAAGTGATAAAAATGCAAACTACTATTATGTTACAGATGAGCAACTGGAAGGACAGATTTTCGAAAGGTTACATTGCTAGATGATGGCATTGCTTAGATCAGAGCCTCAATCTCATTCACAACTCAGTGGTCAAATGTTAGGTTTTTCACTACAAATATTATAAAATGTCCAACTATAAGGCAATATATCAGACTTGAACTATATCACTGGTAATAAAATTATATACACTGGATGATCTGTTACTTATTTATAAAGTGCTTTGCAAACCTGAAAATACACTCTCTCTCTCTGTCTCTCTCTGCATATATATATATATAATACACATATATGCTAGTTCAAATATTAGAATTTAGTTTTTGTGTGCTTATTATATTAACTTTTTCTCAACTACCAGTTTATAGAACTAAAATCACATTTCAATTGTGCTGAATACTTTTCAAAAAACTGTTTAAAGACTTCAAGGTGAATTTCATGTTTAACAGTAAATATCCATATGTGGTAGTACAGCATAGTAAATAGAATCAGCTTCAGAAACAGATAGATCTGGGTTCAAATAATACCTCTCTCACATTCTAACTTTGTGATGTCTGAATAATCTCTCAGTATATCTGAAAATTATCCAAAACAATAAAAAGTAAGAAAGTAAGTAACAGATATGCATAGGTTTAAAGAGTTTCCTCCATGAAGAGTTCACTGTACCAATAAAAATACAAGTCTGGGCAAACAATAATACCCAAAATGACTGATGTGTATGTATGTGTGTGTGTGTGTGTGTGTGTGTTAATAGATACACATATATACGTATACAAACACATAGAAAATATATGTTCCAAATGAAAGATATAGAAATCCCAAACTTAATTTCAAATATAGGTTATACACACACATATATACACATACATATAGCAAATAATATATAAAATAAAATTTACATGTATTTGGGATTTAGTACATTATCTAATTAAGCTATTCTTATTATACAAACATTCTCTCAAACTGCCTATTGGTCTTGATTTCATCCCAATGATTTATAGCATTATATATAAAAACCAATATTTATACCACCTTACTTCTTAGTCTTCAAAATAATATCTAGATAACAATTAAAATAGATATAATATTAAAATATAAAATGTATATGTGTGTAAGTATGTAACTGCAGGTAGTATTTATGGTCAGAATTTATTCCTTTCTGAAACTGCTTCGTAAACCTAGGTGAAAGAAATTATATTCAAAAGCACCCATAAATTATACTAATGATGGACAACTTTGAGATTTTTATATTAAAGATTGTAGAGTCAAATTTCTGAAGTCACTGTCTAACAAGTTATTGATCTATACCAATAGGTGGAGGGGGGGAGTTCAAATAGAAATTTACTAATGGTTTGGACCTTAGAAGCCTTAAGATTCCTTTTCTTCCTATGTGACTCACTATACAAAGGACCCATCTGCTGGCAGTTCCAACATTCCTCTAGAGACACAGAAGCAGGGTATTTGTTGCAGAGGGATCCTATTTGTGAAATCACTTATTCTTCCTCTCCATACCCCTTCCTCCACCCCCAGTAATTAGAGAGTCATCATCTGCTGACTTTGGAGGCATGGCATATGATATATCTTTCTAAGTTATAATTTTATTGGCCTTAACATATGCTGAATCCTCCTGGTACTCTTTCGAACGGTTAGATGTTATTTTTGTGTTCATTCCCAGGGGTCTTTGTATCATGAAGGGAACAATTTTACAATTCTTACCAATAAACAAACAACACATAATTTGCAACTGTCAGTACAGAAGCTATATCCAAGGTATCAAATTATTTGCTTCTATTCTAATGTGAAAATGTGGCAATTAAAAATTTAAAAGACATATGGCACCAAATAGAAATTTGACTTGAATAGTGAAATGAATATCATCTCAGCTTAGAATGAGGAGGTGACTTAGATCACATGAGTTATACTGCATTAGTCAATGACTGTCTTTTTATTAGGATACTGTAGTCTCCAAAAATTCAATATAACGATTTCTGTAGTATTCTGCTACACATCTAAATAGAAAAAACAGCTGTGATCTCCGAACCAAAAAGAAAAGGAAAAGGTTTAGATACATATTTGTCTTTCCTTTGAAACCTCAACAACATCAAGTCACTTCCAGAAGGAGAGAGAAGCAAATTCAAGATTCCCTAAAAGTGATCTTCTTAAATCAACACACAGTAAATATGCTTCATGATTTATTAATGTCATTAGAGCAAAATTGCTTATAGCTTTATCACATATCTGTAAATGCCCATCCAACAGGCAAGATGACACAACAATCCACATAGGAAGGACAACATGAAAACTACCAACTATCCAGACCTTTAGGCAAAGCTAGGTGGTATAGTGGACAGAGCCCTGAGTCTAGAGTTGGGAAGATCTGAGTTCAAATCCAGCCTCAGACACTTACTGGTTGTGTGACTCTTGGGCAAGTCACTTAATCCCTACTTACCCTAGTTTCTCATCTGTAAAATGGGGACACACTGGAGATGGAAATAGCAAACTACTCCAGTATCTTTGCCAAGAAAACTCCATGGACAAGTCTGTGGGACCACAAAGATTTAGATAGAACTGAACAACAAATCCAGACCTTTCAGAAAAGAAAGCAGATGCAATGGAAAGAGTTTTGAATATGGAGTTTGAGGACTTGGATTCAAGCCTTGACTTTACCTGGCATTGTCTATTTAACTTTAGACGAGTCACTTCACTTCAGTTTGCTCATCTGTAAAATGATCTGTAATGTTCCTGCAGAGGAAGGAAGGAAGAAAGGAAGGAAGGAAGGAAGGAAGGAAGGAGGGAAGGAAGGAGGGATTTGTTAAGTACTTACTATGTGCCTGACATTATGGCAAATAGATGAGAATACAAATTCAAGTCAAAAAAAAAAAAACTTACAATGTAACCAGGAAAGACAATATACAAAAAAAAAGGAGCTGAAAAGAGGAGGAAGGGAGGGGAATGAAGGTACCCAGCCCCCAAAACCCAGAGTTTTGAAGTCCAGACTGGACTGAGTTGAAAGAGCAATGAAGGCCAGCCTGGGTTTCTCCCCCAAATTGAGGTCCCAGTAGGAACTCCCTTTGGTTCTGTTAGCTAATAAACTTCTCCCTTATCCTTGTTCTGAGTACAGAAAGAACATGTGGCAGAGAAATTGTCATAACAACTGAGTCATATATCAAGAATTTTTAAACAATAAAGAAAAATATGATTTTTATTGCTTTGTGCTTTACCACAGACTCAATTTTTAATATTGTTTTAAAAAAAACCAAGTAGAATTCCATATGTGATAATTTATTTCAAATATGATATATTCAGGAAATCAAATGTTAAGTTTGTGGCATAATCCTGACAACATGGCACATTTCAAAAAGCACATAGAGTGTGAACCCTAGAGTATTGGGAAATAATTGTGATAATATTTTATTAGTTTTCAAGAACATTTCCTCTTCTTTAGTTCTGTACCTGTTCAAGAATGGTTAGAAAGAAGTCTTAGATTTTAACTTCATAGATGATTTTAAATAAATGACTTAATACATCAGTTTGAAAACAACATTCTGGACTCAGCCAGCTCCTTGCTCATTTGCAAAACTTTTTTAAAATAGATTGATAGATGACCTCAATGAGTGCTCATCCAAATGCATGTTATAATTAGGAAAATCTGCATTTTCCTCTGGTTGTTGTTTTCATTTGTGAATTGCTACAAGCCTGAGAGCTTGTGGGAACTTGGATTTCATTCTGGAGGCCCTGTGAAATTCTGTAGTATTCAGTGCAATTAACATACTGGCATTTGTAAGGAAAAAGATCTGGAGAACTTCCCTCTTTATGAAGAATCGCTTTTCTATTTGGACTTTACTCAGGATGTCCTCTGTAATTTACATCTCTTGATTTTGACACTCAGAAAATGGCTGAAGTTATCTCTCTGGTTGTATACATCAAGGAATCTCGTGTGACCTTCACAGACTTAAACAGAAAGAAGAGTGGGCTAGATCACATTTGGGAAATAATGGCTGGTCCCTGACACAAAAATCCATTAACAAAGGCGGGCTGGAGGGAGGAGACAGGAATAGTCTCTGGTTGATTCTATAATGGTTGTGAATCATGAAACACTATGCTCTCAGATGAATCAATATTTCAGGTCATCAAAGAGCAATGAAAAGCCCTATAAAGTGTTTGAATAATCTATAACACAGTATCAACAAAAACTGGAGTGGAGTGTAGTATAAAAGATTTCATCAATAACAATGGTTAACAATCAGCAATTTCAGCACTTTAAGGTTTACAAAATAGCCTTTTTTTCTTACTCTGTTGGATCATCACAACATCCCTCAGGTAAGTACTATAAGTAATATTATTATATCTATTTTACAAATGAGAAAACTGAGTGAGGAGCATAGAACTTGTGTCTTGCTAGTCCAATGAAAAGTGAACTGGATTTAGAATCAGGAAATCCATTATGTGGTACAATGGCTAGAACTCTGAGCCCAGAGCAGGAAGCCCTGAATTCAAATTTCACCTCAGACACTTAATAGATGTATAAATGTGGGCAAGTCTGCCTCAGTTTCCTTATCTGTAAAATTGGAATAATAATAGCATCTATTTCACAGGTTTGTTTTGAGGATCAAATGAGATCTTTGTAAAGCACTTAGCCCAGTACTTGGCACATGGTAGGTACTGAATCAATGCTTGTCCCCTTTCTTGATTCTATCATAGATTATTTGTATGATCTGGGAAAAGTCACTTCTCTCTGGGCCTCAGTTTCACACCAGAGATATGAAAGATCTGGACAGGATGATCTCCAAAGTTCTTATAATCACTGAGCTATAAAGTCCAAACCTAGATCTCACCTGTTTTCAAGTCTAGAATACCTTCCATTATACCATACTGTCTTCCTAAGGATATGGATGAATGGAAAAGCAAATGGACCACTTATGTCACTTGAACTGAGATAACAGGCTACATTAAAAGACCCAAAAGAGAGTCTCTGGCAAGTTGGACTCCTTTCAGAGGATTTATAGAAAAACAGGAATATTCTTGCAATGAAAAGGCTTGGACAGATTGTAAGCAACATTGTGCTGGGGAATATCAATGATATTCTTGATTGAAAGATGCATATATAACTGCTATGTGCTGTTTATGTATTTTTAAATTGTCTTTGGACCAAATATCATTTCATCAGTGTAAAGAATTTCCATATAGGAAACTCCCTCTACCAACATAGATCCACAGCTATGCTACAACTCAGAAAAGAGTCTACCTGAGAAATTAAGTGACTTACCTACAATCATACAGCCAGTCTGTGTCAGAGGCAAGACCTGAACACAGGTCTTCCTGGCCCTTGGACCAGCTCTCTATCTACTATGGCATACTGAGTCTTTATTTTAGAAGACTATTTTTATTTTAAATGGAGTTTGGGCTTATTAAGAGTGTCTATCCTGGTGAGATGCCAAGTTGGGGGAACAAAAGACAAAGTTAGTTAGGTGTGTAATTGTAAAGCACAGCAGGGGAAATGAGAGAGAGAGAGAGAGAGACAGAGAGACAGAGAGAGAGAATCTATATCTCAGAACAGTGGCAAGGCAACAGGATAGACATTGTGGAACATCCTTCTAATTTAAAATACACACACACCAAAGTCACACTGTCAAACTTCAATAAATTGCACACATTCCATCTTTTGTTTTCTAAATTCGGATTTAAGGGGAAGCTTTAACTTTCTCGCTTATCATATAATGATTTCTATATTTAAATATTTTTAAAAACCTTCCACAGAGCTACCCAAAGACACAATCTACCTACCTTAGAGTTTCAGAAATTTTGTATGTAAAGGACCCTTGCTGCTGGCTTGTGACTCCTCTCACCTGCCAGCATTAGTCACCCTCATAAAATGATGTTAAATGAGATTATAGTCTAATATAATGAAAAGCACTTTTGCCTGCATCCAAGATTCTTGAATTTTTGCTCTTCTAAGTTAGAGACACATGAACGAAAAGATGTCAATGTGATTCTAGGTTTATATAAAGTACCATGATGATTACTTTGAAATCAAGAAAGAGTTTCCTGGGAAATCATAGTAATACTCAAGTTAAATCAAATTGACAAGCATTATTAAGTATCTACCATCAACAAGACACTGTGCTAAGTACTAGGGATACAAAAAAATGCTGCTTAAAAAAAAAAGACTCAAAAACTAGTCCCTGAACTCAAGAAGCTCATGGTCTGATAAAGGGAGACAATTTGCAAAGAAGTAGGTACAAATAGGGATATAGATGGGATAAATAATAATATCTAACATTTTTATATCACTCTAAGGTTTACAAAATACTTTTCTTACAACAAAATGACTAGTTAGGTGTTAGATGGATGAAAATTATGTTTGTCCTTTGTTCTCGAAGAGGACCATGACATCAAGATGATGACATGACTTGCACTTGACTTTGATCTGAGTGAGGGGGGCTGTGCAAGGTCACCAGTCTCACTTTCTCCTCCTGAGCCATCTGGGGCCAGTGACCAGATATTCATCAGAAGACCTAGGATGTAATGCAGGACCTTGGCCATTTTAGACTAAGATCTTATCACATTCTCACTTTGAGTGAGATACACTCATTCAATGAATAGGCTTCTTTAAGTAGTTACTCAAGGGATGGCCCCTTTTAATAAAAGAAAAAAAATAATGAAAAAATCAAACTGCAAGGGGAAGACTCTCAGGATTCCTGGGTAAAAGAGAAACAGTTACTATTTAGTAGTTACATTCACCCTATGCTAGGTGGGTGGGGACCTGGTGTCCAGTCTATGAGCTCCAGAGTGAATTCAGTGAAGGCTTGTTCTTTGAGCAAGAAATGGAGCCAGTAAACCCAAAGGAGAAAAGGCAGCTTTTGGCCTTGGAAGTGTACTCTCCCCTGGTAGAGCAACCAAGGAGAAGGAAGGGGAGGGGAGGGGAGAGGAGGGGAGTGAAAGAATGAATGAGGAAAAAAGAAAAACATTGATTAAGGGTCTATTATATACTCAGTCAAGGGAAAAAAGAGGAGACAGTCCCTTCTCTCAAGATGCAACCATTCTAATTGAGAAAGACAACCCACATTGTTTTCTCGTGTACAGAAAGGCAAGTAGCATTATCCCCATTTTACAGATGATGGAACTGAGGTTTCAAGAAGTACAGTAATTCACCAAGAATCTTCTATGAATGTGGATGTCCTGTCTCCAAGATCTGACCCTTTACCCTATGCCAAAGTTGCCTCTTTTCTACCATCTTACTCTCATCATGAACTCCAGCATTGAGAGGGATGACATTTTACAGATTTGTTGCTGGTGGGGACCCACTTTTTAAAGGGTCTTGTATTGTTTTCTTTTTGTTGTTGTTGACACGATGAAACATACAAACTGAAAAATTCTATGATAGTGTTGTATGGTGATTTCCTGATAATCTTACAGCATCTGGATTTTAAAATATAATTTCCAAAGTGGATTTACTAATTATGTTATCTTTATGATATGATAATATCAAAATTAACTCACACTCCCTAAGGACTCACTGGCTGGCAGCAGCCAAGATGGCCCAGAGACTTGTTTTTTACATTATTTACTCAACTGCCAAAATGATTTTCCTAATGCACAAATTTGACCATGTTACTACTCCTCTACTCAGTCACCTCCAGTAGCTCCCTATTACCTCTAACATCAACTATATTAATCCATCTATTTGGCTTTTAAGACTCTTTACAACAGACTCCTTTCTGTTTCTCAAGTCTCTCTCAATCTCAACCCATGCACTATACAAACCAGTCACATTGCCTATTTGGTATTCCTCATACACTACATTCCATCTCCTTTCTCTCTACTTCTTCATATTGGTTCTTTATCATAAATGGTATGCCCTCCTCACCTCAGCCTTCTTGAGCCCCTGATTTCCTTCAAGAAACACTTAAGCACCACCTTCTGCAGCAGGCCTATCCTGGTACTCTCAGCTGCCATTATCTTCCCATCCAAGGTTACCTTGTGTTTGCTTTGTATGTGTCTTTTATAATACTTGTTTACTTGCACACTGTTCCCCTAAGAGAATGAATTCTACACAACATAAAAGAAGTATTATTTAATTTCTGTTTTTGTATCTCTATCACCTACCATGCATAACAGGCACCTAAAAATGTTTGTTGATTGATTGGATAATTGTGACAATTCCTTGTAAGTCAATTTTTATAGCATGTATAGTAATATATTATTGTGTAACTAAATGGAGAATTTGGAATGGATGGAAGTAGTAGACATAATGAGAATGTAAGGAAAAGTAATGAGAACATGTTTGTTTCATTATCATTCCCTCGCCTGGATTATTAGGGGCAGGTACAGAAAATCAATGATATGACAAGAAGATGAAAGTTTTCAAAGTCTCTAGCTGTGTTTTTTTTAGTGCTACTTTTAACATTTCAGATACACATGCATATAATTTGCTGATTTGATTGGCAGGTTGAAATGATAGTTGTTCAAAATCAGTTATTGAATGACTGACTTATAGAGTTAAAAATCAACTAACCAAGTAATGAATAGTGAACCTTTAACATGTACAAGGGGTGGAAGGAGAGGAGAGATTCCTATTCATTGAAAACGATTAAATTAAACTTAAGAAAAAACCCACTACATCACATGCTACCCTTGTTTTTGTTGCTACTGAGTCATTTGTCAGTAGTATCAGCATCTTCATGATCCCATTTGGAGTTTTCTAGGCAAAGATACTGGAATGTTTTGCCATTTCCTCAGGCAGCTCATTTTACATATGAGGAAACTGAGGCAAATAGATTTAAATGACTTGCCCAGAGTCTAAATGCTAGTAAATGTCTAAGGCCAGATTTGAACTCAGAAAGATGAGTCTTTTTGACTCCAGGCTGTCTGTCTTCCTATATCACGTAGTTAAATTCTATGAAAGGTTCAAAAAAAAAATGTGAAGCATAGATCCCACTTACTATGCGTTTAAGTAAACAAAATTAGTACATATGAAACTATAAGCAAATGATACACGACAGCACAAAATAAAATCTGAAATGAGTAATAAATGTTTTGAATGTGCCATTGTTCAGAGAAGAAGACTTTAAAAGGGTTTTAAGAGAAATCCTTAGAGATAAGGGATGGAAGAATGATAACCTACATTAAAAAAGAGAAGCCGATGAGACCTTGGAAAAGGCTATGGACAGGAGGGCCCTGCCTTCAGAGATGTCTATATGAATGGAGATATCACACATTTTGAAGAAATAAACAAGATAGAGTAACTAAGTGGATGTGAGATGAAAAGAGATGTGTAAGGTTAGATGGGAAAATGGTGGTATGTTAATTGCATCAGACATGATACCAGACAAATAAAGTTTAGAATCACTCTCATTAGTCATCATTAAGACTTTAAAAGCTACTACTGCTTCTTCTACTACTGATGATGATGATGATAAAGCTTGTATTTACATATGCCTCAAGATTTGAAAGGTAATTGATTATCACACTTGATCCTCACAAGAACTCTGTAAAGTAGGAAATGTTATTATTTACTTTGTACAGATGAGGAAACTGAGTCTAGAAAAGATAAATTGCCTTCCCTATGCTCACCCAGCTAGTATTTGAGAAGGATTCGAACTTTGCTCTTCCTGACTTACAATACAGCACAATAATGGGGGTAGGGAAACGGCGGCCTCGAGGCCACAGGTCTAGGTCCTTGAGTGTGGTCCTTTGAGTGTTTCCAAATTTCACAGAACAAAGCCCCTTAATAAAAGGATTTGATCTGTAAAACTTGGGTTCAGTCAAAAGGCAGCACCCAAGGACCTAGAAGGTCACATGTGCCCTCGAGGTCGCAGGTTCCCCACCCCTGCTCTATTTGCATCAACTAACTGTATCTTTCAAAGGAAAAGAAGTATAGTCAAGTAAAAGCCTTTTTATTAAGGGGCTTTGTTGTGTGAAGTTTGGAAACATTCAAGGGACCACACTCAAGGACCTAGCCCTGTGGCCTCGAGGCCGCCGTTTCCCCACCCCCATTATTGTGCTGTATTGTAAGTCAGGAAGAGCAAGTAAAACAAATCAACACATTGTTCATGTCTGAAAAAAATATTATGCATCTCATTCTGGATCTCTAGATCATCTCATCAATGGGGATTAAAAAAAGAAAAAGTCACTCACTCACAATGGGAGTTGGAAGTCCAGCTCTGCTACTTAATAATTATGAGCCTGTAGTTTCTCTCTAGATCTCAGTCTAATATCTACAATATTTGTATCAAAATCTGTAGAATTAAAGGGCTGATGGTTGGTTGGGTCCCTTCCAGCTTTAAATCTATGTTCTTATCTATGATAGTCTAAGAGATCTCTCTCTGGTTTCCAGGCTGCCTCTGCTTAGGACCTGATCTCTACCCCTGTCTCTTCCTTGCCTTTTCTTGGAAGTCTCATAGCATTTACCTATATATGGTCAGTGCTATTTCCAATTCAGATAGCAATAAGTAGCAAATATTAAGTGTACGGAGAGCTACAACACTCTGAATATACCATTACTCTAGCATATACAGATAACCAGCTACAACACTCTGAATATACCATTACACTAGCGTATACAGATAACCATCTGGTACATGCTGTTAATTATCACATTGCTGCTAAGAAACAACATCTCCTAATTATTAGAAGTCCTAACATGGAGTCAGGAAACCTGAGTTTGAATCTTACCTTAGAGACTTAGCTGTGTGATTGTGGGTGACTCACTTCAGCCATAAAAGTCTTATTTCCTCAACTGCAAAATGAGGATAAAATAGTGTTTTATTCTCACTAACTCATGTGGATTGTGGAGAAAGCACTTTGAAAATATTTAAGTCCTATACAGATATTATTATTACGGGAAGGAAAATTAAACCATGAAAAATTTTACAAATAAATTACACATTCTTCCTTTCAAGCAATAAATGCTTCCCTAAAAAAGTTACATTCAAAGCAAATGTACTAGATTTGCTATTAAATGGAATTCTAAAAATCTTTTTTTTAAAGTCATCTTTCCAACTTAGTGGTCTATCTTCTAGGCTAGTCATTCTCAAACTTATGGGGAGTCAAGGTGGTCACTCAGTTAATATTTACTGTATATCAACTGTCCATGAAGCACTATACATACAAACATACAAAGGTTAGGGACATAACATAAAGAAGGAAAAAAAGAGCTCATCATCTGTAAAATAAGGAGATCAGATTAAATTGGATCTAAGATCTTTTCCACTTCTGAATCTATGATCCCATAGCCCCAATTTCAAGGTTCACATTCTTGGGCAAACACAGGAATTAAGGAATCAAGATTGGACTTCCAGGACAGGGTCAGATTTAGGAGTCCCTGGAATTCAGACAGTCAACTAAACACCTTACTATATGTCCCTCAGGATGCTGACAGCTGAGTATACAAAGAAAGGCAAAAGGTAGTCACTGATCTCAAGGAGTAATCCGTCTAATGAGAGAGACTAGGTACAAACAATGACAGTTATCCCTTCTAATTCATGGGAATGATATCCCAACAAATTAGAAAATCCACATAAATATTTTTTGACCCTCCATAGCAGAGAAGCCTGAATTTTTTTCTTCTTCTTTTATGGAGTATTTATGGTATTAAAAGATAAAACATGTTGACAATAAACAATATTATACATATATTTTGTGCATTTCTGAGTTTCTAAACCTTTTCTTTGTCTGCTGGCCTCTGTGAGTCATTTACAATTTCTACAAAATTCTCCCAAAACTCTCATTTAATTTCTTATGCTAACATGCAATATATTGAAACCATGATGGGGAAAGTCACTATATGGAAAGGATAACTGTATATACAAATGAGGATTAATTGGAAATAATTACCAGAAAGCAAGCACTAGAATTAAGGAGGATTGGGAAAGGTTTCTTGCAAAAACTAGGATTTTAGCTAAGCCTTGAAAGAAGTCAAGGAAGCCAGGAGGTGATGAGGAGGGAGAGAATTTCAGATGAGGGAAAGCAAGGGAAAATGGCTGATGTAGGGAGAGAGGTGTGTCTACTGCGAGTAACAGCAAAGAGACCAGCCCGCATCACTTCATCACCGAGTACCAGGGTGCTGAAAAGAAGGGGTCAGGATATACAAGGCTTTAAAAGCAAAACAGAGGATTTTAGACTTGATCCCAGAGGCAATAAGGAGTCATCGGATTTTATTGCATATGGAGACAATATAGTCAGGCTTAAATTCACTTTAATAGCTGAGGGTCCGATGGACCAGGATGAGAGGGAACTTGAGGCAAGAAGACCAATCAGAAGGCTACTAATCCATGAATAAACAGTTGTACTGAAACACCAAGGATCCAAGAAAAAAGGCAGGATGCAGACACTGAGAGTCCAGAAAGAGTAGCTGACTTCCCTAAGGATTCGATGACATCTGGACCACGCCTGCTCCTGAACCGGGCTTAATCCTTATCTGCAGAGTTGGCTGGCTTCCCCAATGAGCCCAGACTAGAGGGCTACAGAGCAAACTACATATGTAAACAAAACCAGAAATGCTGTCCTATCAGTTCGTGGTTTATCTGCACATAGAATGCCACGTCTAATACTAGTGGATGCTGCTTAAGATATAATAAGGCTAGAGAAGGTAGAGGAAAGGGTAACTTAAAATAAATAAAGATGTAATGGGGTTATACAAAGGAGGAAGGATGTGCTACAGGAGGATAGATTAAACAAAGATCATTCCTGTGTCTGGGAAGAAGGTTATGAGGTATAGATGAGAATAAAAAAATGAAAGGCATAAATACTGTGAACATAGATCTTTTCACCCAACCCTACAATACCAAAAGCTGACATGAGAAATAAGTGGAGAACAAATCAAGGGAGGGAGTTGTATAAATTCATAAATGAAACATAAAAAGGTAGAGAAACCAGATCAAGCACTGGATTTGTTGTTCGGTCGCATCTGACTCTTTGTGAGCCCATTTGGGGTTTTCTTGGCAAAGATACTGAAATGGTTTGGCCATTTCCTTCTCCAGCTCATTTACAGATGAGGAAACTGAGGCAAACAGGTTTAAATGACTTGCCCAGGGTCACACAGCTAGTGTCTGAGGCCTCCTAGATGCCCATTGGGTTTAACAGAAGTCAAGTTAATTACCCCTAATCCAAGTATTTAGATAATTATCCTTAGTATCTTTGCTCACAATCACCTTGTCCATTTATTCAACATTCATTCATTAAGTATTTATTAAGTGCCTGCTCCCTAACCTCAATTAACTTGTATTCTACTTGGGAAATTAAAAACAAATAAAGAATCAGTGATGATGATGAGGAGGAGGAGAAGAATGAAAACAGCTAGCATCAATAGAGTACCTTAAACTTTGCAAAGCTTTTTACAGTGATGCCATTTGATTCTCACAACAATCCTAGGAATTAGGTGTTATCGTACCTATTTTACAGTTGAGAAAACAGAGACTAAGTGACCTGCCTAAGGTCACACAGCTAGAAAGACTCTAAGGCTAGATTTCAATTCAGGACTTCCTGACTGCAGGTCCAGGGTTCTATCCACTAAACTGCCTAGCTGCCTAAATGTATATGAAGCAGTTGGGGGAAGAGGAGGGAGCCTGGAGAGTGGAGACTGGAAACTTGGTTGTGAATCATCAGAAATCAATATATTTAGAAGGATTTGAAAGGCTGTCTATTTTGAAAAGGAATTCTATTTGCCTGATGAGTAGAACTCATAACAATAGGTACAAGTCTTAAAGGTACAGATTTGACCAATAAGAGGAGGGGGAAAAAAACTTGCAGACAGTGAGAACTATTCAGATATGGAATGGACTCTCTTGGGAGATGGTGAAGCTTGAAGTAAAGGCTAGAAAATAATTTGTTGGCAGTGCTATAGAGAAGACTCCTGACTATGTAAAGGTTGTACAAGATGTCTGCTGAGGTCCCCTGTGAGTCTACAGTCTTTGATACAAATCTAAATTTTCATATGCTGAGTTTATATTTAAATTTTTAAAACTAGGGAAATGGTGAGTTTAATTTTTAAAACTTTATTCATTAAAAACATAAAACAACAAATATTCAGCTTTAAAGCTTTTCATTTCATAATCCTGAATGTTTCCATTAAAGTCAGCTTGGTTGTAGCACATGATGTGGCCAATTCCTGGCTCTAATTTCTATTTCTAAAACATTTTTTCTGGTCTCCTTAGTGATGTCTCATGACATTAAATAGTCATTGTCCTGGTTACTGTTGATTCAGGAGCTATGATAAGGGATGTCAACCAAAAGTAGTTAAATAGCATTTATTCATAGAACAAAATGCCTTTTTGAATTCTGGATCCTTTTTCATTTAGACCACTGAAGAGGTTTATATACACTAGATCTTACCAACAGAATTTAGAAAATACAAAAAAGAGAAATAAAAACTCTTAAATTCATATGTATTCAGTGACCCAGAATTAAGTTTGCCATGAAGTTTGGTTAATCCCACTGGACCTAGTATTTACAGAGGTAATGACAAAAACTGGAAGCCAAAAAGGCACAGAAAAAAACAAACCAACCATAAAATTGTATTTCCTTTATATAACTGTCACAATATAAAAATAGGTAGAAGACAATCGGAAATTAAGAGAAAACTTTTTTTTAAAAGACAAGCTTCTATAAAATCATTGGCAAACTGCATAGAATTGAATTAACTGGGCTAGGGGTACAGGAGGACAATACAGTAAAATCCTTTTATGTCATCTCCAGTTACCAGAGAAAGAATATGAGTAAGGTTCAATCCTTTGTTGCCCATACCCTGTGCTTCTTATAACTATAGTCTCTTGCAATTAATAGGAAAGGGGTATAAAGAAGGGAATAAGCATTTATAGAACCTACTATGTTCCAGGTAAGGGCAGTTAGCTGGCACAGTAGATAGAGTACAAGATCTGGAATCGGAAGACTCACCTTCATGAGTTCAAACCTGACCTTAGAATCTTACTAGCTATGTGACCCTGGGCAAGTCACTTAATCCTGTTTCCCTCAGTTTCTTCATCTGTAAAATGAGCTGGAGAAGGAAATGCCAAACCACTCCAGTATCTTTGCCAAGACAACCCCAAATGGGATCATGAACAGTGGGACATGACTAAACAACAACCAAGATGAAGATGTTCCAGGAACTGCGCAAATCACATTTTTTAAAAAATTTATGTTACTTGATCCTCACAACAATCTTGAGATGTAAGTACAATTATTTTTTTCCATTTTACTTTTAAGGAAACTGAGGCAAATAGAGGTTAAGTGACTTTCCCAGGGATGCACGGCAAAGTCTCTAAGGTAAGAACTCAGGTCTTTCCTGACTCCAGGTTCATCACTCTATATCCACTGTGTTGCTACCTGTCTCTAACAGGACATTTCATGAGGTCAGGGAACTAGAAGAACTGTGACATTTTCACATTATATGAAAATATCCAAATTTAAGAAGCTTCTCAATTTATCAAACGTAACACACAAGATAAGGTCTCAGTAACGTGGACTTTAATCATAGGTGTAACAAACGTCTTCCCTGAAGAAAATGAAGGGTGGGGCAGCTTGCTACAAGACACGCTTCCTGGCAGCAGAATTTTTATGGCTTCTCAGTTCTGTGTAAATGTTGATTGCCAAGTGGCTTCCCTCCATGAGAAAGTGAACCTAATCTATTCTGAGAGACAGAAATTTAACTGCTTGTGCCATATTGCACTTAGAAGATGTGGGCACACTATGTTCCCATAAATAATTTAGAAAGTGGGCAGCTATTACTAAGAATTTATTAAAGCTAAAATGTAACAGGAGACAATGATAATTTACTCCCGTTTTGGAAGAGAACACAAAGCTAATCTGTTTTATGGAAATGGTAGCAGACTCATTACAGAGTGTACTACAATATATGCTAATGTTTATAGGAAACTATTAAAACATTTAACAATCTATATCAAATTTCCTTCTCTGTCAAATTGGCAAGAAAGACGAAATGAGGTATGGTCTAAAGACCAGCCATCATCTGGTCTTTTTCCTCTGCTACAAAAGATAGCAGGATATACTGTTATTTATCACTTATGGAGATTGATGAGATGATGGGCAATTTTTGTCAAACCATCTTATCTTAGATATCATTATCTTAATTCTGTGGCTATATGTGATTAATGTCTATTCGCTCATTTCGTTAGTCACGTTTAATTTCAGGTTAGCATTCTATTAAAAGACAGATAATGTTATATACTGGAGAAGGAGCTGGTGAGGAAGGCTCGGGTTCAAGTCCATCTGATGAAGCAGCAGCAGCAGCTTTTACATAGCACTTTTAGGTTCTCAAAGAGCTTTATAAATATTATCACCTTTGCTCTTCACAATAATCTCTGAGCTTAGTGTTAATATCTCCATTTTGCAGTTGGTAAAACTGAGGCTGAGATAGGTTAAGTGACTTGCCCACAGTCATACACTAACTGAGGCTACATTTGAACTCAGGTCTTCCTGAATCCAAGTCTAGCACTCTATCTAACACTGGTTGGATGACTTCATTTCCCAGTGCTCTAGGCAACTCTTTAAAACTTAAGTTGCAGAGAAGGTAGTCACCTGTATTAGTGGAGGAAGTTTCTCCCTCTGGGAGTTTCCAATACCAATGAAATCACAAGAACAAGAATATTGCTATTTTGCACCTCCTGCATCTACCACAAAGGATTGTGGGGATAATTAAATAAGATAAAGTGTTTATAAAAAGTGTTTTGTCAATTATCACCATCATTTGCATCTTCCATAAAATAGAAAACATATGAAAATTGTTTTTACTCCCACACTCCATTATACTCCTATGAGATTACTCTGAACAATGGATCTGTCACCCCAAATCTACGTTGGCTTGTATTTTACCCCCCACATGTATGAGTTTCTTTCCCTATAATTTAAAAGAAAAAGAAAGATCAAGAAAGCTGAAAACTGTTTGCCCTGCTTAATCACACACACACACACACACACACACACACACACATCCCCTTTTTTTTCCCTTTCTGTAACCATAAACACTATAGTGGACATTTCTCACACTCTCAATCATCTTCACAGCTGGTGGCAAAGAGATCTAGATAGGGCAAAGCAATTCTGTGATTAAAAACAACTTCTTTTTGCTATTACTAAGTTATTCCATCATGGAAGACTGGAAGACTAATTTTCTAAATGAAATAAATTGTACTTTATCTTTTTTTTAAAAAAGCATATACAAATTAAATGAAAGGGCCAACAAATAACACCCAATAGTTTGCCACTGGGGATGAGACAGGGCTCAAGACATCATTCCTCTCCTTCCTTTGGGTTCTTTTCCTCCCCACCTCTGATCTAAGTTTAGCCCTTAGTGAATCATGGTACCTGCCCTTGAGCAGGAGAGGCTAGACCTGGGTGACACTGAGGCTTGATAGTTTTGGAGTACTTATTTGAAGTTCCAAGAGAAACTTCATTTATAAAATTATAGAATTGGGCTAAAATGATTTCTAAGGTTCTCGCCAGCTCTAGAATCCAATAATCATATTGTTACTTCTCTTTCAATGATTTCACAACTACGCTTGCATACAAACAGGCACCCCCTCTCCATTGCTATCTTTAATTGAACAGGCATAATTCAATTCAATTTTCAATTCCATAAACATTTATTAAGTGCCTACTATGTGCCAAGCACTGGGGATACAAAAAAAGGAAAAGAAACATTTTTTGCATTTGACTGGAAAAAAAGGAAGGCAGAAATATTAGAAGATCAACCTTTCTAAGTAGTTTGTTGTTTATGATGCTCTATGAGTCACCATTCTTTTTTAGTGTTAGAGTCAGGAAACTAAGTTCAAATCCAGCCTCAGACATTTCCTAGTGACCCTGAGAAAGTCACCTAACCTCTTCTAACGTCAGTTTCCTCATCTGTAAAATGTGGATAATGATAACCACACATCAGAGGGTTGTTGTAAGAATCAGATGTGACAGTATATGTATCTTGGCAATTCTTATATAAATGCTAGTTATTTTAAAATTTATTAAATCAAGTAAGAGTCTCACAGTTTGATACTAAGGGTTATAAAAGACAAAGTCCCAGGTGTTTCAAAATTTGATTCCACTTCTCCTTATCCTGGAGAGGCCACCTGGCATAGGGGATAAATTGCTAGATGTGGGATCAGGATTACGTTGGTTCAAAACCTACTACACACATTTGTTAGCTGTGTGATCCTCACTCAACCAATGTAGTTCCCTGGACCTCAGTATCTCATCTGAAAAATGAGAAGCTTGCTCCAGCTGGCTTCAACATCTACCCCCTGAGGTTGTTATGAGGGTAAAATGAGATAAAATTTGTAAAGTGCTTTGCAGACATTCAGAGACTGTATAAATGATGGAAGTGGAGGAGGAGGAGGACAAGGAGTCCTCTAAGATTCCTTCCAGCTCTTAAATCTTTTATCCTATGACCCCTTCCTTCCCATTTCAGAGTGTAAGTATAAATACACAGGGTGGAAAGAGAGGGCAGTAAATAGGACATTTTGTCACACTTTATGATATATATAACTGTTAAAAGTCAGAAACATATAAAGGAAACTATTAAAAGTGGAAACAATGAATAATCATCAGTTTTCTTTATGACTTGGATGAAATGAAGGTCTCGGTTTTATAGTTTGGCAGCTATCTTTACTATTCTTTAATGCTTTAATGTCTCTAAATTTTCCTAGATTAAAAAAAATAGTTTGTTAAATGTATTCAGATTTAGATAACAATCACTTTTTAAGTATGTCATTTTAAGAGTAGAGGGATTCTCCGTTACCCCCACCTTGTACAAAAGAAAATCAAGAGTCAAAACCAATACTGTTTTTCTATGGACTCCTGAATGCACCCTCCTCCTACCAATAAAAGGGCAAGTAATCCAAAGACTCAGGAGCACAATTTCATCTATCTCCTTATGTATACAGTTCCTCTCTTAAACCTTAACTTACATATATGTGTGTATATATATATATGTGTGTGTGTGTGTGTGTGTGTGTGTGTGTATGTGAATATATTTATGTCTAATTTATATATTAATATAGAAACATAGGTTTATATATTACAGTTTGTGTATGTATATATATATATACGCACAGACAGAGGTATTATACACACACACACACACACACACATACCACACACACAACACACACACACACACACACACACACAGGTTGTGAGCCATCCTATATATATAATATAGTCTATTTTGTGTATATATATGTCTATATATATATATATATATATATATATATATATAGACATATACACATATCTCTATCTACTTATTTACCTATCTATCAATCTATCCATCTATCTATCTATGTATCTATTGGATGACTAAAACCTAAGAGGCTTTCTGGCCAGCCAAATATAATAAAGGCTAGTATAGAAGCCAAGAGGTAGATAATGGCCCTATCCTTAAAGCTTCCATCAGCTTACTCCAGTTCATTTGCTTGGGAGATTCAACTGATCCTAGGAGTTGAAGCAACTCAGGAAAATTGGAGAACTTCAAACCTAGACAAGGCTTAATGGTTTATTGGAAGACATTTCCTGGAATGATTCAAAGAGGGTAGAGACTAGCAGTCAGGAGTTGATGCGAGTTAAGGATACCTCTCAAACCCTGTATCAGACAGACTTTGAAAATAGATAATGATGTACCTAACAAGAAGAAGAACAAGTTCAAAGAAAGATTAAATTCCTGAAGGTTGTAATGAGTTGTTTTGGCTGTTCTAGATGGAAGAAGGACTTCAGCTTTAGAATCAAGGCTCTCTTCATTGAGATAATGCTGCTAGAGTATTCAATCCTAGAATGATCAATCCCTTAGAGTCTAAGACCTCTGTCATGGTAAGGGAACTAGAGTCTGGGCTCTAGGGGCTAAAAGAACAATAGTAGAGCCCACTCCTCTTATGGGAAAGATGTAGCAACTCAATCACATACTCTAGAGGAAACCCATGAGAGAAGAGGTAAAGAGCAGCAAAGATGTATATATCTGTGTATGTATGTAAGAAAGCAGAAGTTGGGAAGGATGGTAGCAGCCAAGATGAACAGCAAGAGGTGACAAGCAGGCCCAAGATGCCCAGACTCAAGCTAAACAGAGGGCAGTGCCCAGCAGGAAGCACCATGATGACCTTGACAGGATACATGGGAAGGTTTGGAGCTTTAAAAGCATGTCACCCCAGGCACATATATTCGCTACATGTATATCACTATATACACATGTACCATCCATATGTTCTTTATGTGTGAGTCCCCATGCTTAATACTTCTCTGCATCTTCTCTCTTTTTTGGTGGTAAGTAACATATGCTGAAGAACATGTAACTGATATATATGGGAATGTTCTATTGCATTTTGCTTACTGAGCTTTGAATGTATCATATCCTCTGGATGCCTAGCAAATATAAACTGTGGGGATTCATGAAATAGCTTTTAACTTTCTCTAGACCCACAGAGTAACTTGAACCCTAGGGAGCTTTGAGGGGAGTTTCTGGGAATATCCTATGTACATATTGCTTGGTGCTTTCCCAGTTGCTACTGTTACACTTGTAGTACAAAACAATGATCTCATGCACTTGACTTTTTCTAAATTCTAGGGAAATAAAATCATTGTGTTGATCATCTCAATCCTTGAGACATTCTGAAAGAGATCTATAATGTTACTGAAAGGAATTTGTCCTATCCATCTACACAGAACAGACTAAATGGATGAAGAATATGTTTATTGCCCATCTGGAAACAGTATATCTATCAGAGGTACGTAATACAGATGACAATTATTTAGGTTCAGAGTTGAAAAGGAGGAGTTATTTCTTTCTTTTCAGGAAATTGCAAAGCATTTTTACCAGTCCCATAACACCAAAGGTCCATCTTTTTGGAATATATTTTACTGATGTTGCTGTTTGGTAGCAAGAGATGGAAAATAATCAGCTTTGAAGAACTAAAGATAAGCATCTGACAGAGAGCAATGAAAGTTCCATGGTGGGCTTGAGTAGGCTGCAACATATAACCAAAGAGGAGCTGAAAATAGGAGTAAAGGATATCATCAGTTATGTGGCAGGGAGGGAGGTGTTGATCAAATTGTGGGAGTCATGGATAACAGGTATAGTCAGAGTGCTCCATTGGTGTCCTGAGGCATCAGGAGAAGGTGAGGCAGGCCTTCAAGGATAGACCCTCCATGGTGAAAATTGGGGAAGATATAGATGAGTGTCTAACAGGATGGGAAGTCTTGCATGGGTAGCAATCTGTATTATTGGAAGGAATGCACAAGTCAGTCCCATCACAAATCTATTTGAGTATTTGAATGCCATACAATTATTGAACTTCCTAAAACATAGCTAGGGTTCCATTATGCAGTATACATTTACATGAGAAAATAATTTAAGAATGTCCAAATGAATTAAGCCAAAAATTAATTTAATTAAAAAGAAAAGGTTCGATATCAGTTACCCTGGCTCATAGGAGCACAGATATAAACCTAGAAGGCTTATTTTACAGATAAAGAAATAAAGGTCCTATGAGATGATGTGATTTTTTTTTTTGGTACCATAAAAAACAGACATTAATTGACTAAATTTTTATAGATAAGGCTTCAGGCAATGTTTTGTATCATTCCATTCTTCCAATTTCTCCAAATTATCCTGCTCTGCTCTTATGTTTTCATTGGATAAGAATTATTAATTTTATATGCATACAAAATACTATTTCAAGGCTAGAGACCTGTTACATGACATTATACTCTGCACTCTGCTTGACCTAGATAATACAGGCCTAACAAGACAATGCTCTCTTTCATTGACTGGTAAATTGTTATACCACTAAAAGACAAGGAGATATAATTCTTGTTTTTCACAAAAAGATTTAATTAAGGTGTGATTTTAACATTAGTAATTTAACTTTTAATTATGTTATTCTGATATTAGACTGTATATCATGGGTCTTCAGACTAGGTAATTTCATTATTTTCATTATGGTCCCTTCCACTCTTTAGAAAGTCACCTTAAATAACTAACCTTTTAAATTGGTTTCTCTTTTCCTTTCTCCTTACCTCCCAAATGAATAAAATAATTTGAACAGCTCTGTTCAGCACCAAAAGGCTAGACACAACCCCACAGCAAATATAGATTGCAGATTGAATCAAGCAAAGAAAACATTTTAAAGCAATCTTTCCTCTTTTTATCTCTGAATTTTTTAAAAGGAAAGATATTGATATGCAACAATATGAATCCACTCTGAGGTCCTTAAGACAAAACTATTATTATAACTGGAGAAGCCCTATGAAATAATTTCCAAATTATCTTTCTCTCAAGAATTAATTAAAGTCTTATTTGAAAGCTAAAATGCAAGTGCCTTAATGATGACCTTTTAAATATGATATGAACTCATCATTATTCTCCAGTTCACACAGAAAGCACATTGAGATTAAGAATTTTATTTATTGTTAGTTCTCAACATGACCCATCTTTTTGGTCTCCATCAAGGAAAACTAAAAATACAGTCTAGAATTCTGTGAAACTTCTTAAATGAAATAGTGGTATTTTCTCTGAAAAGAGGCAGCCTAATTCATAGAGACCCACTTTTTTCACTTAGAAGAAATTAGTCCCATTCTCCAGAGAATCCTTGAAGTCAGAGAATCTGCTCTGCACAGCTACAGAATATGTGTGGACGAGGAAAGGACTATATATCTTTATCTACTTCTAACGGTTCTTTTAATGTCCCCTGTGGAAAGCTCAAAAATCTTCAGTGACTCCCTATAGCCAACAGAACAGAGTTGAAATTTAGCCTGGCATTTAAAACCCTCCATAATTTGGGTTTCCTTTCCCAAGCTTGTTTTTTCATCACTTTCCCATATGAACCCTTTGGGCCAACCCAACCAATCTATTCATCATCCCCTGGATACACTGTATTTTTTCACTTCAGTGTTTTTGCTTGTGATTTTTACCCTGTCTGGGATGCTGATTCCTGGCACCATCTTTACTTATTGAGATATTACTACTCCTTCCGTGTCTAGGGCATGTTATTTTCTTGACTGCTCTAATTGGTCATACATATGAAACCTGCTCCATACACATGAAGCCCGAAAGCATTTATTGTCGGTAGCTCTCACATGGCACATGTCAATTAATTCTTGATTCTGTAATTACTTTGTAAACTGCTTTAGGATAGGGACCCTGTCTCATTCATCTCTATACCCTTACTCCTTCACTTGGGAGATAATGAAGTAGAGTACTGCATCACACACAGAAGAAGAAACTCAATAAACTTCTGATTAAGACGAAATTAAAGCTAAATGGTATTTATCATATGCCAAAATAATCTCAGACATCCTAGGAACTCAATATGTACAGTTGCTTTGCTACCCCATGCAAGATAGATGGGCATAGTCAGTTCTCTAGGGGCATCTTTACACCCAACAAAGAAATAAATTCCAGGTATGATAAACTGTAGTTATGGACTATTTTAGGTGGTTATAAAATATCTCATTGAGATCTTCAAGAAGCCAGTAGCTAAACCTGTCCTCGTTGGCATATTCAGTCAATTAATAAGAACTTACTATGTACCAGGCACTATGTTAAGTGATGAGGATTATACCCCTCCAAAAACAAAGGACAAAACCATCATTCTCATCCTCTAGGAGCTCACATTCTGAGTGAGACAACATGTAAAAAACTATAGTTTAGCAGTTCCACATCATGGGGAATAGGGACCCAGTACCCTCATGATCTGGAAAATTCGTGTAAATTTTTTTGGCCCTCCTTTTGTACCAGAGAAGTCTGAACTATTATGGTATTGAAAAATAAAATGTTAATATTATACAACACTATACACACATTTTATGCATTTCTGAGTTTCTAAACTTTTTTCTATGTTATCTACTGGTCTTTGAGTATTATCTGAAGCTTCTGCAAAACTCATAAAAAAATTGCCATTTAATATCTTATGCCAACCCACCACATATTGAAACTATGATGGAGAAAGTTGCCATGTGGAAGGGATAACTGTATAGACACTCCAGAGGGAAGGCAGAAGCTAGGGTGAAAGGGTGAAGTGAGGAATGAAGAGTATCCTGGGGTGTCAGCAGCTGCAGAAGGAAGGGTTTGAGCTGATTCCTGAAGGGAGTCAAAGCAACTAAAAAAGGAGAGGTGAGGAAAGGAAAAGAGCATTGCAGGCATGGGAGGCGCCAAGCACAAAGTGGGCCGAAGATAGAGTGTCAGGTGAGAGGGAACAATAAGTCAGCCAGTGTTAACTATATCATAGAGTGTTAAAAGATTGGAATGATAGAAAGAGACCAGACTGTGAAATGAGTCACTAACCAACCTCACAGTCTTGAGTAATAAGTCTACCCATGTATATACCACCATACCTGGTCGCAATCTGGTTTTTAGTGCTTTGTTGAGTGGTACTTTCTCCATTCTCAAAAAATCACATATCTCTTTATATATTTACTTATCTCCTCCTATTAGAATGGAGAAATTAGAATTAGAATGGCCTCTTTGAGGCCAGCGTTTGCTTTTCAGTACCTACTATCTAATAGGTGTTTAATAAATACTAGTTAGATTTGACCTGATTGGGAAGGAGGAATAAGGGTAAGGTGAGCAGATCTCCTTTTAACTGTTGTATGGGCACCTCTGGCTCTGTGTATGATTTCCCTTTTTTTGTGAGGACATATGTTCAGGGCATATGGAAAGTTGTCTGGTGCTAACTGCCAGGGCTAAAAACCATGAAACAATAAATATTTGTTGAATTGACCTGAAACTGGTCAATTCTCCGGACAAGTAAGGGGAAGAGAAACCAAGGGATGATGATAGACCATAACCAATGGTGACTACTTTTTCCTCTGAAATCAATGAATGAACTTGAAGGGACCTTAAAGCATGATCCTACATATTATATCCCTGATGAATCATATTTGAACTCCACCAGTGACAATTTTAACTAAAATGTTTACATATGTGTGTTCTTTTCCAAACTATATTGTAAGCTTCCCGAGAGGAAGAACAGAACTTTTTTGCTTCTATCTTGCACAAAGCCTAGCTGGAATACCAATGAGATTAAAGACCTTCCCCACCCATTAATGGGCCTAACCAGGAGATCTGTAGGAGGGTCTACACCTTTTTGTTAATGAGACAGGGTTGTGATGTCCTCTGACTTTGAAAAGTGTATAAATACTCTGAGGTGAGGTTTTAGTTTGGGGAAGACAAGACTCTGGGAAGCCACTAAGGAACCCCCCCAACTTTGAAAACCCAGATGTTGGTGCTTCTCTCTTTGGTAACTATGTATGTATGGTCAGATAGCTGGATCTGTCTGTTGATCTGTGATGTAGGTATTGCTTATGGTCAGGCAGTTGGAAACCCTGTCTACTGATGATTATTTCTTTGTGATTTCTCTGAAGTACAGAGTGTTGTTGACTTTTCCCCTGAACTAAGCGAATGATACACGTTCTTGATTAAAGTGATTGTTGACCCCTCAAGTTGCTTTCCTTTTAGAAATGCAAATCTAAGAACCTGTGATAGCAGGTTCTCCTGTGTATGTCAGGGTGCTTGCTTTGACACTAGCAGAGAACAGGCCTCAAATACAAGTGTATTTATTAAACTGAAAGATGACTATTGTTATGCAACCACCAATTCAATAAACATTTTTAAGTGTCTAGTCTATGATATGGACTGTGGTAGGGATTAAGGATACAATTACAAAACGGGATGTTTTTTGTTCTAAGAGAGCTTACCTTCTACCAATAGTAACAAAGAATATTGAAAGTCATTTCCAGCCTTAAAGCGAATTACAAGGGTGTCCAACATACCATGACCTCTGGTGAAAACATTCCAGATTTTCTGGTCTGCTACCCTTGAATATTAGGATCATAAATGAAAGTTAGTTGACTTTTCTCTATAGTGTCACAATAACAAATTAAATTTAATACTAATTCATTAAGCGCCTACTATTAACAAGATACTGTGTTAAGCTGTGGATAAAAGATGAACAAGACAGTATCAATTAAAATCTATTAGATGTATCATACAACACTATACACATATTTTAGGCATTTCTGAGTTTCTAAACCTTTTTCTATGTTTTCTGCTGGTCTTTGCATCAACGTTGAACCCTCTGAATTAGTCTTAGGAAGAAAAACTAATTTATATAATTGTACATCAAGATGATGATGATGACAGTGGTGGTGGTGACATTTAAAGCAGTATGAAGTAGCGGAAAGAGACTGGCAACCAGTTAAAACTGGGTTCAAAATCCCATCTTAGACACTTATTAGATATGTGACCCTATGGGAACAAAGCACCTAACTTACAAGAACCTAAGTTTCCTTATCTATGAAATGAGAATCATGATAGCACCTAGCTGATATGAGTTGTGAGGAATAAATGAAATAGTTAATGAAAAATTCAATCTTTTAAGTATAAAGTTATTATTATATTGTTGCCGTTGCTATTATTATTTTGGTAAAGCATCATAGAACAGTGGGGTTCAGAAAGACCTGGATTCAGATTCCAGCTCAGAAACTTACTAGTTATGTGACCCTGAATGAGTCACTTTAACTTCTACAGGCCTCAGAAAGCTCCCTAGGATTTATCTCCTAGGTCACAAATGAGTTAATTTTTTTAGGGGTACAAAGCATTCCCACTTGGGACAATCCACACTGACAAAAAAAGAATCATATTAGGTACTTTCCTAATAGCAGTTCACATTTATATAGAACTTAGCATTTCCAGAGCACTTTATATACCCTTTATATATATTATTTTTTAACAAAAT
The DNA here is from genome assembly GCA_028658325.1 of Potorous gilbertii. Classification (NCBI taxonomy): domain Eukaryota; kingdom Metazoa; phylum Chordata; class Mammalia; order Diprotodontia; family Potoroidae; genus Potorous; species Potorous gilbertii. The sequence goes on from CM053773.1 coordinate 59,864,824, forward strand.
GTCATAGGTGTGCTCTCCTCCTGGATATCTGGCCCAGTCAAGTACCAATGAAAACTGCCCTAGTAGAAGGAAACTCAGCACCCCACTTGCTATGGACCCCAACAAAACACGGGTGGAGAAATGGAATTTCTATTCATTGAGCCAAATAAGCCCACAAGGATATGCAGGAAAGACTCACTGATTTCTAGTGCTGTGAAGCTTATTGATTAATGATACGACACAAATACATACACACACATATTACATATGATATACATGTTATACATCATATATATTTTGTATGTGTGTGTATATAATATAGCTACCCACATATATATGTATATATATGTGTGTGTGTGTGTATGTGTGTGTGTATATATATGAAATTATTTTGGCATTCAATAAATCATTAGAGGCAGTATGAACATCATGGTTCTGGGGGCTAGGAAGTCTAGCCTTATCTCTTCAAACCCCATCTCTAAAATATTCTGACTGCATGACCTCAGGCAAGTAATTCAACTTCTCAATTGTTGAGGTAATAATCTAAGACTATAAGGTGGAGGAAGAGGTGGATACCTCCACTGGTAGAGGGAGTTCCTCACAGAGCATGCCCTACACCACTGAAACTACAGGTTTGGTCCCAGTCACTTCTCTAACAGATCTGTATTTCTACTACATGAATGAGGTATCAATGCAAAAATTTAGTGGAGGAAACAAAGAGGATAAGTTACTACCCAAAGATCACTCAGCTAATTGAAAGGAAACTGTACAAGAACCTGGGTCTTCTGGTTCCCAATCTAGTGTCCTTTCCATTGTTCTTTTTTGACTGGATCTCTCATTTCATCAGCACAGGAAGCTTCCAATAGGGAAATGCATTCCCTTCACCAATGGAGAGGTAAAATGACTTGTTCAGGGCCACATATTCTGCCAGAGACAAGACCCAACTCTAGATATTCTTGACTCCAAGGTTGACCCTCTAGCCACACTGCCTCTCTCTTTCCAATACTCTATGAAATTATAGAAATAAGTCAACCAAGAAAACATCAGCAACTACTGACCCATATGCCTACTTCCCCACCTCTATATGATTTTAATGAAAATAACTTACATACTTTCCTATACCACAGGAAATCACAGGTAAAACCATTTATATCCATATTGATGTGGGTATTGATACAGAATGTCTAATGGTCTAATGCCTAATGGTCATTCTTGAAGAAGGCATTTGTAGGGAATAACCAGACTTTTGCAGAGTAGCTTTGCAGTAGAAAGAACACTGGAGACAGGAGCCCTGGAGTCAAACCTTACCTCTGATGCTTACCACATATGCAATATCTCCCAGACTTATGATTCTGTGTCCACTGCCTTAGACACAATTTCCCTGAGCCTCAGTTTCCTGAACTGTAAAATGACGGGGTTGAACTGGAGAGCTTTAGAGGTCCCATGCAACTCTAGATCTATGATCCTCTGCTATTTTCTACATCTCATAAAACAGAGAGAGCTGTATCTTGTATTTTTTCCATGTGATCACTAAGGTAAAATTATTAACTGTAATACAACTCCACTTAGTGGTTGCCAAGCAAATGTAGCTTACAATAATTTAGTGACAAATTCTATATACAATAAAGAAGCTATTAAAATGACAGCCTGTGGCTGCTATGGAAATTGTTTTATTTAATAAAACCCCAAGACAATTTATAACTTTAAGACATAGTTTCATTGTTGTCATTATTAAACCCTGCATTATTTGGAGTAACTATAGTTTAAATGCATCAGCTTTTAGGAAATCTAAAATAGTCCTCATGGAAAACTCCTCTCATGCTACACAAATGAGAAATCGGGTTTTCATCAGAGCAAGGCAGTACTAACACAATGAGAAAATAATCACTGCCTAAAACTATATGTAGTCAGTTTCACAAGTCAATGTGTTAAAAACAAATTAATTACCTGCAGTCTTACATTCTCCATGTGTTCATTTTGTATGAAGTCTATTCATCAATTTGGTTTTGCTACAGTTTTTTATAATTCGTCAAAATAAAAATTGAAGGAAATGTAGGAGAGACAAAAGATCATTTCTGAACAGATTACTAGATAGTGTAAATGATCTGAACAAAAATTAAAAAACCAAATAACAAACAAAAATCTGTCTTAAGCATACAGTTGCTATTATTTGTCCTTCATTTGTCCTTCATTCACTGGTGATGAATTGGATTTAAGTGAGGTAGAATTGCACCAAATGGTCAGCCTCACTCTTTTCCAGAGTCACCGAAGTCCAGTGACAAGACAAGTATCAAGACAATTGGTGATGGGCCAGGATGCAGTGGATGATGTTGACATCTTCAGTAAGCATATAGTAGGATAAGGTTGCACAATGATCTCAGCCTCTTATTTGCCTACTTCTTTAGCATTTCACTCTATTGAAAGACATACAACATTTTTAAGGCCTAAAATTTAAACACTAGATGGAGCCCCTTTCCCAAAATCTAGAGTGGGAAAAAAAGGGCAGATTAAAAAAAAAAAATGATACAGCCACTGTTCTTAAGATACACATACATGTCTGCCACAGTACTTTTAAAAACAAAGGGGGTATTTCTAATAATTAACTCTGTAGTTTTATCCATGAGGGTACCCCTTCCATCCATACAAATTGCAGCCCTCTCTTCTCATTCACTACAAAAAAGACATTTGTCCTAAATCTAGAGCAGTCGAATAAAAAAGAATTTTCTGAGTAACGTAGAGAGGTAGTCTAGTGTAGCAGGCATTCTAGATAGAGACTCAGGCTGTATCAGGATATCCTAGGTTCAAATCCATCTGACACATATTGGCTGTGTGCCCATAGTCAGATCACATAATGAAGCATTTCCCCCAGGCCACCACTACAGATTTTAAGTTACAGATAAGTTAATTTGCATTAGAAAAGAATCCCTTCTCATACTTTTAAAGACATCTTGGCACAGTGAAAAGGATATTGTCAGAGGACTGGGTTCGAATCCTACTTCTGATGCTTAGCATCTATATCGACCTGGACAAGTTAATTAACTTCCTTGTGTCCTGGTTTCCTTCTCTCTAAAATGAGGTTTTTGAAGGACTTTTGAGGTCCCTTCTACCTGTAGAATTACAATCCTATGATTTCTTCACCTGGAGTTCCCTAAAAATGAAATCATAGGTCTGCAGGTTTTTTTTTAAAAGCCACTCCAAATGCCCTTACAAACATTTCATTTATTTTGTGGCCAAATCAGTTATTTGGAATCTATAAAAATGTAATAACAACTATATGCCCTGTCACTTAAACATGGAGTAACAAACACTAAGATGTGTAGGAAGTATTTATTGTAGGCAAATGCGTATTTTCAGAAAACACCACCACCACCACTAACAAAGACTATATTCTTTTGAATATTAGAGATTTATAGAATACCCAAAGTGTGCTTAAGCACCTAGTGTAACACAGAGCACAAACATTCCTCTCCTCAATATCCTTTACTAGCTACTATCTCTGCTAGGGATGAGCCTAACCTGGGAATGACATCTTGTTCTATGAAGTTGAAACCAGTGAGTAGACAGTATAAAACGGACATAGCACTAAACTAACATGGGCAGCTGGGTAGTGCAGTCTATGGAGTGCTGGGCCCGAAGTTAGAAAGACCTGAGTTCAAATCCAGCCTCAGATACTACTACCCTGTTTGCCTCAGTTTCCTTATCTGTAAAATGAACCAGATAAGGCAATGGCAAAACCACTCCAGTATCCCTGCCAAGAAAACCCCAAATGGGATCATGGAGAGTTAGGTACAAATGAACAAAAACAATGAATTTCTATAGGTAAGGAGTGCAGAATTTGGATTCAGAGGCTCTGGGTTCCAGTCCTAGCCCTATTACTTCCTGCATAACTTTGAACAAGTCATTCAAACTCTTTTGGCCTCAGTTACAACATCCACAAAATGAGATTCCTAAACTAGTCAATCTCTAAAGTGCTTTCTAGTTCAAAATCTTAAGAGGCTATATGAACACGTTCCAAGGTTCCGTTCTTGACCTGGCTCAAGGAGGTGAGAGAACAACGAATATGGAGGCAGAGGCTATTTATTACTGAAGTGTGTGACCTTGGCAAGGCACCTGACCTCTCTGGTTTCAATTTCCTCATTTGTAAAACAAGGAGGGTGGAGTAGATGACCTTTGAGGTTCCAGATTTAATTCCATGGTCCTTGTTTTACCTAGTCTAGAACAAAAGCAAGTTAAAATCAGATAATACAGATAGTTACCAGAGCCTAAGGAAAAAGGGACTCATTGAACTAAATAAACCATGCAATTGGTTATGGATAATGTAACTTGCTGTTAAAAATAGGCTACCACAGCAAGTTGGGAGACTCCAGTCAAAGAAAGAGACAAGGCCTGTGAGATAATACCACTCAACTTGGCTATCACTCATTCCAGCCGGATAAAGCCAACACATTATGTCCCATAGCCTTATGAAGCCTGTTCCCTCAGCAGTATGTCAGCTTGTTTTCAAATCCAACATGCTCCAAATGCAAAGTGTAGGCAAATAACAGAAAGAACTCTTGCCCAATTCTTAAATGCTTTTGCTGACATATCCCACAGTACAGTGTCAGATCAGTGAACAATAAAGTTGGAGAGGTGTGTGTGTGTGTGTGTGTGTGTGTGTGTGTGTGTGTTCTCAAGTTTTATACAAAAATTTAGATGAGTCCAGAGTAAGCTTCTGCTGACTCCCCAACTGTGTGGCAGTTTAGTCAGTAACCTTTGAACAAGTACAAATCACTGACCTCACTTAACTCCTGTCCCAGAAAGTCCAAGAAACTGGTTTAATCAAGGTTTAGATAAGCACCAAGATAATTTCCTCTAACCTAAGAACTTAAATCCATATATAGTGCTTAAGTCAATCTGCCTCCTACTTTTCAGATATAATCTGAGTTTTTTCTATCCCTACCTTCCTAACGCCATCTTTCCTAACTTGAGGAACGCAGCAGAATTCTAAAAACAAAACCAACATGAGGGAAGAAATGCAGGCTATAGGAGGTTAAGATGATCTCAGCATATGATTATATCCATTTGATGTTCAGTTGTTTGTCATTTGTATCCTACTTTTCATGACACCATTTGGGGTTTTCTTGGCAAAAATACTGAAGTGGTTTGCCATTTCCTTCTCCAGCTCATTTTACAGATAAGGAACTAAGGTGACTTGCCCAGGGTCACACAGCTAGCAAATGTCTGAGGTAACATGTGAAGTCAGGAAGATGAATCCTGTTTCTGAGCTCTCTGCTCTATCCACTACACCACCTAGCTGCCCTTCATCCATTTAGGAAAATCCTAATGTGGAAACTCCTTCCACCAATGTAAATCTGCAACTCACCTTTAATTTGTAGTCTTAGAAAGCTGCCTGAGGTCTTTAGACTCTAACTGACATTGTCTTAGTATATACAGTTCCTGTGTGTTAGAGGCAGTACTTGAACTTAAGTGTCTTCCTGGCTCCAAGGTCAGCCTTCTATTCATTATATCTCACTACCACTCAAGAATTGGAGATTCTTAGTTAATGACACAATTCATTAAAACCTAAGTAGTAAAAAGTACCACCCTCTGTTTCAAGTTGTCAAGTCATTTATCAATTAAAAGAAATATTTTATACATTGTTATCTATTTTTGGTTATTATTTGGGGGTTGGAGGTGGTTCTTTTACAACCTGCTTTCCCTGTAAACAAACCAACAAAAAACCTTGCCCTTCATGTCCCATGCTTTCAAGGTAACACTCAAAATGCTAGAAAAGCATTTTGATCTTCCACTGAGTTTTTACAAAGCCTGACAATTCATTTTACAAATAAAAAAAGCAAAAACAAACATAAAAGAAACCAAACTTTTGTCAATTAACATGTCAATGTGTTGGGTTTTTTTTCTTTTAAGAAAAACACTATACTCCCATTTCCATACTCAATATGATATAATATACAAGCCATAGATTCTGGGGAAGGGAAAAAACACTTTGTAGAGAATAATTTGAAATTAAATTAAATTTAAAAATGCTTGATATTTTAAAGTCACATTAAAGTGTCAATAAATCCAGTTAGAAATGTCACTATATGTAAAAAAATTAAAGTATCCCCTCCTTCTTACCCTTTCACAGTACAATAGCTTCTGAATCTTTTCAAGAGAAAACGGCTAATACATTTTCCAAATATTTTGAATTTCACACTTCATACTCTCAAGGGTTGCCATCCCCTTGAGAGAGAGAAAAAAAATTGTGGTACTGAAATAATTTTAAGGATAGGTTTCTTGAGCTAACAATCTCATGCTCTCCCTGCCAGGAAACCCAAGATTTGATGAATCAATTGTTTTTCATTTTGCTGACTCTTCATATTGGTCCTGAGAGCAATTCCTTTCTCAACAAAGTAATGTTTAACCACTTCCTTATCACCCACACTGCCTCATAAGCATAATTTCAAACCTTTGTCATTGTGACTTTTATATGCTTTAAATTTTTTTATTACTAAATCTTTCAGAGAATCAAAAGGTCTTATTCCTCACAACTCTTTTTGCTTTAGTAGTTGAAGATCAGGCATTGAAAATAAAAGAACAGCCAAGACTATTCAAAGTGTGGGGGGGATGCAAATAGAAAATGTGAAAAAGTAGTGTCACTTTATTTTAGGCCTGGCCTTCTTTAAAGACTATCATGGGAAGTAACTTGGGGTATTACATCTAGCTCCTCCAGTACCCCTGGCTGGTGTGGTGATAATTCTAGTTTAATCAGAAAGGAGAACCAGGACTTAAAACAAAATACAATCTTTAATTGGTTCCACATCAAGCTAAAAGTGCTTTTACACAGTCTGCTGATAGAATGTCACCACAAAATGACCCTGAAAAAGGAGCATCACCTAGCTGAGTTCATTTTGGTAGTGACAATTCAAAAAACACTACCAGCTAAAGTGCAGAAAAGGTTGTTAGTTATATCAGTGTAAGAAAAACCCACACTGATGAAATTACAGACCTTACTAACTCTTGAGGGAAAGTATAGTGCCTGTCCAAGCAGCCCCCTGCATTATTTGACAGACCCCAAGGTAAGGAGACAATACCTCATGAGCATAAGGATCATGATTCTTGGGGCTGTGAACTGAAGAACATGTTCTCAAAATTCAATTCAGGAGTCCCGAATGTAAATGTCTTTTCTTTCTTTTGGGGGGGGGGCGGGCGGGACTTCCAATCTCTATGAAAGTCAAAATTAGAAGGAGAGAAATGGAGATGATGTCTTCCTTACGATTCATACTAGCCAATTATAGAAGAGGGCTCCCTTCAGAGGCTGAAGGGTTAGTGACACTGCTGATTTGAATAGAAAGTGTTGGCAGAACTGAATAGAAAAGTTAATCAACACAGGAAATGAAAATGAAACAGCAGCTAGAAAGAAGGTGAATGATAGACAGATTTGGGAATCCTATTTGGAACAGCTTTCAAATAGTGCAAGAACTGTTCTTTGGAGGTTGTAAAATACATGACCAGTTGAGACTTAACAAAGCTGAAAGGGATTTACTTGCTCAAGGGGAAATTTTATCTAATTAAATTATTCATATTAAGGAATAAATCCGGGCTTAGAGACCTCTTGATACTTTCATTTCCTCTTCTTATCTTACATTTCTTAATTTTATCATTACTTTGTTCACCTCTCTCAAAGTGATTGATTTTACCATAGCTTAGTTCCAGTCACTCCTATATTTACCATCACTAAGTTATCTTATCTTTTCCTTTGTTGGGTTTTAGAAGAATGGCAGCAAATTCACCAAAGGGTCTTTTGTCCTTCTAGATCTAAGGCAGAGATTAAAATGGGTCACATTGACATGATTCAGGAAGAGGAAAAGGGGCACTAAGTGAAGCAGGCATGATAATTTATTCAATAACCATTAATAAAGCACTTCCTGCAGGCAAAACATTGTGTAGAGGGAGACGGAAATATAAAAATATGATCTCTGATCCCATGGAGCTTGTAATCGAGCAAGGTAAGATAGGACCCATGCATAAATATGCAATTACTATAGTGCAGGATAGAACATAAGAGTTACAAAGTGTTATGGTCAAGGAAAGAAAGATAATTTCTCACAGGGGGCTAGGGAAGAGTAAATAGGAATAGGAAACAGGAGTTGAAATCAATAGATAAAGTGATATTTGAGCAGGGCCTTGAGGCATAGGCAGGATTTCAAAAGGCAGAGGTGGAGTTAGGAGTATTAGAGGTCTAGGGAGAAATGTAATCAAACCACAGAAGTGAGGGTAGTGAATTGTAGTCTAAGTGTATCATGAGATAAAGCTAGAGAAATAGGGAGGTCCTAGGTTTTGGAAGGTCTTGAATGTCAGGCAAAGAAATTTAGTTTTTATTCAGTAGGCAATGGAGAGCTAAAGGACTTCGTTATATGTAGTTTTAAGGAAAATTATCCTAGGAGTCTACAGGTGGGAAAATGGAAGACTAGAAGAATGATTTAATTTCATTTTCTTCCTAGACACCAACAGTTAGAATTCACTTTTTCTCAATTAAAATACATTGACAGATCAAGTTTAGCAAAGATATCAATATCTCTTGGCAACTATGATCAAGGTCCTTAAGTGCAATCAGTGACATATGTAATCCCATTTACCACGTGTTTCTGACTTCTGATTTTGCAAAAGAATAACTTCAGTGTAGAGCAGCAGTAATAACAACACAGAGATTAAATTAAAACATGGAGGACAAGTGAACTTGAATTATTAACAGGTATTACGAAATTCTGAGCAATTCACTGAGACAATGGAAACTAAAACAAAGCCATCTTCAAAGGAATAAGCCAGAAATAGAACACAAAACGGCTGAGGATAAGACTTTATGGGTGTCAGACACAGGGATTAGGCTGCATTCATTGATTTTCTACCATGACTATTCTGGTTGGGTTTGTTAGTAGAAAAGTAACCTGAAGTCTTATCGCAGAATGTGCATGGTGAACCTGTGTGAAGTGGGTGGAGGGGGAAGAGGGAGGGAAAGTAGGGGAAGATGAAAAGAGGAGAGAAGAGATAAAGAACAGGACTAAAAGTGAATCCAGAGAAAAACAAACTTCTCAAACAGAAAGAGGATTTTATTCACCAAACTGAAAAACCATAAAAAATAATCTGATAGAAACAACTGGGTAAATGGTGATCATATCAATTCAACTCAATGACTACACAATGGGTTACAATGGTATGTGGACCTAAAGAACTTATAGGAAATAAAATCATCTGAAAATCAAGATTTCCCAATTACTTGTACTAGAGTAAAAAAAAAAAATCTTACAAATACCACTACCAAATTTCATAATAGCATTCCATATAATTTTAGAATCTTTAGAGACAGATTGCAACAGCCAATGTGTGTGCTATCAGTACATGAAACTGTGCCACTTCAACCTGCTAAGAAAGGGATAGAAGAGTATAAAATATATTTAGAGGTAGAATCAAAATGAAATTGTAATTCCTAAGAAACTTCAATACATTCTATCTTGCAGAGAGAATTTCACTTAAAGGGAGTTCAGAAGAAAACAAATCTCCCTCTTCATCTTTGCCTTTTCAACCCAAGATATATTTTATACATCTTCCTCACCACCCACAAAAACAGAGGAGACAAGGAAATAGGATCTAAAACACTAGAAACCTGATGGCGAGTTTGAATTTTACACAGCAAAGAATTCACCAGCAAAAGTTGACTCTGCACCTCTTCAATAAAGGAACAATCTAAACACCAAGAGAGCAGGCCATGATGGTTCAGAAAAGACAATGAAGGGGTTCACCTAACATCTAGTTGAAGGGATCTTCCACTAGTAAAGGGAAAGTTTCCTTCAAGATTCGTGGTTCGTTCGGTATTTAATATAAACAAGCCAACATGTAACATATAACATGTCCAAGGGTTCATATTATAACCACATAAGCATCATAAAGAAATGAACACATTTGTGACTGTCAGAGATGATGAATGAGAAGATTTGATCTGTGTGATTTATAGGAACAATTGAACAAGCCTTGGAGAATTAGAGTACAATCTTTCCTTGTGAGGCTCCATGGGATAGTTGGAAAATGTTTTCTTATAAAGAACTGTGATAAAGGATAGGGAAAAAAACAATATAAATTAGAACTTTTATCATTGAGAATGATTCATCTTTGTTTCAGTTTCCTTTGTCTCTACTAATAGTGCAATTCAAGATTCCTTCTCTCTCTGGCACAGGAGGATTAGCTTTAACAAAAGAAACACATGATTTCGGTACAGACACAAAGATGTTGAAGACACTTGCCCATCCAACATGAGTCCAATGGGGTAATTTCCTTTTATCCACAAAGGGAAAGTAAAATTAAGAGCTTAAAATCCATTTTCATACTCACCCCCAGAAGTCACATCCCAGCACCAAATGTTGATGGTATTCCATTGGATAGAGAAGTTCCATATTCCAAGAGTCAAGAGGTACAACAAGAGGGAAAGGAAGAAAAAAAAAGAATAACGAATTAGGAATGATATTTTTGCCCTCTAACATTCATTTACTGAGTACTTATGTCATGACAACTCTCTCTTTTCTAGAAACTACCCCCCTCACCTACAAAGTATATAGTTATTATTTAAAGGAATTGATGCTAAAAATCAGAATAAATTGTCTCTATGATGAAAGATCCAAAAAGAAAGAATGCTTTTTTGTTCTTCTGACAATAATAAATAACAAAAAGCATACTACATACACAAAAGGAATCTGTTACCACACAGATAACTTTAAAAGGTAATTAACCTATAGGAAATATATTGCTCTCTAAGCTCTCATGACTCTTCTGTGAAATTATCTGTTGTAACACACACACACACACACACACACACACACACACACACACATATACACCTATTTCCCTTGATAGAATGTAAACCTCTTGAGGGCAAGGACTGTTTCATTTTTGTCTTTTGTATGTATCCCTAGTGTCTAGTACAGCAGCTTGTGCATTGTAGGTGCTTGATAAATCATTGTTGATCAGGTTCTACAAAGCAACCAGAATAGTCTTGATTGTGAAATTCAAAAATGCTAAAAAGCTAACAATGTGGACAAACTATAAAACCACTTACTCAAAACACAAGTACGATTTTTACATTTCCAAAAGCCAACCAAAAGAATTTCAAAGTAGATGAAATCAGTCTTTCAAAGAACAAACATCTACAGAAGGAGACTATTAAGTCCAAGCCAATTCAGGTACTTTATGGTCAGAAACACTTGAGCAGAAATAAGTTCTTTATAGGAAGATTGGTATTGCTGTTTATTGGATTCTTATTGTGGTGTTTGAGATTTTATTTTGGTCTTAATTTTTTTTTTCAGATAACAATCCAAGAAAAGTTTTGAAGAGATTGGGAATTTCCAGAACACAGTTTGTTCCAGGTTTTCAAGCCACAGCAAGCTCTACATGGGGTGAGCTTTCACAACATAAAAATCACATAAAACAAGCCTTCGAGCAGGCTGCAGCTCTCCAAAGTAACTGTTACTTTACAGAAGCAGATATTAGAGGTTTTCTGCATGAGCAATCAACTTGGAAAAGACATTCTATAACAGTCACTCAAGAAGAAATAGCCAATTTTTATATCTATTCAGGCTCTGTGAATCTCTCTGCCTTGTAGATGGACCCTACAGATTAGCCTGGCTGAAAGCTGTAGTCAAGATGTTTTTCAGAGCCCCTGTGCTGTCCTGTGAGCAGACACAAACTACATCCAGCAGAAGCATAAATAAAAGTATGCAGACACTAAGTCAGATAAAAAGAACTTTCTGCAATGTAACAGAATAGTAGTACCCCGGTCCTATTGTATACAGTTTGGCCCTGTTAGCATTAGTAGCAGTATAAACTTTTTTAAGCTGCTAAAAAACACATTGAAGGAAGCTATGACAAAAATCCCTGTGAGAAGAAAAAATGTACAATAGCCAAAAATAATCACTTGTTTTCCTTAGAACCCAGGATCTTCTACTATACCAAGCATCTCCAAACCTATCAAAAAAAAAAGAGAGATTATATAGCTTGATATAGGTATAGATAGGAGATTAAAGAAAATGTATATATATATATATACATATATATGTATATATACATATATATGTACATGTATATGTATATATATACATATACATGTACATATATATGTATATATATATATATATATATATATATATATATATGTATATATATATATATGAATACTGTTAGCCCTTCCACACCATGGGCACTCCAAGACCTAGAAAGTCCATATAAAATTTTTGGATCCTTCCTTCATACCAGAGAAGAAATCTGAATTATTATAGTATTAAAAGATAAAGTATGTTAACATTATACAATGTTATACATATATATATATTTTATGCATTTCTGAGTTTCTAAACTTTTTCTGTGTCATCTACAGCCTCCACAAAACTCCCCCCAAATTCCCACTTAATTTCTTATGCCAACCCATGATATATTGAAACCAAGATGGGGAAAGTTGAGATGTGAGAGGGATAACTATAGAAATATAATACAATATCTTCACAAGATCTTTATATGGATATATTTTTTAAAACTTTTGACTTAATTCTAATAACTTAGGCTAAAGGTACGATAGAAACAATCTGTGGTTTTTCCTGTCAAGTAATAACGAATTTTCTTCTTATAGATTACATGGATATAGGGTATTTTAGACAATGAGTACGAGTTTACCTTCTCATCTCATTTTTGGCTTGTCAGAGAAGCTAAACAATGCATTAGGTACAATAATGTAATGCTAATGTCATAAATTTTAAAACATTTGTTTCCAACATTGACAGATATTTTGTCAATATAGATAAAGTAAAAATGTTGACATATATACATACGCATAATCATATGTTCCTATCTTTTATAGATACATGTGAAGAGACTGGTCCATTTGGAGATAGGAAACTACAGTGTAGCCCTACTGTGCTGCCTCACTATGACAAGAAAATGACCTTGGACTCTTGAAGGTCATTTCTATAGAATGCAAGTTCTGTCTACCAAGCTGAGAAGTTCTTTGAATAGGGGCCTTTGTCCAGAATATTGATTCACTTTTTGAGAAATAACATTGCTAAATTCAGAGAGGCTCATTCCTGGTTAGGGCATAGGTTGATGGATTTTCCAGCCATAGCAACTCTTAGAAAGCATCTACTAACATAGAGAGGGATTATGATCTCTGTCCATTAGAAGTATCCACACAGAAGAAATCAATGAATCCTTAAAGTAGATAGAAAATAGAATAGACCCCATTAGGATGGTTGTCTCTAACTTTGGTTAAGTAAAATAAATGAACTAATTCCTCTAACTCAGACAAATTTTAAAGAAGTTAAAAATATCACAAATTTGTTTTAATGCGTTCACTAAATTATGCTTATACAAGTTATAGAAATTGCACACTGGTGTCATTAACAGACTTATTTCAAAGTATGTGGACATTTTCATTGTGAGGAGACATAAAACAAAGGACACTGAACTGGGAATCAGGAAAGGTAGGCTCCAATTTCACCTTTGTCATTAATAATGTTTGTGACCTTGGACAGTTCACTTAACCTCTATTTCCTCATCTATAAAAATAGCTCGGTACTACCATATCTAATTTACCTTACAAGATTGTTGTGAGACCACTTCTTTGCACAAAAGGTTGTACACATGCTTTTTGCTTTAATTCGTTGTTTCCAAATGTATCCTTCCCAGCCACCCCTTCAGTCTTGCAACTGTCTCCTCACTTAATTTCTATGACACATCATTCTCATGATTTTCCTCCTATCTTTCTGATAGCCATCCTCCACTTACCTCTTCCTCCTTTAAGCTTTAATCTAGACATTCCCCAAGGTTCTGTTCTTTGCTGTCTTCTTGCCTCTCTATTAGTGATTTTAACCACTTTCCAGATTCCAAAATGGACTGATTACACTTTCGTCACTTAGCTCCTTATAAAATTCAATTAGATACAACTCTTTTTGCGTTATATCATACTCTATATTGAAATGTAGTCTGCTTATGCAACTGTTAAAAGATGTTGCTTTGCATGAGAGTATAGCTTTATTTCAAAGTATGAGTAAAAAAAGTTCAATCAACAAAGTACTATACTATTATATAATATATATATAATAATATGTAATAGTATAGGTTCTTGCCATAAGCACAAATTAATATATTGATAATGCATCATATGCATATTGAATTTAAATTCTCATCATGAGAACATCAAATACTAAGCTATGCGTATAGCCTGACCTTTAAATGTTTACATTTGTAATAATTAAGCAAAAAAATTTCGTTTCATTGTGTAAAATTGATCTTCATTCAAAAGTAAAGTTACAGTTTCATTATGTTCTAAGGACTAAGAACCTAAGATGGAAAAAATATGTCCATTAATTAGATAAATATGGACTGGATTCATGGATCTTTTCCATGATTATCCTCATTTATAAAATTAGGGGATTGGATTAGATGATCTCTAAGAGTCTTTACAACTTTAAATCAATGATGCAAAGACCTATTCCATAATTATAGGATGCTACACAGTTACACTCCTTTCCCAAGTGAGCAGGATAGTATTTAGATTAGTTGTTTTGAAGCACTGGGCCCTACAACCTCTCCAAAAACCAAAAAGTTACTTTTCAAGTTAAAAAAAAAATAAAAGCTTCTATATTCTCTTCTAAAATCAAAATATTCAAACTTAACCAGTGTTGTTTTTATTAATATTTTAAAAGATCAACCTAATTGATTTGGAATTGGAAAATGCTGAAAAATGAATTTAACTGTTCACATCATGCTGCTTATCACATTCAGGTATGGGCATTAGTAAAAAGGAGGTTCTTATGAGTTTATTTTATTAAAGGCCTATCATCGCATAGTAAGCGCAAACAAACTTCAGGAATGGTGACACTGGTAACCTTACTTACAATCCATTTATATGGATACTGTCCACATACAATTCATATATATATATATACTGGGTGATACTGTCCTTGACTGACCTCCATCATTAGAGAACCCACTATTGTCATTAAAAAAAAAACATAGAACATGTGACTTCAAAAATGAAAGGATACACATGTGAGGCCAGTTGATGATACAGAAGATCAACCTTATTTACAAGATTGCTCCTCTGACGACTAAACCCTAAATATCTTATTCCACCCTCACTGAATTCTCTAACTTTTTACATTGTTATTCTATTGATAATTCTAATAACTAGAGGTTCATTTGAGTTGGCACAGACTTTTAGTCTTTTAAGTAGATGTCTTGCACATATTAGGTCATACAGAATGGATATGAAACTATTAATCAGTTGAATTTTGATGTCAATATGTTAAGGCAAATGGTTTTCCTTCTAATGCCTACTTGAAACCAATATACTGATGAAATACAAGCTTTGATGGTGCAGTGGAGGGTCAGGTATATAATTCCATAGCATAGGATAGATACTTTGGCAAGTAAGAGCAAGCCTAGTTATTGAGGCAGAAGGGCATCTAAGGGTAAGAAAATTTTAAAAAGGAAGGAGAAAGGGTGCCAACGAAAAAGTTTTCCAGTTTCAAAATTTTGCCTTTGGTTGGCCCTCCACCACCCCCCCCAAAAAGGAGGCAGAAACTCTCTTCCTCCTACTGCTTCATATACATAAGTCCTTCTGCTCCTAGCACCATCATTTGT
This sequence comes from Potorous gilbertii, assembly GCA_028658325.1. Taxonomy (NCBI): domain Eukaryota; kingdom Metazoa; phylum Chordata; class Mammalia; order Diprotodontia; family Potoroidae; genus Potorous; species Potorous gilbertii. The sequence goes on from CM053773.1 coordinate 59,880,463, forward strand.
CTATTTTTTTTTTACCAGAAGAAAAGTTCTGAAGGAAGAGAAAATGTTGATAATGGAAATACAACTTGACACATATTTTCCTTTTGCATTATGTTCTGAAAAGCAACGCCCAACTCTCACAATTATGGTATGTGCAAACATTTTTTTTCTTGGGGGAATGTAAAGTCTAAAAATTTAAAAATAAAAAAGTCAGAGGCTAATAAAAAGGGAAGAATGTGTCAGCAACATTGCTCAATCTGTGTCTAAGGGGCATAATTGAAACCAAGTTTCCTCCCTTATGTGAATGCAGTTGATAAAATTCAAGCCTTCTAAATACATAGCGGCCATGACATGATCTTCCCCAGCTTTTGGATATAGTACAAACTGAGGGACAGCCTAGTAGAGTGGAATGAACACTGAACTGCTCTAGGAGCTAGGAAACCTAGATTCACCTCTACACTCTGCCTCTAACTTTCAAAGTTGTATGGGACATTATCTTCATTTTTGAAATATGAAATTAAGACTTTTTGCCAGAATTGGGGGAGGGCTGATGGAGAGGGGAAGGAAAGAAAACCTGAATTCTGACGTCAAAAAACCGCATTTTTGTTGATAGCTAGATGTTAGTCTTCCAGTCTTAAAGTCCTATTTTATTTATTTCTTTATTTTGGAGTTCAGAATATGTCAGCCCTCCAAATAAACTGGAAGGAAAATAAAATGGTTTCACATATCATTGAAACTCATGGCTAGCTGTCATCAGCATTAATAGAATTGCTAATGTACAGGGTTGAATTATAAATCTGGAGGAGGCAGTCTAGTTAGACGTGAATTCAACCTAACTCTTGTTGAGTCATGTCTGACTCTTCATGACCCCATTTGGGGTTTTTTCAGTAAAGATACTGGAGTGGTTTGACATTTCCTTGTCCAGCTCATTTTACAGATGAGGAACTGAGGCAAACAGGGTTAAATGACTGTTCCAGGGTCACACAGTTAGTTAAGTGTCTGAGGCCACTTTCGAACACAGGAAAATGAGTATTCCTGACTCCAGGTCACTCAACTGCCTTCAGTCTGACTCTACAACAGCAATATTATTCAACCTTGAGGGAAGAGAGACTTTTGAGAACAAAACCCAGTTTTTCCAGCTCTGGCAGAGGTTAACATTTTTTCGAAGACCACAGTTGGTAAGCAGGTTAATAGAAGAGGCTGAAATAAAAAATAAATCTACATATAAACCAAATAATCACTCCTTTTAACACAGCCGTTTAGTTCTTTGTATGTTTTTTTTTTAACTTCAAAACATCATGTCTTTTCCTCTAATTTGAACTCTAGAAGACACTGCAAAAATAGAATGGGGTTTTGTCTTATGTTTCCACTGAGATAATATTTGTAAAGTGATTAGCACAGTATCTGGCACATAGTAGATGCTTAATAAATGCTTGTTTATTCTTCTCCCTTCTCCACTTAAACCCCCTAGCCACCTTATCACCCTAAAAAAATCTAACTGTTGTTTTCTGAATTTGAAAAACACCTTCTTAGGCAGTAGTTAGGGCAGAGTACATTTTAATAGATGGGGAAGCAGTAAGAGGAAGACTGCATTTATTTCACATATATTCTTTATTAATTTTCTTAAATAGGTTTCTTAAGTGGTGGACGTAGCATGCTCACTGTTAGGCATGTAGAATAAAATTAAGCTTTTTTTAAAAATTATAATTCTCTCTTTCTCCTTCTCTCTCTCTCTCCCTCTCTCCCTCTTCCCCTCTCTCCCTCTCTCTTCCTCCTTGTCTGTCTAGCCCTGTCTCCTTGTTTCTTTCTGTGTCTCTGTCACCCTCCCTCTCTCCACATTTTTAGTAATGGAAAGAGCAGTGGAATTAGAGTCAAAAGTCTGAGTTTCTTTCCCATGTAATCACTAGTCATGTAATCTTAGACAAGTCCATTTTGAGTCTGTTTCCTCATCTGTAAAAAGAGAACAAAAATAGTGTAGCCTCAACTTCTTACAGTGGTTTTTAAGATTCCAAAAAGATAACATATGTAAAGTGCCTTGCCAAATATAAAGAATTCTATGAATATTATTAATATAATCTGCAACTGGAGATAGCACTTTACTCCCTTCCTTACTGGGTTGTTTGAAGATCAGGTGAAATGATTTCAATTACATACTTTGAAATTACAAAAAAAGCCCTCTATAATATTATTAATTACTATTATTAATCTTACTAAAACCAAGGTTTTGATCAGGCTTAAAATCAATTTATATTCATTTAGCAAGTGATCAGCAATTATTTTGGAGAAGCCTATTACTTGCAGCTGCTTTCTAAAACCCTGCCTGCCACCTTCATCAGATGGGACTGAGTTACTGTATTTGCCACGTTCCAACTTACCCTATTGGACTTTTATCCCTCTTTTGAAGCTAGTCAGATGTAACTAACACAGCCCTCCCATATGTCAAATGTAGGCTAGGGGAAAGTATTTTAAGAGATAGGCTCTGGTTTAGCCATGTAATTCCAATTGACTTTAATGGGAGCCACATAGCTAAATCCTCTCACAATGCTTTGAAAAGATTACCCAGAACCTCTCTGAATCCATCCAAATCCATGGGGAAAGGGAGGAGAGAAGAGCAATAATTTGAACGTTGGTGCCATATAACACTGCTAAGCAGTAAATGTGCTAAGCTAGCACAGAGATACAAGGTATTAACCAAGTTCTATCAATTCAGTCAATCTGATCAGCCATCCAGAAGAGAATAAAAATTAGACTATACTCCTTTCACTGATATTGTATTGTGAAATCTAAACACTAAAGATGGGAATTTCAAATTTCACTGAAGTCTATAATATTAAAAGAACTAAAAAGAAAATAGGGTGATTGGTTGGTTTTTTTTAAAACTCATGATGTCCTCACTATATACGAATTGAAGACACCATACTGGTGTGCTGAAGGATTATGTCTTTAAAGTCCATCCAAACCTTTCACTTTACAAATGTAATAAAGAAATTTTCTGAATTAAGATGTTAAGAGAAAATCTAAATTCAGATAGGACCCAGGTTACTTAAATTAAGGATATGTCATATTCTTAGGCAACTAGAACAAAATTAAGAATATGTTTTAAACATAGAGAAATTGATTTTAGAAAACAATCCTGGTTTAAACCACATACCCTTTTTAGCAGGGGGCAGCATAGCACAATGGATAGACAATTGAACTTGGATCCTAGAAGACCTACATTTGAATCTGACCTCTTGAATTCAACAAACTGTATGTTCATCTGTGTGAACCTAAATTTCCTTATCTGTCAAATGAGGCCAGAAAGGAAAACAGCAACTATTGAACAGGGCTGTTGTGAGTCTCAAATGAGATAATCTGTGTAAAATGCTTTGCAAAGTTTAAAATACTACATGAATGCCAGCTGTTATGAATTTTAACAAGCAATAATAACAAAAGTAAAATTAGAAATTTTCTAATTATATGTTGAGAAGACTAAGCTAGAAGGCCAGAAGGATGCCAAGTGAGAGAATTTAAGAGATGAGTATAGTTATTACAAACTATAAGTTTATGAAACAAGATACCCTATTTTTTGTTTATAAAACAAGATATTCTAATTTAATATTTGAGCTAGTGAAAAGTTGATGAGTAGATCATCTGTGCATATTAACAGTATAACTTATTGTTGCATTATCCAAGTTTAGATGCAATGGATAGAACGTTGACCTGGAAACAGAAAGATCTAAGTTCAAATTCTGTCCCAGATGCTTAACTAGCTATGAAACCCTGGGCAAATCATTTAACTTCTGTCTGCCTCAGTTTCTTCATCTGTAAAATGGGGATAACAAGAGCACCTCCCTCTGAGATGAGTACAGTTTTCTAAAAATACTAGCTATTATTAATCTGTAATATGTTTTTAATAGCAGCAATAGTATGGAAACTCAATGGTGCTACAATATTACAAAATGGAAGAAGATTCACTAATCTTTTGACAGAAATGTGTTTAACTTAGCCAAACCTAAACTGAAACTTTCTTCTTCACATCCTCAATTCAAACAAAATCCTATAAAAAGACGAACTCTAAAAACTACAGCCTTATAGCCTTCTGTTTATCTGATACACTAAACCTAAACTACCAACCCCTTGATGCATCCCTATTATCTGGTTTCAAAGGCTTTCCTGCTGCACCTTGACCTTTCAACCAGACACTAACCAATCTTTCACAACCTACTACCACAGATTCTCTAATTCCTTTAATTTTCTAATATTTCCAACCTTCCAAGGATCATCCCTGGTAATATTTGTTTAACTGGCTCCTGGATGCTGAGTGTTGATGGATCAAGTCACAAAATCAAGTTGATTTTACCTGTTTTAAATTTAAAATTCATAACCTCAACTTGCATCCTCAAAATTGTTGACAATCCCCATTGCAACTGTTCTAGGTGTTTTACTCTCTTCAAGCCATCCAATGCCTCCCATCTTTACCCTACAGACAAACTTACAGAAAATAACTTAGTTTCCTACTTTACTAAGTGTATAGGAACCATCTGGAGTGAATTTTCTTCACCCTTTTCCCAATTCCATAAAACTGCACATTGTCAGTTAGTATTTATTCTTTCCTTTGGGGCATGAGGAAAAACTATTTCTCTTCACTAAGATGTACTTGAACTCTTGGTTTCATTCCTTCTCATCTCCTCTATGATCTTGCTTAAGCAATTTTTCCTTCTCTGTGGTGTATTTTCAATTTCTTCTACCCATTGACCCCCTCTGATTTACCTACAAAAACACTCAGATTTCCCCAGTTTTAAAACAAACAAAAAGACCACCCCCAAAACATCTCTTTCTCTTAGCATTTCCATTACTCTAAGTAAGTACTTGAATAGGCCAAGATCTCCCAGGGCATCCTGGGTCATCTCCAATTATCCTGATGAATATCTGGTCACTGGATTCAGATGGCTCTGGAGAAGTGAGGCTTGTGACCTGCACAGCCCTCCCTCACTCAAAACAAAGTCAAGTCATCATTTCTCTGATGTCATGGTCTTCTTCAGCAATGAAAGACAAATGCAGAAAGTCATTACATCCACTTACAACGATATCTTTTTCTTTGTCATCACTGTCAAACATCTTGGTAAAGATTCTAGAGTGGTTTGTTGTGTCCTTCTCCAACTCATTTTACAGGTGAGGACCCTGACACAAATACCTTTTAGTGACTTGCCCAGGGTCGCATGGCTAGGAAATGTTTGAGGTCAAATTTGAACTCAGGTCTTCCTAACTCTGGGCCCAACACTCTATCAGTCATGCTATTTCTCTGCTCCAAAATCATGACTATGTCTGTATTGCCTACCAAATAAAGATTGAGCTCTTTTGCTTAGCATTCAAGGCCTTCCATAATATGGCACCACTGCAACTTTCCATTCTCATCTCCCTTTCCTGGTCTCTAGGCAAACTGGATTGCTTTTCCACGTCCATTCTTTGGCATGCTGTTTCTTATCCCTAGACTGTCTTCCTTATTCCTGTTCCTCTGTTGGATTCCTATTTATCTTATAAATTCCAATTAAAATGCCACTTGTTCCATGAAGCCTTCCTTGATTGCTGTTTGATGGTAACAACCTTTCTTTTTGGTTGTCATTTTGGTTTTAGGCTCTGTAATCCCCTTAGCATGTAGTATTATGTATTATATCTGTTTGTGTTTCTGCTACATCCCCCTACCAGATGGTAAGTTCTATAATGGTGGAGATCACACATCAGTTAAAGAAAGTCAATTTAGTATGGTGGAAAGACTAATAGATTTGGAACTAAAGGATCTAAGTTCCAATTCTGACTTTGCAATATATTACCTTTATGACTCTGGGCAAATTACTTAATATCAATAGGCCTTAGTTTCTTTCTCTGTAAAAAGAGAGATCTGGATGAAATGACCTTTAACATCACTTCTAGCTCTGACTCTCCAATTCTCTCATCTCATCTTCCCTGGAACTTATCATAGTACTCAGCACACAGTAAACACTTAATAAATGTTTGCTTTATTGAATTATATTTTCAAATCATGATGCCTTAACAGTCCTCATTTCTTCCATTTGTTCTTTCCTGAGCATTGTTCAAAGTCTAACACTTTGATGAGGGCTATGAAGTGAATTATTCTCTAAATTATGAAAGCATGCAGGTTTATGCTGAATTAGATTCATTTTTATATCAGAACTGTTGAAGCCAGTGCCATTTTAGGTGATAATTTCTTTCTCACTCTGACCAATACATTTATTGTAGATGTGAGAAATGGATTGGATTTTACATTGTTAATAAAAAAGTAATTGATTCATTATAACAGAACCAATTTAAAATCCTTCAGGAAATGATTTCTCAAGGAATTTAGGCACCAAAATTTTATAAAGATAAAAGCTATTTAGATAGTGCAGGAGTATCATCTACACAAGTGAATTCTTTACCCACACATGAGCTTATATTCAAAATCAAAGGGCTTTTACAGTGGTCAGGATGACAAGCTTGCTCATGAGTATTCTAGGGCAACTGAGCCCATAAACACTGAAAAGAAGTTATCCCATGTAATATTTCTAGACAGAATGGATACTTCTACAGACTTTTTAACCTTCAAGTATAATTAATTGTTTCTCTGGTAAGCAACTCTGCTAGTACTCACACTACTTACCACTATCTGAGTTAACTTTACCATTTAATTGTGTTATTGAAAACTCTACTTCATTTTCTTTATCATACATACAGACATTTCCCCTGGGGAAAAAAAGTCAAAAATTATTCAAGTAATTCCCTTCGAGAAATTTGTCAGAAAAGAGTAAGATATGAAGCAGTTCATGAATTATCAAAAACAAAAACCACAAACCTGAATCCCTAGTTTTTTTCAAAGCTTGCACGGCCTTCCCATGAGAAGTTTATATTGACAGTCAGTTACTAGTATCTCCTCTCCATGAAACTACTTTAACTAACTTTGTATATATTTACATGCATGTAAATGAACTTTCATATGTGGATATATTCATACATATGTACATTATTGTGTTCATTTATCTATGTAAATGCGATTTCCCCACCTCAAAAAAAATGTAAGTTCCATGAGAGAAAGGACTATTTTTTTTGTTGTTAGTAGTTTGCATATGTGCTTAATAAATGGTGAATAAATGAATATATTGAATTTATGAATGAATTATTGAATGAATGAATGAAAAGGAGCATAACCATTCTCACATTTGTCAGAGAAATTTTACTGACCAAATGTGGCCTACTTTTTTTTTCAAAATTCCAAATTAGCATAATTTTGAAATTATACCAATCTCACCATTAGTATAATCATCCAGAAAAAAAATTTAGTGAGTACCTATGGTGGCAGCTAGATGACTCAAAGAATAGATCATTGGGCAGAAATGGAGGAATATGAAAGATCTCATTTGGGGCTTTGGGAAGGATGAGTTTGGTTTTAGACATGGTGAGCATGAGGTAGTTGTGAGGTGTGCAAATAGTAATGTGTTGCCAACAGTTAAAAATTCAGGACTCAGTTTCAAAAGAAAGATGAGGATTGGAAGTATAAATTTAGCAGTCTATTTATCATCACTACTACTTCTTATTTTAGAAGATTTTAAATAATCTCTTCCTTTATCTCAACATTCCCAAGAGAAATACTTCACCTATGAATTTATTTTCTCTAACTGACTTCTATTCCTTTCACCAGGCTGAAATCCCAACCCCAAAACCAATATTTATTATGTTAAAGTTGATTTAATAACATCTACAATCCACTTATCTACAGCCTTTAACCTAGTTAATTACTTCCTTCACCATGATGAGGCCTCCAAGATATTGTCCCTTTACATCAAATTTCTTTTACATTTCCAGAAACTCCATCAGGATACTCTCCTTCAAATTACCTTTGGATTACATGATAACCAGTTCTACAATTTACAAATCAGATTCATCATTTATGTTCCTCTTTAAAGACATCTCATCATGGACATGTCAACATGAGCTAAGTACTCTCAGATAAATGTTTTTACCTTCTATTTACTAGCATTAAACCTAAAGCAAACCTATATTCCACCCTTGAAATTTGTTGATCATCTCTGATTTCTATCTTACTCTGCTTTGCTACTTCATCACACAATAACAAATCATTTCACACTGTTTTCGAGATCTACCCATAACTCTCCATCTTTACTGCCAAGACTTCAGTTCAATACTTTTTTCATCTCTAGCCTCTTTATAAGCTCTCCATTAGACCATTTTCTCACTCATCTATTTTTCTATTCTCTGCTAACTATTTCTTTGTCAGATAAGGTTTCTTTGTGGTACGTATGTGGATGTGTATACATGTGTATATCCCTGTCTTTTTAATATCAGATAATTGTGTAAGCATTATTTGCCACATTAGCACTGTTGTAGATTTATTATTTTCATTCTTCCAGATAAGAGAACTCAGTGATTGAATTCTGTGACTGTGATTCAGTTAGAGCTAGACACCTACTTCCTTAACTCTTTTCACCCCTCTACTCACTTCCTAACCACTTTTAAATATCACATTGTTGTACTATAGTTTGGCTTTTTACTACTCCTTCCCCTCACCTTAAGAGAAAATACAACTATATTCATGAAATTACCTGCGTGGTCCAAATTCCAATCCCACTCCCACAGAAAATGGTGTCCAGGGGTGGAGGTGTGGAAGGGAAAGATTGAGTTTTGAAAACTGAAAATGTGAGTCTCAGACATATTTCCTATGCTTATTAGTACCCAACTTTTAAGAAGTCATTTTATTTCTCTTAGTGTCAGATTCTTTAGTTGTAAAATGAGGGAAAGTTGGCCTAGATGATCTCTTAAAATGCCTTCCAGGGATAACATTTGAGGATACATTAAGTGCTTTATGTAGCACAGATGCTCAGTAATGAGCATCTGTGCACTACTGGAATTGAAAAGACTATTAATTGTTTGTTTCAAATTATTTCTTTAATAATCTTTTCCCATAGGCATCATCACATCTTGTCAACCCTAGGTGTAAGGAGTAGACATTGCTTTTCCCATTGAAAAAGTCATGTCAAGTCAGAATGAAAATAAATTTCCCCAAGTAGTACATATTCTAAGACATCCATCTGAAGTATGTTGTGTGCTGCACTTGGTTTTACTTTGAGTCTAAAAAATTGTTAGATCCAGATTGGAGAGCAGGGAGTATGGTCACAGCATCAGTTCAGGCCTGAACTTTTCTGAGTTTCATTTGTGTGCATTGTGAAAAAGACAATCCCCAATCCTTCTCCCCTTCCCACTCTCACCCCAGTGAAATTCCAGATTTGGGTATTAAGAGGCCTGATTGGAATTCTTACAATGCCTATCAAGGAAAATTTAATAATCACTACACCCCACCTCACCCTCATTCATTAACAGTTCTCCCAGACTGCTTGCTTTTGATCAAATAGAATTTAGATTTAAAGCAAAATTTGATTTGGAGTTAGAGTTGTTTCCACTTGTATTTTTTATGTAGATTCCATCCTCCTCTGGCTGCAATAATAAGGTTTGGTTCTTTCCTAATCCAATGCACTTCAAAGTGTATTACATGTGAGCTGTCAACCAGGCCTACTCAATGCTAATCCATTACTCAAACACCTGATTTCATAAAAAGAAAGTGACAAATAGAAAGCCTGGAAGCACAGAAGGATCACATCTTGAAGATTATTGAGCTTTGCCATTTTACACAGAAACCATCGGTGTTCATTACAAATCACAGTTTCTCACCCTCCAACCTAATCTAATAAATCCTCAAGGTTCATTTTTTAGCCGCTTGGAATGTCCACTCTAAAATCACCTCCTTATCACCATCAGCCGGTGCAGAAAGGTCACCAGCCTGAAAGTAGCCTGGCAAGCTTACAAAAAGCTTTTCCAGTTCTCCAAAATTAAAAGATGAGGTTGGTAATGTTGTCCCTCTGAGCTAGGGGAATTTCAGAAGGGGCGACTGGCTGCTGATTGCTGCTGCTGCGGTGGCTGCGACTGCAGCTAGTGAGGGCTTTGGCTCATACAACCAATCAGTCCTCTCTCCCCACCCCCTTCCCAGCCCATAGATTTGCAGATCCACTCCCTAACTTTAAACGAAACTCAAATCTTCCTTTATTAATCGGCACATGCAGAATTTCTAGCTCGGACTTAGGTGTGATATAAGTGAAAGCAACTAGACCAGCCTTATGCACCCTTGAGGGTTTCGTTTTTACTACTGTTTCCCTCTACCTAACTTATTTCTGCTAGAACTGCTGAAGGTTAAGTGCCCAGGCGAGGGAAAAGTATGGCTCAGCAGCATATTCCTTCTTCCATCAAGGAATCCATTAACTTAGGCAACATGACTACCTCAGTCCCTTAGCTGCAGGGCAACCACTGGGTTCTTCTTCGGGAGAAAGCAAGCCCCAAAGCAAGGGAAAGATCTTAATTCTGAGAAAGGAACAGCGCCCCCCTACCCGGTCCCCTCTGGGCTTCTTAAATACATATTGCTATTCGTTTTAGGGGAGAGAGGGTGGGAAGATGTATTTCCCTAACCTACATCCCTGGCCATTTCAACGCTAACTACGGGGGAGTTAAACCTTATCTTAAAGAATATCTTATCTTTTAAAAAAAATCCCTTGGTTCTCCTCCCCCACTCCCCTTCCCCGCCTCCTACCAATTTATTTTTAACCAGGATAATGCTTATGCTTAAGGAAAAATAGAAGAGAAAAAAGATAAGAGAAGATTCAGAGTTGGAGCTTCTAGGAATGACAAGACGATGGCCACACGCTGCGATGAGTGGCACAGTCCTAGAGATCCCAGCAGAGAGAACGAATGGGCTCCCTGTGCCTTCATTTTCCCAAGAACACACACACACACACACACACACACACACACAGGCACACGCTCATGCGGGAGCGCAACTCTCCCACATACCCTGAGCTTGGGTGTTCAAGGTGGGTAACTAGTACTACCTTTAGGCAAGAACTGAACGGTTAAGGGAAAGAAAACGTTCAGATATAGGACTAGAATCCCGCCTCTTCCTATACCTCATACCAGGCTTTAAAAAAAATTAAAAGCGTAACAAGGTTCCCCCCCTTCACCCCGCGCCATACTTCCACCCCAATCTTGCCAAGCTCCTAGCCCAACAAGGTCTGGAATCTGAGATTCTGTTCCATTGACATCCAATTTAGGCTAAAGGGGCGCTCGCCTACATTCCCAACGCACCCCTCCCTGCGGCGCAGCTCCAGGCGGCCAAGAAGTATGGTACCTCTAACATACAAACTACATGACGGCTGCATGATAGCCGACTCCCCGGAGCCCGCTGAACTCTATGGGGAGGCGCAGAAACTGCAGGAAGGGAAGGGATAAGGGAGGGAAGAGCGAGCTTACAAGCTAAGCCACTTTAAGTGTTTGCAAATCAGCATAAGTCATAATTCAAATTACAAACAAAACAAAACGCAGAAGCCACCAGAAGGGAGGGTGTGAAATACCGGGAGGAGAAGTTGCCGAGTCGAAAGACAGGACCTTCAAAGGGTCCTCATTTAGGAGATTCACTATTTCTACACTTGCGCTGTTCAGCAGCGCACATCCTCTTGGCCATGGAGGAGCCAGCCATGCTGAGGCTACATGCTGCGGCTGTCTATAAAGGCTTGCAGAGAGGAGCCTGTCCACCTTAAAAAAAAAAAAAAATCCCCTGCCACCTTAAACAGCACCTCTATTTCTGTCCCTCGTCTCCACAGGGACGCCCGGGAGTCCGGATCATTCTGCTCCCGGGAGCTGGCTAAGTGGCAGCCAGACTCAGTGCCTACAGCCCGGGTCCATCACCCTTTCCCCCCATTGACCTCAAGCCAAGGACAGGCGTGGGAGCGGGGTCCCTCCAGCTCAGCTTGTGTCCCAGCCTGGCAAGCCCTGGACTAGAACTTGGAACCAGGAGGTCAGCGCGGGGGCCAGCAATGGCTCACCTGAGTTCAGAAGGCTCCTTCCTCGGTTGCCTCGTGGAGCCCGCTTCCTCCCACTAAATTCAACCTTCCTCAGTGTTCAAAGTAGTGCAGGGTAGAGAGGTGGGTCTGCTCCCAGGTCCTTGGGAAGCAGATCTCTTTCCCTTTTTGTACTTTCCCGGTTTCGATCTCCCAGTATTCTGCCAGGGTGGACTTGCGGCAGGCTCCGGGAGCGAGCCGAGGAGACCAGGAGCTCCCGCAGCAGCGGCGGCGGCGGCGGCGGCGGTGGCACCTCTTCGTGCCCACCTGCAGCGCGCACAGTCCTGGGAGAGTCTGACAGCCCGCGCGGCTCAGCCTCGGCTCGGGTGGCTCCGCCCCCGGCTCACCCACAGTGCCTCCCAGTTGGTTGTCCCCATCATTCCAGGCGTTCCCTCATTCGGGGGCCTCCCCTTGCCTCCCTTCTGCTTCTCCCTACCTCTGTGCGGTGCACAGCACCAGTGCTGTTCTTTCTCACTGCCTCGCCAGGGTTTAAATCAGGCGGGATCTCAGAGCTGGCACATTTGAGAGAAAGGAGAGAATCCAGCTCCCGCTGTTTTGTATCTTTTTCTGCAGAGGTGAAGATACTGTAGGGTGTTGGGGGTGGGGGTAAAAGGGGCGGAGAAGAAGGGAAATGCACAAAAAATATATCCTTAGGATTTTTTAGCTAAGTGCCTGCAACCCTTTAAAAGAGTGTCACAGCAGCCAAGATTTGAGTGCAATTTTTTATTTCCATCTTAAAAGAAGGAAGGCGAAAGATGACAGGGAGAGAAAAGAGAAGAGAGGATGGGAGAAAGAGAAGATTTCCCCAATCTACAAATCGTACCTTTGCTGGGTTAAAATACAGAGTTTTAAGATGGGGTGCGGGGAGGCAGAGGGGAAGGAGGAGAAACTCCATGTGAGAAGTGTGGGAACCGCATTGTATTTGGAATGAAAAGATTTGGATTTGAATTCTGGAGGGTTTCTTATTTAGTTGTGACCTTGAACTAATCAGTTAACCTTTTTTCCGGTCTACATTTCCTTAGATCATTTAAATTAGAGCTGAAAGGGACCTTAAAGATTCCTTTGTACAACTCAATTTACAGAACAGAAAACTGAGGCCTTTGAAGAAATCTTTTCCTGCTGCAACTTTAATTTTTTTAAGAGTCTCATGAACTTAAACTTCACAACTCGAAAAGGAAGATAAATTTCACCTTTCACTCCCTCATCCAAGGTCATGAAGGTAGTGAGTGGAAGAAATAGAATTCAGGGATTAGAAAACTTTCTGAAGCCAAACTTTCCACTATCCCCACGCTGCCAACTGACTTCCTATGTACAGGGAGGAAGCTACACAAACGCATTGCCAAGGGCTCTTTCTCAATTATATGATCCCTTATCTTTTCCTAGAGCAGCCCTATTGTTTTGGGGAAGCATCAGGTATCAGCATTCAGTTAAAAGGTGCTTAGCACTGCACTTAAAATTGCTGCTTTTAGACTGCGAGTAAGAATGAAGACCTGACCCTCATATATAGTTAGCTTCAGAGCTAAAGACCTGTAATAAGGGCAAAACAGGTACTCTAGCCTAGCTAGAGCTTTTTAAAATAGCACCCGTAGCACCTACCTGCACATTTGACATACACATTATGTCTTAGTACAAACTCTTCTACCAAATCTTTGTACCCAAAACCCAGTTTAAGGAAACATGGAGTTCCTGCCAAGACTGGAAAGCAAGCCAGTTTAGTTGAGGGGAGATGCTTACAAAATGAAGGAGCCATCAGGTAAGATGGACACAGGGCAGGTCTCTGAGATCTCAGATGGAATGGGGCATCATCTTCCTAAACCAATAAAGTGTGGGAAGGTTTTGGTTTGCTTGTTTGTTTTTATAAGGCTTTTATCTGGGTCTAGTAGGGCCAGGAATTGAGGGAAGGGAGCAAAGAACCTGGGCCGGGAGATTGGAGCTGATTCATGTTTCTGGGGAAAGGGAAAATTCCTGAGAAACAGGGGGGCTAGCTGATATTCAAATTTTCTACTGAAAGGAAAGGGGGTTTTCCACAGTTAATGTTGGTCTTATTCTAGTAGGATGATTCACCTTCCTTGTCAGGAGATTTTGAGTATTCTACAGACTTTTACAGAGTGTGGAAGCTACTGGGGTCATTCCAACATACATATGTATGCACAAATGTATGTATGTATTTGTATATATATAAGTATATGTATATATGTGCATATGTAATACACATACACACACACATACACACACACACACACACACACACACACACATATATATATATGATCCTTGTCAGCTTAAGCAAACTAAGAGACATTTCCTAGTGACTTCCCAAAACACCCCCACTAAACCTCCCCAATTAAAATATTTGGAAAGAAAGTTTATGGATTTCCTATTCCATTAATTTAAAACATTCAATATCCTTTACCCCATAGTAATTCTGATGAATTCTCTTGTTGAGGGTTTCTGCTAAGCTGAAGGGAGAAAACCGAAATGATTTGGGAAGTCACCTGAATTCCCAGAAAGTTCTCAGTTTCAGGCGCTCTGAAGTGAAATAAGAGCCATTTCCAGGCATCTCTTAGTTTATTAACATGATAAAAATCAACTGTGCAACCAAGCATGTTTTATAGGCCATTATGAAAGTGCCCGCAATTTGAGCCTGCAGGTATAGCATATGTAAGTGAGCTAGAAACATCATTAACATCACTAAGAATGACTAGGCAGTATATTAAGCAAGCTCAAGCCAGACTCTGTGTCCCAGCATCCTTCTAGCTTCTATATAGAGAAGGCAGGAAACAGGCAGTTTCTAACAGCCTGGCACTGAAGTGAGGAAGGCTATAGGCTTAAAAGGGAACCAGTTGTATGTACTTCAGATACAAATCAGGTGCACTTGGCATATGGCATACTTTTGTAGCTGTTAAGTAGCTTGGAATATTGCTTTATAGTCACAGTTTGTAGCATTTTTAGACAACTGAGAAGAGCAGGTGTCATCCCTTAACAAAGGGTACTTCTTCAGGACAGGTTTCCTATACCTGTGAAATCATCAGTCTAATCCCACTCCCCTCCCCTCCCCTCCCCCCATTGTTTTAGTTTGCATTTTTTGCATTTTTTTTGTGCCCGATGCCTGAAATGCTCTCTTTCCTCATCTCTGCTTCAGAGCATTCCCTAGATACCTTCCAATCTCAGCTCAAGTGCTAATTCCTACAGGAGTTCACCCCAATATCCACCACCAACCCAACTACACTTACTGGTCTCCCAGCAGAAATTATTTTTTATCAATCAACGAGGGTCCTGCATAATAAGCACCATGGTACCAAGTGCTAGAGATTTAAAAGCAAAATGGAAACAGACCTTGTTCTTGAAGAGCTTACATTGTAGCTGGGGAAATTGGCTGGTTGTTGTCCTTTCTCAAAGAAGAGCAAAATGACATCACTATGTTAGAATCAAGTTACAGTGGAACTCACTGTGGCTGATCAGACCAATACAAGCTCAGAAGGTTCTACCACAGGTTGGGCAAAAATAGTTCATATGAACATTTGGGATGGAGATGCTTCTAAATTTGCATATCTCACATTTCTTTTGAGCTACTGCAATCCTGCTTTGCTCATAGAGCATCGAGCCATCTTTGATGTGGGCACATCATACTGGGTGATCCTTTGCCAGCATCTCCCATGTCACACAATCAATCCCAAAGTTCTTCAGACAGACAACATATACATACAAAGATAACCCATATGTAGATAGGTATATTCAAGATTCCAAGGAAACCACAGAGAGGAAAGCACTTGGGGACATCTTAGGTGGTACAATGGATAGTATTAAATTTGGAATGAGGAAGACCAGCATGCAAATCTTGTGTCAGACTAGCCATGTGGTCCTGTGAACAAGTCATTTAACCTCCAACTCAGTTTCCTCATCTGTCCAATGGTAGTAATACAGGTTGTTGCGAGGACTGAATGAGATAAAATTTGTAAAGTACTTTGCAAACTCCAGGGCAAATTGCCATGGTGTGAAGGATTGGAGACAAGCAGGGAGACTACATAGAAGACTGTTGCAAGCCTTTGTTACACCTCTCTTGTTGAGAAACAATGAACGCCAGAACTAACATCAGTTACTTGCTAACTATTCTGTATTTAATTTTCTGTGTACATATTGTTTTCCCAAATAGAACATAGGTTCATGATGTCAGTGACAATCTCATTTTTGTCTCTGTATCCCCAGGGCCTAGTATGGAGCCTGGAACATAACATGTATTCAATTAATGCTTGTTGAATGAATGAAACAAGGAAAAAAGGTTATGCAACATAAAAATCCAATTCAAGAGGATTAAGGAGAAAATGCTTGTGTCCCATTGGCCAAATGCTCATTTAAGTGTGATTTTACCCTGAAAGGGCGAAATAATGAACAGGACTGAGGTGTACCGGCAGCCAGAGCTCACTGTTAGGTAACCTCAAATAATCAGAGAGGAGGTAGGCAGAAATAAATCCATGATTTATAGTGAATAACACCAATAATAGGGAACCTGCATGTATTAAGAGAAGAGTTATTGGCATGTTCACAGACAACTGAGGGGGCAAACAAAGAAAGGAAAAGCAAGCAGCATTTATTTAATGTTTGCTAGTACCAGGTCCCGTGTTTTAGCACAATGAACAAAATAATAGGAAGTTCTATGGGGAAGGAGAGTGCTGAAAAAGAAAAGCCATTAGGAGTCCAAGTGGGAGTTAAAGAAGTCAGTCAATATAATTTAATGAATGGTCTCTGTGTTCAACATACTGTGCAGTACTAAAAACAATGTATTAAAGAGGTAGAAGAGGCAACTAGGTGACACAGTGGATAGAGCAATGGACTTGGAACCAGGAAAATTCATCTTCATCAGTTCAAATCTAGCCTCACACACTTATTGTGTTACCCTGAGCAAATCACTTAAATCTGTTTGCCTCAGTTTCCTCATCTGTAAAATGAGCTGGAGAAGGAAATGGCAAAGCACTCTAAGTATCTTTGCCAAGAAAACCTCAAAATAGGGTCATGGAAAGTTGGACATGACTGAACAACAAAAGTGGTAGAAGGCTTGTCCTAAAGGTGATTACATTCTAAAAGAGGAACACAGGACCAGTGTAAAAACATGTACAAGATATAAGTGACAGAAACTCTGCTGTATTTACAAGGCTAACTGGCCCTGTGTCTACATGGTTTTGCTAAGGGGACTAAGATGAGTTAGGCTGCAAGATTGACAAGGAGACAAGAATCCTACTTTTGCACCAAAATAGTGCAGCATTTAGGAGAGTAGTAGAACATTAAAGGAGAAAATCAGGAGAAAAAAAAGAACTTTTGTGTCGGGTAGATTTAATCACAGCAGTTAAGCTGGAAATCAGGGCTTGCTGTTAAGTTTCAGACTGACAATTTATTATGCTAAAAGACTGAATCACATGCCACTATGTTGACTAGGTCACTGACAACGCAGCTATAAAGGCATTAAAATCAGCAACTATAAAAAGATTCTAACCATGTTCTTTTGAATCAGGTATTCTGCCAAGAAGAGCTAAGAGACATTTCCTGTCATGGAAATGGGAATCCCTGGAGGAAAGAACTAAGATCTCTAGGATCTCTTAGGATTTTGACGTTGCTACATTGTTTTAGGTGGTCACTGAAGTGACAAAAGAGATCAGTTCCTTTCTTTTATTTTATTTCTGAAGTATGTTAGAAATCAGTCTTTGTGTAGCACCTTAAACATTTGCTACATTACAATGCATATGCTACATACCATTTGTCATAAGGCTAAATTGTATACATACATGTTAACATGTGTATATGCATGTATATACATGCACATATGTATACATATATAAAACGCTTTTCAAGAAATATCACTTGAGAAGAGGGGCCATGGTGTGTGTGTGTGTGTGTGTGTGTGTGTGTGTGTGTGTGTGTGTGTAAAACAGGACCTTTGGAGCAGACTTAGTTAACCTGACCTGATGAAGGGTTGCTTAAACACACTTAGATCTCCTAAATTCAAGGCATTCTACCAGTATAATCTCCTTTAGGTACATAACCAGGAGCTTGCTTTCTGCTGGGCTTTCTGGAATCTACTCTTTCCTTTGGGCTCCTGTTGCATCCAGATGGTGAAGATCATACTTCACCCAGAGTGTGGATGCCATGAGCTGAATCGGAGTGAGGGTACCGACCCACTTCCCTTGTTCCTTCTTTAATCTCAGCTGAGAAGTGGGCCTGGAGTGTTTGTGAATCTTTCAGTTCTGTACTGTTGGTCCTTCTCAGGTTCAGGTGCCAGACCATGGTGATCTTGGAGCCTGGGTTGCAAATAGGATGGGTGCAGCCAACCCAGCAGGGAAACCCAAAGAATTCAGGGTGACTGGAACATGAAGAAGGGATGAACCTAATTTCCTGCCCCTCCCCAGAGACTGAGGTGATTCATGGTGGGGAGGAGATTATGTCTCCTGTATATTTGGGGAATAAATTTCAAGATTATGCTTTTTGAATAGCTATTTCTTTCTCTTTTTTAACCTATTTCTTTTGTAAAAGTTAAACCAACTGTTAGGTGCTAAAAGGAACAGATATAGGGCACTTCCCTTATACTTCAGGAGGCAGTATCAGTGGAAGCTGGAATCTTTTCAAGGGATAAGATAAAATTGTAACATACTTGGCTTTCCAGATAGTGGGGGGCAGGGTGGGCTAATGTTACACACACACACACACACACACACACACACACACACACACACACACACACACACCTTAGCTGATATAAAAGAGGGAACAGGGGAAGGAGTTGCATCCTTTCTCATTGGTTCAGTTCATGATGTCCACTCTATGAGTGAATGTATCACCCAAGCAATATGCACAGCATCAAAGGCAATTATGAATACGCCAGTGTAATTCTGAATCACAAAGTATTCCCATTTAAATTACCATTACAATGAACTATGATCTTATGTAAGCATACCTTGGAGAAGTTATAGGTTTGGTTCCAAACCACAACAATAAAGCAAATATCACAATAAAGTGAGTCACAGGAATTTTTTGGTTTCCCAGTGCATATAAAACTTATGTTCGCATATACTGTAGTCTATTAAGTGTGCAATAATATTATGTCTATACAAAATAATGTACATACCTTAATTAAAAATACTTTTTTATCTTTGAAAAAATGGTAACAACCATCTCAGCCTTCAGAGAATATAATGTTTTTGCTGGTGGAGGCTCTTACCTTCATGTTGATGACTGCTGACTGATCAGGGTGGTGGTTGCTGATCATTGAGGAGACTATACTTTCTTAGGCGAACTCATTCTTTCCAGGAGGATTGTGTGTGCAAAAAGAGAGTATGTTTATGATAGGGAGGAGTGAAGAGGGAGAAGGGTAGGTATTGTACCATCTGCTCTTACTATGCCACATTGGTAAATACCTTTTCCAAAAGCTAGGTTGGACTAGCTGATAATCAAAGGGGAGCACAATGGATGGGAGCTCCTGAATGATAACATTAGAAACTCAGGTCCCTCAGGGTTACTTTAGAACCCTAAAGGGAGAATTATTCAGCCACTGTATGGGGATACAACCTACAAATATGAGTGAGAGTTGGGGAATTAGCCTTGGAAGGGATGCTACACATATGTAATCATATACAGAGTAAATGTATTCAAAATAAATATGAAATAATTCAATTTAAGGTAGTTAATAAGAGAGCGGACTAGCAAACAGGGAGAATTAAGAAAAGTCTCATGTGGAAGGTGATACTTGGGCTGCATATTGAAAGAAGTGAGGGATTCTGTGAAGTGAGATAGTCAATACAAAGGCACCACAATGGGAGTTGGAGCACTGAGTACAGTTTGAGACAAGTACAGTTGAGCTAGACCAGGGGTGGGGAACCTGTGACTTGAGGCTACATATGGCCCTCTAGGTCCTCAAGTGAAGCTCTTTGACTGAATCCAAATTTCACAGAAGAAATCCTTTTATTAAAGGGATTTGTCCTATGAAGTTTGGATTCAGTCAAAGAGCTTCACTTGAGGACCTAGAGGGCCACATGTGGCTTGGAGACTGCAGATTCTCCAATCCTAGACTAGATCATAAAATGCAGTCAGGGTAGTATTATCAAATGGAACTGGAAAGATAGGTTGGGGCCAAGTTTTAAAAGACTTTAAAGTACTAACAATTTATATTTTATCCTAGAGTCAATAAGGAACCACTAGATTTTGTTGACAGGAGACTGATATAACAGATCTATGCTTTAGAAGAAAAGCAGCTATGTAAAAGATGAATTAGAGAAGTGAGAGACTTGCATCAGAGACACTGAGGAGAAGGTCATTACAATGATCCAAGTGAAAATAGCTGAGCTAAGATGGTGACTATATAAGCAGAGAGAAGAGGCTAAGAAGCACAGATGCTGTGAACAAAGAGACAGCAAGATTTGGCACCAGATTTGGTATGCTCAGGCATACTTAACACATCAATTCATCTTAGGAATTACAGAAATGAATGACTTTTAGTTGCTATAAACTTACAAATGGTACCTATTCCAACAAAACACAGTGGTATGAATAAAAGATGGAGATGTGGATGAAATTGTAGGTCTCCTGGTTTATATAGGTGTTTAACATGATTGAGGAAGGCATTTCTTTAAATTATCTTATTGGCAGTTAACGTTAAAAATGAAGTTAAGATTCTGCAAAAGTTGTGATATAACTTATGTGCAAAGTTCTTTTAAAAAGAAATCCCTTCTGCATTGTCTCTGAGGAACCATCATCCCTAACACAATAGCTGGCAAAACTCATCACTGGAATCATATGCCCATTGATGCACAACACAGATACTTGCTACTAAAGCATAAATCCTTTCTTTGTGACATTGGAATTCTGCTACTTGAAATGCAAAAAGTCAAACAAAGTTTTGAGTTCTTGAAATGACTTCTTGGCTAACTACTTTAATATACTCATGTCATTTTAAAGCAGTCATGAAATTCTGGGGTTGGATTTTTTTTTTTAATTCTCATTAAGATGTCCCTAAACTTGACTTTTCTTCTTGGACTGAAGTCTAAAGTTAATTTTTGTAAATGTCAAATTCTAAATGAAAATTATCCATGTTACTAAGGACTCTTCCTCATTCTAAATCACCTTCTTTCTAGAATGAATGTTCAAGAATGATCAAAGATGACCCTGAAAATAATGAATGGGAAGGATTTATTCACATTGAAGGTGGCACAAAGTTTCAGTTTACTCTCTATTCTGCGTAGGAAAATAGTAAGTAGCAAAATGTGTAATTGATAATTCAGGGACATAGTTGGAGCTCCCCAGTCCATTGGAAAGATTTGAGACATCAAGACTTGATCTTATTTGCTTGGCCTACCTAAACTCATAAAAAAGCACTATTGGGGGGAGGAGCCAAGATGGCGGAGTAGAAAGATACACAGACGCTTAGCCCTTACCACGTAGCCCATAAAATACCTGTAAAGAAGAATTCTCAACAAATTCTAGAGCAGCAGAAGCCACAGAACAACAGAGTAGAGGAGATTTCTGTTCCAGAGAGACCTGAAAAACTGACATGAAAGGTCTGTCACACACTGGAACCAAAGCTGAGCCTAGCCCTGCCTTGACCACACGGCACTGAGAGGAGCAGATCCAACTAGGCTTCAGAGGCAGAATCTCCAGTGGCAGTGCAGGTCCCTCAGCCCACAGGTGTCAAAGGTCAATGAGAGGGTCTTTTTGGATGGCTGAGAGGGGAGTGGAATGTCCCCATGACTCAGGCCCCCTCAGGAGGCAGCAGCAGAGGCAGCAGCGGACAGGGGCTCCCAAAGAAGACAGTGGCCTACATCCATTGTTGAAGATCTCTAAGTAAACCCCCTGAGGGAACTAAGCCCCTCGCTGCCTGGGCGGAACTGGAGGAGAGGTGGGCGTGGAAAAGAAACTTAGAAGTCAAGTAACTGGCTGGGAAAATGCTCAAAAAAGGGGAAAAAAAATAAGACCATAGAAGGTTACTTTCTTGGGAACCAGGTGTCTCCTCCCATCCTTTCGGATGACAAGGCATACTGTCAGAGTCAGTCAAGGCCTCTGCCTCCAAAGGGGACTTAAACTTGGCTCAGGCAATAGAAGACCTTAAAAAACAAGTTAGCAGTTTACTAAAGGAGAATCAAAAAAACGCTGAGGAAAATAGCAGCTTTAAACAGAGGCTAACTCAATGGCAAAAAGAGGTCCAAAAAGCCAACGAGGAGGAGGAGGTTTTAAAAAGCAGAATTAATCAAATGGAGGAGAAGGTTCAAAAGCTCACTGAACAAAACAATTCGTTGAAAGAGAGAATTGAGTCCAGGGAAACAAATGATTATGAGTTAAACCAAGAAGTTAGTAAACAAAATCAAAAATTTGAAAAAACAGATGATAAGGTGAAGCAACTCATTGGAAAAACAACTGACCTGGAAAATAGATCCAGAAGAAATAATTTAAAAATTATTGGACTACCTGAAAGCCATGATCAAAAAAAGAGTCTAGACATTATCTTCCTTGAAATTATCAAGGAAAACTGCCCTCATGTTATAGAATCAGAGGGCAAAATAAATATTGAAAGAACTCACCAGTCACCTCCTGAAAGAGACTCAAACAGAGAAACTCCTAGGAATATTGTGGCCAAATTTTAGAGTTCCCAGATCAAGGAGAAAATACTGCAAGAAGCTAGAAAGAAACAATTTGAGTACTGTAGAAAAACAATTAGGATAACACAGGATCTGGCAGCTTCAACATTAAAGGATCGAAGGACTTGGAGCAGGATATTTCAGAGATCAAAGGAACTGGGATTGAAGCCAAGACTTCAAGGGAAAAAATGGTCACTCAGTGATATAAACAAATTTCAAGATTTCATGTTGAAGAAAAGACCAGATCTGTATTTAAAAATTTGACTTCCCAAGACAAGAATCAAGAGAAGCATGAAAAGGTAAACAAAAAAGAAAAATCATAAAAGACTCTCTAAAGCTGAACTGTTTACATTACTACATGGAAAGAAAATATTTTTAACTCTAGAATCTTTTCTCAGTGTTTGGGTAGTTGGAGAGATTGTACATACACACACACACACACATACACACACATAGATAGATAGAGGAATATAGAGTGTATTGTATCAGTAGAGATGATATCCACACACACACACACACACACACACACACACACACACACATAAAATAAAATAAAAATTAAGGGGTAAAGGAGGAAAATTACGGGAAGAGAAAGGGAGAAATGGAATGGGGAAGGCTATAACGCACAAAAGAGATAAGAAAAATCTTATTCAATGGAGGAGATAAGGGAGAAGGGGAGGTGGGGGGAATAAAGCTACTCTTCTCACATGTAGCTGAAGGAGGGAATAACATGCTTACTAAATTTGATATGAAAATTTATATACACCACAGGAAAGTAGGAGAGGAGGTGACAAGTGGAGTGAAGGGAATGTTAGAAGAGAGGGCAAATGGGAGAAGGGAGTCACTAGAAATAAACACTTTTGAGAAGGGACAAGGTCAATTGTAGGGGGAAAAATAAGAGGGGATAGGGTAGGTCAGAGGGCAATATAATTAGTATTACATAACATGATTACTATGGAAGTCTTTTGCAAAACAACACATATTTAGTCTGTATTGAATTGCTTCCCTTCTCAGTGGGGCTTGGGGTGGGGGAGGGAGAGAAGTTGGAATTCAAAGTATTAAAAATGCATATTGAGAATTTTTATTGCATATAATCAGGAAATAAGCACCACAGGGATAGGGGTATGGAAATTCATCTTGCCCTGAAAGAAAAGAGAGGGAGGAGCCAAGATGGCGGAGTAGATTCACATATGCTAGCTCCAAACCCCCAGCCCATGGATTTCCTGTAAAAAGAACTCTCAACAAATTCTGGAGCAGTGGAAGCTGTGCAGCAACGGAGTGAAGGAGATTTCTGTTCCAGAGAGCCCTGAAAAAATGATCCCTAAGGTCCATCACACACCGGATGGGAGTGGAGCCTAGCCCTTCCCTGGTTGCGGCTACCCTGAACTGAGCAGGCTTCAGGGACGGAATCTCCGGTGGCTGTGAAGGTCCCTCCACCCACAGGTGCACAGGTCAGTGAGAGAGACTTCTGGGCTGGCTGAGAGGAAAGCAGGGTGTCTCCATAACTCAGGCCCCCTCGGGAGGCAACAGCAGAGGCAGCAGGGGCAAGAGGCTCCTGGAGCAGGCAGGACCTCGGGTCCATTACTGAAGGTCTCTGCATAAACCCCCGGAGGGAACTGAGCCTGGGAGACGGCCCTGCCCCCTCCTGAGCACCAGAACTTAAGCTCCCATTGAATAGCAGCCGGGCCCATCGCTGAAAGCCCTGAGGCTGGGGGGCAGCATTTGAATTTCAGACCCCAAGCACTAGCTGGGCAGATCTGGGCAGGAGTGGAGAGGAATCTCAGAAGTCAAGTAACTGGCTGGGAAAATGCCCGGAAAAGGGAAAAAAAATAAGAACATAGAAGGTTACTTTCTTGGTGAGCAGATGTTTCCTCCCTTCCTTTCTGATGAGGAAGAACAATGCTTACCATCAGGGAAAGACATAGGAGTCAAGGCCTCTGTATCCCAAACATCTGAAATAGATATC
>CM053773.1:59905453-59922430 GCA_028658325.1 Potorous gilbertii
GGTAGGGGACAAATGAGGAGAAAATTTGGAACCCAAAATTTTGTGAAAATGAATGTAAAAAGTTAAATAAATAAATTTATATTTAAAAAAAAAAGAAAAGAGAGAGAAGATGGGGATAGGAGAGGGGTGGGGGTGTGTTGGAGGGGAGGGTACATTGAGGGAAGGAGTAATCAGAATGCAAGGTATTAGGAAATGGGGGGAGGGGAGTGATCGGGAGAAAAATTGGACATGTTACATAGTGAGGTAAAAGCAATAGGCTGAATTAATTACTGAGAATAAATCAATGACATCTTTAGTTTGGAGGAAGGTAACATCGGATAAAATTTGGCATTGATGGAAAAGTCAAAGTTTTAATGGTAAATTTGATTTTATGATTGCTATTTAACCAGGAACTAGAACATGTATAGAAAAACATGTAAGCCACTTAAGACTTGCCTCAAAAGATGTTCCTTAGCCAAGGAGAAACTATAATCATATTTGAAACCTAGTTATTGGAACTTGCCATTTTTAGATGCTATGGGACTATTAAGTGAATGTTCTTCTGAGTCTAACTCCAGATATGGGTAGCAAGAAAGGTGATCTGAGCCTCCAATACATGATGCCAGTAAGCTGATGAGATGCTGGTATGAATTGCGTAGATATCTCAAGGTAAGGGTAGGAGAGCACCTGTACAGCATGGGCTGAGGTGGGATTCTCCTGACTCAATTTCCCCACCTGGTAGTCTTTAAGCCTGACTGAATGCAAGTGGATAATCTAATCCTGCCTGGAATTGACATGAAGTTGGGGAGATATTGTATCCCCGCAATGTCCTTACTATTGGGGGCAATTTCCTATAGTCAAAAGGTTTGTAAGTTTAACACCAGATCTATTCAATTATAGATTATGGGTAGGGGAACATATGAGGTTGTCTAAATTTAAGCTATTAGGCATAGGACTTTAGACCAGCAAATAAGTTAGGGTCCTTAATTCTTAGTAATATTGTGGAGGCAATTAGGTCAAGAGCTTGTGAAGTTAGCAACATAAATATTATCTGTGTCTCAGTTGGTTAATATCTTTAAAAAAATTCTTTTATGGTCCGTATTGTAAATGCTTTAAAAAGATATATCACCTGACCAAAAGTCTGAATTGCTTTATCTGTTATAAACTGTGTTAAAAAATAAAAAAAGCACTATTGGGCAGAAAAACAGATAAAAATTATTTTCCATTCCATCAGCTGCAAAATATTTGAATCCAGGTAAGTTGAATTTCATTATCTGAAACTAGCTTCTGTGCCAATCTATATACATAAAGAAGGGTTCATAATACAAAATTTTGCTGTTTTGAATGTGGTTGCTTTTGATATCTGTATTACCTTAGATCAAAGTTAATAGCTAGTATGAATGCTAAAATCTGATTTTTACCTTTCCCATAAAAGTGTACCAAGCAAGAACCATATTATATATAGGGAAGAAATGAAGCAGCTGCAACAAAGAGTTATTATTTTCACTAGTATGATATTAGTTAATTTTAATTTTCAATATAAGATAGCCCATCTTTATTCTGTCATAATGGTTCATTGGATTCTGTAAAATTTTGAAAACATAGAATAATAGCTAATTAATAAAGTAGACAATTACTGTCTTTGTCTACCTGGGTTTTTCATTATTTGTATGTATGAATTTTTTGTTAAAATGTGATGAGACAATCCAACAGTAGTAATCATCATAGGGTTGATGATATGCCTATAGGATCTTCAAAGACATACTTCTCTTACTTGAAAGAGATAATGTGTTCACCTTATTACGCAAATAGCAGATTGTTCAAGTCGGAAGGACTTTAGACAAAATCAAGTCCAAATTCCCCATTTTATAAATAAGGAAACTGAAGTCTAAAGAAAATTGACCTGCTCAAGATGACATATTTATAAGCTGTACATAGCTGGATCTTTTCAAATGCAGATTTTTTGACTGTAAAACCAATAGTCATCCTAATTTGCCAGCTGCTCAATGACCAAACAAAAGAAGTGGGAACCCAGTGGGAAATAAGCATAAACTTCAGATATGCTTAGTTTCTGTTAAGTTTTTCCAATTGTCTTCCTCTACTAGAATATAAGCTCTTTGAAATCAGGGACTGTCTTTTCTTTTGTATTTGTATCCTCAGAACTTAGCACAATGTTTAACATACAGCAATTAATAAATTAATAAAGTAATTAATATGTACTTTTTGATTCATTCATATGTTCTGCTTGTTCATTTTCCCCAACTGTACATCTTGATAGGGAAGAGTTAACTGTATTTGTTGCAGGAGGCACTTCAATTCCCTTAGATTAGTGTTATGGAAAATGATAGAAGATAGAAGGGGGAAGGAGAAGGAAGAAATGGTATTGGTAAAAGTACATGAAAGTGGGAAGGAATTTTTGCTTTCTTTGATCACAGAATCTCAGAGTTGGAAAGGACCTCTGAGGCCTTCTGGTTCAACTTATACCTAAACAAGACTTTCCATTACAACACTATCAATCTAATAAGTGATCTCTGAAAACTAGTTTCTGCTAGAAGATCTTTAGTAATGGGGAGTCCACTTCCTAAGGCAGCCCATTTCAATTGTTTGTTGTAGCTGAGCCATTTCAGTTGTGTTTAGTTCTTCATGACCCTATTATGGGTTTTCTTAACAAAGATACTGGAGTGGTTTGCCACATCCTTTGCCAGTTCATTTAATAGATGAGTAAAGAGAGGCAAACAGGGTTA
The DNA here is from genome assembly GCA_028658325.1 of Potorous gilbertii. Classification (NCBI taxonomy): domain Eukaryota; kingdom Metazoa; phylum Chordata; class Mammalia; order Diprotodontia; family Potoroidae; genus Potorous; species Potorous gilbertii. The sequence goes on from CM053773.1 coordinate 59,908,177, forward strand.
AGTGACTTGCCCAGGGTGACACAGCTAATAAGTGTCTGAGGCCAGATTTGAACTCAGGAGAATGAATCTTCCTGATTCCAAACCCAATGCTCTATCCACTGCATCACCTAGCTATCTATTTCAATTTTGGATAGCTCTAATTACAAGAATGTTTATTCTTACATCAAGCCTTAAACTGCTTCTCTATGAATTCCTCCACATTTCTCTTCAGTTTTCAGCACAGAGAATTGGCCATTAACAATACTCATCTTAGATATCAGTATTAAAGCTCTATGACCTAATTATCCAATAATTCTATAATCTATAGAAGAGAAATGGAAGAATATAGTTAGAATCTCAGAGTATGAGAAGACATAGATGATTTGAAATCCACTGTGTTGAAGGCAATATTCACAGCTGAGGTCACAGACCCATTAAAATGTTGAAATGAATAGTCCACCAGTAATCAGAAAACTTCTTACTTGGGATTTTTAATTTTGCATGTAAGTCAGTTTACGCTAGGCATTTAATGAATATGAATGAATGAATGAAAAATGAATAAATAAATGAATTTGTCAGTGGGTATTCTGGGATGAAAGATGTCATTGTCTTTTGAAGATCATGAAAAATAAGTACTCCCAGGAATACTATAACCAAATTTCAGAGCTCCCGGGTCAAAGAGAAAATCCTTCAAGCAACCATTCAAACAGGAGCTACAATCAAGATCACATAAGATTTAGTAGCTACCACATTAAAGAAGTGGAGGGTTTGAAACATGATATTCCAGAAGGCAAAAGAGCTGGAACAACAGCCCAAATAACCTATCCAGCAAAACTGAATATAATCCTTCAAGGAGAAAATGGATTACTTGATGAAACAGAAGACTTTCAAGCATTTCTGATGAAAAGACCAGAACTGAGTAGAAAAGGTGACTGTTAAATACAAAACAAAAGAGAAGCATATAGCTAAACATGAAAGAGAAATCATAAGGGAATCAATACTTTTATTTACCCTTTCATATGGAAAGATGATATAAATATCTTCTAAGAACTTTATGATTATTAGAACAGTTAGAAGGATTCTACATAGAAAAAAGCTGTGGGAATGAATGGATCATGTTAGGAGGATGAAAAAAGGGATAGGTAAGAAAACGGATGCCCTCGGAATAGGAAAAAGGGAGAGGAAAAATGAGGAAAATTATCTTACGCAAAAGAGAGAACAAGGAAGCACTTTTACATTAGAGGGCAATATAGTGGGGAGGGGAGCAGGCAATGCTTGAACCTTACTCATGTCTAAATTGGTTCAAAGAAGGAAAGAAAATATACTCAGGCACATATATGTACATACTCAATGTATAATAGAAATCTATCTTACTCAAAAGGGAAGCAGGAGGGGAAATGGTAAAAGAAAGAGATGGTAATGAAAAGGAAAGCAGATGAAAGAAGGCAGTAGTCAGAAGCAAAACCAACTTTAGGGAAGGGATAGGATAAGAAGAGAAAAAGAAAAATAAACTGAAGAAAATAGGATGGCATAAGAACAATCAAAGCACCACACCTGAGGACTGCTGCTGTGAATCATTTTAAGTGTCTAATAGCATAGTATAACCAAGTCTCTATTTATTCAGAAATAAGCTAAACATTGTTCAATAAAATAAAGCATAGTAATGGAATACTATTGTGCTATAAGAAATAATGGACAAGAAGACTTTAGAGAGGCCTAGAAATATATGATCTGATGCTAAGTGAAAGAAGCAGAACCAGGACAACTTTGTGCACAGCAATGACCACAGTGTGTGAGTTTTTTCTGATAGACTTGGAACTTCATTGCATTGCAAGGGCTTAAAAAATTCCCAATGGTCTTTTAAGGCAAAATGTCTTCCACATCTAGAGGAAGAACCATGGAATTCAATTCCAGAATGTAGCAGATCATTTTTTGTGTGTGTATTTCCTTTTGGTTTGTTGTATGATTTCTCTCATTTTAATTCTTCTACACAGCATGACTATAGTGAAAATGTATTTAATAGGAATATATGTGTAGAACCTGCATAAAATTGTATGCCATCTCAGGGAGGGAAGTGGGGGAGGAAATCTAAGTTATATGGTAGTGATTGTAGAACCCCGAAAATAAATAAAATTACTTTAAAAAATAAAATAAAGCATAACATTCAAAGCAACATCCTTAAGCAAAATATATCATCTAATACATGTATGTATCTTATAATACTCAGTGTGTCATATGGCACATAGCAAATACAATGAACACAGACCATCAGATAGGACTTCTCTCTGAGGAATTAACATGGATCAACAGAGTGCTGAAATCACAAACATTCTTTCTGTTAGACTTCTCCATGAGCAAGTTCACGTAGCCCATTCACAATTGTTCCTCTCTCTCATCTCTGCTTCTCTCAGCTCTGCTTTGCTCTCCAAGCAATACTATATGTGTGTGTGTGTGTGTATATGTATATATATATATACATGTATATATATACATGTGTATATATATATATATATATATATATATATATATATATATATATATATATATACTGTTTCCAGTCAAAGATTCTTGACTGATTCAAAGGCACTTGATTTACTAAAACTCAATCCAGAAAAACAGCAAAAATTCTACTTTGCCTGCCATCACAAATGGATAGAAATACACAGTAATTATAACTGTGAATGTGATTGGGATGAACTCACTTCACAAAATGGAAGAGGATAGCAGAATGTATTAGAAATAAGAATACAAAAAATATATTGCAAAATCTTATTATCCTTCAGCTCATGAAAAAAAGGCAGAGATAGCAATCATGATCTCAGACAAAGAAAAAGCAAAAAATAAACCTAATTAAAAGGGACAAGCAGGGAAACAACATCTTGCTAAAAGCAACCACAGACCATAAAGTAATATCAATACTTTGGTATCAATATATGCACCAAATAGCATAGCATCCAAATTATTTTTTTGCTTTTACTTTTTTTTAATTCATTTTGAACTTAAATATGAAAAGACCAAGAAAAGAACATTTCCACATACACAGTATAACATAAGAAAAGGAGTCAATATAAAGCCAAGAATTTCCATTTCACACTGTTTACTTTTGGGGGGGGGGAACTGTAATAAACACTATACATCATTTTCAAAGCTACTGCACATTTCTGTACTTTTTTCTAAGTTTTCTTTTGTCTTCTGTTATGAACTTTTTATTTTTTTCTCCCTTTCTCCCCCTTCTATGCCCTAAAGAAAGCTATCATTAGACACAGAAATTTTGTGTGCATATATATGTGTGTATGTGTGTGTGCTTGTGTGTATACATGTATGTATTTAAAACCATACTATACACCCTTCTATTTAATAATTCTTTCTCTGATATGGATAGCATCCTATATGGATACAATCTCCTTCATAGGTCCTTTTTAGTTGATTTGAGTATTGATTGGAGTATTTATAATGCTCAAAATGACTAAATCATTCAAAGTTTTTCTTAGAACAATATTGCTGATACTGTGTACAATGTTCTCTTGGTTCTGCTCATTTCACTCTTCATTATTTCATGCCAGTCTTTTCATGTTTTTCTAAAATCAAACAGATCACTTTTCTAGCGCAGCAACATTCCAATCATTCAAATTCTTAAAGCAAAAGTTAAATTAATTCAAGGAAATAGACAGTAAATAGACTGAATAAATAGACCCTTGTACTGGCAAGGGTCCTCAAACTTCCCCTGTCCAACTTAGGTAAATCTAATCATAAATAAGAAAGAAATCAAGGAGATTAATAGAATTTGAGAAAATTAGATATGATAGATCTCTGGAGAAAACTGAATGGGAATAGAAAGCAGTATACTTTTTTCTCAGCAGCATATGGTACTTTAACAAAAATGATTAGGTATCAGGGCATAAAAACCTTACAATCCAATTCAGACAAATAGAAATATTAAATGAATCCCTTTCAGATCATAATAAAACAAAAATTACACTTAATAAATGACTGTGGAAGCATAGATTAAAAGTTAATTGGATAATAAACAATCTAATCCTAAAGGATTAGTGGGTCAAAGAACAAATTAAAGAGATAATTGATAATTTCATTAAAGAGGACAACAATGAGAAAACATTCCAAAATTTATGGGATGAAGCCGAAGCAGTATTTAGGAAAAAGTTTATATCACTAAATTCTGAAAGATTAGGAGGGAAGCAGAAAATTAGGAAAGAATTTTTACAACCTGTGTCTTTGATAAAGGCCTGATTTCTAAAATAAATAGAGGACTGAGTCAAATTTGTAAGAATACATGTCATTCCCAATTGATAAAAGGTCAGAGGATATTAATAGGTAGTTTTCAGAGGAAGAAATTAAAGTTATCTATAATCACATGAAAAAATACTCTAAATCACTCTTGATTAGAGAAATGCAAACCAAAACACCTCTTAGGTACCACAAAACACCTATCAGATTAACTATCATGATAAAACAGGAAAATTACGAATGCTGGAGAAGATGTGAGAAAATTGGAATACTAATGCATTGATAGTGGAGTTGTGAACTGTTCCAACCATTCTGGAGAGCAATTTGGAACTATGCCCAAAAGGCTATATAAATGCACATACCCTTTGACCCAGAAATACACTTCTGGGACTGTATCCCATAAAAATGGGGAAAAAAATCCAATGTACAAAAACTTTTATAGTAGCTCCTTTTGGGGTGACCAAGAACTGGAAATTGAGGTGATGCCCATCAATTAGGTAATAACTAAATAAGTTGTATGAAGTATGAATGTAATGGAATACTATTGTGCTATAAGAAATGATGAGCAGGCAGACTTCAGAAAAACCTTGAAAGACTTATTCTTATATACTTCTTATGTTCCTCCAAACAACATGACTAACATGAAAATATGTTTAATAAGAATATATATGTAGAGCCTGTATCAGATTGCTTGGCAGTTTTGGGAAGGGGGAGGGGAGGGAAGTGGAGAAAATTAAAAACTTATAGGAGTGAATGTTGAAAACTAAAAATAAGTTAATTAATTTTAAAAAAATCAGCAGCAAGAGGTAGAATGAGAAAATCTATTTAAAATAATGACAGACAATATAAAATACTTGGGAGTCTACCTGCCAAAACAAACCTGGGAAGTATATGAAGACAGTTACAAAACACCTTACACACAAATAGAAATAGAGCTAAACAAGTGAAACATTAATTACTTATTGGTAGGCCAAAACTACTTAATAAAAATGATAATTCTACCTAAGTTAATTTACTCATTCAGTGCCATACCAATCAAACTAAAAAAGAATTATTTTATAGAGCTAGAAAAAAAGTAATCATCTGGATTCATCTGGAAGAACAAAAGGTCGAGAATATCAAGGAAATCTATTAAAAAATGTGAAGGAAGGTGTCTCAGAAGTTCTAGATTTCAAATTATATTTACAAAGTAGTAATTCTCAAAACAATCTTGTACTTTTTAAAAAATAGAATGGTGGAATAGATTGAGTATACAATACATGGCAGTAAATGACTGTAGTGATTTAGTGTTTGATAAACCCAAAATTCCAAGCTTTGGGGGTAAAAATTCAACATTTGACAAAAATCGCTGGACAACTGGAAAGCAGTTTGGCAGAAACTAAGGACAGACCAACATCTCACAAGTCAAAATGGATGTGATTTAGTAAAAAAGATGACATCATAAGTAAATTAGAGGAGCATACAAAAAATGTACCTGTCAGATATATGAATAAGGGAAGAATTTATGACCAAACAAGAGACAGGAAGGATTACAAGAGGTAAAATAGATGGTTATATGAAATTAAAAAGCTTTTGTATAAACAAAATTAATGCAGCCCAAATTAGAAGGGAAACATGAAACTGGGATGGGGGGAGGGATTTTACAGCAAGTTTATCTAATAAAGGTCTCACTTATCTAATATATAGGGAATTGAGCCAAATTTATAAAAATAACCATTTCCTGTTGATAAATGTCAAAAGATATGAGCAGGCAGTTTTCAGAGTAAGTCAAAGCTATCAATAATCACAAGAAAAAATGCTCTAAATCACTACTGATGAGAGAATTGCAAATTAAAATGACTGAAATACCACCTCATACCTATCAGATTGGCTAATAGGAAAATGACAAATGTTGGAGGGAAATGGGGAAAAAATGGGATGTTAATGCATCGTTGGTGGAGTTGTGAACTAGTATAAATAACCATTCTGGAGAACAATTTAGAACTATGCCCAAAGGGCTATAAAATGGTGCATACATTTTGATCCAGCAATATTCCTACTGTATCCCAAAGACATCAAAGAAAAGAGGAAAGGATTTATTTGTACAAAAATATTTATAGCAGCCCTTTTTGTGATGGCAAAGATTTAGGTACCAAGGGGATGCCCATCAATTGGAGAATGGCTGAATAAGTTGCTGTATATGATTGTGATGGAATACTATTGTATTGTAGGATGGTTTCAGAAAAGCTTGAGAAGAATGATATAAACTCAGGCAGAGTGAAGTGAGCAGAACCAGGAGAACACTGTATCCAGTAACAGTCATATTGTAAGGATGATCAACTGTGGAAATTTTAGACATTCTGATCAAGACAATGATCCAAGACAATTTCGAAGGACGTATGATGAAAAAATGCCATCTGCCTCCAGAGAGAGAACTGATGAACTCTGAATGCAGATTGAAGTATACTTTTTTCTTTTCTTTAGTTTTTATTGTTTTATTTTGTTTGTGTTTTCTTTTGCAACATGACTAATAAGGAAGTAAGTTTTGCATGACTTCATACGTATAATCGTTATCAAATTGCTTGCTATCTGAAGAAAGGGAGAAGAGCAAGAGAGGTGAGAAAATTTGGAACTCAAAATTCTATAAAATAATTGCTAAAAAGTTTTACATGTAATTAAGAAATATTTAACAAAATAATTTTAAAATAATATTTAAAAATTAGTGAAAAAGAAAGACTTTGGCTAAGGATAGAGTTTCCAGAATCAGTTCCAAGAAGAGACTGATGCCTGAGGAGAAACTGCAGTGGTCAGCAAGGTTTATGGCCAATGACAGAATCCTTTGTTTTACTTAATGCCTTATTATCTCTACACCATGGATCAAAAAGAAGTATTGCTGAGTTTATTTTTGAATAAACATCCCCAAAAGACAGTCTTTCCACATCACATATACTACACAGGGTCAAGGGTCTTCTATCTTTCTGGAAAATTCTTTCCTGCTTTTAATTAGATCCTATAATATACACATAGTGGCAATCTCATGGCTAGCGTACAATGTATGCAAGGTCACAGCATCCAAATCAAGAAAAAATTCATTACAAGCCAACTACCCAGGTATTAGGTTCAAAATATATGCCAATCGATCCATTGTTGCAAATGCTTTTTGACCCCTTGCCTTGTTCTTGGGACTGAATTAGGTAAACTCCCAGGCTCTGCATGTAGTGTGCCCTCTTTTTGGAAAAGGAAAGAAAGTACTTTTAAAGCTACTCCTGATTAGCAAGAGGAAAGAGAAATGTGGCACCCTTCTTTCACTATGATGAAGTTATTACCAAAAATTTGTTAGATACTTCTCTGTCTCTATCTCTGTCTCTGTCTCTGTCTCTGTCTCTGTCTCTGTCTCTGTCTCTCTCTCTCTCTCTCTCTCTCTCTCTCTCTCTCTCTCTCTCCCTTTTCCCTCTTCTCTCATCCAGACCTGTGATTTCATTGGTCTAGGGACTTACAATGATAAATCCCCTTCATTTCAAATCACTAACTTGTTAACCACTGAGATGTTAAATGACTTACCCAGGATCACATAACAAGTACATATCAGAGTCTGGATTTGAACGCCAACCTTCCTGACTGAGGCCAATCTTATATCCAGTGAGCACACTATTAAGTTTTGTTAAGAGAATCACCCCGGAAGAAACAGAGAAGCAGTATTACAAGGTGGGTAGATGGCCAGACATGAAGTCATGAAAACCTAGAGCCACCTTTAACACATGCTAGCTAGGTGACCGTGTTTTCATGAAGCATCTAGGCTAGGAAAAATGTACTAATAGTTGTGTTTTGGATTTATGATTTCTCTGGTGAATTTTATAATAGGAATAGAACATCCCCCTACTATCAATTCATTACATCATGGTATAATATTGTTACCTTTTCCTTAAGATTTAGTCTTCTCATCAAGGAAAAAAGTAGCCTCTGCTATATAGCTAGCAGAGTTCTTTATTCACAGCTTCCTTCCGGCTAATATACTTGTGTGCTTTTTTGAATTTTAAAGACTTTTGAACATAAAATTAAACCTTCATTTAATGGAACAAACATCCCAATTTTTAGTCAGAGGCTTACTCTATAATTGCTTTCCTGGGTCAACAGCTGGATTAACTTTCAATAGTTTAAATTTTGTCTTTTAATTCTGTTTTCTCTCAAAGGCCATAGCATTTTTCTTCTTGGTGCTACAGTTTATTTTATTTTAAGTATGTCAGTGTCACCTAAAACCAACCCCCATGTCATTATTATGGACTTTTGCTTTTTCTTCAGTTCAATGGTCTGGAGGATAGACCCTAACTTATTTTCCTCTGATTTTAATGGGACCTCATGGTATCTTAGTTTCTTGGTGAAAAATTTTTTGGTATTGGTGATAATGTGGTTAAATGACTCACCCGGGGTCACATAGCTAGTAAGTGTCTTTGGTTGGACTTGAACTCAGGTCCTCCTGACTCCAAGACAGGTGCTCTATTCACTGCATCACCTAGCTGCCCCCGTGAAAGATTTGAGAGTCCAATTTTGGGCTATCTTCTGATTATTGCAACTTAAACTTGGTTTTAGAATCAGAAGCTCTAGTTTCAAGTCTCAGCTGTGGCAATTTACTGGCTATGTTGGAGAGGAGCTGGGATAGTCACTTAAATCTCTTTGAGCTTCAGTTTCCTCACGAATTATAGAGCTGGAAAGAACATTAAACATCAGGTAATTTAAACTTCTCATTTTACAAATAGGGAAATTGAACTCTGGTATTACCTACCTTAAAGGGTTATTTTAAAGAAAACACTTGATAAACTTTTAAATGGCAGTTGTCATAATGTAACTATTTTTATAATTGAGAGCTGGTATTGCTGTCTGTGGTTAGATCCAGACTACCAGAGATTAGAAATTGGCTTAAGACACCAGATTGGGGTTGGCCTCAGCTTCTTTTACTGAGACTAAACCAGTCATCAGCATTATAATGGCCCACAGGAAGGAATTTCTTTTCATTATGAACATTTTTTCCTTGAAACAATAATCGAGGAGAATTTAACCAAAGTCTAAGATTGTTGGTGTTGTCATTTGTCCTTTGTTCTCAAAGGGGACCATGAGATCAGAGAGGAGATGGCTTGACTTGCAAGTGAATTGGATTTAAGTGAGGCAGGGCTGTGCAAAGTCACCAGCCTCACTTTCTCCTCCTGAGCCATCTGGGTACAGTGGCCAGATATAGATCAGAACAACTGCAGATGGCTCCAGATGCAGTGGGAGACCTTGGCCTTTTTAAGTTAAGGTCTTTAACAGGTCTCAGTTTCAGTGAGGCAATGCCCAATAAGTGATTAAGGCTAGGTAAGAAATGAAGTAGACAATGACTTTTGTGAAGATGTGACTTGGCAACTCTCACTGCAGGTACTGCAACCTCTGACTCCCCAGGAAAAAAAAAGTTCTTGCCACTGAGGTCCTTAGCACTGTCAAATGTCCAGCATCACAAATAGAAATGGTTTTATCAATGGAAATAACATGAAAGAAGATGCATTACCATCTGCTTTGCCATTGAGACTTGAGGGTCATGAGGCCTCTCCATCTGACTCACAGCTAACATATCATATCTATGTTATTCTCCTTCTACCCCGACCTCATCACAAAGTGAACTTTCCAATAACAGAGACTGTCTTGCTTTTCTATTTGTATTCCTACTACTTAACACTGCTTTGCACATGCTACGTGAAGAATAAACACTTTTTCTTCCATTCATTCATTCATTCATTTGTTCATCCATATGGTTAGTCAAGGGAGCCTGAAACTGCTAAAGTATCTTAAATTTTTTATTTTAAGCATGGTACTTTTGAATGATCATCTATATTCATTCTCCAAGTTGAGTTTTCATTTGATATAGATTATACTTAGAAGCACAGAGGTAGTCAGAAGGCTGATTTTATTAATATTAGTTTTCTCCTGTACTCCAAAGCTACAATGAATCTCTGACTTAATGGATGTGGCTATTCCCTCCAATGCTGCTGATAGCATCACATCCATGCTTTCTTATACACCTCAAAGATTTTTTTTTCCATTTCTCACTAGGCTGTGCTGGTGATCCTGAGCCCTCAAAAGTAACACCAACAGAGATCATGCTCTGGCAGAAAAACTCCAAGTACAGCTCCAGCAATGCACTGGGTCTGTCTTTGGTCAGGCAGTAAATACACATTTATTAAATACCTACTATATTCCTGGCACCGTGCTAAGCATTTGTAAGCAATGGGGATATAAAGAGAGGCAAAGATAGTACCTGCACCTAAGGCGCTCATAATCTAACAAGGGAGACAGTATATAAAAAGAAACTGAAAGGGTAGGAGGGATGATGACGTGCAGAGGAGGGCAGCCAGTTGAGAAATGATGAGATGGCTGCCCTGACTTCTTGTATTGTCATTGTTCAGTTGTGTCTGATTCTTCATGATCCCAAGTCCATGGGGTTTTCTCGGCAAAGATACTGGAGTGGTTTGCTTTTTCCTTCTCTAGTGTGTCCCCATTTTACAGACGAAGAACTGAGGCAAATAGGAATTAAGTAACCTGCCTGTGGTCGCATAGCTAGCACGTATCAGATCAGATTTGAACTGAGGTCTTCCTGACTCCAGGTCTAGTACGCTATCCATTTGGCCACCTAGCTGCCACTGGCTCCCTTGGGTGCCCTCCTTAAGTAGGAGAATCTGGAAGAATCTCTCTGCTCTTAGTCTTCAACCTCTCCAATCAGAGGGAGGGGCTCAGGGGCAGAGGGTACTGAAGAGATGTGAGTTTCAGGGTTAATGTGACCATGTAGGCTGACAGTATATCTATGAAGTCCACAAGTACAGCCAGGTGAGAAATGAGATGGCTGTGCTGGGTACCTTCCTTAAATCATATGTATTGCTATCCCCATTTTGCAGTTGCGGAAACGGAGGCAGAAGTAATGTGACTTGCCAGAGTCAACAACTAATCAATATTGAAGGCTGGATTTGAATTTAAGTCTCACTGACTTTAGCTCCAGTGCTCTATCTTTTGTGCTGCTGAGCTGCCCGGCAATTTGCTAGAGCCAATATAATTATCACCTGGTGTCCAACCTTAATGAGCCTATTTGATCTAAGGCTGATCCTCAGGTGACATTCAGAGACTGGAAATCACAGTTCAGGAGTCCACATCATGAGGGGACATTAAATGATGACTATAGTGGAGAAGTCATAATATTAGTAGGGAAATAATAGACATTTCTTTGAATTCGAACATTAAAAGAGTGACATTCTTTAATTCCTTATAGCTTGGAACGGTTGGGTAACAATCATTTGTCTCATTTTGTCCTGTGATTATAGCTCCAGATGTAACAAAAGAAAACAAAGCAAAACACCCACAAAACACAAAACCCAACAAGAATCCAACAAAAACCACAAGGCCAGAGTCTGTTTGATTTCAGTTAGATTAAAGAAAAATCCAGACCATTTTTGCAAGGCAAGCAATTAAGTACCTTCCAATTTTGAGAACAAGCTCAATCACCTGTTTCAGTAGCACCATCCTCAAACAAGACTGAGCAGGTGAGCCTTTTCTGAAACCAGCAACTTTCCACATCTGTCACTTGAATGCAAAGAGGAGCCAGTGCCAGGCAAACACATTTGTCTCTGATTTCCTCTTTGTACACTTCAAAGAGCTCAGACAGATAGTGCAGATTAGACTGATGCTCCTCAGATTGCTCTCCAGGTAAGCATTCATGGCTGAATGAACCAGGGCATGAAAACAAATGTTTGTGGAGGCCAGTTTCTCATTTGGATTCCACATTTCAGTCTACTCATTTTTTGTTGAGTCCTAGGGGTCCTGGATTTGAACCAGGGCTCAAGTCTCAGGCAAGGACATTGTGAGTTTGGTGCCAAAGCTTGTGTTTGTTCCTTTATGTTCACACAGCAAAGGCCTTACCAGATGTTTGTCACAGCTTGATTTCCTTGGGGTAGTCTACAGAAGGCTGCAACTGAGATTTTTATTTTTCTTTTTACCCCTCCACCCCCCAGTGACAGAGTGACCTCCTTTAGAATATTATGTGCAATACAATAGAAAAATAACTTCCAGAAATAATTTTTTTAAAAAAAGGTCTTCATATACCTTCAAAATAAATGACTGGCTCATAAAGTCCAAAGAGGATGTTTTTTGGGAAGGGGACTTGTTAACATTCTGCTTATGAGTGTAGGTGGAAAAGGTTCCTGGCACAAGAAATTTCTTTTTGCTTTAAGATTATTTTCTTACATTCAAATGAAGACTATTTTTCCCACCTCCTACTTTTCACAAAGTTATTCCTCAGTCAAAGACAGCATCTTTAGATATTCTTAAAGAAATTTGGTATAGAAGTATTGAGGCAACATTTGACTTTTGCTTTTATTATAATTTTGATACTTAGGTACTAGACTTCATTATACATTAATCTCATACATTGACATACAGTGAAGAAAAATTTTTTAAAAAATCCTCCTTTGACATTGGGGCTCCATTTGCCTAGGATGGTGAGAAAAGAAAATGAAGTTGTCATCAGACATTTCATCATTTCTCCTCCTCCTCCTCTTCCTCCTCCTTCTCCTGATCCTCTTCCTCCTTCTCCTCCAGCTCGTCTTTTTTCTTCTTTCTCTTCCTCCTTAATCGTCATCATCATCATCATCATTTTTGGGTGTATGTTGTTTTAAATTCCATGTATAGATTACTCTGACTTCATTACTGATGTCTCGTAAGAAAGTGAAACATTTAATTAAAACCAATAATAAAGTGATCTCACCTGAAAGTACATTTAACATTCCATATCTGCAAGATTCCACTGCCTCTCTACTAAAAATAAATCAACAGAAATCTTTTTTCTTTCCCTCCCAACCCGTTGAATAAAAAAAGAAAAAGAAATCAATTTCTTATACCAAATATGCATAAACAAGAAAGAAATCCTCAATGGCTGTGTGTGTGTATATATAGGTACATATGCATACATGTATATCTATCTATATGCATATATGTATGTACCTGCACCCAAATCCATCACTTTTCTGTCATAGAGAGCATATTTCATCATCCTCTGAAATCATGAGTGGTCACTATATTGATCATAGTTTCTTATGACTTTCAAAGTTATTTGTTATTACAGTGTTATTGTTATGATAGAAAGTGTTCTGTTTCTGTTCGTTTCATTCTTCAGTTTATAAAAGTAATCAAAAAAAATTGTTCATTTTTATAATATTGATGTTATAGTATAAATTGTTCTCTGTGTGCCTACTTCACTCTGCATCAGTGCATGCAAGTCTTCCCTGTGTTTTTGAAATTACCTATTTCCTCATTTTTTACAGTGCTATAGTACCCTAGCACATTTGTATACTACAATGTATTCAGCTACTTTTCAATTGATGGACATGCACTAAATTTCCTATTAAAGAGAGGAAAGGTGAGAGGAGATCCAAAGATAGAGAAGAAAAGGAAGTCATATCATGTCAGATTTGAAATTCACGTGTATGGAACTAGAGGAAAGGTAAGTATTTACATGAAACACCAGGAGTATCAAGAGAAATCAAAGTTATGCAGAGAATATACCTATCCAGGGATTCATATTGCATTAGGTGATACCTACTGTAAGGTCCATTATAGTTATAAGATTCTATGACTGAACTACGTATAGCGAAGAACAGTAGCGATGCTTCTGGAAACATGGTTTGGTGGAAAGCTCATAAAATTTGTCAGAAGACATTCATTCAATCTCAGATTCCCATGTGCTATTCTTGTGACCCTAGGCATCTCTCTTAGTCTTACTGACTTTCATTTAATTCATCTCTATTTTGAAGAGATTGGGCTACATGATTCCTTCCCCCTTCAGATCTTATAGATCTTTTTTGATCCACGTGTCTGCAGTATAATTGATTTGATACTTTGATGGATCCCTGATATACTCTCTCTCTCTCTCTCTCTCTCTCTCTCTCTCTCTCTCTCTCTCTCTCTCTCTCATCTCTCTCTCTACACACACACACACACACACACACACACACACACACACACAAACACACACACACAAACA
>CM053773.1:59922530-60019659 GCA_028658325.1 Potorous gilbertii
AATGTGGCATAGAGGATAAAGTACAAGTTTTGAAATCAAGACTAATTGATTCAAACCCTGCTTCAGAAAAGTTTTAATGGTGTACCCCAGTACCTACATCCCAGGGTTGTTATGAGGATGAAATGAGATGCTATGTATAAAGCACTTTCAAAATCTTAAATTGCATTATGAATACTAGCTATTAGTACCTCTGAGCCTCAGCCTCCTTCTTTGTTGTCCTAAGCACCTATTATATGCCAGGCACCGTGCTAAGCACTGGGGCACTGTGTTCTGTTGTCCTCTCAAACCTACTTTTAAAACCATATATATTCTTAATGATGCCCTTGTATGTCACTTTCCATGCACATGTCATCACTGATTCTATGTTACTGCCCACTTGAATCTACCATGGGGCCCTTCATTGCCTTTAGTTACTCACAAGTGCCTAAAGTTCTGGAGATTGTGCTGCTCCGTGATTCAAGTCACATGGCATTCTTGGGAGGACTTTGGTGTTGAAAAAAAGATCAACTTTTAAGAATGGGAAGTCTTGGACTTAGGAAGATGTTATCTGCCCTCAGAGAAAGAGGACAAACAGGGATAGTATGAACTTATATAGATGCACATGAATGTATGTCTATATATGAGTATCATTATAGATATCTATGTTTATATGTAAGTGCATGTAGGTAGGTATATATATGTATGCTTGTATGTATATATGTATATAAACATGCAAACACATATATAATATATGTGCATGTACATACATACTATATATATTTATATACATAAATATATGTGTATACATCTACACCTATGTCTATCTGCTCTTAATAGTATCCTTCTTGGGGAAAGGGAAGGAGAAAGGAGGGGGAAAGAACAAAGCAAAAAGTACAGAGCAGAGAACAAAAGAAAATTTACAAAGAAGCAAAGAAAAGATGGACAGCTCTGAACACAATGTCTGATATTTATTATACAGGCTTTCTTGAAATGGAAATTTATTATATACTTTGAATCTTCTCTTATGTTCTGCTATGCACATGACAATGCTTTCATTTCTTTTTTTATTTTGGATTTCTTTCAGTATTTAAGTTTATAATGTTACTTTTTCTCTTCTTATTTTGTATTTAAGTTTAAAATAAATTAATTTAAAAAGTGGGCCAACTAGGTGGAGCAGTGGATAGAGTACCTGTCCTAGAATCAGGAGGACCTGAGTTCAGATCTGACCTCAGATGCTGATATTAACTGTGTGGCCATGGGCAAGTCACCTAACCCTGATTGTCTCATAAAAAAGGTTGACTTTTGTATCTATAAGCAGCTTCTGATTATTTTAAATGTTGCACAATTTCCCCTAAGACATCTAGCTCCTCCACATTTCAATAAAGCAAGAGACTAGAGGTTTAAGTCACCTACTATCTAATAATATTCAGCAATACCAAGGCTGAGGCAGTGACTGAGATTTCCAATGGCCTGGAATGAGGCCTGGATTCCTGCTTAAGATCCATCTCCTTGGGTGGGTGGGTGGTGGGGATCTTGGCATGGGAAAAGGGAGAAGGGAAGAATCTAATGTGAAGTCTGGAGAGATAAAGGTTGGGAATATCCATTTGTCTTCAAAGGCTTATACATGGTGGTAAGATAGAAAAGGAAGGGATGGTGTTAATCGAAAGAACACAGATCTTTCATTATTTGCTGCCTTACAGTAAAAATGGAAAATGATAATTATCTTTTTAATATTCTTTATAGAAAAGTATAATTGCAACTTTATTGAAAGTCTTCCTTAGTTTTATATTCACTGTCTCAAATGATAGTTGATTGGTTGGCAGCTAGGTGGTACAGGGGCTAAAATTGCTTGCCTTGAAGTTAGGAAGACCCAAGTTTGAATCCTGCCCTAGACACTAGCTGTGTGACTTCAGAGAAGTCACAACATCTCAGTCTCAGTTTCCTCATCTATAAAATAAGGATAAAAATAACAGCTACCTCACAGAGTTCTTGTGAAGGTCAAATGAGTTGACATGTAAAGCATTTTGCCAATCTTCAAATGCTATGTAAATCCTGAGCACTGTATGTCTACTATGCATGTCTAGTTGGCTGAGCCTAGTGTAGGGTGTTAGAACTTCATGTTACCAACTCAAAGCTATGGCTAGTCATTTTATCATACATCCGTTTTAGTGGAACTGTCCAGCTCCCTAGCATCTTTATGCTTTGTTTCTTTCTCTCATTACAACTATTTGATTTGTCGGCACAGGCAAATTTCACTTACCGAGCTACTTTCCTTATCTCACAGATAATTAGCACAGGTGTTAAACATGAGGGGGAGGACAGAACGAAATGAGAAATGTTTCAGGAGTTTTTAATAATATAAGCCTACATTTTAAAGATGCTAAAAACTGACATTTATAAGAAGAAAAAAACACACCTCTCAACAGGATCCTCAACACTTACCAACCAGCATCATTATGCTCAGAGATTATCTGAATGTTGTGATGGGGGAAAAAATAGACTTGGAAACATCACATTGTTGATCACATGCTGGTCAATATGCAGTAGGTTTTCAAAAGATCCCAGATTGAGAGCTAGAAAGGACCTTAGAAATGATCATATCTTACCCTCTCATTTTACAAAGGAGGAAACTGAGGCAAAGAAATGAGAAAGAAATTACCCAAGATCACAAGTGGCAGAGCTGAGGTTTGAACCTGTATCTTCTGAGTCCAGATCCATCACTCTTGTTACCACATCATGATGCATTCCTTTTACACTTTATTTTGCTAAATGATTTGGGGAATGACTTCAATTCCTAAAGGAATTTATGAAGGTAACAAGCAAGCATTTATTCTAAGTGCTTTACAAATATTGCCTCACTTAATCCTCATAATAAGCATGGGAGATAGGTGCTATTATGACCCCCCCCCCCCATTTTACAAATAAAGAAACTGTGGCAGATAGAGGTTAAGTGATTTGCCAGGGTTTAAAAGTATTTGAGGCTGGATTTGAACTCAGGTTTGTCTGACTCTTGGCTCAGAGCTCTATTTACTGAGCCACACAGGTTCTAAAGAACACCTAAAAAGGTAACAAACTTAAGTAAAATTCTTTATTCTTTTCAGGATAGCAAGCCTATTGCTTCTTTTGGTAACTACCAATTTTCTAAGACTAGACGTAAGTATTAGTCTTGGAGTTGGGAAGACCCTGGTTCAAATTCAGCCTCAGATACTTATTAACTGTGTGATACTTATTAGTATGACCCTGGCAAGTCATTTAACCTTTGTCTGCCTCATTTTCCTTACCTGTAATTTGGAGACAAATAGCACCTACCACCCAGGATTGCAGGAAGGATCCAATGAGATAATGTTTGTAAAGCAGTTAGCTCCGAGTGTGGCATATAGTAGACTCTAGATAGATACTATTATTTTAGGATGCACTGGAATGGGAGTGCCCAGAATCTGAATATCTATCCAGATATTGATCACATGTACTAAGAGTAGAAATAGAGGAAGAGAAATATGGGAGATATTTTGTAGGAAAAATTTCAGGACTTGGTGACAATTTGGTGATAGATTGTATAGAGGTTTGAATGGACATGGATCAAAGATGATTATGAGGTCAGAAGTATTATTTGAGTAAGTTGTCCCCAAGCTCAGTGATTTAGAAGTATCTATGAATCCCTAATGCTTTATTGCCTTAGGGAAGGGAAGGAAAGAAGTCCTTATTAAGCACCTACTATGTGCCAGGCAGTGTGCTAAGTTATTTACAAATATTATCTCATTCGATCTTTACCACAACCTTGAGGTAGGTGCTATTGTCATTCACATTTTACAGTTCAGGAAACTGAGGCAGGCAGAAGTTAAGTGACTTGTCGAAGCTCACACAGCTAATAAGTGTCTGAAGTCAGATCTTCCACATAACATGAAAATATAAAATATTGGGGACAATAAAATACTCTAAAAACCACTTCCATTTACCCTACTTCTGCTTTCTTTGATGCTAGAGGGCAGGGAGCAGCAATCATCAGTGGCCATTGATCTTGTTCCTGCCTCCAAGACCGGCTGCACTCAAGGGGTCCAATCATTGGTACACTCAGCCCCCAAGGTGGACAAGGGAACAAGGAATTTGTTCAAGATTGGTTCCTTCAATTGTTAAGGATTACTGATTCTAACACTTCTGTGACTCCCAGCTCACATGTTTGGCTTTCATTGGTTTTATTAACTCTTTGAGTACTGGCTTTTATCACCCAGTGTGTTTCCAGGTTGGTTGATTCCTAACTTGTCACCCTCCATACCTCCAGCCTCGTTTTCCAGCCTAAATCATTGGCCGCCACCGCTAAAGCAATTATCTTAGAACTCCACTTTTATTATCCCCCCCCACATGCACACGCATGCACACACATGCACACGCATGCACACACACATGCACACACATGCACACACGCGCACATATGCACACACATACGTGCATGCACATACACACACACACACACACACACACTCAAAAATCTTTCAAACTCCTTAGCACAACCTTCAAGATCCTTAAATTTCTGGTCCCAATCTACCTCTTCAGCCTTACTCACCTATACAAACCCCCTTCTCTTAATTAAATTGATCAATCAACATTTTTAAACATACTAAACACTTCCAAGCTTCTCTGCTTTTATTCTCATTTCCTCTTCCTGGATGGCCTTGTATCCATTTCTGCCTATTGATATTGAATCATCAACCCAACAAACAATAAAGGTCAGTTAGGGACAGCTAGGTGCATGGTGGATAGAGCACTAAGCTTAGAATCATCAAGTCTCATCTTGCAGAGTTCAAATCCAGTCTCAGGTACTTACAGGCTGTGTGACCCTGAGCAATTCATTTAGCCCTGTTTGCCTCAGTTTCCTCATCTGTAAAATGAGCTGGAGAAGGAAATAGCAAACCATTCTAGTATTTCTGCCAAGAAAACCCCCCAAAAGGGTCATGAAGAGTCAAACATAACTGAAACAACTGAACAACTTCCTTACTCCAGGTCCCCAAAATCCTCAGTGTAGTAAACTGAGGATAGGTACTTGATGGAGACTGCTAGCTCCTCTCATGCTGGCTTCTTCCCAGAGTCTTTCTCCCTCTTAGACTGGAATTCCATGCATCTTCTTTTTCAATGTAGGAGGTCAGAAACACTGAAGAATTTAGGAGACTACAGAAATAAAGAGACTTAAGAGCATGGATGTCTCTTGTCTCCAGCTCTCACCAACTCCACCCCACCCTTCATACAGCTGCAGGGCATTAGATCTCCACCTCCATACCTGTGGGGGCTTTAGGGAGCAAGTTACATTCCTCCCTTGGGTGGAAATTCTTTGTAGTCCCTTGAGAAGATCAGCTGGGGCAAGTGGAAAATTTATATATTTAAAGTATTAGAAAAACAAAAGAACAACCTTATAACTTTACAGTACTTTGAAACAACAGGAGTTACTTCCCTGGAATCTTGAGTAACCAAACTTTAGTACCATTGAAACTGAAGAAGACTATGACATCAAGATGATGACATGACTTGCAGTTGACTGATTTGAGTGAGGGAGGGCTGTGCAAGGTAGCCAGCCTCACTTTCTTCTCCTGAGCCATCTCGGTGCCTATTAACAGGACATAGAATAGACATGGCAGAGTGGAGGCTACTGCAGTGACATGTCTAATTATACATAGGATATTACATATGCACATTTCAAAAGTATATGCATGTCCATAGCACATAGCTGTCATCAAAAGCCACAAAAGCTAGCAAGCTGTAACAACACTAGGCTCATATTTAAATTACAATTTAACTATAAGCTGTAGCATATACATAGAAAGATTAACAAGCAGACATCATGATAACACGTTACATGTATATCCAGGCAACACTACCAGAGACTGCCCAAATAAAATGTACCTTACATGTAATGTCATATTTACTGCTGCACACACAAGCTGAATATTTGGGCAGGCTTGATTTGTTTTTTGGTCTTATGTTCTTTATGTTTGACTCTTTTGTGTTATATTCATATCCCAGATCATTTTCAAATGAGCTATAATTTACCCATGTCTCCCTCATTTTGAATATTTGACTTTTTAATCCCAAATGGAAGATTTTACATTTGTCTTTATTAAATCTGATCAGCCAATCTCTCTCTCTGTATATATATACATATATATATATATATATATATATATATATACAGTATATATCATATAATATATATTATATGATATATAACATATATCATAATATATATGCATTTGTTGTTGTCATTCAGTTGTTTCAATAATATCTAACTCTGTGACCCCATTTGGGATTTTCTTGGCAAAAATATTACAATACTTTGCCATTTCCTTCTCCAGAATAATTTTATAGATGAGGAAACTGAGACAAACAGATTTGAGTGATTTGCTTAGGGTAACATAGCTAGCAAGTATCTGAAGTCAGATCTGTACTCAGGAAAATGGGTTCAGACTCCAGGTCCAACATTCTATACACTGTGAAACCCAGCTGCTATATGTGTGGATATGTATACACATACATACACACACACACACATATACGTATAATCAAAACTTTCATTGTGTTAGCTGTTCCTTCTAATTCTGTGATCTGCAAATTTGATCAGTTTTCTATATAAATAAGCATATATATTTTAATTTTATATCTAGTATTTTATTTTTTCCCAGTTACATAGATTTGTTTTTAAAACTTTGAGTTCCATATTCTCTCTCTTCCTCCCTTCCCTCCAATTGAGAAGGTAAGCAATTCAATAAAGGTATTACATGTGTAGTAGTACAATATATATGCATAATAGTCATTTGATGAGCATTTATTAAGTGCCTACTGTGTACCAGGAACTCTTCAAGGTATAGCAGATGCAAAGGTCAAAGTGAAATGCTCCTTACTCTAAAGGAGGAGACAATGGGAGAGACAGCATGTGAACATATTTGTATATACATAATAAATACATAGAAAATGCATACAAGGTGATCTGAGGGGAGACACATGATCTGATCAGTGCTTTAGTCATATCACATTTGCAGCTATGTGAAGGATGGATGGAGAGAGGAAAGACCTGAAGCAGCCAGATGTACCAATTTGAAGGCCAATGGAAGAGTCCAGGTGAGATGGGATAGTGGCTTAAACCAGAGTGGTATTCATGTGAGTATATAGAAGAGGATAGATGAGTCTTACTAGTACTGAGACAACCATATCAGTCTATCACTTTCATGGCACGAGTTTAGGTCAATGAATGGGGATCATGCTGTCTATGATGGCATTACATTTCTGACATCGTCTGATGCAAAATGCATCTCTAGAGACAAAAGGTATCTTCAGGGTTTCCCTTAAAATTATATGGAAGACATTTTTACTATTGGAAAAACCTAGAATCTCTAAAACCTGAAATTTAAGAAAATCTATTCTAGTATAATGATGGCATTAATTAAGATTAAACATCTTAAAGATGTTTTGTTGGAATTAGTTTTATAAGAATTCTTCTTGCTTACCAATCTCTTCTCTATAACCAGGAGGACAACACATGACCACACTGGGCAGTCATAGATCTCAAGCCTTCCCACCTATGTCCATTATGTTCTGTAAATGGATGGGGTTGGCTTTGCACACATCCATTACACTCTGCTGGATTTTAGGCTCTGTAACATTCTGAGTTTCATAAAACACTCTATTTTATGTATGTGGGAGGGAGTCTGTGAGGTTGTGATGGAGTTGGCAGGGAGGGGTAGGAGATATAAGAGGGGAGAGGCTCTGCAATACACCAGTGATTCTTCACTAAGATGCAGCATTCCCTGCAGTCAATTTGGGAGTGCTGATTTGACTTCTGTGCCTGGGTGTTCACAGTCCACAAAGCTGTGTCTGTGTTCAAGGAAGTATGCAATCCCACTGTGACAGAGAAGCACAGGTCTCCTGTGAATGCTATTCCCCTAGACTCCAGAGCATCCTAGACACAGTAGCTAAGCAATCTTCATTCACATTCACCCAAGATAGGTGAGGAAACAGATGAAAAGCTTGATATTTAAAGCTATGATATCAATGTAATTTTTAAAAGAAATTTGCATTTTTTTTAACATTGATAATATGCTTTTACTACAATTCTCCAGAATTTTGAAATGGAATTCTTGATGGTATTTTCCATGGCATTCTGGTGTTCTGTAAGCAAAATTGTCAAAGGGAAAACACACATTTGGGACATAGATACAAAAAAGATAGTCTGTCAATTAAAAACACTAACAGTACTATACCTCAAGTAAATTTCAAGAAAGCAGACTCATGGAATCTCAGACTGAAATGATATTAGAGACCACTTGTATAACTTATACCTGAATAAGAATACTGCTATAATATCTGCAATAAGTGGTCATTCAGTTTTTCCTTAAAGATATCCAATAAAGGGGAAACCATTGTCTTCTAAGTCAGCCCATTATATTTTTGGATAACTATCAGGAAGTCTTCCCCCCCATCCTCACCCCTTTATATGCAGTCTAAATCTTTCTCCTTATAACTTATACCAAGGTCTCCCACAGCATCCTGGGCCATTTCCAATCATCCTGATGAATATCTGGTCAATGGACCCAGATGGCTCAGGAGGAGAAAGTGAGACTGGTGACCTTGCATAGCCCTCCCTCACTCAAAAGAAAGTCAAGTGCAAGTCATATCATCATTTTTCTGATGTCTTCAAAAATGAAGGACAAACACAACAACAATATGCTCATTGCTCCTAGTAGAACTTTTTAACCAAAATGGAAAAAAAAATCTGCCTCCTTTTCCATGATAATCCTTCAAAAAATTGAAGACCATGATTGGGCTTTCTACTCCCCCTTTCTCTATCTCCAGGTCTTCTTTTCAAATATACCGCATGGGTTAAGTAACAGAGAAAGGGATGGTAGCAGAAAGAAGTTCTGTTTCTTGAGATTCTTGCATTTTTTTTTTAAAAGAAGGATCTTAAAAAGAATAACCAGTTAGTAAATGGAATCTGAATCTAGGTCTTTCTAGGGAAGCCATGATAAAAAGAGTGGCAGACTAGGAAAGAAAAGAATTATCCCTGAAGTCAATCTGGGACTAGATCAGGAAAGACAATAGAGTTGCAATGATGATAAATACCTATATTTGAATGAAATTGAGCAAATCGAAGAACATGAATTGTACTGGCTGTACTTGGCATTGCCCTATAAAGAAGTACATAATGTGCGTTAAAATAGTCCTCCTGTGATGGATAAAGTACTCAAAAATTCAAAGAGACATTTTATTCTCTATTAGACACAGTTAATAGAGGACTTATTTTAGCCATATGCAGAATTTAATATGCATAGAGGTACCATCATCCCCTAGGGGTAAATTTAGTCTTGAGCTGCTGTTGCATTAACAGTTGTGGCTGCTTGTGTGAAGAGAGCGGCTGATGGAAGGAGCTCTCACTATGGCTGATGATGCTAAGATAGGCTTCCTGAAAACTGAATCACAGTCAGAAAAAGATAGTAGCAAGAAGGGACAGCCAAAGAAAGACTGTGGAACACCAACTTGACCTACTTAGCACTTACTAGATTCCCAATTTGAGATTTATTTTTTGCTTCTGGAGATAGCAGTCTCATTCTAAGCTCAATCATTTGGAAAACGTAATTCTCATTAAAATGTTTGAAAACAGTGGCTGGTCTTCTGATTTGGTGGTGCCATTTAAGAATCACAAAGAAGGACTGTGTGAATAGAGAAAGAAGAAAATTTTCCTAAGCAGTATGCCAGATATGCTGATCAAATTTCAAGCTATGGGCAGCTAGGTGGTGCAATGGATAAAGCAGTAAACCTGGAGTTAGGAAGACCTGAGTTCCATCGGATCTCCTCACTTACTAGCTGTGGGGCCTTGGGTAAGTCATTTAAACTCTGTTTGCCTTAGCTTCCTCATCTGTAAAATGGGGATACTAATAGCACCTGCCCCATAGGGTTATGAGGGTCAAATGAGATAATGTCTGTAAAGTACTTAGTAAATTGTAGGTGTTATATAAATATTAGCTATTATTATTGATACTTACTGCTCCTTTATATAGTTCTAGAGCAAAATCAAGACAAAACACCTAAGTGAGTGGGCTCCCTTCCAAAGGCATGGTCAATTGATCAAATCTTTTAGCCATATTCAATTGTATGATATTTGAGAATTTGGTGACATGTGTCAGTGAAGAGCAATGACAGTTATTTGGTGCAGTGGATCCATTTGCCTGAGTTCAAATCTGCCCTCAGATACTTATTTATTGTGTGACCCTGGGAAAGTCACTGAACTCTGTAAGTCTCAGTTCCCTTAACTGTAAAATGAGCTGGAGAAGGAATGGCAAACTCTTTCAGTAGATTTGACAAGAAAGCCCAAGATGGGGTGACAGAGAGTTGTACATGACTAAAATGACTCAACAGCTACAAAGAGAAATGCGGGGAAATGTCTAAAGCTAAAGTGAACGAGAAAACTATGCAGATCCATACAAAATATTTAATTTCCTATAAATATGACTAATACCATCTAATATCACAAATGAGCTTCAAATATGAATACATTTAGCATTAAATATAAATATTTTGATATTTAATAAGTAATTAACTTTAGCATTTTTCTCACCCTGCAACTTTCACGTCATGCCTACCAGTATTACGGTAATGGTGAAATGAGTATCAATATCTGACATAGCACTAATACTGATGATCATTAGGAATTTTACTTCAAATCTTCCTATGACTATTTTATTTTAAATGAATTTCCCTATTTTCCCCCAATGATAAAACAAGAGAAAGGGGGAAAAATCTCCTAAGTCTGGTCAATCAAAATGAATCCACATAGTGTCCATGTCCAAAAATGCATATTTCATTCTACCTTTTGGGTTCATCAACTCACTGCAAGTGTTATGACAGAAGGAAGTAATAAATATACTTATTCATAGCCTTTTGGAGAACTAGTTTACCATTGCATTGATCAAAGTTCGTAGCCTTTTGAAGTTATTTTTACTCTACATGTGATCCTTATATAAATTGTTCCCTTGAGTCTGTTCACTTATCTGTATAAGAGAGCACAAGTCTTCCCAGGATTCTCCAAAACCTTCCCTTTCCTAATTTCTTATGATTCAATATTTCATTATGTTCACAAACTATAACTTCTTGAACCATTCCAAAAATGTGAGGGGAATATAATCTTAAGTTGAAAAGAAAGTCAAATTAAGCAAAATATGTTATAATAAATCACATTTGTGTAGCATTCGAAGCTCTGCTTCTATGTTCATCAACTCTGAAATTTCTTAGTTGATTGCAATCTGTTGTCATTCCACCTCTCCCTCTGCTGTGCAATTTTATATTGTGTTCATTGCCTTTACCATTACTTCTACTCTCTTGACTCCTTAATTCTTTCCTAATCTTCCTTGTACCCACTACATTCTCCTTTTTTCTCCATTTTGACACCTCAATAAACCAATTCAACTCTACACTATACTCTTTTCTGGAGTGCCTTGCCCTCTTATCCTATTACCCATATTGCCTTGCCAAATCTTAACCTTGGATTACTCCAAACGTCTATTACCTTTGCTCCTATAAGGCTGGAGAAAATCAACACAAAACTGTACTGACCAAGTCTACTACAATTTTATGTTATAAAATCTCAACTGGTCCTTTGCTCAATGAGGCAATCCTTTCATAGCTCCTTAATCCATCTATTGTCCCACTCTCAAGTGGGAAATCTAAATCTTTTCATCCTTCCTCAACCTTCCCAGAGCTCTCCTTTTCCCACCCTCTCACCTGAGAGCCTTGTCTGATACTTCACTAAAAGATGGAGACTATTCACCAAGAACTCCTTCTTTTCCTCTCCTCTTCATTGTATATCCCTCAAATGCTTTTTATTGCTACCTCCTCCTTCAATCCTGTCCCTCATGAAGAGGTGACCCTACTTAGTGCCAAGACTAACCCTTCAACATGCATAAGTCATCCCATTGTACCCCATCTTCTCCAGTATATTACCCCTTCTATCATCCCTACTCTCCCACTGACCTTCAATTTCTTTGTCTACTGCTTGTTCATCTCTTTTACACTCAGAAAACTCTCACTTGACCTGTCCATCCATTCTTGCTATCATCTCATGTCTCTTCCCTTTTATTCCTAAACTTCTTAAGAAGACCTTAGAGAATGAATGCTTGTATTGCTCCTTTCATTCTTTTCTTAACTAACTGTGACATCTGGCTTCCAACCTCATCATCCAACTGAAAATGATTCCTTCAAAGTTATCAGTAGTCTCTTAATTGCCAAATTTAGTAGCATTTTCTGAGTCCTCATTCTTCTTTGCAACCTTTGACACTACCCATAACCCTCTTCTCCTTCATATTATCTTCTCTCTAGGCTTTTGTGACACTATTTTCTCTCTAGGTTCTTTTCCTACCTGTCTGACTACTGCTCCTTTTCAATCTCCTTTGTTGAATCTTAATCCAAATCATATCTCCCAACCATGGGTTACCCCAAGATACTGTCCTGGACTCGTTCTCTTTTCCCTTTATGTTATTTCACTCACTTATTAGCTCCCATGGACTCATCTCTATGCTGATGATCCCAGATCTACTTATTTGGCCCCAACTTCTCTCCTGAACCTTATTCTCTCATTTCCAATTGCTTATTGGACATCTCAAACTAGGTGTATTATAGATAATTTAAATTCATCATTTTTAAAATTGAACTCATAATCTTTAGCTCCTCAATCACTCCCCCCTTCCTAATTTTTCCATTTTTGTCAAAGGTATTTCTATACTTCCACTCCCCTAGACTCTCAACCTAGGAGTCATGCTTGAATTTTGTGTCTTTCTCTTCCCTATAGCCAATCTGTTGCTAAGTCCTGTCATTTCTATGTTCATAACATCTCTTTTATATACCTGCTTTTATCCTACAATCCTGGTCTAGGTCAGAAGTATCAAACTAGCTTCCCATTGACTGAAAGGGTCCATAAAATTCCGAAGTGAAATTTGAATCAGATTAAGGATCTTCTTCTATCTGACACTGACAGTACTGGTAGGCTCCCATCATCTCTTTCCTGACTATTGCAATAGCTTTCTGCTTGTTTCCCCTGCCTCATGTCTTTTCCCCACTCCAATCTGTTCCTCACTCAGTTAATAAACTGTCAAATTGATCTTCCAAAAGCATAGTTCTGATGGTCACTCCCCTGTTCAATAAACTTCAATGGCTCCCTATCACCTCCAGAATGAAATAAAAAATCTTCTACTTGATATTCAATGCCCCTCAATATCTGACTCTTTGTTACCATTCCTATGTTCTTACACCTGGCCTCTTTGTTGTTTCTTAAACAAGACACTCCATGTCAAGATTCTAGTTGACCCATGTGGAATTCTCTCCCTCCTTATCTCTGTCTCCTGCTTCCTCATTTGGGGTTTTCTTGGCATAGTTACTGGAATGGTTTTCCTTCTCCAGCTTTCCTTCTCCAGTTCATTTTATAGATGAGGAAAATGAGGCCAACACAGCTAGTAAGTGGCTGAGGCCAGATTTGAACTCAAAAAGATGAATCTTTCTGATTCCAGGCCTGGCACTGTCTCTATTGTGCTACCTAGCAGCCCAGGTCTGTATTTTGACTTTCTTTATCTCCTTAGAACTTTGCCTGGCACATTGCAGGTATTTAATAAATGCTTGTTGGCTAACATCCCCCTTTCCCCCAAATTTGAATATAATGTTGGATATCCTATACAAAATAAAAAAAAAGATTTAGATGACTTTCTGGTAATTTATCCCTTTTCAGAAGACCTCCCAGAACCCAGAGAAATCCTCTGATTTGTACCATGTGGTCCTTAGGAGAGGAGAAAGTAGAGAAATTAAAAGCTTTCTGAGTTTATGTTGAAAAAACAAAATTGTGTCTGTCAATTCCCAGGCTAATGACTTTTCAGAAATCTTTATAACCTTATGCCCTTAGCCAAAGACTTTTCAAATTGATTTTTCATGTGAGGGGAAAGAAAGAGACAAAAATGGAAAATGTTTCTGTTAAAGTCACTTACACAAAATAAGCCATTAGCTTGCTTTGCTTTTTCATGAGGAAAGAGGACGGTGAATAAATTTCAGTGGCTGTGTGGGCCTAGATCCTGTTTTAAGTGGTTCAATAGATCTATAATGCCATAACTTACAATGCTGAGGCAAGAGCTTAAAAATCCTCATCAGACTAAATACAGACCAAGTGTCCTTTCATTCTTGCCACAATTTCTTTTCTGCAAAGAAATTCTTTGGCTGGATTGGAGGTTACAAAGGGAATAAGAAACTTTGCCAGAGATTGATTAGCAGAGCTGGACAGAATCTTAGACATTATTTAGTTCAGTACCCTCATGATATAGATGAGGAAAGTGAGACCTAACTATGTGAAAGTGACCTACTATTGGGGCGATAATACTTCATACTTCAGTCAGTACAGGCATAATGGAAAATGACTTGGAGTTAGCATGTGTACAAATTTAAAATAATCAATTAAAACATAAAAGGTTTTTATATTTGTAACACATACCCTTTGGTCCCATTCCTTCAGAAATAGGCTGTATCCATCTGTGCTGCCCCCCAAGGAATCTCAGGTACATGGAAGGGCTTGGGGAGGAAGTCTTTTTCTCTATCATCCACTAGATCCCCATTGATTGTGTTCCCTCTATTTTCTGGAGTGTCTGTGACAATCATTCCTTTTCAATTATCCTCTTAACACCAGGTAGTTTTAACTAAGGGATATTGTCTTCCCAAATATTGTGAGAACAAATATGAAGCATTTTCTAAAGTAGTTCTAGGGCGTATTCTCCCCCATATCAGCTTAGTCTCTGGAAAATTAAGCTCAAAACTTCTCTCATTTTTTACATAGTATTGCTTCCGCCCTTCAAGTTGAAGTCAAAAGGCAGCATGGTCCTTGTTTCAACTTTTGCTGCATGGATTCAGAATGTTGCTCCCCATACATCTTTGCTCATCCTTGCTAGGCTCATGTCAATATTCAGCCTGGATTTCAACTTTTGCATTCTTGTGGCTCAGTCTCCTAACCAATTTGGAGATTCCATTCCTTGCAGCTAGAACAGAAAGGAATACCAACAAAAAAACCTAAGAGGTTCCTCTGGAGGAAGGGATTGGGAAAGTATATGGTACTAAGGCCCTTTTCCTTAGAGAAAAAGTGTCACACATTTGACTAGTTGGCAACATGTCCAACTGAGGCTCAAATCAGATTAAAATGAAGTTTCTTTCTGACTTTAATGTGTTGACATATCAATTTAAAGAAAGAAATACATAAATATATGTGGTTTTCTAAGGCCATATGTGGCCCACAGGGATCCTTGTGTATGGTTTAGTGGTCCTGGTTTCTATTTTTTTAGAGTTTTTAACCAGAGTCCATTAGTGAAAGAGTCACCTATGTTGTCCAGTAAGGAATTTAGCAATAAGATGATCAAAGTTGGCACAGGCTTTTTGAAGATGCAAACAGATCTATATATCTAATCAAAAAGGGTCTTCTCATCCATGTGGGTATCCAACTACAACCATTTAAAGAATGTCTATTCATTCTGACTCTCTCCAAGGCATTTAATTCATCATCATGATTTCCCAAGAATTTACTTTCTCAGCATCTTCCCTGTGGAGAGATACAATCTAAGCAAGCTGATAGCATGTGCATATTTTACTGGACTTCTATCACATATTATGTATAAAATAAATATAAAATGTCATCAACTAAGGACAGCGTTTAAAAAATACTCTTCTTTATAATAAATAGTGAGGTGTTATGAGGTGTTCAGGGAGGACTAGCATCTCTGGTGTAATGATTTGTTGAGTCCTTTTCATGTGCTCATCTACCTTTAGTGTCCACCTGTCACCTATCTCTCACCTGTGGCTCTGAGAAACTAACATTCCAATTGACCAGACCCTGGTAAAATGGTCTCTAAAGATGGGCTAAATCAGGCTGAAAGTAACTGACAGGCCTCAAGTTTGTCACTGAGTTAGAGGGATGTCCACCTCAAACATGGAAAACTTACCTTGGCAGAATGGAAGGAAAGAAAAATTTGTCCCGACAGCCATGAAAGCAGCTAAAGTAGGTGCTATGGAGTGCTTAGAGTTTGGTCAGACATTAAAGACACAATTGCATCCATTGCATCTCAGGCCATCACCAGTCTCTTGACTTCTGTCCTGTCACTGGACTTCAATGACTCTAGAAGACAGAGTGAGACTTATGACTCTGTGCAACAATGCCTTACTTAAATCCAATTCAAGGGTGAATTAAGACATCATCCCATGATGTCATTGATCCTCTTTGAAATGAAGGATATGGGCTGCAAAAATGTGCATACCCTTTGACCCAGTAATATCGCTTTTAGGACTGTATCCCAAAGAAATCACAAAAATGGGAAAATGTCCCACATGTACAAAAATATTTATAGGAGCTCTCTTTGTGGTGGTCAAGAACTGGAAATTGAAGGGATGCCCATCAACTGAGGAATGGCTGAACAAGTTGTGGTATATGAATGTAATGGAATACTATTGTGCTATAAGAAATGATGAACAAAGGACTTCAGAGAAGCCTGGAAAGACTTATATGAGCTGATACTGAGTGAAATAAGCAGAATCAGGAGAACATTGTACACAGTAACAGCCACAGTGTGCGAGAACTGTTTCTGATAGACTTAACCCTTCACAACAATGCAAGGACCTAAAACATTCCCAAAGGAATCTTGAGGCAAAATGCCATCCACTATCCAGAGAAAGAACTATGGACTCAAGATGCAGAATGAAACAGACTCTTTTCTCTTGTGTTATGCTTTGTTTTGTTTTGTTTTTTCTTGTGGTTTCTCCCATTCATTTTAATTCTTCTATGCAACATGACTAATGTGAAAATGTATTTAATAAGAACGTATGTGTAGAACCCATATAAGATTGCAAGCTGTCTTGGGAAGGGAGGGGATAAGAAGGGGTCCTTTTCAGAAAATTTAAGACTTATGGAAGTAATTGTTGAGAATTGAAAACAAATAAATTAATTTTAAAAAGAGCTACATAAATGCTAGTCATAACAATAAAATAAAAAAGAAAATGAAGGCCAATCATATACTTTGGTGTTTCTTAGATTTCAGGTTAATCTACAGATGCACATGAAAAGCTTTCTTATTCTCTAATTTTTTTGAGAATACAGATTTAGGACTGGAAAGCACCTTAGAGGTCATCTTCTCCAACCACCTCATTTTACAGATAAAGAAACTAAGGCCCAGGCTTGACAGATAGTAAATAGTTGATTTAAGATTTGAACTAAGGTTTTCTGATAACACATCCAGTGATTTTTTTTTCTGTCAAACCACATGACTAAATAATCAATTCAAGGAGCTAGAGTCAATCTTCTGGTTTTGTTAATATCTTGGTGATATCAAGGTACCACTTGAACCATCCATATACTATCCCTCATTCTTCCTACTTTGTTGGCCTAGTTCCTTTTATTGTTAGACATGTCCTCAATTATGTCTATAAACGCAGCTGTCAAATGTAAGTCATTGTTAGTGACATGCTCTAGCTTGCTTTTATAAGCATGTAGACAAGTGGCTTGATTTAATGGGAAAAGTGCTATACTTAGAATCAAGAAAACTGAATTTATGTCCAAACTTTAGCTCATACTATCTATGTGACTATGAGCAAGTTATTGAATCTGAACCTCATATATACATCTGCAAAATATTATTGTTTAGTCATTTCAGACTCTTCATGACTTCATTTGGGGTTTTCCTGGAAAAGGTACTAGAGAGATCTCCCATTTCTTCTCCAGCTCATTTTACAGATGAAAAAATTGAAGCAAACAGGGTTAAGAGACTTGCCCAGGGTCACATAACCAATAAGCATCTGAGGTCAGATTTGAACTCAGGATGGTAAGTTGAGCCTCCTTGTCTCTAGGTGTGGCACTTTATCCACTGCATCACCTTGCAGCCAAACATCTATAAAATAGGGATGACAGTTCTTGGAATAGCTATGTCTTTTGTGTTTTAAAGAAAGCATTTTGTAAATCTTATATTGCTATAAAGATGTGAATTATTATTTCCATTTTCCTTGGGTTATTTATAATTCTGAGTCTTTAGAGATTATGGTGTTCTATGATTTACAGTCATATATGATAACAGAAAGAATAATATCATTAAAAAGATGGATTTTTTATCCACTTAGGAATAGCTAAACAGTCTGTGGTACATCATATTATGGGCTATATGAAGCTATGCTATATTAAATGATGTCTATGAAGAATACAGGGAATGGGAATGTTTATATGTGCAATGTAAAGTAAACAGAACTAGAAAATGATACACAAAATTATAACTATATGTGTATGTATAAAGAGCTATGATAAGAAAATCCAAAACAATACTTTTTAAAATGTTTTTTTAAAAATTCTGAACTTGAACATCAAAACACAATATGTATATGTAGAAGATAAAACACAATAAGAGAACAGTATATGTATATACTTTTATTTTTAATGTGCAGAAGAGAATAAGGAGCAAGTTCAGAAGGAAACAAACCAGAAAGACAGTTCTGAAAGTAACATGTGGAAGTTATTACATGCTTTAAAAAAAAGTGCTATGAAACTGAGATTTGCTTTTTAAAAAACAAGTAAAAAAAAACAAACCAAATCTATATAATGGTCATGTCCAAAATACGTATATCTCTCTGCATCTGTCATCTCTTATAGGTAACATGGGTTCATGGATAGCATGAAGTATGGGGCAGCTACATAGCACAATGGATGGAAGGCTGGTCCTGGAGTCAGGGAGGCTTTATTTTCACTTACCAGCTGCGTGACCATGGACAGGTCATGAAATCCTGTTTGCTTCAGTTTTCTCTGTAAAATGAGCTAGAGAAGGAAATGGCAGAATCTCCGCCAAAAATCCCCAAATAGAGTCTCAAAATGTCAGACATGACTAAACAACACCACCACAAACCATCTTGGTACTCTGGAGCCAGGGATGATAACTTCACCCATCAGGCTCTTAAATCTTTAAAAGCTGTTTTTCTTTATTATGTTATTGTTTTTAAACCAATCGTTTTCATGGTTCTGCTCATTTCTCCCCGTATCAGTTCACACTATTGAAGTTTCTCTCAAATCATTTCTTCTGTTATTTCTTACAGAACAATAACATTCCATCACATCAATATACCACAGTTTATTCAGCCATCCTCCAATTGTCTGGGGTCATTTAAAGTACTCTCTTAAATTCAATTCATTTCTTTTCTACTCTCCTTTTAATTCATGCTTCATGATCAAGAGGTTTGCTTTGCTTATTACTATTTCCTTCCTGGAATTATTCCACACTCTTAACTCCTTTCCTCTATAATACAACTGATTTTCCTGTTGAATTTAAAGTTGTTTAACCCAAAATTGGTGTGTGTGTGTGTGTGTGTGTGTGTGTGTGTGTGTGTGTGTGTGTTCAGCCCTCCTTTCCCCATTTAAGATGAATGAGATTCATACATTGTCTATTACCCTCATCCCTGCCTCAATTGGGAAATAGCAAATTCTACCTCTTTCTTCCTTCATTCCTTTCACCTTCACTTCTCTTTTCCCTTTTAAAACCTTCAAAACAAAGCCAATCCAATTTTTCTTATTTACTTTCCTCAGTATCCTTTGAAAACAATGTACTGAAGAGACAGTTATGTTTCATTTCCTGCAACTGGAATTTTTGTGCTTTTGTTTGTGACTCTTGGTAAACCCACTTGGGGTTTTCTTGCTGAAGATGCTGAAGGGGTTTTGCCATTTACTTTTTCTAGCTCATTTTATAGATGAAGAAACTGAGGGAAACAGGGTTAAGCAACTCTTTCAGAATCACACAGATAATAAGTGTCTGGGGTCAGATTTGAACTCAGGAAGCTGAGTCTTCCTGACTGCAGGTCCATCGCTCTGTGCACTGTGGTGCCACCTAGCGCCCATATTAGTGCTGAGTCATTTTATATTCCCCACTCTGCATCAGCTGCTCTCGATTTCAACTCTACTGAACAAGATGCCCTCCTAGGTTAGGTTCATCAACTCTAATCTCATCACCACACTGCTAGCTTAAGTCTTAATTGACACCACCTCCCCTCAGCCTCTTCTCCCCTGTGATTGAAGGGCTGGAAGGTGTAGTACCAAGCTCCTCTGAATGCCTTCTTTTATAGAGGGCAGAAATTGGACTTTTCGGCTCATTATACTTTCCATCTGCTACTCGTTTTAGTTTCAGCTCTAACTGAAAAATATTCCCTTCCCATCCCCTTGACTCTGCCCACTTTCCAGTCTCCTTTTGTGTATTATCTCCTTGTATTAGGTTGTAAGCTCGTTGAGGGCAGAGGGATTCTTTTTGTTAATTGTATCCCCACCTCTGAGCAGAGTGTCTGGCACATAGTAGGCACTTAATATTTATTGAATTGGATGGAGAGACTTTCCCAATTGCTCAAATAAATTTATCTTTCGAATCTTTTGTTTCCATTTGAAAGTTGCTACTCAACTCTGGTCTTTTTATGAGAAATCCTTGAAATTCTCGGATTTCCTTAAATTCCCTTTTTGGGGAGGGGGAAGGAAGAGGTGCTTTGTTTTCCCCTTGTAGGACTATACTCATCATTGCAGGGTAAGTTATTCATGGTCCTAAACCTCTATCTTTTGCCTTCTGGAATTTTATACTATAAGCTTTTTCATTTTTAGTAAAATTTTCCAGGTCTTGTGTGATTCTAGCTGATATCCTTGATATTTGAACTGATTCTTTCTAAATGCTTGTATTTTTTTTTTATTTGGAACTATGACTTTCCTGGGACTTTTCCTTTTGTTTTGTTTTTCCTTCAAGAAATGATCAGTGGATTCTTTTTTTTTCTTCATTTTATCTTCTGGTGCTAATAGTTCTAGGAAGATCTTAGGATTTTTTGAAATGTAGTATCTGGACTTTTTTTAATCATAGTTTTCAGGGAGTTCTGTGATTCCTATTTATCTTTCTTTGATTTATTTCCAGTTCAGTTGTTTCGGATCTTACATTTTCTTCTTTTCTTTTCAATCTTTTGATTTTGTTCTAATATTTTTTGCTAATTTCTGGTTGCTAATTGCTTATTTGTATTTAGTCTGTTCTAGTCTTGGAAGAGTGTGTTACTTGCGCAAAGTTTATAACCTTCTTTTCCAAGGTATTTATTCTCCTTCCATTTTTTTTCCCTCCAGACCCTTAATTTCATTTAAAAAATATTTTATTTCATCTCTTCTAAGTATTAATGTTATTCCTGTGGAAATTGTTTTTCCTTTAAGTCTCTGATTGTACTTGTAATGAAATTATCCTCTCCTGGGAGATCTCTCCATCTAGCTAAAGTTGTGGTTGTTGTTTTATCTTGTCTATGTGTTCTTCAGTGAATTTCTCTTACTAGCCTTAGTTCCTGAACTGGGATTTTCTACCAAGAGCATGCTAAACCCAATGCTGTCCTTTTGGGGGGGTGGTTTGCCCTGCTTGTTCTCTCCTTGGGTTCCTTGGCTCCTGTGCTGACCTCTCCCACAATTGGACCTTGCTGAATCTTTGCAGTCCAGAGCCTCCCATGAGATCTCAAGACAATTTTAAGAAACTCAGATCCCCTAGAAGCCTGGACTGTTCCAGCTTGAACGTTGCAGCATTGAACTAGCCTCTGCTGATTCCTGGAGCTTCCGAGTCCCTCTTCTTGCAGTTTTCCGACCACCTTGAAGATTTTTTGGGGTGGAGGAAGGCTCAAATCTTGCTGCTTCTAGTCATATCACCCTGTAGGCTACTCTCACCCATCTCTGGCCATAATCGGAGACTGCCATTTTGTTTGTCTATACCATTGCGGGGTGGCCTTACCTATTGCC
Source organism: Potorous gilbertii (assembly GCA_028658325.1). NCBI lineage: Eukaryota > Metazoa > Chordata > Mammalia > Diprotodontia > Potoroidae > Potorous > Potorous gilbertii. The sequence continues at coordinate 59,944,315 of CM053773.1, forward strand.
CCTTGGCTTCTGTCTGACTTGTAAATACATTTCTGAGGTGGAAGAAGTCACTTATTCTAGTTTATTACTGGATTTCTTGGTTGTTATTTGTTTTGGTAAGAATTTTTGGCTTTTTTGGGGGTAAGTATGTGGGAGCTGAGTGTTCTGCTTCTGTTCAAACAGCCAGCTAAGTCGGAATCACATCGTGTAATTTTTATATGAAGCTTGATGCATTAAAAGAGATGAGAAAATGTACCTTCCTCTCTTCTCTGCAGAGGTCAGGAACTATGGGTGCAGAACATTGTATAAGCTGTCAGATATAGTTGAAGTATTAGTTGGTTTTGTTGAACTGCTTTTCCCTCTTCTTTTTTATTTTGGTGGTTTCATGTGTGTGTGTGTGTGTGTGTGTGTGTGTGTGTGTGTGTGTGTGTGTGTGAAAAAGAATGACTCTCAATAGGGGAAAGGGAATGGATGTATTTGGAAATGAAGGTGATGTAAAAAACAAAAGATTTAAATAACTTTTTAAAAGATTGGCTTTTGTAATAACATACAGTTTGGGACTATTAAAAGCATTTACTTATCTCCTTCATTTCTGAGATCAGTTCATTCTCCTTGTGCATATGCATGTATACATAAATATATATATATATATATATATATATATATATATATATATATATATATATATGTATATATGCATGTACACACATACACACATATGGGCAACTTTTTTCACTGTAAATGGTTTGACTGATTTTTTTTTATTGTAGATTCATTGAGTGAACCTTGTAGAATGCACTAAATAGACTGTAATATTCTGGAGCTTAATGCAATGAGTATATTACTTTTAAATGGGAGCATTTTTAAAACTTTTTTATTAATTTATTTGTCTTCAGTTTTCAATATCACTTCCATATATTTTAAATTTTCTCCTCCTCCCTCCCCAAGACAGCATGCAATCTTATATGGGTTCTACACATGTGTGTGTTCGTCTTTCCTTGCTAAAGAAGACCATGCCATCAGAGAAATAATGACATGACTTGCCCTTACTTTGTTTTGAGTGAGGGTGGGCTGTGCAGGTCACCAGCCTCACTTCTCCTCCAGAGCCATTTGAATCCAGTGACCAGATGTTCATCAGGATGACTGGAGATAACCCAGGATTAGGCAATTGGGGTTAAGTGACTTGCCCAAAGTCACACAGCTGGTGAGTGTCAAGTGTCTGAGGTGAGATTTGAACTCAGATCCTCCTGACTCCTGCACTGGTGCTCTATCCACTGCACCACCTAGCTGTTCTACACATACATTCTTATTAAATACATTTTCACATTAGAAACGTTACGCAGAAGAATTAAAACAAATGAGAGAAACCATGAGAAAAAACAAAACACACAAATCATAACAAAAGAGAAAACAGCTTGCTTCATTCTGCATTCAGATTCTATACTTCTTTCTTTGAATGTGGATGGCATTTTGCATCATGAGTCCTTTGGGAATGTTTTAGGTACTTACATTGCTGTGAAGGGCTGTCTATCAGAATCAGTCCTCACACACTGTGGCTGTTACTGTGTATAATGTTCTTAAATAGGAGCATTTTTGAGAACTTTCTTATCAATAAAGAATTATTTTCTAGGATAGGATCTCTTTCATGACACTGGCAAACATGTTAAGTGAACATATGTCAACATATAATCAATATTACATTGTATTATTTTGTTGTCATTATTCTGTCATCACTTGTATCTGACTAAGACCATAGCAGGCCAGTACTTGTCCACGGGGTTTTCTTATCAAAGATACTGGAGTGGTTTGCCATTTCCTTCTCCAGTGGATTAATGTAAACAGAGGTTATGTGAAATGTCCAAGTTCACATAGTTGGTGAATATCTGAGTTCACATTTGAACTCAGGTCTTCCTGACCCCAGGCATGCTGCTCTATCCATTGAGCCAGCTAGCTGCCTATTGTAATATTTTCTCCATGCCCAATGGATGAAATTGTACCTTGAGGTAAGAAAGGTTTTTGGTTTACAAATTGTTGCAGTAATATTAACTTTAAACAAAAAATGATAAATTTGTGATGCTTTCCCTTTACAATCTCAGAGGCATTGAGTGGAGTATAATTTGTTTCATAAAAGAATGTGTACTGGAAACTCCAAACTAAGGAACTCTGAACTCTGAACAGTCTTTACATATGCCTACTGTGACTGCCAGCAGCAGCATCCTTCTCTAGGGATGAGAAATTAAAAGGAGGCTCAGCTGGTATAATTCATATTAACAGTGCTAGGCTGAACTGGACCTCAGTTTTTGTTTATTGTTTATCTCCCCAGTTCTGAAGCATGTTTTGCATGGATTACTGAGTCATGAACCACAATAAAAGCCAACATCTCCCAATCCCACAATGGTAATATAAGGGGACACCGGGAACTAACTACAGGTGCCTCCATTATACCTTAACCTCCCAGCCTCAAGCAGTCTCTCCTCTATGTGTACTCTGCTAGCTATCATTCTTGAAATATAGCTGTAGAAAACCAGGTTTTGATAAAGCACATTATGATTCAAATGGAACTGCTTGACTCTGCCTTTAACCAAATCACGCTGCTTTCACTGTTGGGCTTTCCCAAAGCTCACTTCTTCATTGTTTGGTTTTAATAGCTCAGAGTGAGTGTAAATAGTAATTCTTTCTGTTCTGTCCAGAAAGTCTAAGGGTCTTTCCTGCCAAGACTGATATTTAGGTGAAGGCAAATTAGACATCTTTTGCCTCAATTCTTACCTAGCCTCAGACAAATTGAGACCTGAGCAAGGCTTTAGCTTAAAAAGGTCAAGGTCTTCCACTGCACTGGGGCCATCGCCAGGGTGCTTGACTTATGTCTTGCCGCTAAACTCTAATGATTTTGGAGGAGGTAGTGTCTCATTTAAATCCAATTCACTTGCAAGTCAAGTCATCACCTTCCAGATGTCCTGGTCCTCTTCTAAAATCCTCACACCCAAATATAGGCCAGTTTTTTATGCCTCCAAATCAATATACAACAATGCCCTTTCCACTCATGATAAGTGTTAAAGTAATTCTTCATTTCATCCCCTCTTCAATGTTGGCTGCTATCCTCTTCAATGAAAATTGTCCATCTTCTGCACAAAGCCTCCCTCTCATTTATTACAATTCTCTCCTCCTTCAGTTTTCCTATTACAATTCTTAATTGTGTAGGTTTTGGTAAATATATGTAAGCACCCCCAAGGCAGAGACTTATTTTTCTCTATGTCCCCCATACCTTGTACTTTGCATGTTCCTTGCATCAAGTACCTTGCATACAGTAGCCATTTTTTCAATTCAATTCAACTGAATTTCTCATACTGTGCAATTCTTATCTATTTCTGCCTCCTTGTAAATGCTTTAGAAGTCTGTCCTAGTCATGGTTCAGCATATGGTATAATGAATGGATCACTTAGCACCTGAGGGTTGAAATAATCAATCCTTTTTCTAAAATGAGATAATATTTGTAAAGCACTTAACACAGCATCTGTCACATAGTAGGTGCCTAATAAATTCTTGCTTCCTTCCCTTTTGATAAACATATTCAAATGTCCCCAGGTAAAAGCAGCCCCCAAGGCAGTAGAAAAGCAGTTCACAGGATAAGTAGATAAAAACCATGGGCAAGAATGTTATACAGAAAAATCATAATGAGCTAGGAAGTTCTATGGGCATGTTGAGGGCTCACTGCCAGAATCTTGGAACTAATTTGATATCTTCCTTGTCCAAAAGGCCTACAGTTGCAACGTAGTTCAATCTACCTGAGGCTAAAACTAATTCAAACATTCCCAGGTCTGCACAAAATCTTTTTTTGCTCACCCAATGGGTGCGGTAGGAATAGAACACAAGCATCGTTGTTCCACCAGTAAGTATGAAGTCCCATAAGATCCACTCAGTACCCTAGAGGCATTTAGGTGATTCTTTTGATATTATATGGAGGCAAATATAACACATGCTGTGCATTTGTTGTAGACTCATCATCAGCCCACTTTTTTTCCCTATTTATATTCTTGATGAGAGGCAGCATGACAGAGTCTAGAACACTGGACTCAGAGTCACAGAAACTTGGGTTCCATTTCTAGTTCTTGTACTTACTGTATGACCATGGACAAATCCATTTACCTCCATTTATAAAATGGGGATCGATATATCTGTAATGTCCACGTCCAAGGCTTGTTGTGAGGCTCATATGAGTTCATATGTGACAGCTTTAATGAGTTATATAAATATATAATGTTGTATAATGAGTTATATAAATATATAATGTTGTATAATGAGTTATATAAACGTCATCATCATTATAATTGCTATCTATTATGCTAGAATCTCTTGTAACTGTGACCCTCAAAATGTGACCCTGTGATGCACAAACATATTACATCATCGTGAGAATATTTGTGTGAAAAAAGATGGACTTTTGTGTTTTAGGGAAGGTAATTTGGGTAAGTGACTTGCCCAAGATCACACAGTTGGTAAGTGTGTCAAGTGTCTGAGGTCACATTTGAACTCAGGTCCTCCTGACTCCAGGGCTGGTTCTCTACTCACTGTGCCACATAGCTGCCCCCAACAAGGATTTAAAAAAAAATTATGTATTATTTCTATTGCTATGATTTTGAAAGCAATATAAAGGGAGAGTAGCAAGAGTGGACTTTCCTGAATTACATGTATTTTTAGTGGGACCTTCTATTTTTCCTTCACTGTATATAATCATAATTCATGGTTTTGAATATTCCCTTTCAATCATAGTAAGGAAAGATCCTTTTATTCTTGTATATTTAATATCTTATTTTTTACGTAGTCATGTATTTCTTTTAGATTCTTATGTTTATTAGCATAGAGACATATGCAGCAATTGCTGAGAATGTGATCTATCCTTTGTCATTTCTAATTTTGATGATTTGGAGCTTCTTTACTATCGTATTTATTGAACAATTGTTTTTTAGCTTTTCAAAAAAAAACTAATTTGAATTTATTTGACAGGTCAATTTCCGCCCCAGTTTTCATTGTCTTGGTTATTTTCTCATAGTGACCCACAAAGGGACAAAAGGGGGAAAACAATTTCTGAAATAGTCCTTATTTTTGTTTTCTGTTGGTGTATCATTTTGTCCTTGTTTAATGTTTATTTTTAAGTGGAGACAGTCAATTTATTTTTTCTCTCTTATTTAATTAAACATTTAGGATACTGTAACTCTTCAAATACTGCTTTGGTTGTAACGCATAGATTTTCATATAGCATGTCTTCTGCCATTCTTTTTTAAAATATAGTCTACTGTTGTTTTTAAATTTTCTCTTTTACTCAGTTACTATTAACCCTGTTTTTGTTTTGTTATGGGCCTATAACTTTTATCCATTGTATCATTGTTTTTTTGGGAAACAATTAGAGTTAAGTGACTTGCCCACAATCACACAATTAGTAAGAATCTGAGGCCAGATTTGGGCTCAAGTTTTTTCCAACTCCTGGGCTGGTGCTCTATCTACCGCATTACCATACTGCCCCTCATTGTATAATTATTTGTAATGAACATTATTTCCTCATTATCTATAAATATAGTACATAAAAATTTCTGCTTCTTCCTATGGGGCTAGTTTTTGTGTAAATTTCACATAAATTTGAAAAATGTGGGGTTTTTTTAGCTCTCTTCATTGAATTATTTGCATAAAATTTTAATATCTAATCTGCTCAATAAATTACTCAGGTTAATAATTTCTTTATTATCTTTCTATTTGATTTATACTATTCTGGTAGTGGTATACTGAAATGTGTTGATGAACACTAATATTGGCTTCAGTTATTTCTTCTTATGAAACTGTGATATTTTCCAGTACAAATTTAACTGCAGAATTTTTCAAAGATTACTCTTTTTTTTTTGGTTCAAGATCTTTGATTTCATCTGCAGGGGAAAATTCCTGGTTTGATACATATTTGCAACTTAGAAACAGAGATTTAGATCTGGAAGGGACCTCAGCGATTATTTACTCATTTAAAGTCTTAGAGTTTCATTTAGCACTAAAGGGTTAAGTGACTTGTTCATGGATACACAATTAGCTAATGATAGAAGCAAGAATTAAATGTAGGTCTTTCCAAGACTAGGTTACCTAATCAGCATGTCATACTGAATCTTAGCAGAATTATGAAGATATTTTAAATAGGTAAACTCCCATTTTAAATAGAGACTTTTTGTATAACATCTTTGTTTATATCTTTTAACGCTTTCTGTTTGAATTCACTTTTTTATACCATCAGTGCCACTTTTGCCTTTCATAATGTAGCAATAAATGATAAACTTTAAACCTCATTACAATTTTTAGATTTTTCTTTTCTTTAGTAATTCTTTTAAAAAGGAATCCGTGCCTCTTAAATTTTTTACTTCTATTAATATGCTATAAACAAAATTCGTGTCTGTTAATAACCATGCAAGTTACATTTAACTTTGATTAAAGATAAGAATTTGTTTCCATAATTATGTCCCCATCTCTCACCCCTTTCTTTTTCTTTGTTTACCTCAAATACCATTCTGAAACATTTGTTGACTTAGCTGATGTAATATTTGAATGGTACTCACATTTTGTTAGCAACCGGCTTGTCTCGATTTGAGAAGTGGGAATTGTTTTAATTACTTATCTTTTGGGCTTGGAGGCTTGGCTGCTATTCAAAGACTTCCCTGAAGTTTATATATGACTCTCTGCAAACTTTTCAAAGTCTAAATGTTTCTCAAATTTCCATCTCTTGCCTTCTTGCAGAATACTAATTTTGCTGGGCTCATGGCCCATGCTTCTTCATTTTGAATACACTATAGTATTCCATTTTCTGTAATGGTCCTTTCTCAAAAGTCTGCTATTCTTTGGTGTGTTAATGCTTTCTTCTTGCAATTTAGAGTATTTTTTCCATAATTCATATAATGTAACTAATGTCAAAAATGTGGTGCCTTTCTTTTCAGGATCCCTTTGATTCATTTTATTTTTATACTATCACTTGAATTTCTTAATTCTAGGAAGTTTTCTTTGGTAATTTTCTTTAAGAATTTTTGCTTTCCTGAATCTTTTATTAGTAATTTTGAGACTTGTGTTTTGAGCTGTCATTTAGGCCCCATCACTTGAATCTCTAAGTTATGTTCTTGGGGTAACTCAGTGACTTTCTGATCTTGTTTTCCCCATTACTTTGCATCATCTGCCATTCTATGTCTTGTTGTAATAAGTCTATTGTTGGTTACTTCTATTTGTTTTCTATTATATTCGATGTGTTGTCATTTAAAAATTATTTCCACCTGATGATTTTAGCCTCTTTCAATTCTGACTTAATTTCTCTTCTTATGTTTTTTTTTTTTGCTTTCCATAAGTTCTTGTTTTATATAGTTTCTGATTTTCCTACAAATATTAATTATTGCTTAATTTCTCTAAATGTGTTGATGTCCTCTCTCAGGATAATTTTGTATTTCTTTCCCATCTTCACCGCTTCTGGTATTTTAGCTGTTTCATTTGTTTCATAGCATTTTTTGAAAATCATACTAACGTTTTTCTTTACTTCACTTATTTTTATTTTGGGTTGGTTTTTATTTTCTAATGTAGTTTTTAAGCTGTTTCTCCCCCTCATTGGTATTGCCATTTGTTACTTTGGGAAGGGTATGTGAGCAGCCTACCTCTCTCAGAATCTTTTTCTCTATCACCTTAAGGGGAAAACTTTGTCATGAAATCTTGCATAATTACCCACACTTGGAAAGTTCCTTTTGGAAGAAGAGCTTTTAAAGCTACATTTACTCTTTCATTTCCAAAGATGACTAAGTAGCAATACATATTCTCCAATGGCCTATAAGGTATGGCCGTCTGGATGTCATGCTGGTACCTCAAGCTTAACATGCCCAAAATCAAATTTTCCTCTCGAGAACTGCTCTTTTCTCTGATTTTCATCATCTGGTATAAGCTTATTCATGTTCCCCTATCTGGACTATGCTACCCTATCCTCAGCACTTCTCAACGTCATCACTTATTTTATTTCTCCTTATCTCTGATTGTAGAAAATGATTACCTACTCTTTATTAAGACCCTCTATGTCTAGGATCCTATTTCCTCCTACCTTTACCAGCAATCTGGTCCATTAAATGCATCTTTAATGGCTCCCTCTTATCTGCTTATACACTTACTCACATCTCTCCAAGCTTTTTTAAAAAAAAAACAAAACCAAAACCCTCTTCTCTTGACCTTTCTACCCCATTTGCCTATGGGCCCATATTTCATCTGGTCCTCTATTCTCACTCCAAGCTATTACCAGAGAGCCCTATGTCAGCACTAGATTCTGACTACTCTCAGGATATCTTCTAGCCTTTGACTCCATGCCAGGATCTTCTAAGGGCATCCTAAATTATCTTCAGATGCTGCCTATCTGCCTCTTCCTTTCTACCTCTTTCTCAGGTTTTTTTTCATAGCCCAGCATCACTTCCCCCTATAAGGCTCACCTTCTTTTACCATCTCCTGTCTCCTGATTGGACACTCCCCTCCATCTCCTTTCCCCTTCAAGAGTCACCCACTCTTTCTTGCTGTGAGGTGGGTCTCCTAGACCTCTTAGGATACAACGTCATCCTCTACCACAGGATTGACCCTTGAAAAGTCTATCCTTATGCCTCCTTCAACAGACCTATCTTTAACCACTAAAAAGACTCCTATCTAGCATCCATCTGACTCATTCCTCTATCATTAGCATACTTATACCTTTCCCTTCCCAGTGCTCCTAATTTGGGTTGCTAAATAACAAATCCCATTCCCCATTTTCACTTGCCTTACTACTCCCTTACTACTATTCCCCACTTAACCACATCTTCAGAATATCCCATTCCATGTTTATCTACCCCTTCCTCTACAATCCATGGAATGCCTACTCCATGAGAAATTTGCTTTTAACTGCTTTCTTTTTCTTTTTCCTCATGCCTTCTGGTACTCATTGAGTATCATCAGGTAGCTCCCTTCTTTTGATACTGTCCCCGACCTCCTTTCTAGTGCTTTTCACTTATAAACTCCCACTCACTGGTCATGGTGGAAAAACCACAATACTCATTGCTCCCTATTGCCACTTTTAGCTTCTTCCTCTACTCTCATAACTCAGTAGTCTCTCTTTCTTAAAGGTTCACACTACTCAAAATTGTCACTTTGTCCAGATCCTGCTGGCTGATATCTATCTATCTCTAGGACATTCTCTTTTCCTCCTCAATGAGTTCAGTGTCTGGTTCACAATGTTTCTCACCTCCCTAGCTCCTGACCTCATATTAGAAACTTCAACATACAGATAAGCTCCTGGAAGGCAGGGACTGTCTTTTGCCTCTTTTTGTATCCACTGCACTTAGCACAGGACCTGACGCATAGTAGGCATTTCAGTGTTTATGCTCAGCTCAAACGCCACGTTCTTTTTTTTTAAATTAAATTATTTTGTTTATTTTCAGTGTTAAACAATCACTTCCCTGTATCTCAGATTTTTTCCCACTCCCTCACATTCACCTCTCCCTCCCCATTCCTTCCCTGAAACAGCATACAATCTTATATAGGTTCTACGTGTACATTCCTATTAAATACATGATGCATAGAAGAATTAAAATGAACGAGAGAAACAATAAAACAAACAAAGAAAAACATAATACAAAAGAAAATGGTCTGTTTCTATCTGCAATCTAATTCTATAGTTCTTTCTCTGGATGTGGAAGGTGTTTTGCCTCAAGAATCCACTGGAAATTTTTTAAGTCCATGCATTTCAATGAAGTACTAAGTCTACCAGAAAAATTCCTCTAACACTGTGGTTGTTGCTGCGTACAAAGTTCTCCTGGTTCTGCTCCTTTCACTCGGCATCAGTTCATATAAGTCCAAGGTTTTCTGAAGTCTTCCTGTTCATCATTTCTCATAGCACAACAGTATTCCATTACATTCATATACCACAACTTGTTCAGCCATTCCCCAATTGATGGGTATCCCTTTGATTTCCAGTTTTTGGCCACCACAAAAAGAGCTGTTATAAATATTTTTGTACATATGGAACCGTTTCCCATTTCTATGATCTCTTTGGGATAGAATCCTGGAGTGATATTGCTGGGTCAAAGGGTATGCATATTTTTGTAGCCTTTTGGGCATAGTTCCAAATTGCTCTCCAGAATGCAAACCTCACATTCTTCAGAAGATCTTTCCTATCCTACTCTCTACTTTCTAGTGCCTCCCTTTAAAACTACATTTTATCAATTTTATGTATTCTGTACATGCATAGTTGCTTTTATGTTGTCTCCTCAATTAGAATCTGACCTCCTTGGGAGCAAAGATTATATTTTTATCTTCTTCGTACCTCCAGTGCTTAGCCCAATGTGTGGTACATAACAAGCACTTAATAAATACTTGTTGACTAACTAGTACCTTTGACATAAAAAGTGAAGTTTGGAAAAGAAGAGGGTTTGGGAAAGGGTTTTTGATCATATTAAGTTTGAAATGTCTCTAGAATATCCAATTTGAAATATCCAGTAGGGAAGTGGTGCTGTGGAAGTGAAGCTTGGGAGAAAGACTAGGGGTAGCTACACAGATCTATGAGTCATCTGCACAGAGATGATAATTAACCCAGGAGAACTGTTGAATGAGCTTCTCCTTCCTTAGCTGTTCTCTAAATAAGATTTTAAAAAGAAAACCCTCCCAGTACGGCCCAGTGAAGGCCATTGCCAGAGCTTTTATTTATTTATTTTTTTGCCTCTACTATATCCTGATGTTTTTATTATACTAACAATACTATCCCTGGGAACCCATAATTCCCTTCTTTCGTTCTGCGGGAATAATGACCATTTAAATTTCTCTAGTTAATTTTTTGGTTATTTTCCCAATTCTACAAATTGCTCTGTAATAGTGGTTCAAAATCTATCCAAGTATGCGGATCCCTTTTTAATATCAAAAAATTTCACAGATTCCCACATGCCAGGAGATGTATTATTAGTATCCATTGACTGAGAAAATACATGATTACACAGTATTAGTAGGAACTCAGTAATGCTCTTCCACGAATTTGTACTTTAATATTTATAACTCCATACGTATATACTTGAAAAATAGCTGTACACATATATACATGCACACACACATACCCACACACTTACACACACACACAATTTACAAGATATGTTTGCTTATTTGCTATGCAGAGTATAAGTATTTTGCTGGAGCTATATGAGAATAAAAAAGGACGAGGCTCAGTAGGAATAGGGCTATGCAGACACTTTCCTCAGAGGCTGCGGAGCCCAGCCTGGGGAATCATTGGTCTAGAATGCCTCTTCCTCTATATCCTCCTATTCTCCTCTTTCCTTTCTTCTCTATCTATGCTCCACTCCTTTTCTCCTCTTCCATTGCTCCCTAAATCCAAAGATGTGGATGGTATAGGAGGTATAGTCAGAAGTGACAAACTTAATGAAAGTTTGACTTTAAGTGTATGTGATGGTATCCAGAGTTCCCAGTCTCTGAGAGTTTTTGTTTTGTAAGATGCAATGTAGATTATTGCTCCAAATAGAGGCATCATCTTTTATCCAAACCTAATTTCTATAAAATCTCAGTGCATATCATCACTGGTGGTAATTTTTACTGCATGCATTTCTTTTAAAGAAAACTCATTCTAGTGGCATTACTGACATTTGGGGGTATTCTATATAGTAAACCAATATGATACTTTATTCTATTTGATTTTCATCTATCATATATCTATCATATTCTATGATATACTTATGTGAATAGGGTATCGGTAAGGGTAAAATATTTCTAAATGTGAAAATAAGCTTTGTAGTTCCTGACTCTAGCCACATTTAAATGCTCCCCCCCCCCATTTAACCCTAGGGTTTATAGTATATCTTAAGTGCACTTTATTAGTAGTATATCATAAAATATTTTTACGAGTTTGGATGGATATGGATTATTCCATTTTAAAAGTCTGGTCTCATGGGACTCTGTGTGATGCTCAATAGAATGGGGGTTGGAAGTGGATGGCAATGATTTAGTGACTTCATTAACTGGGAGTCATCAACTTTGCCTAAAACTTGTGGAAGAATACCTCTCATGGATTAATTGGTCTTTTAAACTGTTCACAATGTAGAAAAGGAAGTAATGTTACCAATGTGTTGTAGCTGACAGCCCAGTAAAGCTATAGCAGTCTTGGGGTGTAGAGGCTACTTTGACTATGTACATTTCAACCACATAACTGTGGATTATCAGTCATTAGTGGGGATGATTGCAGTGTCAAACTCATATTATCTATTTGTCTCAGAGCCAAATGGCAGACAGGTTGTATCATCACTAACCACTTCATTTTGTAGAGAGACTGTATTAAAATACAAAACAAAGTGCTAGGAAGCCCTACTTTCATTTCCATTTGGATAGGTACCATATAAGGATAGGGAAATCTTATCTGTTTAAAAAAAATGGTTCCTGTTTTATAGGCATCACTTTTTCATAACAAAACCAGCTTCTTAGGATTTTTAATTATTTTTAGAAGGTAGGCATAAATGTTTTCATGACAGGCAAGAGGATATCTAATACTACGTAGTGTATATTATTATCTGATTCCCCATTCATAGCTAGGGTAGGGAAGGGAAAGTTTTAAAATTAGCTTCGAACTGCATACAATGCTGGTGTGCCATGGCTGGCAAGGCTGTCCTTGTGAGGAAGTCACAGTCTAGTCTTGTGGGGTGTGGAGAGGAAGTGAATGGCAGGTAAGAACCATAGGGTCATGGATTTGGAATAGATAGGAACCTTTGGGGCCATCTGGTCCAACATTACAAATTATGAATCAGAAAACTGAGACCCAAAGCTATTAAGCAGACTTGTCCAAGGTCATAGCAGTAAAGAGCAAAGGTAGAATTTGAACATGAGTCATTTGCTACCAAATCCACTGTCCTTTCTGCCTGTAACAACTTAATTGTTATGGCCCTTAAGCTGGTAAATGTTTGACAATCAGCTGTCAGGGAAAAATATATTTAGAAAAAATGTAATAGTCCATTCTATTTTTGGACAGATCTAATTTTTAAAGTTTTTCTTGACATTAAGCTTAAATTGTACTTTTTCCAACTTCTATCTATTACTTATAGTTCTTCTCTCTAGGGATTTTTTGACATATTTCATCCCTCTTTCATATGTTAGCCCTTCAAATACTCCACTTTCTTTCTTTTTTTTTTTAAGTTGGGCAATCTTTTTCCTTCTCTAAACCTGTAGTATGTTTCTCATCTCTAAGATCTTTCAAAAATGCCTCCTAATCATATTCCATAATTTTTTCAATACCTGAAGATGTCAGTCTGAGACAGATTATCTGAATTTATAATGCTCCTTGCTTAACTTGGTATTGACTTTTAATTAATCCCTTTTGTTCTGTCCTTTTCAGTACATTGTCTGGTACAAAGGTGCTTAATAAACGTTTATTGACTATGACTATTGACTATTTTCCTTGGCAGAAAAAAATGGAAACCAAATAAAGATTGAGCATGTTTGCCTTTTCTTTATCACCTACAATCATTTTCATATCCAGTCCATGAAGAACTTTATTGTTTCTTTGATCCTCTTTTTTTCCTCCAGTGTCGCTAATAAGAAAAAATAGCTCCTTTATTATCCTTAGATTTCTTCACCAGACTGAGCTTATTCTGTTTTTTAACCTTCCTGACTTTATTTCAGCAAGAGGGAAGGAAATAGAAGTTTATTAAATGTACCAGGCTATGTGCTAAGCCATTTACAAACATCATCCCGCTTAGTCCTCACAACAACCCTGTAACATAGATATAAGCATTATCCCCACTTTACAGATGTGGATCCTAAGACTGACAGTGCTTAAGTGACCTGCCTAGGGTTACACATTTAGTAAGGGCTAGAGGCTGTGATTTGATCTCAGGTCTTCCTGCATCCAAACCATTCTATCTGATGGGCTGCTTAGTTGCCTTTCCATGCTTTTGTATTCATCCAGGGTTACCTGTCTTGCTTCCATTCTTAGTATATATCTTTTAAAAATTTAAGCTGGTTAGCCTTTGTGCATCCATTCTGGTCTCTTTAGACAATTTCTTCTTTATCCCTTAATGGAATTATTTCCCTTTGTATCTTCAGAATTTCATTTTTAACTATTTCCCATCCCTTCTAAAAGATATCTATCCTCCATTGTATGTTCACGGCAGATCTAGGTTCTAGAGGCAGATCCCATCCTAATTGTGTATGCTTTTGGTCTCTCGGTACTTTTCCTTAACTATAAAATAAGGGAATCAAATCCATGGTGTCTAAAGCTCCTTTCAATGCTCAGTCTTAAGTTTCTAACCACCTTTTTGAAGTCATTCCAAGATTAAAGAAAACTAAGAAGGAATAGTGAAAAAAAATGCTAGACTCAGGGTTTGACAACTGAGTTTAGAATCATGGATCTGTTACTTTCCAGCTATGTGACCTTGGGCAAGTCACTCAACAGCTCTGGGTCTCAGTTTTCTCATCTAGAAAATGATTCCCACCTTTGTCAAGAAGTCTTTCTTGGGACTTCCCTACCACCAACTCCTAATACATTCTCTTTGAGACTAACTTCTATTTTCTCTATATAACTTGTATTTTCCTAGCTGCCTCCCTGATTAGGTCATGAGTTCCTCAAGGATGGGGAACTTGATTTTTCTTTTTTTCCTATCCCCAGCACTTAGCATAGTGCTTGGCATATAGGACAGCTGTGTTGCTCAGTGGATAGAGCTCCAGGCCTGGTGTCAGGAAGGCTTATATTCCTGAGTTCAAATTTTACCTCTGATACTCGCCGGCTGTGTGACCGTGGGTAAGTCACTTCACCCTGCTGGCCTCACTTTCCTTATGTGTAAAATGAACTGGAGAAGGAAATGGCAAACCATTCCGGTATCTTTGCCAAGAAAACCCCAAATGGGGTCACAAAGAGTAGGATACAACTGAGACCGAAACAACTGAACAGTAACAATATTTGTTGACAACTTAAAGGATCACAAAGTTGCCGTCTAGTCCCAAGTCTATGATCTCTGAACATGGGTGAAATTAATTAATTGAATTGGACTGAATTTTTGAATGACTGCAGGTAGATGGGGCTTGGTTTAATTTACTCTTTCTGTGAAGAAAGGAAGCGTTAAGCTTAGCAAGTTGAATGTAGAAATTAAGAGTTAACCCACAAAAGAACTTGTACTATGAAAAATATGCTAAGCACCCTCTTTAGTTTCTCCTTGTGACCTGACACTTACTTAAGAGGTTCAGTTCAGTAATAAAAAACATATTCACAAGAGTGTAAGTGAAATCATTTGAACCTGCCAAATGAAATCCAAGGAAACTGAGACAAAAGACCCATATTAGGAGTTTTTCACAGTATCAGGAGCAGAAAATCATGTTTTCATGGGACTAGTGGGTCTTTAAGCATAACTTCCAGCCCTTTGATGACTATGATGGAGCCTAAGGCTGTCCTCTCAGGTCACCTGAGATCTGATTCTACTTTGTGTAGAATCCAGTGAATGCAGGGGTCTCACCACCATATTTCCACAGCCTGATCTCCTAATTTTTCTTAAAGTTTCCTTTATCTTTGTCATTCCATTTTTATGCAGGTCCAGATGTTATTTGCAAAGAATTCCATCCTGACCAGACAATGCCAAAAGCAAATCTTTTGAATACACACAGAGGCATGAAGTCCTGCAACAGAAAATGTTCCAGAAACTAAAGCGTTTGGGGGAAAAAAAGGCCTTAGTCAAGGAATTAAGTGTTGGAGAAAACTAAAGATGCTTTCCAAACTGCTGTTTCAGGGATTCGTGTCTTCCTGTTTTGTGTCTCCATTTATAGAGGGTCTTGTGAAGCTACAATGTATGTTTGTGTAGCTTTGGAAGGCCTCGTGAAGGGGATTCTTTGTCTAAGACCTCACCAAAGTACAAACTCACTTACATTCTTCCTTACTAAGTAAGACACAGTTAGGCAGTGAGTCATTAAGCATTATTAAACACCTATTCTGTGCCAGACACTGCACTCCATGCAGGATTGGGGATGAGGGGATGTATACAAGGAAAAAGGAAAAAAATGCCAGCTCTCAAGGAGCTCATAGTCTAAGAGGGAAGCAACGTAAGTGGAGAAGGTTGATACTTCTACATGGGTTTAAAAATAAAATGAAATCCTGCTCTTCTCTTCCAAATACACTCCTTCCCCAAAAATGGCCAGTGTAATCAAAGCAGTATATAACTGCCCAGGGCATTAAAAAGCCAACCAGCCAAAATAGCCCTAATGAGAGTCAGGCAGTGGACCTAAAAACAATGGAATATGTTCATTTCTTATCACTTTCTGTGGGAATTTACATTTTCAGGGGCACTGTGGCAATATTTGCTGTAGATAGATGTTTGTGTCCACCTAGGCCAGAGATATGGAAAATAGTAGAAAGAGGAGAGAATGATTTGGAAGGACAAAAGGTAGGCAGTAAATGTGGGCCCAGCAAATGGAAATATAGTGGGATCAATTACATTTTCCTCCAAAATGCTGATTTTTAAAAAATGACTTTAAAATACTTTCAAGATTATTTTAATGGATGTTCCACATGATTATTTTAATAGGCTAAGCAGCCAAAACAAAATACTACTGCAGAAATGTATTGGTACTCCACTTGACTCTTAGGAGAAACTCCAACACTTCCCTCTACCTGTTTGCAGTCAGTTTTAAAGACTATTATAGCAGGTTAAGGATAGATTTCCAACAACAGAGCTGTCTATCACCAATTGGAAGTGAGCCAGTTTACCACACCAGGAACCAAGGACACAATAAATCAAAGAGAGAGAGAGAGAGAGAGAGACAGACAGACAGACAGAAAGACACAGAGAGAAAGAGACAGAGACACATACACAGACACAGAGAGAGAGATAGAGACAAACAGAGACAGGGAAGGCACTTCGGTTTGATAGGGAATGGGAAAATACTAGGGGAAAATACAGATATTGTATCTAGCAAGGGAAGGAATTTGTCCCTGCTACATGCCAACTTTGTAAAAAAGTGACATTGATGGGAATAAGGTCTTGATCTCTAAGTGTTTATTGATCAGTTATTTCCAAGAACAGAGCTAACATCAATTTCAGGCAGAATGACTCTGGTGCAGGTTATTTTCTCTCCTTTCCCACTTGAGATGGCAGATAGCAGACTGTCCCAACATCATATACTTCATCAGAGGGTAATTTTCATCTGAGATAGTCAAGAGTAAATCCTTACCCTGAATCTTGGCCCCTTTAGACATTAGATAATGAACTCATTTCTCCCTTTTGAATATTTTGTGGATTTGGGGAGTGGGAATGGGAGAGAGGAAGAAGAGAAAGAGAAAGGTTATCATGAACCTTTTCAAGCAAAAATAGGAAAAGATGTTCCTTCTACTATTTCTCATATTTTTATGGGGAGAAAATCATAAATAGTTCTTACAATCATGTTCCTATGAAATGGTGTCTGAGGAGAATAGGTTAAGTGTAGTTGATTGCTAGTAACTGTTCAACAACCCAGATCTTCAGGGGAAGAATATATACATAATTTTAAGTTTAATCTGCATTATTACCATTTTCTTAAGTCTAGACAATCAAAAAACAATAAATCAAGGCAAGATTTGTAGAGAAAAAGGACACATCCCTTTTCTTGTTTACTGCTACAGTTCCCCATCTAGCAAGCACATTCCACAGATTGGTTCTAAGGTGCACTTGCCATTTTTGCTCCACTATTTCCCAACCATACTCCAAGCCCCTCTTTATCTGGGGATAAATCATAGCCATACAGGGAAAACCTCCAATGGAGAGCATTGATGAAAATCTATGCTTTTGTTAATTACTACCATCTGCTCCCATCACCAGTCATATAGCTAAAACAAAAATAATATCCTGATGGTTAATAATCATGATGGCAATAACACCAACAGCTCAACATGGCTATATATATATATATATAAAAGGAGAATACAAACAGCAACAACAAAAATCATCCTTAAATGACTTTTTGGTAAGTAAGCCCTGTAAATTGTTTTAAAACCTAACATTACATACATACATTTCAATAACCGGCCACCTGTTCTCTGAAATTTGGAGTGAAATGTAAAAGATGGGTAACACAGAGAAATTGTGCAAGGAAAAAATCTTTATGAGATTTTCCTGGGAACCAAATTTTATGGTATGTTTTATGTAGCATTTTAAAATGCTAAATTAACTGCTTCATGGGCTGTGGCTTTTTAACAGATAGTGAGAACATTTCTTTCCTTGCCTTTTCCCAGCCCAGGCCTGTGAACTCCTTGCTCTTATATAGTGTGGGGGCTGCGCACAAGAATCTTGCCACTGTAGACTTGGGTGTAGACCACAAACACCCATTTAGGTATCAGGCTCAGGTCAGACAACAGAGAAGCCAGGGATCAAATGGCTGAAGACAAATTACTTTGGCATTCTCCAGCTCCTCTACCTCTAAATGGGATCCAAATGTCTACTAACTGAAAATGTTCCTTGGGAATGAGCCCTTCTTGACTTCAGCCCAGTTGGAAGGGTACCATACTTCTCAGGCACAGCCTGAGAATTCAGAGAATCTGAAGGAGGAGCTGCAGTCAGTCTTCTTTCCTCTAGATAGGCATCAGGAGGATACATGCCTTCAACCTTCTAAGGTTAAAGGGGAAAAGCTGAGCCTAGTGAGTAGTACCTAGGGGATGATATAGGTTATTGGGACAATAGGATAAACAAATTTGGAGAGCACATAAATCCTAGTGATGATATTAACTTGTTTTTCTTGAAGAAAAGGAAACATGTGTGCCTATGCTCCACATTAGACCAATAACTTTGCAGCTGGAAATGACCCTTCAGATCACCTAGATCTCTCCCCCTGAACTGCCTTCCCTCCTTATTTTATAGATGAGGAAATTGAAGCCAATTACAGTCCATCCATCTCAAAACCCACTTGGGATGAGCAGGCAGGAAGAATGCCTCATTAGGTGAACCTTACCCCTTTGCCTCCCCTGTTACCTAGGTTGCTTGACTGCCCACAATGTCTCACTGAGTTAGGAATCAACAACTAAATGCCTTCTGATGAGAGGGTGGCTCCTCAGGCTTGATCATCAACCTCCAAAGAACCTTCAAGCCTTCCCCCTCCCTAGCCCCATCAACCCCCATTCCTTGTTGTGGGAATTTTTCATTTCCTTTTATTATTCAGGACTTGGGGCCATTCCTCCTGCCAATTTATATTAACTAAAGGTCTGTCTTAATATTTACTTTATCTGATCACATCTGTCCCATCAGATGTGAAGATTTACTTGGCACCTTGAACATATCTTTAATAGGAAGTCAGAGGAAGAATCTTAACTCTCCCAAGTCCTTGGGGACATGTTAGTTATCCTCAATCGGTCTATATGTGTATCCATTAAATGCAGTTTTATCTGTGACCTGACTTAATTTACCCATATAGTTTGTTTGAAGAGGTTTATTTCCTCAGGGGATGTATGAGATTATGATTCTTTTTAACCATTCATTCAATTTTTATGACATTAAAAGAAATATGTGATTATGGATCTATTTTCTCTTTAACTTGTGACCTAAGAGGAATGTACAAGACTGCATTATGTAAATGAATTATTTTTCTGTCACACTGATGTAATTTCTCCTCTAAGAAAGCTTATCAGAATCCTCCCAGTTATTAGGGGTTTTCTGAGGCTTGAACCTGTGCTTAAGCATAATAAAATGTAGGTTTTTACCTTTATAATTTCTGCATTGTGGTAAATATATATTTGGCAGCAGTTATCTACCAGATGCACTCAGAGAGAAGATTTTTCTCCCATTAACACGCTCTACTGCCATCTTACTTAAGTAACCTCTGACTCCTTGAGTCTTGATATCCACACCACCGCTGTATTCTTGGAACTTCTTGACTTTTCCATCTTTCCTGCAGCTAGACTTTCTTTCATGTTCTGTTTCCCTCAATTAATGTGTGACCTCCCTGAGAGCAGGGGCTCCTTAAGACATTTTTCTATTTTTATCCCCAGTTCTTAGTACAGGGCTTGGCACATTGTAGTAGTCAATCAATTCTTTTTCACTCATTTTCTCAGATAAGTGGTAAATAGCAGACTTCGGTACTCTTTCCATAACACTATGCTGAATCAAATACATTTTCTTCCTTTGAGCAAGACAAACACCCTTTCTTGCCTATGGGGAGAAAAATCCAGTAACAATCTTTTCTCTTTCTGAGTTCTCTGATATGTTTTAAAACCTAGAGTATTATATCTACCATCATCACCATTCTAGGCTGTTGAAGAGTTAAGGAAGCATCATTTCCCCAGTGGATTTTCTGAATTTTCCGAGATACAAGATTTAATACCTTATTTTAATTTAAATTAAATTCAGCAAATATTTAAGTGACTATCATAAGAGAATGACCATCGCTATATACAAACACTGTGGATTCCCCCACATCTTTTCTAAGAAGGCCAGGTCTTCATGGACTTGGTCTAGGTTCACTTGTGAATAGGAACAAATTTAGTGAAGACTTCTCAGGAATATGGAGTCTTCTCCCTGGAGTGGAGGAGACCTTGGGCCCAAGTTTCCGTTCCTCCAGAGTCGGATGATTTCCATTTAAGGCTATGTATGGCTTTAGGATCAATGATTGCTTAATTTGCATATAATGATGTGTATTTTTGAGAGCTTTGTAACGTCCAGGGAAGCCGAAAATTTGAATCTGGTTTTAAAAGGGATTGGTTAGATTTCATGCCTAGAATGTAAGACCTTGCTTCTCAGCCAATGAGAATAATGGTCAGTGGTGGGAGGAGGATTTTCACGTCAGGGTCCATATAAATTACTATTCTGCTTCTGTAAGGCGCCTCCCTACTCCAGCTTTACTGGTGAAGGGACCGCCCTGTTTCTGGTGACAACCCAATAAAGGAGATTTTCTGTTTTTACCTTGAGATGCCAAGGGAGTTCATGCTTTCCCCCACACACAGTTGTATACAAAGTAGTGAATGGAAATACAAAGGAATGAATACTGATACAAACTTTTAACAATTGTACACCCAGTAGGCTATGAAGAGGAATTACTTGTAGATGGAAAATTTGAAATTTGATGGTGGAAAGAAACTAGGAATTTGATTTTTGAGAGCATGAAGAGTAAAACGTGAAAGATGATGTCTCATAGGCAACTGCCCCAGTTGCAAACTTCCTATATTGGACAGTGGCATCAACAACAAACAGAAATGTCTTTTTTGTCAGCTTCTGAGCTTCTGCAGTCAGCACTTGTAGGAGCTCTTCCATCTGATGAATTAAATGCATAGCAAGGCTATCTTCGCCTCTCCCCACAGTGCTGTTTGACAGTGCTGTTTGAAGATATGTCCTCCAACCCTTAGCATGCAGCAGTCAATGTCCCCTAGAAATCTATAACTTAATTTTGACCTGCTGTTGCCTTGGTATTCAATTGCATTCCTTTCCCCTTGAAATTTCTCTAGCCAGATATGCCCTTCTAAAAGCCCTGATTGGGTTAGCAGAGAACAGAATTAGTACTAAAATTACTGGGTACACTATGCAGCAAAAACATCAGTCCTTGTCTTCTAAGAGTGAGGAGCATTGATTGGATTATTTGTGATGCAAACTCCATCAGAGTGGAAGGGGCTAAAGAATAGTATCTTTTATCATTGTAGTCCGAAACCAATTTAATATGTTCTGTACTTTGCTGCAGCTAAGTGTATTAAGTAATTAATTATGGATTTCATGCTTTTCTCAGGAGTACTCTGAGCCCCCCAAGGTTCACCAATATGCCCATAGGGCTCAAACTGTAATCAAGTAAAGTGATCATATTTAGTATCTTTAAGTTTTTGCAATCATTAAAATAAAATTTCTATACCTTAGTTTCATTTTAATCCAATTCAATATATTTATTAAGTGATCTCTACAATAAGACACTGTTTAGACCTTGGAAAAACAAAGGCAGAAACCAGAATCTTTGCCCTGGAGGAAATTGCACTCAACTTAGGCAGCTACAATATTGTTGTTATTTGCTCATTTTTAGTCATGTCCAACTCTTCATAACCCTTTTTTTGGCGGGAGGAGGGTGGTTTTGGCAAAGATACTGGAATGGTTTTCCATTTCTCTCTCTAGCTCATTTTACAGATAAGGAATTGAGGCAAACAAAATTAAGTGACTTGCCCAAGGTAACACAGCTAGTAAATGTCTGAAGCCAGATTTGAACTTCTCACTGGTACTCTATCCATTGGGCCACCTAGCTGCCCAGCTACAATATGCTCCTTAATAACTAGATAGATGAATAAATAGATAAAAATGATATATACATAGATAATATGAAGAAAAAATGCTAAAAACAATAAAAAGAGATTACCATAGATTTAGTGCTGAAAAGGACCTCAAAAGTTATTTAGTATACACTTCTCATTTTACAGATGCATTGATCAATTATTCATTCATAAATATGTACTAAGAACATATTATATGCCAGACATGGTTTTATGCATTGAGGTTAGATACAAAGACACAAAAAGAACTATCTTTTCCTTTAAGGAGATGACAGTCTATCAGAACATAGATGAAATCAGGACCCAAAAAAGGTTTTGACTCATCCAGAGTCACATAGGTATCAAATAGAAGAGCCAGAATTTCTGTGCAAATCCTCATGAGTCCCAAGTAAAATATAATGCTTTCATCAATGTATCTTGCTGCCCTTTAGGGAAAGATTCACAGAATAAAAGGCACCTGGACTATGGTAGGAGGTAAGTAGCTGAAAGGGGAGTGGATGTCTGAAAGGCGAATTTAAGTAGAGAGGCCATTACAATCAAGAAGGCCAGCTTATGCAAACTCATGGAGGTAGGAAAGCAAATGTCAGTTTTGGAGAATAGCCAGTAATGCAGTCTAGATGAAACATAGAATGGATATAAGGAAATAGTAATATATAAATCAACAGAAAGATAAGTTAAAGTGAGATTGTAGAAGGCTTTAAATACTATGCTAAATAAAGTGTCTGAATTTTATTCTAGAGGCAAAATGCCCCCCCCCCCCCCGCCCCGCCATTTCCTAGACAGTTCCTATTTGGGGTGGGAGTGGGGGAACAAGAAAATATGGGAGGCAAAAATATGAGTAAAGGATAACTCACATCTCAATGGTACTTTAAGTTTACAAAATGCTTCCTTCCCAACTCTACATGGTTCCTGTTTTATGAATAAGGTAACTAAGTCTCAGAGTCCTTTTGTCACTTGACAGGTCCATTCATTTGGAACTAGGATTCAAACTGATCCTTTTGGACCCCAAGTCCGATGTTCGATTCATTCTATCCTACTACTGTAGGATATTTAAGTTACTTAGTGTAACACCCCCCCCTCCTTATTACACTTTCCTTTGAAGTAGGGAGTCTATTCACATAAAGCTCACATAACTACTGTCCCTAGGTCCAGAGAGTAGCTTGACCCACCAAAAGATGAGTTTTGGAGAAGTAGTATGGTATGGATTACAATGGATAGGTCACTGGACTTGGAATCAGTCAGTCTATAAACATTTATTATGAATCTGCTATTTGTCAAGGTACTCTACTAAATGCAGGAAGGAAGGAAGGAAGGAAGGAAGGAAGACAAGGAAAGAAGAAAAGAAAGAAGGAAGAATAAAAGAGAAAGATAGCCCCTTCTCTCAAAGACTTTCCAATCTAATGAAGGAAGAGCTAAATGGTGAAATTCAGAGGAATGTAATCAGTGGAAAATGAAGAGATAGCTGGTCTGGGCACCCTCTTTAAATGGAGATTCAGGAAGAGCTCTTCTACTCCACCCTTTCTGATCAAAGGGTGGAGCCCTAGGAGCAGGGGTACTGAGGAAGTATGAGTTTCAGATGTCGGTTTCAGGTACTCATAAGGTGTGCAGCAATCTTACAGGAAGATGGGGTTCCTGGGGCATGATGGCAAAATCATCCTGAATCAGAGGGATCTGAGTTAAAATCCTACACCAGATTCTTAGTAGGTGTGTGACATGAGCAAGTCTTTGATCTCCCTTTGCCTCCAGTTCCACGTGTGTAGAATGAAAGGGCTCCATGACATTCAAGGCCCTTTTCAGTTCTATGGTCCTATGAGTTAAAGATGAAGCACTTCTCATTGATGTTTCTGTCCCCAACCAAGTAAATTATATTGTGACCAAAGACGTTGCTTCTTTCACATTCTAAAAGGATTAAGAAACCATTACTGCCAGCAGAGCCCAAAATTTCTTAACTCATGGCACCTCTATGCCAGGCCATGACAGTTCGTGACAGTCTCCAAAGGGAAAAGCCAGTACAGCTAAAGGTCTATCAAGTCTTCAAGGCTCCACACTTGCTTTTGATCCAATATGGTACATGTTAGTGAAATATAAGCCAGACTGCAAAGCCCTCAGAAACAGGGCTCATGTTCTTTTCTTTTGCGTGCCTAGAACAGAGTCTGCTGGGATATAGGAGATACTCAATAGTGCTCAAGTGCTTGATTTAATAATGATAAAGAAAAGAATTCAAAGACTGTGGTTAAGCTTTAAGGAAAATTCCCATATCATTCATATGTTTCTTTTTTCTTTTAAAATCCTTAGAACTTGCATGCTGCTAAAAGAGTTAAATATTTTATGTGTCTTATCTCTCCCTTAAGTTATATTTTCCTTGAGGTCACTTCCTCTAATACCTACAACAGCATCAAGGAAAAGCTTAATAAATATTTAATAAAGTCTTATGTTGAGTTACCAGTGCCCAAGACCTCCTTCTTTTAATTCAATTCAGCCAACATTTCTTAAGCACCTAGAGGCTACAAGGCACTGGACTAGGCACTGGAGATACCACAAAGAATAAGAAACTGTACTTGCCTTCATTATCTTCCAATCTAGTAGTGGTGGTATAAGATAGAAATCCAAATAAATATAATGTCAAATGCATAAGAAAGTTATTAATGCCCTCTGAGATGTGAAAAGGCAGAAATAATTTGTCCTAGGGTTATGAAAGAGTAGTTAGGTAAGACTACAGTTTTGAATGACTAAAGATCAGAGACATGTAAAATGGTGAGATTTCAATTTGTGGAGATGGAGGAAGTCATTCTAGACATAGAAAGAAGATAATCCAAAGAATGGAGTTAAACCACCAAAAGACAGGTTTAGGGAATGATGAATAAATGGATTTGACTGTGTAGGAAACAAGGAAGAAATTCTATTTCCACAGTTTTGGGTAGTCAGATTTGTGACCTAGGACAGCCAGGTTAGAGGTCAAAAACTTGTGAGCAGGCTTGAAGAGTGGTTTGAGGGAAAGCCTAGCAGAAAGGAGAACATGATGTCATTATAGAGAGCCAGTTAAAAATCCAACTGCGCTTGTTAATGACGTATGGTGGGCATGTCAAAAGATTGTGACCTGATAGTTTTCCCCTCTATCTCTACCTAACTTTAAATCTATAGATAATCACACATTCATAGAACTTTTAAAACTGGAAAGAATCTGAGAAATCATCTAGTAAAACTTGTAAAACTTATCATAGTCAAAAATGAGGAGACCAAGGTCTAGGGAATTCAAGAACTTTATAAGGTGATGTAGATTATATACATTCCATAAATAAAGTGGAAAACTTTCTGAAATAAAATACTAGAGATTGTGGGTTGGAATAAATAGAAAACAGTACAATGGGCTGCCATTAAAATTTAATCACAAGTGACTCATCACATCAATTGTCATGCAGATTGATAGCCTTCACCCTCTTTGTGCAGCCCTTCAGAAATCTATTGAAATGTAAAAACTACATGAAGGATTGGAGAAGAAAAATGTTGGTAATCAAAATTCCAAATTTCCATCAGAGATTCATAATCTTCTACCTAAATGTCAGTGTTATGCACAGTGTACAATATTAGCATCTTGAAATCTAAAGAGGCAAGGGAAGGGAAGGACAAAAGAATGCTTAGGCATTAAATCAGCTTGGCTTTATTTTCCAGTTCTATAGCATCACAAAATGGAATGTACTGAATCTCTCAAACTATAGAAATAAGTGAACAGTTAATGTAGGCTTTTTGAATCCAGGCTAATATGTACCACAAGGCACACAATGTTTAGATCCAGTTATACCCTGCCATCTTAAATGTCTTCTAATAACCTTTCCATGGAAAGGTTGCCCTAAAGGGAATTTGTTGAAAGTTGTATTGTTTACTCCTTTCACTACGCTCTGTTTGAACTATTGCATTATTTTCCGTTTTTCTTTTATATTGATATTACTTTCACTTTATGTCCATTATGGAAAAAAATGAAAATGTCAACATTGCCTCACTACGTAAAACTGAGTCTACACACAAGCTAAAAATGTCACACTATGTTTACATGGTTTTTCCTTCTGTGACACTAAAGAGCTGAGGTTGTAAAGTTATAACTTTCATAATTCTGGCTAGGGGAGGAATTCTTTGCCAAACAAGGGAGGGAAGTGATCAAAAAAAGATGAAATGCATAGTTTTGATTACACAAAACAGAAAAGCTTTTGCATGAATAAAATCAATGAAGCTAAAAGAACACAAGATTGAGGAAAGTATTTGTATCAAATATCATTGGTTAAATTCTGATATCCAAGATATATATCATTCCCATAGTTTGACTGAGGACATCAAAATGCAATCTTAAAACACCTTGCTATCCATTCAAATTAGTGGCATAATCTGGTCAATAAACATTCTTCATTCACTTGGCTTTTCTCTTGTGGATGGTCAGGAGGAACTCTTCTGAACGTTTATGAATCTTTTTCAGGAGGCTCTACAATATTCCAGGGCATGATGGAATTAGCAGACTCTCATCTGGAAACATGAGGATTTGGAGGCCCTTTCATTGCATGTAAGATGTATATAGTATTGAATATTTTCTCCATCCCTCACTGCATTTAAATTTGGTTCTGGACAGGTTTTGATCTGGTGTAATGAAGGATTTGGAGCCTAAATATTCAAATAATTGGTCATTTCACTTGGATAGGACATGTTTTCAGGCAGTAGGACAAAGATACATAGGTATCATAGGTTGATTACCTAGAAAGCCAGAAAAAAAAACCCCAAAACTTTTGTTGTTCTAAAACTCTAATAGTTGTGTTTATATTGCATGTTGAAGTTTAGGGGTACTGGGATCCCAAAATAGCAGCACACAGGTCCTGATGGAATGAATTTGACCCAAGCCTTCTTTCAACCATGGGAAAATAAAGTTTATTAAAAATCTACCATATTGGTCAGATTCTTAAGAAATCTCAGCATTGGCTGAACTCTTAAGGAATCTGAGCACCTTCATGGAAACAAGATGGGTCTTATATCCAGAGAGACTGTGGGAGGGATCTAGGACTGGCCAAGAAGTCTGGGGTGACTAGAAGAGGGGTTTAGGAAGGGACTTTATGGGAGTGACCAGTAGTTGGGGTGACTAGAGATCAGACCTCAGGAACGCAGAGAATGGGATTTTGATGGGATCAAGGAATCAGCTAGAGGCAATCGGGAGGTAATCAGTCAAGGAGGGCTAGACTAGGTTAAGGGTAACAGAGATTTGGGTGTAGTGATAATGAAAAGCTTGTGGCCTACCGAATGCCAGATCAAGAGGGAAGACAAGGAGGGTTCTAGGTGGGGCTTTCCAGGGCTCATAGAGAAATGGGACTCAAATTCTTTTGGAGTAAGGGGCAGAGGTCTTAGCTTGGGCCTGTACTCCATTACTATATAGTTAACAGGTTTCAGTTTGTAAGGGACTGAAAAAAGTTCTGACTCGGAGGAGGAATGTAACCCATATGAAAAGTACATTTGTGTAGGAGTCTCTTTATTGGTAGAGACTGATTGATGCTCCAAACCTATGGCATAGCATTGGTGAAAGTTTGGGAGAAGATAAAGCCTTGTCTCCTAGTTTGCAGCTTTAAGAGAGAAAAGTTCCCAGATTCTGTTACTGAAGATACAGAAAGACTCTGGGAACAAGTCAACATAAAGCGTAATCATGTCCCTATTCACAGCTTGCTTCACTAGAAACTTTGGGGAATTTTCCCTTGAGATCTGGAACTCTCTCTGCTTGAATGTCTGTCTGTCTCTCTTTGTCTCTATGTCTCTCCTTTTCACTGAGATATCTTGTTCCTAATAGGAGTTTATTCACTCTGTATTGTCTGGCATATTGCCCTATGTATACCTTCTCTGATTTCTATTTTGCTATTGACTTTGTTAAATGGTTTTATTTACTAAAAAGATACAGAGTGAGTACAGCTTTGATTATAGTCTTCTGTCTGGGTATTGACCCTGATGAACAACATCCCCACCCCCAATTCCCCTGAACTCTCCCACAGGGCACTGGGGTTATGCGGAGGCTCATTTCAGTATAATCCTTTCAACTGCTCTTCTATTGTGGCCCTAATTGTCTGCTCCTGGCCCCACCCTAGACTGCCTCTCCTTAATTCCTTCTAGACCCCTTGGGGCTCAAGGCCCTTATATTAACCTGGAGCACCTAGCCCTTCCTGGTCTCTCTCTGTTACCTCACAGTCACACCAGACTACTTGGCTACTCCTAGATCACATCTACATCTTCTCTGTTTTGTATGTAAGGTCCATCTAGCTTCCATTAAAATGCGCAGATTCCTTAAGAGTCTGGACAGTGCTCAGATTCAATTCTGGCCCGCTTGTCACAAAGGTTAGTATTCTGAAAATCTCATCCACCCCAACTGGCATTCTAATAAATCTTGTCTTTGGCTGAAAGAAGGTTTGAGTTAAATGCATTCGAGGCAGTACCTGCCTTGCTTGTCCTTAAATTTTGGATTCCCAACACCTCTAGACCTTAACATTTCTATTACCCTCCAAAAGTTCTGGGCAACCCTCAGGCAAAGACAACTAGTATTAAGCTAGAGGAACTGATGAGGTTTGAAGGAGAGGATTCAGAGACCCCCCAAGGACAGGAGTATAGGAGAGGGTCATCTGGAAGGAATTCATGGATTTCTTTATGTGAAGGTAGAAAAGTTATGTTGTGTCAGCTACATAGCAGGAAGAGCTCCTTAGGGAACTTGCATTCTTTAAGGAACTTGCAACTTAGCAGAAGTGATGTTAAAGCTTATATAGAAAAAGTAATGGATTATCTGGCAGATATATTAATTAGGTGGTTATTTACAACCTTGGTCACAGGTGTCATTTACTACTAGAAACCAGGAAAGGGGTTTCTCAGAGGTGCATTTTTGGACTGTTATGTCTATAGCAAGATAGCCCTGAGAGTGACATGTATAGCTTGACCTCTGGATTGAATATGATAACTTTGGGAATCAATATATGATAATTCTGTGGTTACAAGATAGTCTTGTTTTTGCAAGAGAATTTCTTCAGAGGTCAGTTTGTTTTTGTGATAGGGAAAGATAGTTTACTGGGCCTCCACTCATGAGTAATTGCTAGGCATAGTGTCCTTGCCCTAGAGAGAAAACTGTCTGGGATGGTGTTTTGAGGCTAGCCAGAAGTGGGATCTGGGAATTGGTGTCTAAGCACAAGCACCCAAGCACCCCATCAGGCAGTTCATTCAGAGCTGAAAGATTTTGAGTTAGAAAGAGGACCTTAGCAGCCAAATTATACCACTCTCTCATTTTGGTATTGCCTCTTGATTTTTACTTATGGAAAAAATTTTTCTTATTGAAAGACTCAATCAATCAATTAATCCCTCATCCAAGTGAGAAACACAGAGGAAAACAGCTTGAGGAGAGATAGATGCAGTTCTAAGGACCTGAAAGAAAATATCTCCAGATAAAAGACTGAGAGAACTTGGTCAGAAGCAAAATCATAGATGGATGTTAGTAACTGCAGAATTATTTCTTAGCAGCTCATTTGAATACAGATGTTTTCAGGACTTTGAAATTGATTTCTGGAAAATTCCAAATCAAAGAATTGTTTTGAGAATAAAAAATAATTATATAATCACCATTTTGGCCATATCTCACAGAAATTTGGAGATTTTAGGTTAGAGACCATAGGATCAAAGACATAGAACATGAGAGGTCATTGTAGTCCAACTCCTTCATTTTCCATATGACAAAACCGAAGGCTAGGAAGTTTTTGACTTGCCCAAGTCAGAGGTAGTGAATGTCAAATACATGCAGAGGTCCAACTTTGCAGTATTAGAAGATAGATAAAAAACCACAACTTTGGGGGTGGGAGGAGGGGAGAAATTGAACTTTTTAGAAGGAAACTTTGATGCTGGGGGCTGATGGGCAAGAACAACATATTATTTTGTGTGAAGAGTTGACTGGGGAAAGGCTGTCTTGATATCTAGAGCCACCTATAGGTTTTAATATGGAAAATCCTTCAGTGACTCACATTTCCCTTCACTGCCCTCTGTGGCTCCAGAGGGTAAAACTCCTTTAAAAAAGTCTTTCAGAGTACTAGATCTGGATAGCTTTATAGAAGTCAGGATTAAATGGAACTAATTCTTTCTGAAAAACTCTCATGTTGCTGTAGCGTTCAGCAAAGGGATCACACCTCGGAAGGTATTCAGATTTCAGACTTAAGGCGGATATATTTTTTTTGGTCTCTCTTTTTTTAAACTTTTAAATTTATTTTTAGTTTTCAACATTCACTTTTATAAGATTTTGAGTTCTAAATTTTTCTCCTTCTCTCTCTTTCTGCCTCCTAAAGATGGCATGCAATCTAATATAGGCTATGCATGAATAATCATATTAAACACACTTCTACATTAGTGGAAGAGCAAAAGGGAAAAAACTACAAGAAAGAACAAACAAAAAAAAGAGAGAGAGAAAATAATAAACTTGCATCTTCATTCAGACTTCATAATTGTTTTTCTGGATGTGGACAGCATTTTCCATCATGGGTCTTCCTGAATTGTCTTAGACCTAAGTCTATCAAAGTTGGTCATTGCCCAATACTATTGTTACTATGTGCACTTAAGGCTGATACTAGTTAAACTAATTTAACATTATTAGAGTGACTCCAAAGTAACAGATAAGTGACTTTACCCAGTAGAAGAGTTCAGAAGAAGATCAGGTAATTTGTGGTATACACTGTTCCCAAAAGAGACCACAGACACCTTACCTGTAGAATTGAGTTGCCTTGTACTCAGGAAATCTTGAGTCCTGATCCTATGCTGAGACTTACCAACTCTGTGATCCAGGGAAATCATTTAACTTTTCTAAATTTCAGTTTTCTAATCTCAAATGGGGACAATAGTAAAGGGAAAATGGTACAGTGGAAAGAGAACAAGATTTGGAGTCAGGAAATGGGAGTTTAAATGAAACCTGTTACTTATATCTGTATAACCTTAGATGTCTCTGGGTTTTTGTTGTTCCCCTCTAAAATCTGAAGCTTACAGTAGAGTCCTTCTAAAATCTCTTCTACCTCTGTATCTATGTTCCTACAGTCAGTTGAGAAAATCACTTTGGTGATCATTTTGCCATGCTTAAACTTCTCTATACACGTAAGCTATAATTATTGCCTTTACTTCTGAAATGAGCATATATAACTGAAGTTTACATAATGCTGTAAGTTAAAAAAACTTTAAGCTACATGATCTCATTGAATTCTCACAATATTCCAGTGAGGTTGATGCTACAAGTGCTGTCATCACTCCCACTTAAAAGATGAAGAAAAAGGTTTCAAGTAGTTAAATGACTTGT
Organism: Potorous gilbertii; assembly: GCA_028658325.1. Taxonomy (NCBI): domain Eukaryota; kingdom Metazoa; phylum Chordata; class Mammalia; order Diprotodontia; family Potoroidae; genus Potorous; species Potorous gilbertii. The sequence goes on from CM053773.1 coordinate 59,975,859, forward strand.
CCTTGACAGCACACTAGTTTCAAAGGCAAGATTTGTAACCAGATCTTCTTGAAACCAAAATAATCCACAAATCCTCTGCCATTCTTCTCTAGTTATCCTGCTGTTTAGTGTCAGGGCAAGAGAAGAACTGTTTCCCCTTCCTGAGGAGGAAGTCATATGGATGGCACAGGGCCTGGCATATAGTAGAGACTTAATAAATGTTGATTGATTGGTTTGTAGCCCCTAGCCATAAGGAGCATTTGTACTTTGTTGAATCAAAAAAAGGTGTATAGTACTGGGGAACTGGGGGGGGGGGGCGGAGTATTTCCTTCAGTTTTAAAGCTGCTTTACATTGGCTGTCTCCTTTACCATGGAGTAGTCTTCTGAATTGTGCCAAAAATATCTAGGTCTCCTTACTCCCTAGTTATATTTCCATTCATGTTTTTTCATCATACATTTGATTTTTACAATAGACAAATCATTTAACATTATTTAACACTGGCACCAGGCAATAACATTATCTCTTCTGGGTTGTAAGGGCAGTTTTCATTGCTTAGAAAAGAGTAAAAAGGAAATCTGCATAGCAATAAGGGCATTTAGACAAAAATAATTACAATTTATCACCACTACAAATAGATCAATCCCCATGATGAGGGAAGAGGAATCATTACCCCTTGAGGTTGAAAGAAAAATAGTCATCCATATTAGAAAGTCTAAAATTTACAGTTGAAGTCTTTTTAATAGTTTTGAATATGGACAATTTTTGGAATGCATTTGGGGAAAGATTCCCCAGGGCACCAATATGCAACTCTTTCATAATTGCTTTGGAACATTAAATAGAATTTGTTACTGATTTTAAAAAATATCTATGAAAGGGATTAAACATGAACAGCTATAAACATTAACCAGTCACTTCTCACAATTTGAAATCCTTGTCATAGATTAAAAAGACTAAGATTGCACATTGTTTCTCAAAATGGAGAGTCCTGACTCTCTAAGGGCTTAGGCCACCATGATTCAAGAGAGAAATCTTGCTGCATTCGATGTGATTCGCATAAAACTTCAACGCCATCATGGAGCTGTTATGTCGGCAGGCGGTATTTGCAGCACTTGCACTATAAAGTAATAGTAATGGAAAGGCAGATCCAGAGGCTAAAGGAAGCTAAGAATCACATCGTTTTCAGGCTATTAATAGACGTTCACTTAACTTTTAGTATTTCCATGTGAAATATTTGTCCAGGGGTCAATGAGCTGACATTCTTCTGGGAGAAATGAATCATATAAATTTTGATGTTCCATTTTCATGATTAACAGAAACAGGAGAAAAAAGGAAGTTGGAGCTAAATGAAAAGATGGTCTATGGACTTTCCTTAGAAAGGTACAGAAAGGAGTTAGTGGTGTTAGTCAAGCCAAGCTCTTGAGGAAACAAACATTCATTAAGCACCTACTATATGCCAAGAGATACAAAGAAAGCCCAAACCAGTGCCTGATCTCAAACAACTCACAACCCAATTAGGGAGACTATATGGAATCAACAAAGTCCAAACAAGATATGTATACATACATACATACATACATACACACACACGTATATACACAGTGTAAGTTGGAGATAACTTCAAAGTGAAAATATTAACAATAAGGACGATAAAGAAAGGCTTCTTGCAGAAGGTGAAGTTTAGTTGAGACTTTTGAAGGAATCCAGGGAAGCCTGGAGGAACTGGGGGTAAAGAAGAAAATTCCATAGCCAGTGAAAATTCCCAGAGTCAGGAGTTAGTGGCTTGTGTAAGGAAAAGCAGGGAGAGCAGAGTCACTGGATTGTACAGTATAAGGAAGTGAATAAATTGTAAGAAGATAGGAAAGGTGGCCAAGGGCCAAGTTATAAAGGACTTTGAGAGAGAGAGAGAGAGAGAGAGAGAGTTTGATTCTAGAGGAGACAGGGAACACTGGAGTTTATTGAAAAAGCAGAGTGACTCGGACAGACTTGCACTTTAGTCAGTCAGCCAATAAACATTGATTAAGCACCTACTATGTGCCAGGCACAGTGTTATGTGCTGGCAATCAAAATTAAGGCAAGAGAAAGTTCCTGCTATCAAGGAGCTCACAATCTAACTAGGAAACAAAAAGCAAACAAGAATGTGTGAAGATGGCTATATACAAGATAAACTGGAAATAAGCAACAGAGGGAAGGCATTAGAGTGAAAAGGGATTGGGAAAAATTTACTGCAGAAGACAGGGTTTTAGCTAAGACTTGAAGAAAGCCAGGAAAGGCAAGAGGCAGCGATGAGGAGGAAGAACATTTTGGATCTGGGTGGCATCCAATGAGAATGCCCAGAGTCAGGAAGTAGAGTGCTTTGTTCAAGGAACAGAAAGGAAGCCAGTGTCACTGGATCGTTGCTGTTGTTTAGTCTTTCATTTTCAAAGAGAACCAATGAGATCCCAAAGTATGGGGAAGGGATAATGTGAAAAGTGTAAGAAGGTTAGAAAGACAGGAGGAGGATGAGTTATGAAGGGCTTTGAATACTAGACATAGAATTTTACATATTTTATTTATTTTTATATTTTAATTTAATTTAAGATATGTATTTTTTTATTTAAGTATTTTATCCCAGAATCCCAGAATGGGGAATGGGAAATGGGAAATGGGGAGTCTCCAGAAGTGAGGGATGACATGATTATACCTATACTTTAGGAAGAACATTTCAGCAGCTGGGTAGAGAATAAACTAGAGTGGAGAGAGACTCGAGACAGAGAGATCAACCCAAAGGCTATTGTAATAGTCTAGGTATGAGATGATGAGAGCCCATACCAGTGTAGTGACTATCAGGAGGATGAAGGAGGATGTATGGGGGATGATGCTTAGGTAGAATCAATTGTACTTGACAACTTATATGGGTATGTGGGGTGAGAAAGAGTGCAGAGTCAAAGATGACACCTTGTTGGTGAGCTTGCATAGCTGGAAGAATGGTGTGCCCATCGCTATAATGAAGAAGTTAGCAAGAAGTTTTGGAGAAAAGATAATCAATTTAGTTCTGGACATGTTAAGTGTAAGATGTCTATGGGACATTAAGTTTGAAATGTCCTATAGACAATTAGAAATGTTAGACTGGGGGTCAGGAGGGATCTTAAGACTGGCTAAATAGATTTGAGAATCATTTGCAGAGAGATTGGTTTCATTGTCTGCTCTCAAGTGACAAAAAAACCTCATTTTGTGGGATCCTTGGTTTTTCCATCTTCCAAGGCTAACGATGGGCATAAGCAAATATTCTTAGTTATGTAGTGATCTTGGTGATTTTCATTGAAACTTATGTGCCAAAAGAGGTTTAATGCCATTTGTACTGTCACATGGGCAGCTAGGTGGCACAGTGGATACAGCACCAGGATGAGAGTCAAGAAGACTCATCTTTCTGAGTTCAAATATGACCTCAGACACTTATTAGCTATGTCATCCTGGGCAAGTCAATTAATTCTGTCTGCTACAACTTTCCTCATTTGTAAAACGAGCTGGAGAAAGAAATGGCAAATCCTTCTAGTATGTTTGCCAAGAAAACCCCAAAAGAGGTCATAAAGAGTTGGACCCAACTGAAAATGACTGAGTAACATAGTCACACTCTCAATAAACTATTCTTAATTTATTTCTTTTCTAGGCCAAAGATCCCATTTGTTCAAATGATCCTTGTGTAAGGTTTGTGTGTGTTTGTATGTGTGTGTGTGTGCCTGCCTATGTGGATTATGTGTATCCTCATGGGTCTATCTAGGTTTGGCTGACAGCGAGGCATGAATATCTAGATCTCTGTGTTCATCCTTAGTTGCCTAAGAAGACCATGCCATCAGAGAAATGATGACATGACTTGCGCTTGACTTTGTTTTAAGTGAAGGAGGGCTGTGCAGGTCACCAGCCTAACCTCTCCTCCAGAGCCATCTGAATCCAGTGACCAGATATTCATTAGGATGACTGGAGATGGCCCAGGATGCACTGGGAGACCTCCGGCCCTTTAGGCCAGAGCCTTTGCAGGTAGTTAACTTAGGGTGAGGTAACACCCATTCATAGAATAGAACTGTTTAAGAAGTAGCCAAGGCATGGCCCCTTTAATGAGGCCAAGAAAAAGAAGGACATCAGGCTGGGAGAGAAACAGCAACAGTTACTATTGATAATCACTGTAAAGCTAGGAGGGTCCAGAGAAGCTCTTAGGCAGGGGTCCATTGGTGATGCAGCTTCAAGGTGCTGTAGTGAGGACAGATACAAGAGCAAATGCCCTGAGGATCTTATTTATGGTGTGTGGGTCATTACTAACATCATTTTACTTGATGAAATGATATGAAAGAAAAGGAACTGGTTTTAATTGCGCTTTTTTTTTTGGTATAAACTGGTCAGTCTTCACTGCCAGGTCTATATGGTCAATAAAAAGTGCTTTTTCCCCAAGGGATTTAAGGGAATTTGCTGGCACCCCATCAACTGTGCCACCTAGCTGTCCTGTAAAAAGTAGGGCTTTATTTTCTTTATTTTCTCAGTTGTAGCAGTTATTGTAAAAGAGCCCAAGAGAAAAACTCTAGACAACAATCACACACACACTATATTCCAGTCAAAGTGGTGTACTTTCTGAACTCCTCTAGAGTTTCTCTGACCATTCTTCTCCAAGCGAGACTTTGATTCTTACCGAGTGAAGATCAGGAAATAAGGGCCATAAGGCCGGGTACTCTGCTGTCCTCAGAGAAGAGAGAGGCAGTAGCACACTAGATTTATGTCTCTTTGCTTCCTCAAGTATTTTTAATCTGGAGGAAATAATTTTTAGTTTCAAATCACTCTCCTGATTACTATCCCTTTAATAGAAGGAGTGTTTCAAAAAAATATGTATGTGTGTGTATGTATGTATGTATGTGTATGTATGGATGTGTATATACTCAAACATACACATGCAAACACACACACACATATAGATATAGATATATCCCCAAAAGCTTATCTCTTTTCCCATCAGATTCCAGTTCCGTAAAGATTATCACTCTCAGCAAATATCATTTATTCAAATCAATAGCAAACAGAAACCAGAGAAATTAAACAGATTTGAATATCTTAGGTGAATTGCATGGTGAATGATCTTTCCCTCTGGGACTGAGATATTTCAGCTCAACAGGAGAAAGAGAGAGAGAGGGAGAGGGAGAGGGAGAGGGAGAGGGAGAGGGAGAGGGAGGGAGACAGAGAGAGAATTCCTGATTTCCTGAGCTCCTGGGGGGGTAGGGGGTGGGGAGTTCCCTAGTATGATAACTGGAATAAGGACAGAGCTGCTCTACATTCTGGTTTCTTCCTGAAGTCTTTCTCAGTCTTTCTCCCCTCCTTAGAGAGAGTCTGGATCTCAGTATGTCTTCTCTTGAGAACAGAAACCAGAAGATCCAGAATGTTTCCACTGCCATGCTCTTGCTGATTCTATCCTATACACAGGTGCAGAGCATTGACTAATCATTCTCCACCAACACGAGTCATATAAATGAGTTCAGGCCTTGGATCATAATTGTATGGTGTGGTTCTCAGTCCACCCAACACTGAACACACAATTTTATCCATGTCTTTCCTAAAATTTGATGGCTTTTTACAAATATTCATTTTGCATGGATAGAAGTCTCAAGCAACGAGGAAGGCAGCTACCCCTGGAGTGTAATACCAGTGTTGTCTTGTGTGATGTGGTGTAATGAGTACAATGCCAGTTTGCTCTCATCATCTATGCCAGATTGCCAGTGATCAAAGAGTGATTAATAGGCAAAGAGTTACCTACTTCACAGGGTCATGGCATAGGCAAAATACCTTGTGACAAAGGTCCAAGGGAGTAGGTCTGGATTGAAAAGCCAGAAATCCACAATAATAGAAGATAGAGGGAATAAGACAAAATATGGACTCAGATTAGGAACAACAGGCTCTACATTGAAAAGATCCGTGCAGACTAAAATCAGAAAGCAACATGAAAGGGCATTTCCAGACCATTTGCTATTTAAAATTTGTCTTGTGTCAAAAATCAACCCAACGTATTTGCCTTTGAGAGCTATAGGGTGCTAATTAGGCATCATCTTGATTCAGCTAAAGATAATACCACAGAGCACTTAGTCTCATACTCCTACTGCCAGAAAAAAATTTTAAACAATAATTCCTTCACTTTGTGAAGGATATCTTAGTCACTTGTAACCAAATACCACAATGCTCAAATGCTTTGGCATGACCAGAGCATGGGCCAGATCTAAGAAAGTCCATTTATATCATTTCCCCAAACATTGCCAGCCCCAAACATTACACGCAACCAAGCACACGTAGCTTATGTACCCTACATGCTTATGTAAATGCATCTCTGAGGGTATTCTTTTATCAAAAAGATACATTGGCACAGCCTTCCCTGAATGTCTTCTGTTTGCACAACTCACATCTATGTCCTTCCATAAATTTACCATAGAGGGTGCATTCAATATGCCGGGGACTGTCTTCACATTCTCTTGATGTTGCATATAGAGCATATAGCCTGTCCCTACCTTGTTCCTGCCCATCTTTCTCATCTACTCTCCCCCACCCCCTCTCCTGTTCACAGTCATATATCTCTTTGATGGCATCTTTTATACCATTTCTCCTTGTTAGTGACGTGTTTGCTCACATCCAGTATGTGCAATTTAGATCATCTTCAACTTGAATTCTGTAAAGATTACAGTTTTTTGTTTTCCAGTCATACACCAACAAGAATATCAATGTTGAGAAGATGGGCTTTTATTGCCAGGAAAAGTTTGGAAGTCATTAAAACTTTCGCAATTTCCCAAAGAAAAAATATGATATGTTCTTGTCCTCTTGTTTAATTGTAGGCCCAACTTGTACATTTGCAGTGTTGGTTCAAAAATGTACATTTATTCTCTCCACATTGCAAGAAATAAGGGCACAGGGAATCACAATCTGGAAAATCCGAGTAAAAATTTTGGCTCTCTCTTTATACCAGATAAATCTGATTTTTTTCATTTTTCTTTTTTGGGATATTTACAGTACCTTACTGTAAAATTTGGGTTAAATATTTGGTTGACAGCTCTGTGTCAGCTGGCCTTTGTGTGTCATCTGTGACTTCCACAAATCTCACCCTAACCCCCAATTCCCATCTAATTTCTTATGCCAACCAGCAAAATATCAAAACTACAATGGGGAAAGTCATGATGTGGAAGGGATAACTTTATATGTACACCATGTACATATAAGCACATTTGTACATATATGTATACACACATTTAAGTATATGCATGTGTATGTGTGTGTATACACACATATATGTCACACAGAAAGTAGATGTTGGAAACATTTCTTGATAGAATTCAGAATACTTTGAAACAGACTATTCTGCCCTGTGCCGTCTTACCAATAACATTCCCAGTTATCCTATTTGGATTGTACTGTTTTATTTAAGAAGCATTTTGCCTTTCCACTGAGCAATTAGAGATGAGCCTCCGTGGTGTCATATTGATCTTCCCTGTTCAGATGTATAATTAGTTGTTAACATTTCATTATAATCAAGGTTTTCCTGTGTTCTCTGTGACCCTTGATTCATGAAGTTCCAGGAGTTTTGAATGCTATGAGTTAATTAATTTTGCTGCCTGATGTGAACACAAGCAACCTGAAAAATGTAGCCTGAATACTGTCATAGTACTTATTAATGACATTATTTTTCCTATTAGGCAAGCACTATCAGGCATTATAACAAAAGAAGGAGATTATCAATTTGAAGGTCTCACTAATCCCTCTACGCAGGCAAGTAAATGAGATATGAAATGATAAATTTGACTATTTGTACATTTTCCTCTCAATTGCTGTGCTAATGGGAGAAGCAAATATGCAGATAATCTGAAAGAATGGATAATTCTATAACACTACTGTTTGATTTTAGAATGTAGTCAAAGATATGTGCCCAGATAACCAAAAATATTCAATCACCCTGTAGCCTATGGAAGCCCTGTACCATCACTGACACCTTTCAGCATTATTGTGACTTCTCAAACAAAAACACTCTTTCTTGGTCACCATTCCTCTGTGTGTGTGTGTGTGTGTGTGTGTGTGTGTGTGTGTGTGTGTGTGTGTGTATCTTCTCCTAAGAGAAGGTAAACTTTTTGAAGGCAGGGTCTGTCTTGTCTTATTTTTTTGCATTTGTATAGCCAGTGTCTATTATAGAATCTGGAACATAGTAGTGCTGAATAAGTTCTTCCCTTTCCTTCCTCCCTCCCTTCCTCCCTCCCTTCCTTCCTCCCTTCCTTCTTTCCCTCCCCAAATCCCTCAGTTTATATGCTCTACTATTGGCACTGACATACTTAGAAGTAGAGGCAGTAGATAATCTACCATGTAAATAACACTTTTAAATGCCAACTCTTTTAAGAAATTTAGGGGCCAATTTAGGTGCCAAATCTTTCATGAAACCTCTCTCTATCCCCTTTGAAATTCCCACTGTACTTTGTGTCAGTCTTTCCTTTGCACTTATCATATATGCTTTGGATAATAAACATTTCTATACATTTCTTATCCCTCTCTTTTACATTATAAATTCTTTGAATACAGGGTTTGTGTCTTGTTTCATTTTTATATTCCCAGCACCTCAGTAACTTACAGCGAGTAGATTCTTAAATGTTTGTTGACTTGAATTACTAAGAGTTGACATTTATATTAGCACTATAAGGTTTGCACTATAAGGCCCATCTCAAACGTTAGGAGGCAATATGATGTAGTAGAGAGAGTGGTAAACTTGAACTCAGAGGACCTGAGTTTCATATATCACTGCCACTTACTATCTGTATGGCCTTGGGCAAGACATTTAACCTCTGTGGACCTCAGTTTCTTCCTACGTAAAATCGGGGAGGCTTGAATTAAATATTTTCTAAGGTCCTGTCTGGCTTTAGATGATCTCATTTGACTCTTGTCAACAACCTTGTGATGCAGACAATATAGGTATCTTTCTCCTTTATAGATGCGGGGATTGAAACCAGCAAATAAAGTGCTTTGCCTAAGGTCTCTGGGATAGTAAATGTCCATGGCAGAAGAGAAATCTAGGTTTCCTTTGATTTATAGGTCTAGTATTTGTTCACTTCAGCTGCGCTCTGTTTAGAGAGCTAAGGATGTGATATTATCATTTAAATTTAAAAATTATGCTACCTAAGGCTTTATCACTACCCTTGATTGTGGGTGTAGCTGAGCAGACCCAAGTATCCTTTCCATATTGCAAATATATGTAGTCAATGAATGACCCAGAACTCCAAACTGAGTTTTACAACGTGGATTCAACTGTGGAAGAGCTTCCTACAAATCACTTTTTGGCTTATGCTCTTACTCAGTTTCCCTGAGAACATCTACATTTTGCTCATTTTGTTCCTATCAGGGCATCCCTTGGGAACAGAAGAATACAGCTGGCATGTATGAATCCACAGAGAAGTTGAAAAGGGCTTTAGATACTATGCAAGCACTCCGGCTAACAATACATCAAGTACCATATGGCCTTGCTTAAATTCTCTGGAAAATGCAAAACATAAAGGATTCATACAGTCAAGATACCTTTTCTTGTCTCTCTCTTGTGCTCCTCATCTCCCCAAAGGACTTAATCAGTCTACCAAACTTCTAGTACTCCTCTAAAGTTGAAGGGAATTTTAATTCCCCCAAAGGAAATTTTGTGTTTGTGATTGCTGGATAACCAATCTCTTTCCCCTAGACCTACATAGTCCACAGAACTCACTGTGTTAGTGGACAACAAGTTCCAAGTTTGCTTCTTTGCATTGTGACTCTGTCCTTAGATGCTCTTTCACCTCCAGGCCATGTGGCTGCTCCTCTTCTCTCAAAATGTTTAGTCCAGGAAATTCAGTACAACTCCCTCCTCTAGGAAGCTGGGTCTAAGAACCTGGTGTGGTATAGGAATGCCTTCTCTTCTCTCCAGGAGTTTCTGCCTTGGGATATCTTCACTAGATGTTTCTTCTTCTAGATACTTCTTTGGTATTCTGCCATTGCATCTTTACAGCTGCCATTTGTGGGACTGGGAGGCTCAGTGGAGGGGACTTTATGGTGACTCTTCAGTACCCTCCAAAGATCTTTCTATGTGCACCATATCTCTCTCTCTCTCTCTCTCTCTCTCTCTCTCTCTCTCTCTCTCTCTCTTTCTCTCTCTCTCCTATTATGGCAACTCTCATTGGTCCTTTCTTGTGTTTTAGGGCTGAATTCAAGGGTGTGGCTCAAATCCACAAGTGCCATGATAAAATCAATCATCCACACATCATGACTCAATCAATTATGCCCAGCTGTGGTACCAATGACCAGCAAGCACCCAAGGCAAAGATACTCATTTAAACTTCATCATGGAGACATAATTAAGTCTATATTTATATAGACTATAATTAAGTATAAGCTATAATTAAGTATCTATGGGGATGTTGCCACCTTGAAAAAGAAGTTGTATTCAAAGTTAAATTCAAAGTCAGGAAAAAAGTCTTATCCTTTAATCTTATTGTTGACTAGAATTGTCTTTATAATACTCTACATATTCAAAGTTTTTAAAATTTGTAAATTTAACTGTGTTTGCAGGCCTACCTCCCCACCTCTCCCCCACCCCTTTGGAGTTCTGCAATCAAATACTTCAGTTAAAAGAAAGCCAATGGATCTGTCTGATGGCTTAGCTCCTCTAAATTCCACAGTGATGGTGCATCGGCTAAGAGCATGATTTTTTTTTCTCTTGACTTGGCTTGCGATATAGCCCTGCTGAAATCTCACCATGCAGTAGTAAGTGAATGAATGCAGGCATCCATCAGTTTTGCAGGTAGGACTTAGCAAAAAATGTGCTATGGCAAGCATAGATTAAATGCTGATAGACTGGCTGGGCCCCAGGATTTGATTATTGACAATTCTGGGCTGTCTTTTAATATTCAGTATAGTTCCCAGCTGACACTGATGAAACTGCTCAGTAAGCCAGATGTTATATCTGGCAGATCCAACTTTTATATCCATTTAGAAAATTATAATAATAGCTGGCATTTATTTAGCACTTTACATACATTATGTCATTTGAGTCTCATCGCGACGTTGTGAGGTAGTTATTCTTATCCCCATTTTGCAGATGAGGAAAAACGGAGATTCAGATGTCTAAAGTTACTTTCCAACAGTCACATTGCAGTAAGTGGTACAGTTGTTAGAGATCTGGGTCTGGAATCAGGAAGATCTGAGTTCCTTTTCATCCTCAGACACTTACTAGCTATGTGACCCTGAGCAAATCATTCAACCTCTGTTTGCCTTAGTTTCCTAAATTGTAAAGTGAGGATAATACTTCAGACTGTTATTTTAAGGATCAAATGAGATAATACTTACAAAATGTGCTTAATACAGTGCCCAGCACATGGTAGGCTCTATATAAATGCTTATTTCATCTCCTTTCTTCCTTCTTTTCTCCTTCACGCACCTAGTTAGTTCCCAAGGTCATATTTTAACCCAGATCCCTAATGATTCCAGGACCAGTACTTGTTGTATAAGACCACATGCCCCATAGATAGCTGAGCATCAATGGCATACATTGAAGCTTCTGTATGTAACTGGATATGGTCCTTATTGAGAGGAATTCTCTGTTTAATTTGCTTGGAGCCTTAGGAAAGATTCTAGGGCCACATTCATTAAGGAAATCCTGCCTTTACTAATTAGATGGCAGGGGTTCATTGATAGCATTGTCCATGACCTCCTCTCTTGAGTCACAAGAAAAAGTTTATGTAGCTCCTATAATTCTCCAAGATATTCCACAATTGTTAATGCCCAGGTTGTTTCTTATAGGTCGCTAAAGTCTATTTGTTCAGAGAAGGAAAAAAGAAATGTAAAAGAGAGACAAGACAGTCTCCTTGAAGGTTATATGGACAAGTACATGCAACTTTGCAGATCCCCCTGTGTTTCTGCCTCGAGGTAGCTGTTGATGGATTTTTCCTTCCCTCCTTCCTTTTTTGAAAAGAGCAGCTCATATTCCTCCATGAAGATTTGTTTTATAGGCCATTATAAGGGAATGGCTCCTCTGGCCACAGTCAGTCTTCCCAAGAGTCCCAGTCAAGTAATCTTTCCTTCTAGCCAAAAAAAGTGTGTGTGTGTGTGTGTGTGTGTGTGTGTGTGTGTGTGTGTGAGAGAGAGAGAGAGAGAGAGAGAGAGAGAGAGAGATTTCTTAGACAGTGCCAAGGTTGCTTTGCTAGTAACTGCAAGTTTGAGAATGTATTCAGAAGCAGGCAACTGCTGAATAACAAACTTTGGAGAAAGAAAGAAATCATTAACACAGTATCCCATTGTCAGAAAAGCACTGAAGGATCAAAGTCATGATATGAGAGAAGTTTTGTTTCCCAAACTTCAAAGCATATTGTCCTTCTTGAGGGAGGTGTGTGTTCATCCTTCGTAGCTGAAGAAGACCATGCCATCAGATAAATAATGACATGACTTGCACTTGACTTTGTTTTTTTGAGTGAGGGAGGGCTGTGCAGGTCACCAGTCTCACTTCTCCTCCAGAGCCACCTGAATCCAGTGACCAGATATTCATCAGGATGACTGGAGATGACCCAGGATGAGGCAGTTGGGGTAAAGTGATTTGCCCAAGGTCACACAGCTAGTGAGTGTCAAGTGTCTGAGGGGAGATTTGAACTCAGGTCCTCCTGACTCCTGCACTGGCACTGTATCCACTGCATCACCTAGCTCCCCTGAGGGAACTCCAAACCAGGGGACTGCAGGAAACAGGAACCACTATAATATCAGCTTGTTGCCCTGATGGAAACACCAAGTTTGTTTTCCTTTCAAAGGGAGTTCAAGTGCCATAGGAAGGAAGACTTAAAGCACCACAGAAAAGTGAAATCTACTTAAACAAGTAGTAAAATTGTGCTAGTTTTTTTAAACAATTATTAAAAGTCCTTTTATAAGCTTTCTCCATCTTTTAAAAAAACTTTAGTGAACATTTGCTTTTAGTGTATTTTCTCTGGGGTAAAGTAAAGGCTATCTTGTACCTGACAATGTTTGAATGTTGTACTGGAGTGGGGACCCTGTTAATCTACTTCTGGGAAAACTTAAAATCAACTTTGAAGACTTCCTAGCATGAACTCTGGTAAGAGGAATAAAGAGCTAAAGACAGAATGAACTTTTAGACTCACTCCAAGATTATACCAACCCCACGTATGCTTAATGCCTTGTACTGGAATCATAGGTTACATATGCCTGGGACTTAGATTTTAGTTCATTCCTAGACCGGTCAATGTATGACTGAATTGGTGGGAAGATGGAGGCAAGACTAGTAAATATGATTACTTCTATCTTTTATAGTGTTTTATAGTTTTCAAAGCACTTTGTACTTATTATCTAATTTAATTATCACAGCAATCCTGTAAAACAGGTAGTGCAAATTATCTGTATTTTTTAATGAAAAAACTGAGATTCAGAGAGTGACTTGCCTAAGGTCACCTAGCTAGTAAGTGACATACCAAGGAATTTGAACCCAAAGTCTTCTGTCTCCAAATTTAGGACTTTTCTCACTCATCTACAACTGATTTATCTAAAGGTTCCTTACTCCTATGAGTAAAGGTACTCACAAATAAGGACATTATATATACATGCTTACTTTTGGGTTTTTCTTTTCCCAGTTTGACAGATTGGATATGATATGAGGATCAAATTGAGCCTCCAACCCAGTCCTGCCTAACATTTTCTGTATCATGCTCACAGGAAAGCTATACTCCTTATTTTTCCCCAATTACACCACCACTGGATACTATTATCCATTAGGACCTTTCTGATTTCATTTGGAACTTGACCCTGTGATTTGAGCTTGGCCCCATCATGGTGTCATAATCTATTCTTCAATCTCCCAAGGTATCTTGTAGCTTTCTTGTCCCCCATGTTTCATTTCTTTCCTAGTTTGTTGCCCAAATAACACAAACCATTGATGGGTCAATGTTCTTTTACTACAAAGAGGTAGGTTTCCCCAAGTACACGTTAAGATTTGACCTTTTGGATTTCAGAAAAACCTGGAACGACTTACATGAACTGATGCTCAGTAAAATGAGCAGACCCAGGAGAACATTGTACATAGTAACAGCAACACTGTGCAGTGATCAACTATGAGAGACTTAGTTCTTCTCAGCAATACAGTGATTCAAGATAATTCCAAAAGACTCATGATGGAAAACACTATTCACATCGAAAGAGTTATGAGGTCTAAATGCAGATCAACACATACTATTTTCACTTTTTTTTTGTTTTTGTTTTTGTCTTTCTTGTGGTTTTCCCCTTTTTTCCTAGTTCTTCTTTCATAACATGACTAATGCAGAAATATATTTAATATGAGTGTATGATTGCTTGCTATCTTGCAGAGGGGAGTGGGGAGTGAGAGAGAAAGAAAAATTTGGAACTCAAAATCTTATAACAATGGAAGGTTGAAAACTATTTTTACACATAATTGGAAAAAATGAAATGCTGTTAAGTGGGGGTGGGGGAAATAAATGGAGCAACCAGAAAAAAGAGATTTGACCTTTGTTGTCTTTAGACAAAATATAGAGCTACAGTGTAAAATGTAAAATGGATTAATTAGGCATAGTGTGCTATAATACTTGATCAGATAATCAGAGATGGGTCAGATAGGACATTGTCAATATTGATATTCCATAGGGTAACCTCAATTCCATTGAATTCTTCAGGGAAGCCATATTTGCTGATAATTTCTTGCGAATCTCCCTGATACAATAAGTTTTCCTGTTCCTTACAGTTGTTACTATTTCTCTCCTCAAATTACATTGTATTTACTTGCCTTGTTAACATATTGTATCCCCCAGCAGAATGTAAGATCTTCGAGAACAAAGACTGACTTTTCATTTTTAACTTTTTATCTTCTGTGCCCAGTACAGTGCCTTAAGCATAGTAGGTGCTCAATAAATGCTTGCTTTTAAATGAAATGGGGATGTTTCCATTACAGAAGAAACTGACCAGTATTGTTGTGTTGAGTTGTTCAGTCATGTCCAACTGTTCACAATCCTGTGACCGTAGCATACTGATACTGTCCATGGAGTTTTCTTGACAAAAATACATATTTTACATATATATTATATATATATAGATACTGATGAGGCTTGCCATTTCTTTCTCCAGCTCATTTTACATATGAGAAAACTGAGGCAACAAGATTAAATGACTTGCCCAGGGTAGTTTAGTTAGTGTCTGAAGCTGAATTTGAACTAAAGTCTTCCTGATTCCAGGCCTAGTGCTCTATCCACTGAGTCATCAAGCTGCCTCGAGTTGACCTAAATGCTACTAGCTAATAGTTATGAGAATGAGAGCAAGTCTTTTTTTCATCAGACTATTATTTGACTCAGTGTTTAAATAGATTTACAGACAGCTAATAGTTATTTTCAAATTGTATCAACTGGAGGATAATGATGAAAAGCTCTATTGTGCAGATAGATGTGGTTGCTAAATCTATTTAATCACTGAGTCAAATAACAGTCTGATAAAAGAGAGACTTGGTCTCTTTCTTTGTGCTTCACAGACAAGGGGCAGTTCACTTTTGTGATCTGATTTTTCACTGTTCCTAATTACTGAATAAGTTATATTCGTGAAAGATGCTAACCACTAACAAGTTGGAAACACTGGAGGCCAGGTGTGTTTTGTTGCCACATTTTAAAATGAATTCTTTTAGCATCATGTTCTGGGCTGGGGTCCAGAGCTTGTCTTAATGAGCATTCACAGTGGAACAAGGAAAGGGAAGAATAATCTACCCTCCCAGCCCTGTCTCACCATTCCTTCCCCTGGAGGAAACCTCTGTTCTGTCCAGACAGTTCTGCTCTCTGTATTCTGTGCATTTAAGTCCATTTTTACCTTCAAGCCTTTGTTCAAATCATTCCTTTGACCTGGAATGCTCTCCCCCCACCCCCATTCACATATCCATAATAAGCCCTTAATAAATGCTTATTGACTGACCGAATTACCCAAATCCCACCCAACTTCAAGGCCCAGCTCATCAATCTTTTCACCTACAGTGATTCGTGTGTCCTCTGAACTCATAGAACTTTGTTGGTACCATTCAATGACCACATGATCTCTGCCATGTTATGGCTTCTCTTATTTAATTTTTAATATATGTGAGACATGTCTTCCCAAATGGGTTCTTAGTTCCCAGAAGCCAGGGACTGGGACATGTGTCTCTATAAGCCTCTGAGTATTCAGCACAATGCCGTGCTCATTAAATATTTGCAGAGGGATGATTGAGATCAAGGATACTTGTTACAGAGAAGCTCAATGTCAGTTCTCAACACTAGGTTTGAAAAAGTGCCTGACATTTGCGAATCCAGTTCTGCCCCTTCTAACCCTTGCCATGTGCCCATATTATTAAGATATGAGTATGCTTGCATCTACCCTCCAGCATACATCCTCAGAATCATCCCCCAAAATGTTAATTTTTAAGAAAGCCAAACTTAAAAATGGACTGAAAAACAAAATAGATCATCTAAAATTTATTTTGGGTTTGCAACCTGATTGATATTCACTTTGCCTTGATTTCTTTTAGGCATTAGAAAGATGGGCAGTGCATATTTTCTCTCTTACGCATAGACCTTACCAAAATACTTTCACATATATCACCTCATTTGACCCTCAAAACTCGCCTTTAAGGTGGGTAGAGTGGATCTTATTATCTTTATTTAATATATGTTTTTAATCATGTATTTAACAGGAGATAGTCTAGTGAGATAGGAGCTCCCTGAGGGTAAAGACTATCTTACTTTTGCATTTGTAGCTTCAACATTTGGCACAGAGGAGGTACTTATTAAATACAAAATTGATTGTTGATTGATAGCGAGCAGTGGAGCCTGGACTGAAATCCATTTCTTTGACTCCTAGGTGAAATTTCTTTCCATTTCATCATGCTAGACTATATGGTTATTGATCAAGAGCTTCTTGGAAAAATCACAAATCTAACAATGGGTACTCTTATAAAAGGATATAGAGTTGAAAGTCAAGGGATTATAACAGAGAGAAAGAGAGAGGGAGGTGGGGCAGAGAGAGAGGAACCCTTTTCCATAGCATGGAAAAGAGGAGAATTGACCACTTTTTGAAAAGATGTTGAAAGACTTAAAAAGTCTGATAAATGCAGTGGCCAACACCATTAACAGAGTACTGAAGGTGAAGTGTGTTATCCATCTCCTAAAGGTTGAATAGTGGATTCAAGATGAATAGTGAAATCTATATTTTTGGATGTGACCTATGTAAGAATTCATTCTGCTTGGCAATACATATTTGTCACAAGGGTTTGTTGTTAAGTTATTTATTTTAGCAATTAGATAGAAAGAAAATAAATGCTTGTTAATAAAAAAAGAAATAAAAAATTTTAAAAATGGAAAAAATAGCTTCTTTTTATTCTAGGATGCCCTGATCTCTAGGAGTTTCATCAAACAGAGATGGGTCTGTGCATTAGACTAGGCCTTGGAGGATGACAGTAGTAACACTGTGGATAATGAGAACGTTATTGTGAAATAAATGTGCATAATAGACCTGAAAGCCTGGTCCTTGTCACCCCCTTGTATAAATAAGCAAGATGATGGGCCAAGTAGAGGTTGATCATAACTCTTAACCAGGACAGGGGCATTGAACCACAGAGCTTGGTGGTTAAATTTAGTTTTATTTTTCACATAACAGCCTTGGTTCTATGTGTGCTGGTGGGTGTGTGCCTGACAGTGTTTGTAATAAACTTTCCTATTTTTCCACTCATGGAGATGTGCTAAGAATTGTGAGAAGATGCAGGGTGAACCTGCTGATCTAAAGGTTATTGTAGCACCGCCTCCCAGAGCTGTAGATATCACCTACTGATTTTATGAGTAAGCGCAAGCTGTGAGGTTGGACATTATGTCCCACTTCATTGGCAAGACTGCGATGTATGTGTAATATAATTACATCAGGTTGTGCTAAATAGAGGATTGGACATTCTCTGATCTCTTTGCCCATCCCTCTCCCTCTTTTATTCTTTATGTTTATCAATGAGCTGCGTTTCTCAGGCATCACATTTATCTCTGCAAATATCTTACTATTGAAAGCCTGCTCATATTCTTTTTCCCTTTGGTTGTAGACACCTTCCCTTCAGTGGCCTTTGGAAGAGATGTTACTGAAACCTTTATAGAATTCATAGGAATGATGCCCATAGATCTATTGTGGATTGCAATATATCAAAACGTGTTAAGACCCATAAAGTAGTGCCACTATTTTGATTGCAAAGATGGATTGAGCCTCTCAAGTACCCTTGCCCTTGCCTTATCACTGGTGACAAAATGATGGACATGGTGATTAAACATTTCTTGGCAGGGGTATTCAAAATTTATTTTCCTTGGGTTGTCTAAGGGTTCTGAAGTTCCCTTCTATACTCAAACAGTAATTTAGGAGTGTGGGGCACTTCCTGCCCTGTTTAACCTTAGACCTACCATCTTAGTTGACACTGAAAAGCATATACTGTAACTAAAAATTCAAACTATTTAGGGTAGATGTCCATGAATAGACTTTAATTTCCACAATGCTTGAAGCTGAACAAGCTTTATTCTTGGGAGTGGAGAGTCTTCTTTGGAGTATATGTAATCAAAGTCTATATATGAATTTTTCATGTCATGAAACATGAGTGGGGATAGAGTGAGAAAGCTCTGTGCAAAGGAAGTTTTTGCTTTTTAAGAAACTATTTTGTTAGCAAACAACCTTCATTAGAAAACAAACTCAAGTGGTAGAAATGGTAGAGGTGGGGAGAGATTCAGAAGAAAATTCTGGTGCCAAAGATTTGACTAGGCATCCTGAGGTTCTGATATCTTAACCTAGCCTTTGAGGAGGACCAGAGATGTGGCAAGAGATTTTGATGTTCACTGAGGAAAGGCACTGCCCCACTAGAATGCCATGCCAATATTACAGAAGAATAAATTAAGAGGAGGTATGATCTAGTGGATAGGACATAGGTTCAGAATTGGAAATACCCAGGCAAATCCTTCTTTAACCATTTAATAGCTATGTGACCCTGGGCAAGACCCTTAGTCTCTTTAAGCCTTTGTTTTCTCTTTGGTAAAATAAGAGTGCTGGAATTAATGACCTCCAAGGTCTCTTCCAGCTTTAAACATATTATTCTATCATTATTATCGAGTAGAATCTAATAAACTCAACATTGGTGCCCTGAATGTTCTGTATCTCTTTCCTTTGTGTTAGGGAGACAGAAGGCTTATTGGAGCATTGACTAGCATTCTCCCAAGAGAGTGGGATGTGGCAATTATTTGGTATGGGATGACAGAATTTTATGTTTCTACCACCTACGTTTCTCACCACCATGACCATCTTTGCTGCCTACACTGCCTTCCTCTGAGGACTTTCATTGGGATGAGAAATGTGAGAAGGATTTCAATAGCTTTGCCAGTTTCTGCACACATATACCAGTGTTGGCTTTTGCAGATCCAAGCAAACATTGATATTAGTCTATAGGACCAGAGAGCTGTTTTGTATTAGAGGAGTGACGGTTACAGAATATAACTGCATTTGCCGGTAAAGGACTTGCTGACAGTGAATTTTATCATCCCATCTTCATATTGGAGTTCTTGTCTTTCATGGATGAATTTTGAGAATGTATGTTTATGTTTATTATTGTATGTAACCCCTGTGCCAAAGCTCACTGAAATGGAACTCTTCTTATCAGTAGAGATAAATGTCCTGCCCTGTATGAGAGACAGAGGCAGAACTGGTGATAGGCAAGAGCTTCTGTTCTCAGCCAGTTCCCCTTTAGGGACTCATCATTTGTGCATTCCTGGCTTCCAGCTTCAAGAGAGAAGATGGAAGAGGCCAACTCACTTCTCCTTGCTGAAGAAAGACACTGGAAAGATGTTAAAAGAGCCTGCCCTCTCCCTCATATCCCTATTTATTACATTCAATCACCTTTGCTTTCTCTTTTCTCTTTTTCCTTTGCAGTCTGGCTTTTGACTTCATCACTCAATTGAAATGGCTTTCTCCAAAGTTATCAATAGTCTTTTAATTGCTAAATCTTTTGATTATTCCTATTCTGCATCCTTTTTGACTTCTGTACTGCAGCTAAACCTGTTGACTTCTCAGTTCTCTTGATACACTCTCCTTTCTGAGTTTTTGTGACACTAATTTCTCTGGGTTCTCTTCCTACCTCTCTGGTAACTCCTTCTCATTCCCTTTCCAGCCCTACTGATCCACATAAAGTCTCCTAAATGCTGGTGAATTCCAAATCTCTGTGTGGGACCATCTTTTCTTCTTTCTCCATATTCTCTTTCTGATTGACTTCACTAATTCCCCTAGAACCCTTCTTTCTCCATGCATATTACTCATACTACATAATCAACTAGCCTTTCTCTTGCCCTCTAATGCTGCATTGCCAACAGCTTATTGGACATTTCAAACTGGATATTCCTCAGACATCTCAAACTAAACATCTCCACAACAAAATTTATTGTCTTCCGCACCCCAGCCCGTCTCTCTACCAAACTGCCTCATTTTTGGTGAAGGTACCACTATTCTTCTAGTCTCCCAGATTAAAAATCTTAGGATTATCTTTGACTCTTCACTCTTTCCCCACATCTATCTAATAATGGACCAATCTTGCTGTTTCATTTTCCACACTATCTCTCACATCTGACCTCTTTTCTCATGTAGCCATCTTCTGGTTCAGACTTTTACTACCTTTAACCTAGACTATTCTAGTAGCCTTCTAATTGGTCTCCATGCCATAAGTCTCTCCTTAGTCCAATCCATCCTCACATTGCTGCCATACTGTTTTTATTTAAGTCTAAATCTGACCATTTTACTCAATAAGCCCTAGTCACTATTAAGGATAAAATGTGAACTAGCTATTTGATTTGCTTTCCAAACCCTAAAATAACCTTGACCTAAGCTATTTTTCCAAACTCATCACTCTGGGTACCACTGCCAGTTATCGCGATCTGTCTTGACACTAGACTCTGATGACCCTGGAAGAGAGAGTAAGGTTGATGATGAGTTTGCACAACTCTGCCTCATTTAAATCCTATTCACTTGCAGGTCAAGATATCACACTTTCCTGATGTCACTGGTCCTCTCTGAGAATGAAGGACAAACAACAGTATTACTCCCCTTCCTGAACTCTAAGTTCCACCAAAATGGCCTTCTCTCTGATTCCCACAAAACAGTGCATCTCCCATTTCCATACCTTTGTCTTGCCTAATTGTACTACATGCGTGGAGTGTACTCTGTCCTCACTTCTGCCTCATAATATCTCTCATTTCCTTCAAAGTACAGCTCAAGCGCCACTTTCTCCACAAAGCTTTTGCATATATCTATCATGTATTATCATTATATATTATCATCTCTGGTAAGAAGGTTTGCCAAGTCCTTTACAAGGCTTCTCATCCACCTTTAGTGTACACCTGCCATCCAACTCTTACCTGTGACTCCAAGAGGCTGTCGCATATGCAGCTACCACATCCTAGTAAAACTGTCAGACCAGTAGGCTTGAGGGTAAACTAACAGATCTCAAACCCATCAGTGAGTTAGGGGAATACCCATATATATATTGCTGCCATACTGATTTTTCTTAAGTCTAGATTTGATTTATGTCATTTATACTTCCCCTGGCAGAATGGGTGGATAAGAATGATTTGTTCCAGTGGCCATGAAGGTAGCTCAAACAGGTGCTGTGGAACACCGAGCGCTTGAAAATGCCAAAGTTATCCGTTGCATCCTGGACCATTGCTAGTCATCTTGACTTTTGCCCTGGACTTCAATTACTCTGAAAGAGAGAATGAGGCTGATGACTTTGTACAACAATACTTCATTTATGTCCAATTCATAGACAAATCAAGATTTTATCCATCATCTACTTCAACCCTAACATCATGATGTCATTTGCCCTCTTTGAAAATGAAGGCTGAACAACGTATATGTACACACTGCTTCTAATGATACAAGGGAAACTCCTTGAGAGTAGGATTTCTTTCTTTCTTTTTTCTTTTCTTCTTGGTCTTTATATCCCTGACAGCATAATGCCTGCCACATGGTAGGTACTTAAAAACGCTTCTTGATTCATTCATTGATTTATCCCTTATGGCCTCCTCAAAACAAGGTGACAAACTAACAGATGTTGGGTACCTCTGATTTGTGACCTTTAATAAATTCATTTCAAAAAATGTTTGCCTCCTGACCTGATTAAAAACAACAAAAACAACCACAAACCAATGATTATTCTGAGATGAGCAGGACAACACACTAGCTTCTTAACTTCGGTTGTTCAGTATCAAAGCCAGAGGACTCCATATGACTGTAGTTGTAAATTGACTGTTCATGTGATCTCTGTAAGTGAGCATTTACACAGCATCTCTTTAAAGCTTGCTACAGTTTGAGGTCCAAAGTGATATATTGGACATGGACAACCCACTAGGGATTTTATAAATCTTATTCTGGACAGCACCCATGAAACGAACTGGTATTTAGTTATGATATTCAGCACATTCATTTTGTGTGTGTGACAGGGTTGAGCATTTGGGACATTTTGATTTTTGTACAGATCTCACAGATTTCCACATTCATAGCATCCTCTGAGCAGGAGGGCATCAGCTGCCTAGGTTCACTGGTCTCACAGTCATTAAAGTAATCTATTCAGATACCATCTAATCATTAAAAAGAAATCTCCCTTTAAGTATTCCACAGCACAAAATATGTCATGTCAAAGATGAAGAGGCCATCCTCCATCTCAAAATCCGAGAGGATGGGTTTCAGATGTTAGACTTTTGCTATCTTCAAATGCATTGGGAGGAGGCATAGAAAGGGGCAGCAAGATTCCTCTGCTTTCTCCATAGCTAAGGATTAATAACATATACTGACCTTTGGAACAGGCTCTATGGTATCATCATCTCCCATAAAAATCCTAGAAGGGGCCAGATAACCATTGAGAGGCCACATAAATATGTATATCAAGTTATCCATGAGTTAACAGAAAGGGTTATCTGTGCTAGATAAAGTGAGATAAAGCTAGATAAAGCAAAACATTTGCTGATAAAGTTTCAACCAATTTTTCAAGGATGAAGAACAAGTGTCACTTCTTCTCTGACTCTCCTGCTGATCTTTCTTAGTGGGTCACTTCTCACATTGGACTCTATAGCCATGCTGCCTACCCTTGAAGGACTCTTATGGACACCTCAGCATTCAGGAGCCATTCTCAGGGCTTGTAGGGCTTCAGCCTTGTAGCTCTTCCTGGCACCTCATCAGCAGATGGGAGACAGATTCTCAAAGTCTATAATCCTGTCAACAGTTCTATGCAGAACAATTTTAATTCTGAGAAGACACTGGTAATCTC
Organism: Potorous gilbertii; assembly: GCA_028658325.1. NCBI lineage: Eukaryota > Metazoa > Chordata > Mammalia > Diprotodontia > Potoroidae > Potorous > Potorous gilbertii. The sequence goes on from CM053773.1 coordinate 59,999,171, forward strand.
TTTGGATCCAAAATACATTTTGTAAAGTCCAGAAAAAGATATAATTGGGAAGAGAACTTTGTAAAATTCAGTGATCCAAAGGCTATTTTGTAAATTGCAATAAAATCTGTAAACTCCAGTTCTCCAGTAACACCCCAGTGCAGGAGCACCCAGAGGAAGCATCCTTAGTTTTGCCAGGTTAATGACCTTTTTGAGGGCACAGATTATTTAACCTTTTGTCTTTATATCCCTAGCATTAAAAAATGTCTAAAACATAGTAGGATCTTAATAATGGACCACAGATTTAGAGTTAGAAAGAACTTGAGATGTCCGCAAGTTCAACTCCCTCATTTTATAAATGAACAAACAGGTGAAAAAATTGAGGCAGCGAGAGGTTAAGTGATTTGCTTAGGTTCACACAGCTTGTAAGTGTCTGAGGTGGGATTTGAAGAGAGGTATCCTGACTCCGAATTCAGTGTCCTCTATACCATGTCACACTACAGATACATGTTGAGTGAATGAATGAATTATTGCTTTATACACTTTTGAGGCAAAAGCACTACTCCCAGGAGATATGAAGAAACCTATCACAGGAGACTGAGGAAAGAAATTACCCCATTTGATATTGCAATGGAGGGAGCAAGTGTTAGAAAATTCTCATGTAATCCCTTAAGGGGTAAGTATGGGAAAATTTCTCATTTAATGTCACAAGTGAGTGATATAAAGAGCTAGAGTGACAGTGTAGGACATTGCTACAAAACATAAGATGTATTCTCTGCCCTTGAGTAACTTACAATCATGTGGAGGAGATTTGATTTACACAGATGAAATGACTAGGGGATAATTTAAGAGAGTAAATGGCCAGATAGCAAAATGTGAGCTATTGGCAATCAGGGACTCGTCTCTGTATGTAGTTGAGTTTCACAGCCTTGAAAATCAGTGAAGACAGAGATCAGCATGCACTGGTGTAATCTGAGAAAGTTTCAAGGAGAAAATGAGTCTAGACATGGGACCGGTACAATAGGTAGGATTTAGCTAAGTAAAGTAGCCTACCTTGGTGCCTATAATTCCCACCAGTTCCTTTTGCATTAAGACTGTGTTTTCCAAAAGAATTTGGTAAAGGGCTCCCTGCACATACTCCCTGCACCACATAACATATTAATACATTATACATTTTTAATTCAGATTGGTTTGTCAGATTAACTATTACTATCAAAGAATAGTATTTTAGTGAGTGAAGTCTAATATTGATAGCATTTGTTGATAGGAGAGGGGTTCTGGAGGAGCTGAGGATATGGTATAATGCTTGTCGAGGGAAAGTATCAGGTCCCATGATTGGAAGCCCTGCAATGCTAGATAATATGAGGGCTCTGAATAACTAGGCCAGATGAATTGAGATGGGGAGGCTCTTGTGGATACAGCCTTTCTGATATCAAGAAGGGTGATTGGTACAATGAATAACTGAAAAATTTTGCCTGTCCCTGGCTCTGCTCCACAGCACATGAAGTGAGGACATTTCAAATTTTGTCATTAGGTAAAAGGTGTCACTTTCAATAATCTGTTTTTACTTTAAAGGCTTGATTTATGTTGTTAGTTCAATACAGTTCTGAATTATTACCTAAAGGTAAGTAGCCCTAAAGGTTCCCTCAAACCAACAAGTGTTAAAGAGAAAACCTAGATGCCAGGCCAATAAAGGAGATCCTAGGACAATTTCCTCTGTTGGGGGTGAACAGAGAGACAGCAGAATGCCAACTTCAGGAGGCAGAGACTTCAGGAAACCATAAGGCCACTGCCATAGAAGCTGCCAACAAGGGATGAGCAGCATGGATGAGAGTTTATCTGATGTAAATTTTTTTCCATCTTCTAAATTTCACTACCTTGGGACATAGTCCTAATCACCTTACCTTAGTTATGACTCTGCTCTGGACTTTATCTTTAGTTTATCAAAACCCCTTTTAATAGTGATTCAATTTTGAAGATACACTGCCATCCGCATCAACTTACATTCTACCTGGTACCTACAAAGACCACAATTTAGAAGTTAAATATTGATTCAGTAGTAGGTTCCCATGAGAGTGTGATTTGACTTTATCATCACCGCTAGAGCTTCTTTCAGGGGATATTTAATGATCTCAGTTTGAGACTCACTGAACTCCAAAAAGGCCCTCCAAAATGAAAACAATTTTAAAATACGATCTTAATGAACTCATTTGCAGATAGCAATAAGCTATTACATGAAATGGAACCAAAGAGTAATAGAAATGATAAAATGGCATAGCCTTTTTTTCCGAGTAAGTTAAGAACACACCAAGCTCCCTGCCTTGACTGCTTTTTTAAGATAGACATGCCTGCAAACCTTTTCATGTACATGACTTTCATTTCAAGTGGTAAAGCCATTTAGTGTCAATTTTTTTTTAATCTTTCCATTTCTGAAGACTCATTCAGAACTGTGCACACTGGGTCAAACAAAGCGCATGAGCAAAATCCTTTAGAATTTAAATCATTACCAAAGACTAAAGTGGCAAGCTTTGGTAACAGTTAATGGGACAGAAGAATGGATTTAAATTAAAGATGGAGTAGCTTATCAACCTATCCTGAATCAGCTCTGAAAAGAAATAGACTTAGGGGATACCTGCCCTACCTGAAGCAGCTTTTGATACTTCAGAAAAGACACACACTCAGCTTCACATACAGTAATCTCGAGAGGGTCTAAACTTTGCAAAGCTGCTTTCTGCTAAAGATCAGAGCATTTTAGAGCAAGAAAATCCCTCTCTGGCAGGGGTTCTAGTAAAGAACAAATCATAGAATTCTCTGGAGAGTTCAGTGAACCTCCCTAGGCATCTTGCTATTCTAGCGAGAAAAACCTCTCTGCATGGCTTCTACATTTTCCAAGCAATCCATAGATATTTGAAGAATAAAAGAAAGAATAAATTAAAAAATGAATCAACTCCCTTAAAACTATATAGTCCCTACAAGAGCTCGTCCTAAATAGACTGTACTATTATGGTCATTGATAAGGTCTACAAAGATGGGGACACTGTCTCTACAAGATAAGTCTTTGTGTTACATTAGGATCCTAGGATCCAACCTCTTTCCCATGAAAGTGTGTTGTCATATATTTATCAGATTATGTAGCTGATGTTTTGAAACATGAGGAAAGGAGCCACAGAACAAGTGAGTATACATAAGGACACCAACATGACAATTACTGTATTGCAGTGGATATGGGAATGTAGGGCTATGGAGGGATGTTCTACAGTGATAGTACTCATTTGACCTCACTGAAACTCAGTTGCATAGTGTATAAAGTGGGGATAATATCTCATAGGATTGTTGGGAAGATCAAACTAGGAAATGAATGTAAAGTGCTTTGTAAACATGAAAGAACTATATGTGTCAGCTATCACTATAACATTCCTTTGGGTGGATATGACACATACAAGGATAAGGGAAATATAAGGTAGTATATAATGGTGTCAGAGAAAGTCTGGCAGGTGTTCCATGAAATATGAGGGGAATGAGAGCGCTTGTAGCTGGAAAGATCAAGGAAGACTTGATAAAGAAAGAGAATAAGTACCTACTATGTGGCGGACACTGTGCTAACTAAGCGCTTTACAAATATAATCTCATTTGCTTCTCACAATATTTATCAGGAACATGTCATAGTAGAGAAAAACTGAGGCAAAGAGCAGTTAAATGAATTAACCAGTGTCACCATCATGTCTGAGACTGGATTTGACTCAGGTTTTCCTGACTTAAGATCCATCTTCCTGTCTACTATAGTACCCAGCTGTTTTTACAAGGGAAACTCTTCAGTTGATCCTTGAAGATGCAGATTCTGATAGATGGAAGTGAGGAGAGGATGCACTTCAGGCATGTGAGATATCTTATGTGAATCCCCAGATGCCATGTTGTTTCAGAGAACAACCTATAGATCACTAACATCGAGGGAGCTATTACTGTAGCTCTCTCAAAATGATACCTGCATCACAGAGTTATGAGAAAAATCCTGAATGAAGAGGTGATAATAGCATTTAGCACTCCAGTCACCTCCATGAGTTCAGGCCCAGGCAAACTCAATTCCCAAGTTTTAACAGAACTTGTAGAGGTGAGTGCTAGGCCACTTTGGGGCCTCTTCGCAGGACTGTAGGACTATGTGGATAGGAGTCAGGGGACCCTGAGTTCAAATCTGGCCTTCAACACTGGATATTTACTTGAGTCTGAGCAAGTCACTTAATGCTGATTACCTCACAAAAAAAAGAAAGAAACATAAGAGGCAAAAGACTGATGGAATGCAGAGAGTTTTACATTTAAATACCATGAGGACTTCCTTTCAGAAAGGAATGAGGAGACTCTGGACATGACAAGTATCAAATTACATCAGAATAAATGAAACTGCCTCACAGACTGATTGTTCATTAGAGAGTATTTCTCAATCAGCTGTCTGTGTACAGTCAAACTATTAATTTAGTAAAGATTGAAATAAATATCACACTAGAATAAAAGAGAGGGGAAAAACATAGGGCATTCAGTTGAAACAGCTGCAGATGGACCTATTTAAATAAGCTATTGACACAGAAAAAAATGGAAAATGGATGACAGAAAAGATATTGAAGTGGACTATCACCAATTTCCTTAGAAGTTTAACAGTAAAAGCAACTCAATCAATAAAGAGGCCAAGAAAATCAAGGAATTGCTTCATCAAGCAAATACTTGCTCTCTATTCAAAGTTGCAAGATAAGACAATCAAAGATACCATTGACTTAGGATGCAATTTCATTGGTAAAATATTATAGAGGAAGGTGGTAGGAGATTATGAGCAATATTATTTTACAAAACCATGAGGAATGATAGAGGGAAAAATGAGTTTTAGACCTCAACTAGGTCAACTCATCCTAGGGGCACTTTGGGATGAGACTGGAAGGAAGATAACAGATGAGAAATGGGAAAGGCCTCTCAGCATTTCTATAACAAATTATTTTTTCCATCAGTGATGGTGGAATCACTCCTTCTGGAGTCTAACAACATAGTCTGTTTGTGCTATATGAGGAAGTAGAAATGCCATTTATGAAAACAAAGATGACTGGAATAAGTACGCCTTACCAAGTACACATAAAAGAACGGCATATTGGTATTGACATGATGCTGAAACTGGTAACAGAAAAATTCAAATGAAACCTGAAAAAGGGAGGATAACAAATGTCTGCAGGCATTTGTTACTGGAGGCATTATTACTATGCAAAAAAAATTCAGTCGAGAAGATAGCATCACCTACAAAACCATATGCCTGCTTTCTCAACTTTACAAAATCAGTACGAGAATAATTAACACAAGTAAAAAGGGTGTTCTCCAGGAAGATATGAGAAGAGAATAGACAGACTTTTGAAAATGATGCTTTATGTTAGACCAAAACTTTATAGCCATATATATAATTGATTGAAAATTATGGAGAACATAGGATCCCAATGTGTTCATTGTTTGATAACTATAAAAATACCTTTTAATTCAGTGGAACAAAATACTACCTTAAAGGCTCTTCTGCAGCAAGGCTTTTCCCAGACGTGTTAAGGTCACAAAATATTCCTTAATAGAATCAACGTAAGAGAAAATTCTGCAGGATGATTCTCTTATTACTAATATCAATTTAGGCATAAAACAAGGAGAGATATGTTTACTGTAAGTGTTTTTCATTGTCCTTGAGGTTGTCTAGGGTAAAACTAAAAAAGGAATTTCCTCCAGCTGATGAGGTCTCTCAGTGACTCTCTTTTGAGAATCAAGCCTTGAAATATGGTGGAACTTTTTTAAAGAAAAAAAGCAATGGTTTTTGACTCTCTTTTAAAATGACCACTGTCCCTGCTGCCACCTTCCACAATAGAACCCCACCATCTACCAAATAAGTACAGTCAAGCAAAACAATATAACTTGTTGGCCATATCTGAAAACGTGGGATTCTTTCTTTGTTGATTCTCTACCACTTCTTTGCCAACAGATGTTTCACTATCAAGTGTTTCACTGTTATTTTCCTTTGCATTATTTTGGTCATCAGGATTGTAAATTTTTCTTCTGGTACTGTGTTTTTCCTTTTCATCAGTTTCATGCTAGTCATTCAAATTTCTCTAAATTCTTCATATTTATCTTTTTTTATGGTGTCAATGATATTTCAGTACATTCGTATATCAAGATTTATTTAGTCATTCTCCAAGTGATGGATACTCACTTTCCTTTCAGTTCCTTGCTATTTCAAAAAGTGTTGCTATGAATGTTTTTGTAGATGTAGGACCTTTTCCTCTGCCTTTGATCTTTTGGGGGTATATGCCTAGTTATAACGTATTATTGGGTCAAAAGTTTACATCCAATTTAGACACTTTTTCATATGATTCCAAATGATTTTCCAGAATAATTGGACTAATTCCTAGCTTCATTAAGAGTATATTTGTGCTCCTGTCTTTCTACATCCTCTTTCCAACATTTATAATTTTTGTCTATCTTTACCAGACTGAGAGGTAAAAGGTAAATAGAGTTGTTTTAATTGATATTTTCTTGTTATTGGTAATTTGTAGCATTCCTTTAATCTGGTTATTGTCAACTTGCATTTCCTCTTTTGAAGACTGCTTTCAGCCACTTACCCCCTGGAGAATGGCTCTGGTTTTGCACATTTATATCCACTCCCCTAGCTATCATAGATACTAGACCTTTATCTTTTAGTGATATTTTCTTTAAAGTTTTTTTCTAAATTAATTCCTTTTTGTCTAATTCCAACTTCATTGAATTTGTCCATACAAAAGGTTTTCAATTTTATTTAATTGGTTATTTAATCTATTAGCTAACATTTATGTAGTTCTTTATGGTTTGTGAAGTAATTATACATATATACATAATTATACATACACATGTATATGTATGTATGTATGTATATATATGTATATATGTATAATTTCATTTGACCTTCACAGTAACCTTGTGAGGGATGTAGTATTGTTATTGCCATTTTACAGATGAGAAAACTGAAGCTCACAGACACTTATCAGTAAGTGTCTGAGGCAGGATTTAAACTCATTTCTTCCTGATTTTCAGTATTCTATGTACTTTAAGTTAATTTCTGTTTCTTATTTCATTAAAAATTCTTCCCCTAGCCAGGACTGTGCTACAGAGCTTCCTAAATGAGATCCAAAAATCACTCAAATCCTTTAGCCTAATTATCCATATAGAAGGAAAAAAAACCACAAGTGGATGAAGAATATCTATTTTCTTAACTACGAATATGCAGCTGGATGGACAACACATGGAGCTGGTCCATCAATACGTCTGTCTTATTCAGTTGCTAACAATGGATAAGGAACTGGGTTTAATTTTGAATATGAGCAACAGAGATAGCTAGGCTGTCCTTGAACCATTGTGTTATGCTTTTTTATGGAACAAAATCCCATCTTTTAAACATCAGTATTCTTCTGGGGATGTTTTGTAAAATGAGTAACAGGGAATGTTGTAGTGTCTAAGGAATGAAAATTATAGATTACCCAAGGATTAATGACAGGATATATGAAAAGCACAAAGAGGTTAGAGAATACTATGAGTGACAATTTGTGTGAATGAAGTGAAATAAAAAGACGTAATAAAAGAGATTTATGGAGGGAATAGGAAGTGGATCAGTCAGAGTAAGAATGAGGAAAAAGGGATGGACAGCCCTTTGTCTGTAACTGTGATGATACAATAGTAAAAGATTCATAAGAATTTCCTCAATAATGAGATCATGAATCCATCAATGTGTTTAAGAACTTTTTGTTGTTGTTAAGTTGTTTTTCAGTCAATTCTTACTCCTCATGACTCCATCTGGAATTTTTTTTAGCAAAAATACTGGAGTGGTTTACCATTTCCTTCTCCAGGTCATTTTTACAGATGAGGAAACTGAGGCAAACAGGTTTAAGTGACTTACCCAGAGTCACACAACTAGTAAGTTGTGTGAAGCCAGCTTTGAATTCAGGCATTCCTAATTCTAGGTCCAGAGCTTATCCTCTGCACCACCTAACTGCCCATTTAAGACATGCTAATACAAATAAATTACTTGGTACTTTAAAGTTTGTGAGCACTCTGCATCCATGATCTCATTGACTCTCAGAACATTCCTGTGAGGTAGAGGTATCCAGGATGAATATACCCAGTCTACAGATGAGGGAACTGAAGATGAGAGAGGGTAAGTGACTTGTTAGTGTTCAAACATCCAGTGTCAGAAGCAGAATTTGAAACTAGAATTCACCTGATTCCAAATCCAGAGTTCTTTTCAGACTGTAGATCATTGGAATGTTGCAGACATGGTATACTTTCATCTCTGCAAAGCATTGGAGAACATTCTGTCCTAGAAAAATATGGGTATTTCAAGAGTGGTACTGATAATTTCTAGCAGGGTAGCATATCAGATTAGTACAGTCTAGAGCCCTTAGTTGTCCTCTAAAGGTGAAAAAAAGTGGGTAGGTGGGGTACCAATTAACCCCCAAAAGTTTGCAAGTATATATATGAGACTAATTTTTAGAACCCTGCAAGGGCAAGATCCATATAAATAAAAAAATAAATAAAACAACATGTCCACATACAGTAGACACTGTAACCAAGTGGTTCCCTACTCACAAGTCAGCTAACATGACAAGAACTAACCTAGGCTAAATGTCTTACTCACTGTATGTCTAGACTAGAGAAAGCATAACCCTTGTATCGCATGATCTCTGACTTAAAAAAAAAAACCTCCCTTGTCATCAGCATGTGACTTTTATCTAACCAAAGGAACTCCTGAGTCAAAGGAATCTCATCTGAGATTCTGAGAGTTATAGCTCCCATAGTTCCCATTTTTTTTTGGCCACAGGGACTCTCCAAGATTGAGGGAAAGACCCTAATAATTCTTTATACTTCCAGAATACTTTGGTCAGTGACAACAGCATAACTTCATTTATTCAAATATATTTTTTTCCACTAAAGGGCATAGCATGGGGGTGGGGAATATCAAAGAAATCCAGGATACCCTGTAGGAGAGATTCCAATTGAGAAAGACAAAATATCAAGCTAAGTAACAATGCAAGGCAATTTTAAAATTAGGGGGCATGCTATGCATTTCCAGTACAATTTGGGGCCTGAAACTAGGGGATTAGGATTTGGGATATGCACCCCATCTCTTATGCTCCTCCCAAGAACATAGCAAAATGAAGATTGGAGTCACTAAATAGCTTGCTCAAATAGTGAGTGCCAGAGTCTATTGAGAAATAGACTAAATCTGGGAAATAGAGTGGAGCTATTTCTGTAGGGTCCAAATTAATCCTTTTTATTGAGTCTATGTATCTGAAATTCAAAACACTTCAAAAATAGATCCACAAGAATAGACAGCTTTTTAATCATATTTTTAAAAAAAAAACAAAAAGAATTTCAGATGCAGGACAGAGAAAAGATGAATATAGCCCAAGTATTAAACAATAACTGCAGCATTTTAGAACTTGTAAAACATTTTCTTCACATCATTGATATGTAGAGAGGACAAGTATTATTATTCTATATTATATAATTATGTATAATTATAATTACATGTAATATGTTATATTATTATATATAAATATATTTATAAGTTGTGGAAATTGAAATTGTAAGATGCTTGGAGGTCAACAGCACCCATTAGGGCTCTTGTAGGATGGAACCCAGGAAAGGCAGCCCATTATAGAATAGTGAGAGGACAGGCATAAGAATTTACTAAAAACCTATCACATGCCAGGCACTGCGTTAAGTGCATTATAAATATTATCTCATTGGATCCTCACAAACACTCTGCGAGGTAGGGACTCTTATTATGTCCATTTTGCATTGAGGAAACTGAGTTAAATAAAAATGAATTCATTTTGCTCAGTCATACAGTAATAAGTATGGGAGGATAGATTTGAACTCAGGTCTTCCCAACTCCAGGTCCAGCTCTCTATCTCCTCTACCACCTTGTTGTCTTACAGTAAATACAGAGCTATCCTCAAGGTGTAGAAGACCTGGTTTCAAGTTCTGCCTCTGATATATTCACTGTGTAACACTGGGAAAATAATTTCTCATTGCCCCTAGGCAATTCTCTACTACTATCTGTTGTTGAAGAGCAGGAGCCCTTCCTTGTGACTAGGTTCAGGCCTTCTCCCACTACACCACAGGGCTTTGCTCCACAAAAGTTAGCATATGTCAAAACTTTGCATGCCTTAAAGCACTGTGTAAATGCTAGCTGTTACTATACCTAACAATAATAACACATCTACATAGTGCTTTAAAGTTTATGAAGCATTTTATTTGCAATAACATTGTAAAGTAAGTAGTATCAGTACTATCATTGTCCTTTTTGCTGAGGAAGAGAAAGAAGACACCGGGGACTAAATAAAGGAGGAGGATGACAGCAGGAGCAGCACAGAAAGAACTGGGAGCATAGCTGGAGAGACAACGCTAGTTTGTGTTGGTTAGAAATGATGGAGGTCTGAAATGGACCAGATCAGAAGATGGCAACTTCCCAAAACCTCTAAGAGAAAAAAACGCACAATTGTCTTCAGCCAGCCTTGGCACCAGAACTCAAGCCTGGATGGGGAAGTGGAAATGCCCGGAATGAAATCCTGATCTAAGCAGATCTCCCTTACAATCCTTGTTGATCCATCATTAAAAATAGGCCTAGAGAATGGAGTATTATTTTTCTTTTCAATTCATATATATATATACATATACATATATCACAGAAGCTTCTGGAATTTCTGCTTAAAATTTTAGGTACTGCAGGAAGATTTTCTAAATGCCACTGTTTATGATTTCCTGGCCCAGTAGAGAGAACAAGTCCTTTTTGTATGGGTTGGATTAAGGAAGACCTGGAGAAAATGAGACATGGTATGAGTCCTGAAGGAGAGGTAGAATTTGGAGAAGAGTGGAGGGGAAGGGAGGAGAGGGGAAGAAATACGAGGAGAAAGCAGAGGGGAGGAGATTAGAGGAGAGGGGAAGAAGAAAGGAAAGGGGAGGGGAAGAGAAGGGGGAAGGAAAGGGAGGAGAGTAGAAGAGAAGAGAGGGAAAGGGGGGAGAGGGGAAGAAGTAGGAGGAGAAAGGAGAGGGGAGGAGATGAGAGGAGAGGGAGAGAGGAGGGAAAGAGGAGAGAGGAGAGGAGGAGATATGGAAGGGAGGAAAGGAGAGCAGAAGAGAGGGAAGGGGAGGGGAGAAGAATTCAATATGAAGACAATATTATAAGTAAAATCTTGGAATTTGGAGCAAACAAAGCTTGTTTGGAGGAAAACAGGAGAAGCCTAGTTAGAATGGAAGATGCTGGACAGTAGAGGGAGATAAGGGTAACATCATACCCTGGTATCCCAACAAGCCTTTAAGAGATATTGAAGTGGACTCAGCTGTAACAGTTAGATACTCATCTCGAAGCTGAACTGGAGCACAGGTAATTATTGCCCTGTTCTTTCAGTGGCGAAATCTGTGACTAGACTCTAAAATAATACAGCAACTCAATCAGACACACATTAATCCAAGGGGCACAGATACCATTTGGGATATTGGAACTTTTTCCTGGAAATCAGTGTTTCGCTGGACAAACACACACACACACACACACACACACACACACACTAAAAGGAAGACACCCAGAAGTTTCAAACCATCATGGTTACCCTACCATGTTATTCACATAAATCCTTCTGGTTCTCACATCCCCATCCCTAAGCTCTCCTAAAACAGTAATGCATGGGGGCCAGTTTAAGGTCCACGAGCAGTGAAAGCCCAGCTCATTTCAGTCTTTATTTGCTGGATTCAGGCAGCCACTGCTTGGGAAACAGGATATTGCAGTCTTTAGAGATATTAACCATAGCTGATCCAGGGCAAATCACTTAAGCTCTCCAAGCTAACTTAGCTTAACTTAGTTTCATTCTTGTGAAATGAGACTGTTAGATTAGTTGGCCTTTAAAGTTCTTTTTAGTTCTAAATCTGTGATTTTATAATCTTTTCTTCTGTCTACAAAGCAGTTGTCCTACCTTCCTGAACATGCTCACAGCTGGGCTAGTGGGTCTGACCTATGCTGCAGCTTGGACTAAATATGAGTCCTGCCTATGACTTTGATAGCTGTGTAACCAAGGGCAAGTCACAGTCTCTCTAAGAGCTTGATTGTTTAATCTGTAAAATGGGCATCAAAATGACTACAGTATCTACCACTTAGTCAGGCTTAAATAAGATAATATGTGACAGAGGCATACTGGCAAATGTTTAGCAAATTGCTCTCTAAAAAATGCAGAACACACCTTAAAATTTTTAAAATTTATTTTATTTTTAATTTATGTAATAAAGCATTCATTTGCATAAAATAGTATAATAAAAAGATAATTGCACATGAAATTGCAAATCTATTAGGCACAACTTGCTCTTTTTTCAAATATACAATAAAATTATCATGTAAAATCTTTTCTTCCCTCTCCTCTCCCCACCTAAGAGACATCATTAGACATAAATATGTATATATGTAAAATCATTTTATACAGTTCTTTCTCTGGATGCAGACAGAGCTTTCCTTCATATGTTCTTTGTAGTTAATTTGGGTATTTATAATAGACAAAATGATTTAGTCACTCCAAGTTGTTCTTAAAGCAATATTGCTATTACTGCATACAACATTTTCTTGGTTTTGCTTATTTCACTCTTCATTATTTTGTGCAAGTCTATCTATGTTTTATAAGATCATTGAGTTCATCATTTCTTTTTTTCTTTGTGTATTATTTTGTTTTCAGTGTTCTACAATCACTTTCATATATCTTATATTCTTCCCCTCCCTCCCTACTTCCTCCCCCCTATCTCCCCACTCCCTCTCTGGATGGCATACACTTTTATATAGGTTCTACAGATACATTCCCATTAAATACATTTTCACCTTAGTTATGTTGCATGGAAGAATTAAAATGAATGGAAGAAATCATAAAACAAAACAAAACATAATACAAAAGGAAATGGTTTGCTTAATTTTGTGATCAAATTCCATAGTTCTTCCTCTGGATGGGGAAGGCCTTTTGCCTTAAGAGATCATTGGGAATTTTTTAAGTCCTTGCATTGTAAGGAAGTACGAAGACTACCAGAAAAATTACTCCCACACTGTGGTTGTTGCTGTGTACAAAGTTCTCCCAGTTCTGCTCCTTTCACTCAGCATCAATTCATATAAGTTCTAGACCTCTCTGAAGTCTTCCTGTTCATCATTTCTCATGAGCTCATCATTTCTTATAGCACAGTAGTATTCCATTACAATCATAAAATATGACTTATTCAGCTATTTTACAATTGATAGGCATCCCCAGTTTCCAGTTCTTTGCTACACAAGGAGAATCGCTATAAATATTATAGAACATAGAGGCTCTTTTCTTTTTTCCCTCATCATCTTTGGAAATAGGCATAGCAGTTGTATTGCTGGGTCAAAGGGTATAGGCAGTTTAATTACTCTTTGGGCATAATTCCAGATTGTTCATCAAAATGGTTGGAGGGGGCAGCTTGGTGGTGCAGTGCATAAGAGCACCAGTGCAGCAGTCAGGAGGACCTGAGTTCAAATCTCACCTCAGACACTTGACACTCACTAGCTGTGTGACCTTAGGCAAGTCACTTAACCCCAATTGCCTCCTTCTGGGTCATCTCCAGTCATTCTAAAGAATATCTGGTCACTGGATTCAGATGGCTTTGGAGGAGAAGTGAGGCTGATGACCTGCACAGCCCTCCCTCCCTCAGAACAAAGTCAAGTGCAAGTCATGTCATCATTTCTCTGATGACATGGTCTTCTTCAGCAATGAAGGATGAACGCACACACACAAAATGGTTGGATCAGTTCACAATTCTACCAACAATGAGTCCGTGTCCCAATTTTTCCGCATCCCTTCAACATTTGTTGCTTTTCCCTTCAGTCCTTTCAGCCAATCTGATATGTGTGAAAAGATATGTCGAGGTTATTTTAATTTGAATTTCTATAAGCAATAATATTTAGAGCATTTTTTCTTATGATTATAGTTTCATTTCTTCATTGGAAAACTGCATGTTGATATCCTTTGATGTTTTATCAATTGGGGAATGACATATTCTTATAGATTTTGTAAATTCTTTATATATTTGAGATATAAGACCTTTATCTGAGAAACTGTCTAAAATTCCCCTCCCTCCCGTTTATTGCTTTCCTTCTGATCTTGGCTTCATTTATTTTATTTGTACCAAACCTTCATTTAATGTAATTAAAATTATCCATTTTATACTTCACTCTGCTCTATATCTCTTGTTCATAAATTGTTACCTGCTTATAAGTCTGATAAGTAATAAGTAATAATTCTTCAATTTTTCTTGTAATATCTCTTATATCTAGGTCATGAATACACTTTTTTTCCTTCTTTTGGTAAATGAAGCAAGATATTAATCTATGCCCAATTTTTGCCATAATACTTTGTAGTTTTCCCAACAATTTTTACCAAATAATGAATTCTTACCTCAAAATCTTGTCTTTACATTTTTAAAATACAAGATTACTATATGTGTTTGCTGCTGTAAATTGTATATCTACTCTGTTCCATTGATTTACCCTTCTATAATACCCTTTAGTATTACATTATCTGGCACTGCTAATCCTCCTTCCTTCTTATTTTTCCATTATGTCCTTTTATATTCTTTTTTTTTCTTTTTTAATGAGGCAGTGGAGGTTAAGGGACTTGACCAGGGTTACACAACTAGTAAATATCAAATGTCTGAGGCCAGATTTGAACTCAGATACTCCTAACTCCAGGGCTGGTGCTCTATCCACTGCACCACCTAACTGCCCCTCCTTTGATATTCTTGACTTTTGGTTCTTCTAAAAGAATTTTGTTATTATTTTTGTAATTCAATAAAATAATTTTTTGTAATTTAATTGGGATGAATTGAAAATATAAGTTAGTTTAGGAAAACACACTTTTAAGTTTAATCTGCACTATTAATTATTTTTCTTACTAATATTTCCCCCATCACTTTAAGTTTATTCAATCAACAAAACAATAAAAGAAATACTTGATTTGTAGCAATTGAGGATTTTCAAGTTGTAATTGCTCGTGCTGAAATTTTAACAATCAGTTTTTACCTTAGTTGACTCCAGCACATGTACAAAATACTTTGCAAACCTCCAAGTGTTATAGAGATATACACTTTTATAATTATTATTGTGCTATATCTTGAACACCAGATTGGAGAATTTATACCTTATGTGGTAGGGGATAGAAAATGACCAGAGAGCCTTAGAAGATTGACATGATGAAATCTGTGTTTTAGTGGGGAAAGTTAACAGTAGATGGGCTGGGAGTGGAGAATCTGTTATCAAGAAGAGTCATAGAAAGGCTGTTAGCAATAGTTCAGATCTGAAGTAATAAGAGACTAGAGGAGTTCCTGAATGGAAGAAAGCAAGAGATAAATGAATTAGTTTGGATGATACAGAATCAGCTCCAACATTCTGTCAGGTGTAGTTTCAAGATAAGGAAGGTGGAGCATTATAGAAGCATTTGATGTCACCATCTAACATTTATTAAGAGACAGCATATACCCCTTACAGCACTGAACTTAGAATCAGATGAGACCTGTGTTTGAACACCACCTTGTCTCCTACTAGCTGTGTGACCACAGGGTAGTCACTTACCTCCCCTGATATGTTTTTTCTTGTGTAAAATGGGCATGATAGCTATTTTTTTTTTGTTCAGAGCTTTTCATTCTTCACATCACAGATATTTCCAGATATATAATCACTGACACTATCTCTCACCCCTCACCTTCCCAGCCCCACCTGTTCTGGAACTGAACATTCCCTTGTAACAAAGAAAAACAGTTAAGTCAAAACAACTAATAGAATGACTGGAATCTGACAACATTTTGACTGTGTAGTCCTTTTCCATGCTGATGAGAAGAGTTAGGTTCATTTATTATTTTTAAAAGTCCATTGCTTTGTATTGTAATGTTGATCAAATGTGAAGTCTTGGCTACTCTGATCAATAAAATGATCCAAGATGATTCCAAAGATGATCCCGTGATAAAAATGCAATGTTTCCATGATTTAGTATGATGACCCAAGATGATTCCATGATAAAAAATGATATCCATCTCCAGAGAGAGGACTGATGAATTTTGAGTGCAAATTAAAGCACACTTTTTTTACTTAACATTTCTTGCTTTTTATTGGCTATCATTTTTTTTTGTAACATGGCTAATAAGGAATGAGTGGGCAATGGGCAGGAGGGAAGAAGAGAATTTGGAACTCAGTGTTAAAAAGAAAAGAATGTTAAAAATAAACAAAACCAAAATACAAAAAAGATCTATTGCTTTAGGGGACTTTGTTAAATCTAGTACAAGGTGATTCAATTTTTTTCCTCCTTAAATGACCTTGTATGTAGTTTTCTATGTATATGTTATTTTTTCCCCAGAATATAAACTTCTTGAAGGAAGGGACAGGTTTCATTTGTTGGTTTTTGTATGTCCAGCGCCTAACATAGTGACTTGCATGTGGAATGAGCTTAATTAGTG
Source organism: Potorous gilbertii (assembly GCA_028658325.1). Lineage (NCBI taxonomy): Eukaryota > Metazoa > Chordata > Mammalia > Diprotodontia > Potoroidae > Potorous > Potorous gilbertii. The sequence goes on from CM053773.1 coordinate 60,015,680, forward strand.
TTTATTAAATTCTCCTGTCACTGTTCACTCCTGTTCTAAGGTCAGATGGGGACAGCAGACAAAAATGGGCATTACTGGCAGACAGGAATGGACATTACTAGCTGGATGGGCTCCTTAGAATGAGTTGTCCTCTCTACTGCTGAATTCAAATGCATTTTCTATTTCATAATAAATATGCATTTGCTTTATGAACACATTTTATGGCAAGCCTTTCTGCATTATATAAACATTTTCCTGTCTTTGCTGACCATGAAATTACTCACATTTTAATCTTCCTGTTATATTAAGAGAAGGGGCTTTTAATTTAATAGGTTTCACAAAAGTGAGTAATTTATAAGTATGTTTTCAGACTCTTTGAAAACAAATGAAGGGGCTAAGGAGATATGTTAGGAGGAATGGGTCAAAGGGACAGTTTTTGAATTTGGGATTAGGATGAGTCATGAAGCCTCCAATCCTCACATCCACCTACCCAATTAATTTGGAAAACAAAGACAGGCCAGGTAGATAGCAGAGCCTTCCATCCCTTAAATGATTAAGCAGAAAATTTCCCTTTTTCTTAGGAGATGAAACAAATAGGTTGAAATATGTCAAGGCAGACCCTGCAACCTATCCCTTCCACTCTCAATTTTACTCAACACTAGGAGAGGAGTTATTTTGTTTAAAAATATATACATAAGCAAAAACATCTGATACAAGGAATCAGTCTGATAATTGTATATTTCTTGTATATATACATATACATGTATAGTGTGTATATATTATATATGTGTATATGTTAAATATGCCTAGTAGTAACCTACCTGTATATCTTGAGAAGTAATTTCTTCCCTCAATTCTTAGGAACCACACAGTCAGTCAACCAGCATTTATTATTTATTATTATTTATTGAGTACCTACTATGTGCCAGGCATGTGTTAAGCGCTAAGGATACAAAAATCTCCTCAAAGAGCTCTCAATCCAATCATCTCTAGTTTTTTTCTTATTCTCAGTTTGATCTCTTTATATTAATCTTTTATTTACATTGTTGTAATCACAGTACATATAGTGCTTTTGATCCTACTTATGGTTCACTTTGTACCAGTTAATAGAAATCTTTCCAGATTTTATGTGTATGCTTCAAATTCTTCATTTCTGATTGCAGAGTAATCTCCATTATCGCCATATATCTTGGGGTTTCTTCTTTTTAGTTGTTCCTCTGTTGATGGGCATGCACTTTTTTTCCGATCCTTTGCTACCATATAGAACGTTGCTGGGAATATTTGGTTACATATTGGGTCTTTGTTCTGCCTTTGATTTCCTTGGGATTTTATATACAGTGATGGAATTGCTAGGTCAAAGGGTATGGATATTTTTTGTCACTTTTTTCACAATTGTAAATTGATATCTAGAACAATTGGATGAATTTATAGCACTATCAAAGTATAGACCTGAAATGGGTCTGTCTTCCCACAGCCACTGACACACTGACTTTTCCATTTTCCATGCAATAAAGAAAACAATTTGCAAGCTTTTTAATTGCCTACTATGGGCCAGGCACCATCCTAAGGAAATGTAAAGGCAAATGCAAACGTTACCTGCCTGTAAGGAACTTAAATTCTAACTTGTTCCAATTTGATATGTGTGAGATAAAATACCAAAGTTTCTCTTGCTAATAGTGATTTGTAGTATCATCTATAGTTAGCAATTCTTATAAACTGTTCTGATCACTCTGTATTGGAGAATTTTTTTGGTGTTTCATGTGTCAATTTCTATTTATTTTTTATGTAAGATTTTATTGGTCATATTTGAAGCATAAAATCACAGTTATGAAAGGTATCTGAGGAGGAACATTCTGTTGTAAACTCCTGCAACCAAACTGCAAACTTCTTGAGGATGTTTGTTATCATATGTATTTCTGTATCAAGACATAGATAAAGAAATAGTATGGTATTGTACATGCAGAGTCAGTCTGAGAGCTAGGAGGTCCTGGGTTTGGGGTCCTGGCTCTTTTCACATACTGGTTATGTGACTGTCGACAAGTCCCTTAATCTCTCCATGATCTAAGACCAAAGGTTTTAGAGAACTTGCCAACTTGCATTTATGGAAAGAAGTTGGGAGTTCTGCATATCAATGAATTTACTGTCTAGTTCCCATTCTTTTCTTTATCTACTCTAGACATAAAGTTTACACTAGAATAACACTATGCTGGCTCTGAGACGCAACACCCTGACTAGTTACGTGATTGATGATAAATGACACGGCCTGTCTGAGCCTTAGTTCATTCCTATGTAAGGCTGTTGGAAAGTTCCATACAGAGCATCTCAAAAGACTTAGTGTAATATTAAATTTTAATAGCTTAAAATTGCACTGACTTTTGAGACATATGTTTAAATGGGAATTAATTACTATGACTAAACTAGGTGATGGCTAGGTGGCACAATGGATAGAACACTGGACTTGCTAGCAAGAAGATCTGACTTCAAATTATGACTCAGACACTTACTAAATGAATTATCTTGGACAAGTCTCTTAGCCTGTTTCCTTTTCTGTAAAACAAGGATGATAGTAGTACCTGTCTCACAGGGTTGTTGTGAAAATTAACATGATAACATGATAATATACATAAACATATGTAAAATACTTTGTAAAACTTAAAGTGATATCTAAAGGCTAGCTTATTACTATTAGACATATAAGAGTTGTTCAGCGAATACTTAATGAATTAACAGTGTTTTACATTAGACAGGTACTAAGTGAATGGCATAGAGCAGCTAGGTGTGATATTGGTCTGGGCTTGGAATCCAGAAGACTCATCTTCCTGATTTCAAATCTGTCCTCATAAACTTGCTAGCTGTGTGACCTTGGACGAGTCACTCAACCCTGTTTGCCTCGGTTTGCTTATCTGGAGAAGGAAATACTAAACCATGTGTAACAGCAAACACCTTGACACATCCAGGAGGACCTGCTATCACAAGTTCTTAGATCTGCTTTTCTAAAAGGAAAGTAACTTTTGAGGGGTCAACAATTACTTTAATCAAGCCCATGTATCATTCACTTAGTTCAGGGGAAAATGTCAGCACCCTGAACTTCAGAGAAAATACAGAGGAAATAAAGATCAACAGACAAGGCTTCCAGTTGCCTGACCATAAATAATACATACATCACAGAGCAACAGGCAGATCCAACTGTCTGACCACACATACATAGCTATCAGAGAGAGAAGCACCAACATCTGGGTTTTCAAAGCTGGGAGACTCTTTAGTGGCTTCCCAGAGTTTCATCTGGCCAAACAAATCTTCTTCCAAAAATAAGCCCCAAAATAAAACCTCAAGGACATCACAATCTTTGAGAACCAGTGCCTCATTAGAAAACTAACACAAAGGTGTGGACCTCCCCTAATCAAGCTTCCCTCAATGGGCAGGCCCATTAATGGGTGGGGAAGATCTTTAATCTCATTAGCATTACGCCATGCCAGTATGTTTGCCAAGAAAACCCCAGAAAAAGGTCAGGAAGATTTGGACATGACTGAACAACAATAACAAAAGCCAATGGGGACAGAGACACTTAGGAAGAGTAGAGGAGTGCCCTTTCTTAATTTGTGACCTTAGAAAGTGTTTAACAGACTCATTTTGTTTCCAGAAAAATACCTTTTGTGTGTGTATGTGTTGACCCCAATGTGATTGTCAAGGCATTATTCAGTAAATAATCATTTATTAAGCACTTACTGTATTACAGAGTCTATGCTAAATGCAAGTGCTATAAAGAAAGGCAAAAAACTGCTTTTGTCCTCCAGGAAGTTACATTGTAATGGGGAGAAAATATACAAACTCTATACATATAAAATATATACAGAATAAGTGGGAGGTGTGTTCATTCTTTGTTGCTGAAGAAGACCATGCCATCAGAGAAATGATGACATGACTTGCACTTGACTTTGTTTTGAGTGAAGGAGGGCTGTGCAGGTCACCAGCCTCACTTCTCCTCCTGAGCCATCTGAATC
>CM053773.1:60029269-60093260 GCA_028658325.1 Potorous gilbertii
GGTGGGGGCAGGGCCACCTCTCAGGCTCAGTTCCCTCAGGGGGTTTATACAGAGATCCGTTGTAGTGGAGCTGGGGTGGAGCTCCAGCCCAGCTCTGGGAGTCTCTGGCTGAGCTGCCTCAGCCTCTGCCACAGTGGCCCGCTTCCCAGGGGGTCCGAGTCCCAGAGATCCCCCCGCTCCCCTCTCAGCCCGTCTCTCTCACTGACCTGTGCGTCTGTGGGTGGAGGGACCTTCGCGGTCCCCGGGAGATTCAGGTCCCTGACGCCTGCTTGGGTCTGCTGGCTCCTCTCAGTGCCGCGTGGCCAGGGCGGGGAAGGGGAGTGCTCGGCAGGACAGGACTCCGCTCCCGTGTCCGGGGTACCTTTGCGATCGGTTTTTCAGGGCTCTCTGCAGCAGAAATCTCCTTCACTGTGTTGCTGCGCGGCTTCCACTGTTCCCAAATTTGTCAGGAGTTCTTTTTACAGGAAATCTGTGGGCTGTGGGTTCGGACCTAGCATAGGTGAGTCTTTCTACTCCGCCATCTTGGCTCCGCCCCCCCTGGATTTTTCTGAGATCACAAGGCTTTATGAATATTAGCCATGTAACAACCTCAGGGCTACATTAGTATTTTTAAAAATCTCTAGGACTCAAGAGTTCAGGAATATTGATGTCACTTTGTAGTTTGTCAGACATGATCTGGCATGATCTCCCATTCAATTCTTGCCCACTTAATTGTCCATCTCTTGCAACATTTGTTCTAAATAAAAGTACCAATACACTAATTCAATGAGTTTCCCATCCAAACACATGACGCTGAACCATGTGTCTTCTTTGCTTACTTTGGGTTTTTGTTTGTTGGTTTGTTTATTTTCTTTCATGTGTGTATATCTCTTATGACTGACTCTAAATCTCTTATGTAAAGTAGTGCTCCAGAGTTCCAGGCAATCACCACATTGTCATTTGCAAATAGGAATATCTGGAAAACTCTGTTGTCAATATGGAGTCTTTATTTCATTTGGACTTTGCCCAGTTCATCCTGCATGACTGTGTTAAAATTATATCTTGTTTTGTTCCCCCTGGTTATTCCCCCCAATCTCTACCACACACACTCTCAGTATAGTAAGTTGATAAATAACCAGTGTATAGAGACCAAAGCAGGATGTAAGATTGCAAAGGGGAACCTAGAAGTCATATACAACACCATCCCAAAGATCAAAGGAGCACAATTTATAATTTATAATTATTTATAATTATACAATTATATATATACACATATATATAAATTTTATATATAATGTAAAAAATAGTTTACAAATTATATAGGAACCAAAATTCACATGTGCTTCATAGCATTAATACGTGCTGAATCAAGAGAAGGCATCAAGGTTTTGTTGTCAGAGCCTTTTGGTCCCATTATATATAATTTGGACCTCTACAATAAAGACCAGAATATCACCAAATGGAGCTAATAATTTTGAGATGATATAGATAGGTTAACTTTAAAGTTTTATGGACAATTTTGAAATGATTTGGATATATTAATGAACTAATCCCAAGGTGGGATAGTTAAGACTTAGTATTTTGCCCTCCAAACTCTATAAAAATAAGACCCCCCCCAAACTCATGCCTCCTCACCAAGGGCTCTTCCTTTTCCTTTGGGTCCACATCACCTAGTATTCTCAACTCTAATTCATGGTTACGTGAGTGATATTCTCTGCCTCTCCCCATCCCCACCCTCTTCCACATGCTGCTTGCCTTCCTTCACCATCCTCTATTTGCCTCTGTACCCCTTTCATGGCTTGTCTGTATACTTTCTGTGCTGTTTGCCTCCCTCATCCTCTGTGACCATTAAAGTGTGATTATAGCTCCATTTGCCTCCACCATCATAGTCTTTCCCAGCAAGTACCCAAAGAGTGTGACATGCCTGCCCTCATTTCATAATATCATAATTTCACAGATTGGTTATCCGTTCGATGACACACTGGCTAATACCTTTGCTGAGCAGGATTGCACAGGAGGCAACAGCAGAAAAACAGGCTAAACACTGATTACATTATTAACAGCTTTCATGAACATAACACTTTTTGAGCAACGACCTAGTAAGGTAAGTTTTAAAATAGTAGAGTCCCTGTTTTATAGGTGAGGAAATAGACTAACAGTCATTTACCCTTAGTTTTATAGCTAATGAGTGTCTATGTCAAGAGAAAAAGTCAACCTTTTTGACCTGAAGCTTGGTCCTTGTTCTGCTATCCTTAGTTTGGTTTACTGGTAAACTTTAGCCCTAATTCTGTTTAACAACCTGCTTGCTGAAAAAAATACAACTTTTAACCTGCATTATTTTCATTTTCTCCACCACTTTCTTAAGTCTAGACAATAATTAAAACAATAAATCAAGCTCTGATACGGAACATTTGCTGATTTCTGAGGTGTAAATGCTCATCCCGAGAATTTAACAATTATTTCTCCTGTAGAGTACACAATTCAAAAAGAAGATGCATATTTATGGAATTACAACAAAGAAAGGAGGAGAAACAGAAATCTACATCCAAGTGGGAGTGGCAGGGGGGGAAAAATCATGAATAATTAAGTTGGCAAAAGCTGTATTCTTTTACCTTGGGAACTGCTAGACTATGATGATATGATGGTCCGCTTGTCTACAAGGGTCCTAGATGCACAAGCAATTTCCCAGGCTAGTACAGACTGGCACCTGTATTGACTCCCAAAGATATGCAGGAAGTGTAGAAGATAACAAATTAGGTCAGCTGGGGGTGGGGAGGATGGGGGCGGGGCTTTGTCCTTGACACATGCAGTACCACCAGCATGCTCTGGGTTCAGTGTTTCTGGAAAATATTGCAACTCAAAAAGACAAGTTTAGGGGACCCCTTAACACCTGAGATTGTTTGAGCTAGTGACAGCACACTTATGTAAGGAGGTGTTTGTTCAGATGACTTTCTCTGGAGTGATAACTAGCATTTTTAGAAGTTGGGGATGTCTCTTGGGGGATTCCACAACTTACTCATGAGAATTGAGAGGGTTGGAGGAAAGCAAAGAGAAGATTCTACTTCCGTCCAGGTCTTTCCCACATGCTACTCTTGTCCAGCCCTATTTGTGTTTCTCTAAGAACAAGTTTCAGTGTCATTGAAACAATACTCTACTTCTTATGAAGATGGAGCTTCCAGGACCCCAGACCACCAAGCAAAGGCAATATCAGTTTGAGGGATTTGTGGAAAACTGGGCTTTGGCCACATGATTCATTTAACAAGCCATAGACTGTGCAGGCATGCCCTCAGGACAACTCAGATATATCATTCAATCTTTTTCTTATTGAGACAAATTCTTCCAGTGTCTCAAACCTCTTTGGAAGCTATACTAACACTTTCACAACAGTAGAGGAAATGTCATCTACGTCATCTTCCTGAATAAGGAATTTTACTAAACCTGATGCTCTCTCCAAAAGAGCTATGGGGAACAACATTGATGTATAAATGCATGATTTGGTAATTCTTTCTTCCATGGGACATACATTGTAGCACAGATAAGTAAGAAGAATGTTAAATTTGGGATCAGAAGACCAGGATTTTAAACCTGCTCCTTTTGTTTACTACCTGTATGGGTAAAGCATTAAATTTAGCTGGGTCTCAGTTCACTTGTTGGTGCAATGAAGGGTTGGATTAGATTGATCTCTAAGGTCCCTTCCAGCCCCAATTCTGTGATCCTATGTAGCTTGTGCTTCTAGAGATGTTTGAAGCAAAGGTTAGGACCCATCTGCTACCCTGAAAAATAAAACCAAAAAATCATGTTGCCAAAGAAATTTGACTGATGGCTAACAGAGTGAGAGTTGAAAGACCCAGCCTCTAAAAATTGTAATGAGTCTGAATCTGTGAAATATTAAAGAGAATATGTGGGCACAAGTGAGACAGACCAAGACAGAAAGACAGAGAGGAAGGTTTCTATAGTCCAATGACACCCATACTTAGCTTTTCTTTCCAGCCCTATTGGGATGTATAAAAAAGTTAGAGTATATGTAAGAAATATCTAATATATTAGAAATATATATGTTATATATTAGAAATATATAATATGCATTAGAAATGTATAATATATTAGAAATATGTAATATGTAATATAAACTAGAAGTATATTATATACTAAACTATATAATATAGATACTAGCAATACATATTTACTAGAAATATGTATTCCTAGTATATATATATCATGTTACATATAAAATATATACTAGAAAGTATATATACATATATGTATATGTGTGTGTATATATATATATGTTCCTAGAAAATGGAATATGCTGTCCAATTTCTCTGAGTTAAATAAACCAGGGCAATAAAACTATACAATTCTTGTCTAAAATTTGCTGGCCAAATTCCTCATCCTGCTCTCCACAACCAGTTCTGTTTTTGTCTGTTTCTAGAGGATTCTGCTGAGCAATAAAGCTCTGCTAAGGAAATAACAGCTGTATGTTTTTCTAATGGTTTCCCTTTATTGTTCATTGTGTTATGATTATTTTATTTTATTTTTTTGGTAAAAAAAAAGGCAACAAAATAAAACAAAACAGAACTCAGTAAAACTAAATCATTTTAGGCATTTCTAGGCCTGGGCTTAAAATGGCTTCATAATCTTAATTAATGCCTCTAGAAAGTCTTAGGCAGCCTGTGGGATGCTGTAGCTCATTTTTTTTTGCTAGTCTCATTGTATTGAGGGCTGGAATTCCTTATTTATGCATATCATCAGGATTATTAATATTTATTTAGCATCAGTAGTGTGTTTGTATGCCACACAGAAGTAAGTATTCAACCATCACTGTTTAGTGGAACAACCAACTGAATCTGATCAATTAGCTCCAACAAAGAAAGAAGAGCTACCTTAGGAAAGTGTAACTGAGAGGTTAGGATTGTATAGTCAAACTGAGATGTTTAGGGAGAGTCTCTGAGTTATATGGTGCTCTCCTCAGGCAGGAAGTTTTTGTCTGAAGGAAGAGGTGGGGGGGATTTGATTGCATGGGGAATGAAATATGTATGAATCACTGGCAATCTAACTGGCAGCATGGAACTCCTAATCCTTTTGAAGGCCAGTATTTTAAAAACTAGATCAACAAAGGTCCTCATATTATGGATTGGCTTATTTTGATGTTTCTCTAACATGACACTACAGCACTCACCCCCTACTCTAGGCATTCCACCTAGCTGACCCCATGCCTGGAATTCTCCCTCTTTATCTGTCTCCTGGTTTCTCTGGCTTCCTTCAAGTCCCAACTAAAATCCTACCTTCTTCAAGAAATTTTTTTCTGATCTCAAAGTTGATGCCCTCCCTCCAAGATTGTCTCCAATTTATCTTGTATGTATCATTTTCATGTCTAGTTGTATGTTGTCTTTTCCATTAGTTTACGCGTTCCTTGAGAATTACGTTTATTTTTGCTAATTTGTTTTTACCTCTACTTTTGTATCCCCAGCATTTAGCACAGTGCCTGGAACATAGCAGGTACTTAATCCATGTTTCTTGACTTGACTTATGCCTTGATGGTATAAACAGGGATAAAGCACGGACGGAGTCAAATCCAGGACACAACCTTGAAGAATGCTCATAATTAGAAGATTGAAGATAGAAGAGGAACCTCTAAAGCCAAAAGAAGAAGGAGTGCCAAAAAGAAAGACATGATCAACAGGAGTGAATATAACAGTGAAGTAAAGAGGATAAGGCTAGAGAAATGAGGATTAGCTGTTGTTAGTAGACGGTAATCCTAAAGACAGTAGCTTCATTGAAACTGGAAGGACATTGGTTAGAAGAAAACAGCTTACAAAATAAAAAGAGTGACACATTTCAAGAAGGAAAGGTTAGGTCACATGACTAGCAAGATGGCAGAATGGCTGTTTTCAGTATAACTCTTCTACCTGTATATCCTTAAAATGTGACTAATACAGAATAATTAAAACAGAAATATTGAAACAACAATAAGAAGAGAAGGTAAAAATACCAGGTACCAGGTAAGACATTCTGAAGTAATTCTAAAACTCATGCTGTTCTTAAGTATACCTCCCCCCAATCTGTATCTAATAAAATGAAATTTGTATTGGACTCCAAGGTTAGAGCACTGGTTTTGTAAACCAGGGATTGCAAGTTCGGGTCTCACTGTGGCCTACTCCTTTTTCTGTCTTGGAAGGATAATGAATATGCAAAGAAAATTTCAAGGTTAGAATTAGAATTCAAGGTTTAACCATAATTTAACCATAAATTTAACCGGATGGGATTTTAGAGGTAGTCCAATCCTTCTATTTGCAGGTGAGGAAATTGTGGTCTAGAGAGGTAATAGGGGCAGCAAAGTGGCCCAGTAGATAAAGTGCCAGATCTGAAGCCAGGAAGACTCCTCTTCCTGAATTCAAATCCAGCCTCAGATACTTACTATCTATGTAAGCCTGGGCAAGTCACTTAACCCTGCTTCCTCAGTTTCATCATCAGCAAACATGTGCTAGGAAGGCTCCTCTCCAGTATCTTTGCCAGGAAAACCCCAAATGGGGTCATGAAGAGTCAGACACAGCTGAACAACAAAGATAGAGATAAATATAATATGGAACTTTAGTTCAAAAAATCAATTTCATAAGTAGAGCATGAGAAAAATGTTGCTTGAAAATAGTCTGAAAAAATCTTGATGGACTGTAAATTCAATATGAGTCAACAGTGTGGTATCACAGACATAATGTGATCTTAAGCTGTGTTTAACATATCACGGTATCCAGCACCAGAGAGGTCATGGTCTCCTCTTCCTCCCTCTTCCCAGCAGTCCTTGGCTCTAGTCAGACCACATCTGTGGTATTATGTTCCAAAATTTCAAGACTGTGTTATTTGAAGACAATTTAGAAAGTGGGATTTCTTCTAGTATTTCATGGGTTATTATGTAAAAGCAAAATTACACTTATTGTCACTGGCCCCAGAACTAAAACAAATGAGCAGAAGTTGATGAGTGGAAGATTTTCAGCTGAATGTGAGGAAAACTTTCTTAATAATTAGAACTTTCAAAAGAAACAATGAGCTGCCACAGGAAGCAGTGACAATGACTGAGTGACCTTACAGGACAAGGAATACCTATTCTGGATCTAGAAAGTTTCTGAAGTCCCCTAAAGGAATACAAACATATTTACATGGTACTTTCCTTGCAAAATTTAGGTAGATAGTATAATTTTCATTATCTCCATTTTACAGATGAGGAAACTGAGACTTATAAAGCCAGTGAGTCTCTAAGGTGAGGTTTAATCCTGTAAGCAAGATATTCTCTAGGCAGTGTGATTCTATATGATCCTTTAATTTCTGGGGCACATAATAAGCTGGCAGGAACTCTATATGAATCTGTCCAAGATGGCAGCTATATTCCAAATGAAGATTCCTTCCATAGCACAAGACCCACAGAATTTTCCTGCTTTCATAAAATACTACCTCCACCTTTTCCCTTAGTTTTTCACCTTGACAGGACCTCTCACGGAGCAGCTGAAGGACAAGATTTTTCAGTGGATACTGAAAGTAAAAGGTAGATATGTCTAAGAACCAGAAGAACTAGTTTGCCTTAGCACCTATCTTGATATATCCAGATTTGAAGATATTGACATGTCCAAAATTGCTGTAGGAGTCACTTTCCCAAAGGACATACTACCCTCCTTCTAGTACTATCCCTAAGTACTTGTTGTTCAGTCATTTCAGTCAAGTCTGACTCTTTGTGACCCCATTTGGGGTTTTCTTGACAAAGATGCTGGATTGGTTTGCTATTTTCTTCTCCAGCTCATTTTACAGATGAGAAAACCGAGGCAAGCAGGGTTAAGTGACTTACCCAGGGTCACACAGCTGGTGTGTGAGATCAGATTTGGATTCACAAAAAAGAGTATTCCTGAATCCAGGCCTGGTATTCTATCCACTGTGCCACCTACCTACCTCTATCCCCAAGTATACTTGTCCTAAAAATTGACTGATTCAAAGAAGGAGGAAGATCTACAACCAATCAAAATATACTAGGTATGGAGGCATCCATGTCATAGCATAGTCCATAGCAGTCATAAGGACCTAGAGTACTTCCAGACTAGCCAGGAGCTCAATCAAATGCCACGCCCACCAAGCACTATTTATCTAGGCTTAACTTGACTATCACCTATGTTCTATACATCACAGTCTGCAGGCAGATATGTTGTTATCAGAATCAGCTTAACTCCTAGATGGTCTTCTTAGTCATTCACTGGGCATTTCAACGCTCATTCACCCTTGTGCTTTGTGCATACCTTACTGGGGTACAAGTATTGTTCGAAATATCTATCAGAAAGTCAGAAATCACCTGTTCCTTAGCTCTTCATTTTTCTACAGGGAGCTAGTAACCTGAAAACTTATTAAAGAGTGTGGATTTGTGGATCTCTTCCATCAAAATTAACTCCAAAACCCCACCCACTGGCTAACGTCCCTTTCCTTCTTTTCAGCTGGTTATATGACCCTGGAATGATCTGCCTTATATAGATACAGAGAAGCTTGCATTTAGCCTTAACGCTTAGCATAAAGACTCAATAAGTAAATAAACTGTACGTAATAACTGGACAGAATGTATGCTGAAAATATAAAAATCTACTACATGGCACTGAAAGACCATTTCCCAGATCCAAGAAACCTCTCATGACATAGTATTGATCTGAATCCTGGAGTTTTAAGATATTTACAGTTTAAATCTTTCATTTGATCAGTCAAAGGATTCCCAGCTTAATCCAGGACTCATCAGGAATTCTGATCCTGAAACTAAGGGTACAAGGAATGGGATAAGGCTCTAGGTGCCCTTGGAATCTCAGCTTATGCTAGGATGTGAAACTTAATATCTGATGTGAATTAGGCAGCTAGGTGGTGTACTGGAGGGAGAGAAGATGAGTTCAAATCCAGCCTCAGGCACATACTACCTGGGTGACCCTGGGCAAGTCGCCTAAGCTCTGCCTGCCTCAGTTTCCTCACCTGTAAAATTGAGATAATAGTATCTACCTCCTCGGGTTGATGTAAGGGTCCAATAAAATAATAACTGTAAAGCACTTACCAAGCGGCTGGCACATAGTAGGCGCCATATAAATATTAGTTATTATTGTTTTCCAGAAATCAACAGTGTTGATACCTTCCTTGGTACTGACCCAGGATGAGGACTTCTGCTTTTGACCATTTAATTTTTATCCCGTTTCAGAGCATCATCAGCTGATTCAACAGAACTCACCAGAAAAGAATAGTGTTACCACTATTCTTGGGGCCTTTTGTCACCTTGAGCTGGAGCTGCATCATAGTTACTTCCTCTCTGCTCCCCTAGCCTGAAGTTATACCTAGGGGAAAGGAAGCTCTAGAGGGAGGAGGGCTGTGCTAGGATTTAGGCACCTGGAACATCAATTACCGTGACTGACGGTCCTATAAACTAATCAAATTGGTAGTGATCCATCTTCAATCAGAAGTTCCAGAATTGACCCGGTAACAGTTAGGGGATTTCTATACCCAGACCTGGTTGCTTCTTGTCTATGCCTTAATGCCTAAACCCAAGGGGAGAAGCAAGCTAATATGGGATTTTTTTTTTATAAAGCTTGCTGGGTAGAGCTCTGCATCTCTCACAATAGCCCAGCAGAAGGTCTCCGAAGAAGTTCAAGGCTTTGTACACAATTGCCTAGGGCTCTCAATGACTATGATGTGACAGCTGCTGGTGTGTGCGATCTTAGGAAGTATGTGCCTGGGTTTTCTCCCTTGGTTGGGATAATGCTGCCATGGCTACCAGTGATATATTTTTGTGCAGTGAGCAAGAGGTAGGAAAATACTGAGATGGAAGAAAAAGAGACCTGCCCAATATGTGGTTCAGGTCACCTTCCTCCTGTAGACATAGCCCCTATATCTCAGGGGAAGTTTCCTGGCTCCAGAATGCAACCCCGCAACCCCAATGGATCCATGGGAAAAATGATCTTGCCAAGGGCAAACCGTGTGAGCCAGTTAGTTGAAAGAAATGAAATAGCCAGTCTACTAGACTTAAGCCTAGATGGATGGCAGCAATATATATAGGTAGCTCTTATGGGATATCTTAAAGTAATATAACTCCAAATAGTGTGTTATCAAGGACACCTAAAGGACACTCTAAAGAAAAATTTCAATGGTAAGATTCTAAGTCCTGGTATGTCAACAAGGTATTCACCCAACAGTGGGTTTCAGGGCAATGCCTTTGGGAAGCTGCCTGATTTTCACCTTCCCTTCTGGGTTCACTTTGACCTCAAAGATGAGGTGAAAGGGTAGGAAAAGTAGATTCTGTGTGAAAACTTACTCAGAGTATTTAAATGATTTGCTTGTGGCTACACAAGTCTTAAGTGTTATAAGTGGCATTTGAATCCTTGTAACTTCTCACTTTTTTAGCTTTCTTCCATCACATCATGATGACCATGAGAGTTCAATGAGTCCTTCTAAATAGACCTCTGGGTATTCCTTCCAACTTTCAATCCTATGGCAGTGTTTTGAGTGGTGGGGGAAGAGGATGGTTCGAGGTTTCCTGATGACCGACACTAAGCCTAGTCATGCTAAATGTCACTGGGCCAGTCATACTAGGAAGACAGGATAAATTAATCAGTTAACTGACCCATCAATAAGCATGTATTGAGTACCTGCTACATAAGAAGCACTGTGCAAGATACTGGAGATAAAAGAATAAAAAATAAAATTATTTCTGCCCACAAGGAGCTTATAGTCTACTGGAAAATAGTTAAGGAAAAACTGGACTCCTAATTTCTAGTTACATTCTGATATTCCAGTAATAAGATTTCCATAATTATTGATATGTATGAGACCCTGGAAGTTGCTCCCCGTGCTATGAACTACTTAATAGCTCTAGTACTTTTTCTTGACCCACTTAGATTAAATAGAATATTAAAACTGAAAGGGAGTTGGGAATTCATATATATGGGTTTGAAAGAGTGTGTACTAGAGTGTTCTGCCATGTGTACTGGACTAGTTGATTTTGTTCTGTTTTTTTCCTTAAAAGGTGTTGAAGCCATCCTCAAGACTTAATTAGCTTAGAATACTAAATGCTCCTGATTGTCAGATTATAAAAACCAGTAGTGGCCTTAGCTCTTCCCTGATACATCAGACCACCATAGGCAATTCAAAGACAAAAGAGTTCTACTCAACGGAATCAAGATGGTATCCTTGTATATTTTTATAGAATAATATTGCTGTATTATGCTGAAGAAGATTTACCTTCTGGTGTTAATTGTTATAATGAATATAAGTATATCATTGTATTTTAATCCTGAATCAGGTTTGACTTGCCACATTATACCTAAAGCATGAATTCTCAACAAGGGGTTGTCTAGTCTTTGCTTTGGTAGCTCCTGTGATGAGGAAAGTACTCATTCTACTTTTATTACATCCATGAGAAAATAGAAAATTCTCTGTTTGGGATACATGCAAGCATGTGTGTGCATATGTATGCATACATACATACATATATAGTATATATGATTTACATGTTGCCTCTCCCATTAAACTGTGCATTCTAAGAGCAAGAACTGTTTTTTGCTTTTCTTTATATATCCAGCACTTAGAACCATGTCTGGCATGTAGTGAACACTGAATAAATGCTAGTTGATTGAATGAAACTGTAAATTTCAGACCAGGTGCTGTAACTTTGAGAATTCATGTAGAAAGTTGTCACATCCAGGAAGTCCTCACACTGATGAAATCCTAGAGCTAGAAATTTGGAACTAAAAGACAAAACAAAATGACTGCCATTGTTGGACTATACAAGCTTTGGTGTGGTGCATGAGAATTTCAAAACATTGGATGAACAATGGGAGGTGAACCTACAAGAAAAGCTATTCCCTAGAGATTTAGAACACCTAGAATTTTTTTTAAGTTTATTTATTTATTTTTAGTTTTCAATGTTCACTTCTATAAGTTTAAAATTTTTCCCCTTACCTCCCCAAGACAGCTTGCAATCTGATATAGGCTTTACATGTACATTCCTATTAAACATTTTCACCTTAGTCGTGTTGTTATAACGAATGGGAGAAACCATGAGAAAGAAAAGACAAAAAAACAAAAACAAAAGAAAATAGTCTGCTTTGCTCTGCATTCAGACAGCACAGTTCTTTCTCTGGATATGGATGGCATTTTCCATCATGAGTCCTTTGGAATTGTTTTAGCACCTTGCATTATTGAGAAGGGCAAAGTCTATCAAAATCAGTCACCACAAACTGTGCCTGCTACTGTGTAATCCTGGTTCTTCTGGCTTCACTCAGCATCAGTTCATACAGAACTTTTTTATGATTGAGTAATCAATACAAATTTTACTCGATCAAACAATACATTATGGAAAAAATTATCAATGGCTGGTAAAGAATAAATAAATAAAAAATCCTCACGACAAAAATGTTAAGTAAATATACATCATGTTTGCTATCATCTTTATGAACTTGATTTGGAGATAGCTTCTCAACTCTGAAGGTTGAGTGTTCAGTCCTTCTGACTCTACTTCCCCTAATGATAGCCTGTTCCTCAAAAGGGCATCATGACTTCATAAAATTTTAAGTTCATAAATGAGGAAAGCCCAAAGTATTGGTCCAAATTTCTGTCTTTTGGTTAAGAACCTAGAGGAGATGAAAGCTGAAGTCCTTCTTAAGCTTGGGGAAGGCTGGATTTCTTTCTTTCTTTTGCTTTATTGGCTCCCCATCTCTAGGCACCTGACCCCACTGGACAGCCATCTGAGAATGGTTCCAATACACCAGGGAAGTTGTTTGCCTAAGATACTGAGCTCACAGCCTGAGATCTCTTTCTTGCTCATGCCTGAGGGCTGTTTTTCTTTAGCTGACTGGTGCTCGGGCTAGGTGAATGTCAGTGGAGATAAGAGGGTAAAGAGAGTAGACAAGAGTAGCTGCAGGGGGAAAACCTGGCCTGTCCAGTATACTTTGAATGCCAGAATCAATTTTCCATTTTAGTTGTAACAGTCCACTTCTGGATTTAAGAAACAGAGAGACAATTCATGCTCACAGGGAACTTCCCCAGATATGCTGTGTTGATGATGAAAACAAAGGTGGTGGGGAACATGTGCCAGTCTGTGATATATCCACCTGGGTCCATTTTGTCACACTGCAGCATGAGGTCCCACATGTGGTCCAAAGGAAAGCAGGCATGCTCTGACAGGGCATTAGATTACCCCAGCCAATGCTGACAATTGGAGATTAAACTGTTTTACACGCAGAAGTAAACAAAGAGAGCTGGTGCCTTTTACAAATGCACCCATCTAAAGTAAGCAGAAATTCAGCACCTTTGAATATACCAATCAAAAGTAAGCTAGTTAAGGATGCACACTGGGACTCATAAACTACTTTCAATGCCAAGTGGTTACACCTTTGGATTCAGCAGTCATTCTAGTTTTTTGGTTTTTTTTTTACCTACACATCCTCCCAGCTTCCTCTTGGGAGAAGAGTCCCTATCTGATAAGAATGACTGACAATATATTCCTAGAATCATTGAATAATAGATTAATGAATTTCTATGCTCCTAGGAGCCTTAGTAGACAAAGACCACATCATCCTTATCTCTTTTCCCCTGTGTCTAGAACAATCACAGAGTAGATACACAAATGTTTGGAGAATAAATGAATCTAGTTCATCCCCCTCATTTTATAGATTAAGAAACTGGAGGCAGAAAAATTCTTCCTGGTGATGAGTATTATAATCTCTCAGAATCATGGATAAATATGCTTAGACTGCAGAATTCTGTCCTTTTTTCACAAATATAGCCAATAGACATGAAATGAAATGGATCTTCCAGTACAGTTGTCCCTTCCGCATCATTGGGGTTAGGGATGTGTCCCCTTGATCTGGAAAATCTGCATAAGAATTTTGGCCCTCACTTCATACCAGAGAAGAAGTTTGATTTTTTTTATGAGGTGTTTACAGAACCTTAATGTAAAATTTGGGTTAAGTATTTGGTCAAAGACTCTTTGCTACCTTCTGACCTTCATGTGTTGTCTGCCACTTCCACAAAATTCCCATTTAATTTCTTATGCCAATACATGATATACTGAAACCATGATGGGGGAAATTCATGATGTGGAAGGGATAACTGTATTTTAAAAATTTTTATTATTTTCCCCATTTCCAAAATTTCCCAAAATTATAAAACAATTTTGCAAGTAATTCAGTGTAGGTTATATATGTGAAGTCATGCAAAACATATCCATAATAGTCATGTTGTGAAAGAAAATATAGGCAAGAAAAAAAAAACTCAAGAAAAATAAGGAAAGTAAAAAAAAATACACTTCAATCTGTATTCTATTTCTTTTTTAAAATAAATTTTTTTGATTTTTTTTTTTACATTTCCCCTTGTCCCTTCTCTCCTCTGCTAGAAAACCATTCTTTATAACAAATATTTTTTTAAAAGAGAAAAAAATTCAGAAAGATTGATATTTTGATAATCCAGCCCCTGTGTATTCCCTACCTCAGCAAAGACGTGGGTAGGGGAGTGTCCTCTCCTATCTTTCTTGAGCCTGTATTTGTTATTTGTAATATTGCAACATTCTTTTTTGATTATTTTGAGATTGTCTTTTTATTTACATTTTTGTTTTGTTGCGTCTGACTCTTCATGACCTCATTTGGAATTTTCTTGGCAGAGATACTAGAGTGGTTTGCCATTTTCTTCTCCAGATCATTTCATAAATGAGAAAACCAAGGCAAACAAGGTTAAATGGCTGGCTCAGAGTTGCACAACTAGAACATATCTGAGGCCAAATTTGATCTCAAGTCTTCTTGACTCCCTAGCTACTGCATCACCAACATGGTTCTGCTCATTTCACTCTGTATCAACTCATGACATCCTTTTCATTCTTGTCGACATTCATAACATTCATTATTTCTTGTAGCATAGTAATATTCCATTACATTCATGTAATACAATTTGTTTAGCCATTTCTAAATCTGTTTCCACTTCTTCACTACCACAGAAATGCTACTATAGATATTTTGGTATATATTAAGCCTTTTTTCTCCCTTTCATTAATGATCATCTTGGGTCCTAGTAGTAGAATCTCTGGATAAAAAGGTATGAACATTTAAGCTACCTTCTTTTCTGCCAGAATTTCTTTGATGATCTATTCTTAGTGGTAATGATGATGGAAACACCACATTTGAACTCCCTCTGCCTCAATAAACAATACACTAGATGAGGAAGTAGAAAATGGCCAATAAGATATATTGGGAAGAGGAGTTAGACCTGGCCAAAGTTAAATACAGGACATCTTTGTTGTAGGTGACCCATTTTTAAAGGATCTTGAGCTTTGTGTTTCAAGCTATCTCAGAGAGGAGTAGATCCTAAAATGATGGAAAAGATCAGAGAAAATACTATTAACAAAACAGCAACCAAAAAAAGGTAATTGAAAACACATTAGTAATTCCCAACTCTCATACCTATTTTGCCATCTCTATAAAATCTTTATGAGAATGATTTATACATATATTGAGGATATCCTTGATTAAAAGAAGAGAAAAAAATATATGTGAGTTTTCTTAGAAAATTTTCTATAGCAGAACTTATCTTAATAATCACATAATTGCCTTAAAGCCATAGAGAGTATGTTATTGCAATTGCTGGTTGATCTCTCTCTCTCTCTCTCTCTCTCTCTCTTTCTGTCTCTATCTCTGTCTCTCTGTCTCTCTCTCTCTCTCTCTCACACACACACACACAAACACACACATATACAACTTAAGAAATGTCTAAATGTCTAAGTTTAAAGAACAGCCTTAAAGGTTCTCTTCAAACAAGACGTCTCCCAATTATATTAATGTTACATAACTACCATACGAAACCATAGTAAAAGCTCTGGACAATGATCCACTGAGGTTCAGTCAGTCAGCCAATTTAAAAAAAAATCTCTTAAATGCTTGCTATGTGATAAGCACTGTGCCAAGCACAGGGAGATACAAAGAAAGGCAAAAGCTAAACACCAAACTCAGAGATTTACATTCAGTACAGTCTTTGCTACTTTTATTGTTTATTTCCTGAAATAGTCAGTTTGGAATTAGACTTCTCTATTGACAAAAAGGCTCTACAAATGATGCAACAAATGTCATCCTGAGGACAACCTTCTCAGTCAGAGTAACCTCGTCAATGAGATCTGCTTTTTTCCCCTCAATGTAAGAAACAAAATTAATAGAGGACACATGTTGTTCAGATTATGATGTACGCTTGGATGGGCAACCATGCAGTTATTCCATCAATGAATTTATCTTCTATCAGTGTAAAGATGAATAATGGATGAACTAGGTCCAAAATTGAATAGGAGGAGGTCCTACTTGGACCACATAAGGATACTGTGCATTTCTTCTTATGATCCCAAGATGCATTCTGTCACAAAAACCCGGTATTCTTTCAGTGATGCTATGTAATTACAAATCATGCAACATAGCAATCTCAGAAGAATCCCAATGGCAGATGACTCAGAGGGCAATGGAAAGATGGGAAGTAAATATACAGGTGGCAGCATACCATTAATGATGACTTACACTCAAGATATGGTTTAAAGGTGTCTTCAAGGACACATCCAACTGAAAAGGGAGGTGACAATAATGTCCTAAGAATGAGAAATAATATAAAAATGGAACAGAAAATATTAAAAGAATCAGTGGGAGGCTCCCAGATTTGTGGAAAGATGTCAGGATCAAAAAGAATGGAAGTGTGTAATAGGTTGAAATTTGCACTAGTGGAGGGAGTAACCAAGTGGATAAGATCAAAGATTCATTGTCGTATTGGCCACTGTGCCTTAGTAACTGGGTGTCAATTTCCCTGTGAGACAAACAAATAAGCCTCTTGCCTTTCCCAGGGCTTGAAATAAGAGCTACTGAGAAGGGATACAAAAGCAAATCAGTCAGTGGCTACTTCATGGAAAGTCCTCCCTCTTCTCCCAGCCTACAAATTGGAATGAAAATGGCTCTGCTGTTCACTCTGAATCAGTCACTGGTCAGTGCCAAGGTCAGGTTAAATACTTGTTGAAGAAAGAGTACAGATGCACACAGTTAGGCTGCAAAATCTGGGAGAACTCTGCTAATGAGAAGATGAGGTAGGAAATGAAGAATGCTTTCAGATTCTCAGCAAACAGAATGCTAAAATATTCAGTCATTTGGATATTGCCCTGTTACCAATTCAATTAACCTTGCCACATGCTGTAAACTGCTTTCAGGGATATTGATGCATTACAAAGCAATATAAAACATTCCAATGCTGATTATGGCTTTAGATACATGAGGAAACACAGCTTAATAGCATTACACTTCTTTAAAGAAGTGAAATTCAACTCCCAGTTATGAAGGCAGCTATAACCTCTGCTTTGATTGAAAATAAATATGATTTCAGTTTTATCAACAACATAAATATATCAAAATATTCAGAGTGTGAGACTCCATGTTCTGATTAGGAGTGATAATAGGAAATGAGTTTTAATATCTCATTGTTGAAATAGTCCATCAGTAATGAAATAAAATTAATACACTGAAATGTTTTCTTGCAGAAAGGTTATTTTGCAAGTAACAGCTAGAGCATTTCATTATTTTTGCAATTGCTTTATAAATAGAAACAAACATTTCTTTTGGAGAAACTTCACTTTCTTCTTGCAATTTCATTTTCTGCTAAGGGTGTAAAATGTACTATGCAAGTGGTTGAGAGAGTTTAATTTAGCATCGGTGTGTCAAATGGATTGATCAGGGAAGAGGCTGGAGATGGGGAGACTAGTTAGGGGGTTATTATAAAGACATGAGGTATTAAGGTCTTGAACTAGAGTAGTGGCAGTAGAAGTGTAAAAGAATAATGAGATGAGAGAGACACGAAGGAAGACTTTGTGACCACTTGGAGAAATACCACAAGTAAGGAGTCAAGGATTTTAAACCTAGAGGACTGAGAAATGAAATGACCCAAATAGGGAAGTCAGGAGGGAAAGCTAATTTTAGAGAGAGGATCATGAGTTTGGCTTTATATATATTCTGAGTTCTAGAGAGAGGTAGAACAAACAAGTGGAAATGCCTAAAAATTGGTTCTAAGAGATGTAGAACAAGAACTGGGGAGAGAAAAGAGTAGTAGAGTGTGAAATTTGAGAATCATTCTCCTGGAGGTCATGGTTGAAGTCCAATTGCTAGTTCTAATATGATTCTCTGAGCCCAAATTCCTCCAATCTTATCACCTGGGGTCATTTATATACATAAATATCCTCATCTCAGACTCTGGAGACAATTTGAACTTTGAGCGGAAGAAAAATAACTAAGTCTTCTATTTTTTACCCTAGTTCTAGTAATTTGTTCCTTGCATTTCTTCTTCTGCACTCAAGTTGCTGCAATCTTCACCCAGTACCCCAGTTTCTCCTGGACTAGGGTCCTGTCAGAGCTCTCAAAGATGGGAATCTTGCCTCTAAATCCAAGTTGTCAAGGTTGGGATCCTGTTATCTGATGCCAGGCCACCCAAATTATGACCACCTGCCTGCCTGGACTCCTGCCCAAATCCTGCTCTATTTTATACCTGACATGACATTTCCCTGTGGGCCTTTGCCAGACCTGCCTATAGCTGAACACTTGAATATTTGGCCTTCTTTGTATTGCCTGCTGCTGAAAGAAATTTGGCCAGATTGTTCCATTTATGATGCTTCTGTTAGTCTTTGGGTTTCATCCATCCCTATTATAGCCCATTCTATCATCTAGGTGACAGAGTGGATAGAGTGCTGGGCTGAGAGTCAGGAAGAGCTGTGTTCACATCCTTACTAGCTATAACCCAGGTCAAGGCATTTTCCCTCTCTCATCCTCTGTTTCTCCAACTTTAAAATGAAGAGGTTAGTCTAAATGGCCTCAAAAGACCCTTCCAAGTCTAAGTATCCCAAGTATTCAAGTTCAGGTTCTGACAATACATAAGATCTTTAAAAGACTAAACATAGAGAGAAGAGTGCAGGGCTAAGGATATTGGTCATTTTCACATTTGGGAGGAATGGGAAAAAATTATAGCAAGTAAAAGAGAAAAGTTAATTGATCGAATGACCATTCATGACTCCAGAAGATTGATAATGAATCATGCTTCCCATCTCATGGTAAAGAGGTGATGAATGAGGGACAGAATGAGACTTACTTTCAGACATAGAAAGTGTGTGAATTTGATTGGTTTCACTATTCTTATTTGTTATAAGAGAGAGATGTTCTTTTGGGAGCAGGAAGGTGAAAGAGTTATAGGCGTCAGTGGAATAGAAGGGATTTCTGATTTCATCCATTTCAGACTTGTTTTCATTTTCTAGATCCATTTATTCTTGCCTATCTTCTGTGACTTCCAAAACTTCACTAAAATAACAAGTCCACTGAGCATGCTAGAGGCCTTCTGAACTCCCTCCTAATATCACAAGGGCATGAGTGGAGCATTCTGGTTACTCACCTGTCATGCCAATTAACACATCCATCTTCTCTTTCTTTCATATGATTCTTTGACGATGACTTGGACTCCTGTTCTTCTTTGCCTGTTTCTCCTTGTTTATATGTAGCAGCCTACCCACACCCATTATACATCTTTCCATTGTTCTCTGCACAATACTCATTTTTAGTTCTTCAGAAGAAGTGTTCCAAGGAAATCTATGGGGTTCCAGAGACTACACTCTTACAAAACACTTAGGGCCTGCCGTATATCAATAATGGATTCATTACCATATAGTAATACTAGTAAAATGTTTATATTAAAGATATGGACCTATACCTTGGGGTCAGCAAAACGGATTTGTAATTTCTCAAGAATAATACAGCCTACCATTCTCCCTTTTCAACCTTAAGCCCTGTTTTTTGTCCATCCGTATGGTCTGTCCCAGATATAGATAGTATTGGAAAAGCTCTTTTGGGTTTCCATTCTCATTCATCATCCATTGGGTTTTTCCTGTGTAAATGGACAGGCTAAAGTCCTTTGAGTAATTATAGATTCCTTTCATCTGCAATATATTGGGTCTTGATGCAATCAACAAAATGTAACCTACAGGAACATTTGGAAGCCCTCACCATCCACTGGGAACCCTTCTTTGACCTAGACACTGATTGTTCCATCACAGTGGTGAATATTTTTAACAAACACATATTTCTACTTTATGCCTCAGCTGTGACAAGTGAAATCTGAAATACTTAAGGAAACAAAAGTTTGAACTTCTGAGCATATAGATTTATTAAGGAATATATACCAATTGTATAATGCATTGGGACCAGACCCCCTCAATTTGGAACTAGACCCTGAATACAGGGGGAGACAGATTTAATAGAATATAAAATCCAGAATATAAGATTATGTAATCTGATTTCTAATAGGAAGAAAGGTTAGAGGTTTTCTAAGTTGGGAGGGGGATGAGTGAATTTCAAGAGTTGGGAGCAGGGAAAGCAAGTAGGTGGACTTTTCCAGATGTAACTGAATTCCAGAATTTACAGGAAAATGAAACTCAGATCTTAAAATGGAGTCAGTTTTCTAAGATGAAGTCAGTTTGGTTCACTCAACTCACACAATACTCTCACAGCCAATGTTTATTATCAGAGGATCACTGAACAGGATTATTTTTGTTGTTAGATGTTCCAAGAAGTCTTCAATGATTTTGGCATATGGTTGATAAAGGCCTTGTTGTAAAAGATCCAGCAAGGAGAATGCTATTTCAGAATCAAACAATAAGCACCATGGGATGTTATGTTCCCTACATCTTTCAGTCAAATCTGAGATGGCAAAACTATTGAATATCATTTGGGAAAGCCTGTTTGTCTCCTAATAATACCATCCCGAGGGATATTCTCAACTCATTGTATTCATGATCTTCAAAGATTTTATACTGGTGGGAAGAGAGGAAGCATATCCCACTTTTGACACAATCTGGGCAGGTTACTGAATGACTCAGTGCTTTAGGCATGTCCCCAAGCTTACAAGTTGAAGAGAAGTTACTAACATGCTTTGATACAGCTTCCTCACCCAGTGAAATCATAGGTCCAAGATCTATCACTATAAGTGGGAGAGTAGGCATACAGGACTGTAGTTATTTTCTGTTTTTTCTGTTATTTATGTGTGTGTGTGGGGGGTGAATCAATGAAGTTAGAGATTTTTTTTCCCCATATGCCTACTGTGCTGACAGAGAAGATCAAGACACAAACTCAGAAGAAGACAGTGAAGTCAAAACAGCTACAAGCAAGCAAAACCTCAAAGAAAATGTGATATTGTAACAGCAAGGACCCCTGCATACACACGAGGGCCTGCTGTACGGGATCTGCTTTTCTAAAAGGAAAGCTACTTTTGAGAGGTCAACAATCTACTTTAATCAAGCACATGTATCATTCACTTAGTTCAGGGGGAAATGTCAGTGCCCTGAATTTCATAGAAAATGCAAATAGAGAAATAAAGATCAACAGACAGGACTTCCAGCAGTTTGACCATAAGCAATACTTAGTTACCGGAGAGAGAAGCACCAATATCCGAGTTTTCAACAGCCAGGGGGTTCCTTAGCAGTTACCCAGAGTCTTGTCTGGTCAAACAAACCCTTTCAATGAGTAAGGCCCAAAGCAAAACCTCACCTCAGAGTATATATACACTTTTCAGAACTGGAGGGAGGCATCACAACCCTTGAGAACTAGGGCCTCATTAGAAATTAACAAAAGGTGTGGGTCTTCCTACAAAACAAATCTCCCCTAATCAAACTTCCCTTAATGGGTAGGCCCATTAATATGTGGGAAAGATCTTTATTAACATAATTAACATTATAGGTATTCAAAATCAAATAAGAGTAGTAAAGGAAAAATCGAGGTAAAGAAATGAAAGCAAAGGAAGAAAATCATGAAAAGACAATTAACATCTTGGTAAAAGAGGCACAAAAATGCTGAATAAAATAACATCTTACAGAACAGAATAAGCCAGCCAGAAAAGGAGATATAAAAATTCGTTGAAGAAAATAATTCCTTAAAAATTAGAATAGGGTAAGTAGAAGCTAATGATTTCATAAGACATCAAGAAATAATAATAATTAAAAAAGCCAAAAGAATAAAAAAAATAGAAGAAAATGTAAAATATGTCATTTGGAAAACAGCTGACCTGGAAAATAGATCAGGGAGAGAAGATTTAAAGACTATTCAATTACCCAAAAGCCATGATTAAAGAAAGAGCCTAGACATCATATTTCAAGAAATTATCAAGAAAAACTGCCCTGGTATCATCATAGAACCAATGGGTAAAATAGAAACTGAAAGAATCCACTGATCATTGCCTGAGAGATTCCAAAATGAAAACTTCCAGGAATATTGTAGCCAAATGCCAGAGCTCCCAGGTCAAAGAAAAAATATTTCAAATAGCCAGAAAGTAACCATTCAAATACCATGAAGTCACAATTAAAATCACACAATATCTAGCAGCTTTCACATTAAAGGAGAAAAGGGCTTTAAATATGGTATTTCAAAGGCAAAGATCTGAGATCACTACCAAGAATAACTTACCCAGCAAAACTGAGTATAATCCTTCAAGGAAAAAAATTGATATTTAATGAAATAGAGGACTTTCAAGCATTTCTGATTAAAATAAAAGAGCTGAATAGAAAATATGATTTTCAAGTACAAAACTGAAGAGAAACCTTCAAACATATACATGAAAGAGTCATAAGGGACTCAGTTATGTTGAACTGTTTGCTTTTCTGTACAGGAAGATGATACATGTATTTTCTAAGAACTTTATCATTCTTAGAGCAGTTATGATTCAACATAGAAAACAGGTGCAGAAATGAGTTGATTATGTCAGGATGATTTAAAAAAAATAAATAGGCTAGAGTGATGAATGTTCTAGGTTGCTGCTGCTATTTGTTCTTCATTCTGGAAGAGGACCATGATATCAGGAAGGTGATGCCATGAAATGCAAGTGAATTGGATTTAAGTAAGGGATGGCCGTGCAAAATCACCAGCCTCACTTTTTCCTCTAGAGCCATCTGGGTTCAGTGGCCAGATATGGATCAGGACACTTGGAGATGGCCCAGGAGGCAGTAGGGTCCTAGGCTTTTTCAAGCTAAGGTTTTCAACAGGTCTCAGTTTAACTGAGGCAGCATTTATTCTGTGATTAAGAATTTCAAAAATGAGGCAAAGAATGACCTCATAAAAAATCTGGGAGACGAAGACCCTGAAGGTTTCTGGACAAAATAGAAACAATTTTTATTTACATCAATTGTGAGACAACGAGGACCCAAAAGGAAGGAGAGTGATTTTTGGGTTAAGGCTGGTTTTTAAGAGAAAAAAACAAAATGAAAGTTTCAAATTTACATTCTCTTTGGACAGAACACCAGATACCTTAGGAAAAGGGAGAGGGAGAATTGGGAAATTTATCTTACATAAAAGAGGTACCCAAAGAAGAGTTTTACTGTGGAGGGAAAAATGGTAGGGAGGGATATGGGCAAAGCTTGAAACTTTCTCACGTATAAATTGGTTCAAAGAAGGAAAATATATGTACACATACACAGCTGGTAATAAAAATTTATATCATCCAATAAGGAAGTGAGAGAAGAAGGTGATTAAGGAAAGAGGGTTGTTAAAAGGGAAGATAGACAAAAGAAAATAGTGGTCGGATGCAAAATAAACTTTGGAGGAGGAACAGAATAAAAAAAAAAAGAGAGAGGAGGATAAACAGAACAAAACAGGGTAGAAGGAAACGCACGGTTAGTAATTACAATTGTGAATGTGAATAGAATGAACTCAGCCATAAAATGGAAGCAGACAGCAAGAATGGATTAGAAACCAGAATCTAACAATATGTTGTTTACAAGAAACATACTTTTAAGAGAAAGAGAGATACGCACAGAATAAAAATAAAGGGTTGGAACAAAATCTATAGAGTCTCAACTGAAGTAAAAAAAGGTAGAGAGAGAAATCATGATCTCAGACAAAACAAAAGCAAAAGTGGACCTACTCAAAAAGGATAAATAGGGAAACTACATCTTGCTAAAAAGAACTATAGGTACTGAAGTAACATTGATACTAAATAAATATATATGTGACAATTGACATAGCAGCCAAATTCCTAAAAGAAAAGTTAAGTGAATTACAGGAGGAAATAGACAGTAATATATTAGTATATAGTATATACTAATATATATATTATATATATGTAATTTTATTATATAGTATATATAATATACTATATTTAGTATATTATATATACTATATATATTTAGTATATAATTTAATATATAGTATATATATTAGGGGACCTCAACTTTCCCTTTTCAGAGCTAGATAAATCTAACCACAAAAATAAATTACAAAGAAATCAAGCACATAAATAAAAAGTTTAGATATAATAAACCTTTGGAGAAAACAGAATGGTAACTGAAAGGAATATACCTTTTTTCTCCGTTGTACATAACACCCTCACAAAAATAGACCATGTATTTGGGCATAAAAGCCTCATAATCAAATGCAGAACAGCTAAATATTAAATGTACCCTTTTCAGACCATAGCACAATTAAAATTATATTTGATAAAGGCCTATGGAAGCATTAAAAGCTAATTGGAAACTAAATAATCTAATCCTAATGAATGAGTGGGTCAAAGAATAAATTACAGAAATAATCAATATTTTCATTAAAGAGAATAAGAACAATAAGTCAACATTTCAAAATTTGAGAGATGCAGCCAAAGCAGTACTTAGGGGAAATTTTATATCTCTAAATGTATATGTCAATAAAAGAGAGAAAAAGAAGATCAACGGAATTGGGCATGCAACTAAAACAAAACTGAAAAAGGAAAAAAATTAAAAATCTCCAATTAAGCATCAAATTGAAAATTCTGAAAATCAAAGGAGAGATGAATCAAATAGAAAGTAAAAAAAAACCCATTGAACTAATAAATAAAACTAGGAGTTGGTTTATGAAATAATAAAACAAAATAAACCAAATATTTATCAACATTGCAAGCCATGATGACCAAATGTTCCAAGAAATAATGTTTCTTGTCGCTTTTAGACATTTAATAGACTTTGTTCCATCAATCTCTTAGACTTGCCTGTGAACCCTCCTTTCATTTAGTTTCTTTCTTCTGGTTTTATTTATAGCAGTAATACCAATATTGGTAGGATTCATTTCCTATTTCAGTAGTGATAGTGCTACAAAAAAGATGGGGAGCGGGATGAAAAAGGTATCAATAAAGCATATTTTGAAATAAACAAAATTCAGAAAGGAGATAGATAAACAAGATAGTGTTGGGATTATTCTCTTAAATTTAAAATATACTTTAAAAAAAAACTTTACCTAGTAGAAATTCACTGTTACTTTATTTCTTTTTTTTGGTTCTTCTTTGTTTACAGAAGCATAAATGTCTTTTAAGCCCATAATTTAAAAAAAGAAAGACAGGGAACTAGTAGTCTTTGAAAATGTGTGCAAATATACATTGGAAACCTAATCCAGATTTTCTTGTGGAGTCTGAAGCTTATTTGGGCATCAGGACTTGAGATTTACAGCTCCAGTATACTAGACCTACCTTCCAAAATACACCTAAATTCAGATGAGGATGATGGTTACCAAAAATCTTTTTAAAAGTAAGGGCATTCTAACCCTTCCATTTCCTGATCAGAGGAAATGATTAGGAGAACAAGATAAGTGCATGTATTTCATGTGACAGGGCAGTATTGAATCCCTAAATGATATGTAAGATGTTAAGTGCCAGAGGAGTTCAGTAGAAGGGACAGAAAAAATACAGAAAGCAGAATAAATTCCACAACTAAGCAGTCAAATCTATTTATTAATTGAGAGCAAAATAACTAATGCATTTGACCTCCAACTGAATTTGAAATGTAGAGTGCTAATAATAGGGGGAAAAAAAGCAGGATCAAGCATTGAAAATGTGAGTGAGCCTAGAGGAAGTAGCCATGAAGCACGTTATGCTAGGCCTTTTCTTAATTAACCAGGCCTTTGTTACATATGCATTCTAATTAAACTAGACTGGGGAAGAAAGCCAGCTCTAGAAAGTTTTACTACAGTGTTTTTATCAAGAGTAGCCACTAGGTCAAGATTCCCACTAGAAGAAACCCAGAAAGAGGGTAGCCCAAAAGGTGTCAGTGACTTAAAATCTCTAAATAAGGGACAGAGAATCAATCTTACCCCAAGCCAGTCTTTGATGGTTCTGGTTAAGGGTGGCCCTGTCAACACTTTGTCATATCATTTAAAAGGTCCCATTTAATTTAATATCTCATTTATAGCCGATTACCTTGTTAAACCAATTTGGAAAAGACAACTTTTGGCCAGAAAAGGGGGGCTCTTTTTCTCTTGTTCTTTTTTTTTTTCCTATTGGACAAGACCAATGATTTCCTCAATATTTAAGGAGCTGCTTAGTGAGGAAACTACCTCTAACTCTACTAGTAAGAATTGGGTCATGCTTTACAATTTACAGAGATTTAGATATTTTCTATGGGTACTGAGAGGTTAAGTAATTTGATTAGGGTCACATGTATTACATGTCAGAGACAGGATTTGAGCCAAGGTCTTCCTGACTCTGAGGCCAGCTCTCTATAAACTGTGTAATAATGTTTCTCATATTAACCAGAATTCTCTGAATTCCTGGGATTTCTATTAATTATCCCAATTAGTCTAATAATGGCAAAACAAACCATAACTTTATTTTGAGTGTAGTATGGGCACATTCATTTTTAAAATTTTCTCTTGGCAACCTTTAAAAATTCAAAGTAACAAGTGATTTTGGAAATGGACATGTATAAAGTCATTAATCGCAAACTGTTGCAATTCACTGCTGTTTCTAAAAATATGTGTATATATGTATTTAAATAAATATATATTAAATTTATATATACACACACATATATAAATTTCAAATAAATAAATATTTAAATTTAGCAAAATAATAACACAAGCTTCCCATTTCTGTTAGTATTCCTTTCTGCTCTCTTTTTAAAATATATGTATTTAGATGATTTTGTTTCCAAATACCACAAACTTTCTTTTCCTGACTTGCCACTCAGCCAAAAGTGAGGCAGCAATAGTATTGAGA
Organism: Potorous gilbertii; assembly: GCA_028658325.1. Taxonomy (NCBI): domain Eukaryota; kingdom Metazoa; phylum Chordata; class Mammalia; order Diprotodontia; family Potoroidae; genus Potorous; species Potorous gilbertii. The sequence goes on from CM053773.1 coordinate 60,056,291, forward strand.
AATCTATATTGTTTCTGAGTGTCAATCTGAAAAAGCCAGGAGGTGAGTACCCATAGTCTCCCAGATTTAAAGGATACATCTCTTTGTATAGAGAATTCAAAATCTCTATAAAGCAATTGATATATTCTATCATTGCTTTTTGCTAAAGAAAGTTAAGAAGTATCTGACTTCCTCATTCAAAACAAAAGGTAGGCATAACATGAAGTGCTAGCCTTGAGTGTTCTCTTGGGGAAAAAAAATAGTCTTATCTCTAACCCCTTCTAACTACTTAGGAAAAGTCATTGCCCTTCTACTGCTTTTTCTCCCCATTATTAGCATTCTGTATTTCAATTCAGTAACTTCTCTACTGTGTTACAAAGCAATAATCATCAAAATGATGAGGTACTGGCTAAGAAGTGGAGTGGTGGATCAGTGGAATGGATTAGGCATACAATTTGCAGTAATAAATGACGGTATCAATCTAGTGCTTGGTAAATGCAAAAATCAAAACTTTTAGGTAAGAACTCAATACCTGACAAAAAAAAAATGCTGGGAAAACTAGACAGCAGTTTGGCAGAAACTAGGTATAGATCAACATCTCACAAAATAAATAAAGTCAAAATGGGTACATAATTTAGCCATAAGAGGTGATACCATAAGCAAATTAGGGGAGGATGGAATATTTTCCTTCTCAGATCTATGCGTAAGGAAAGAATTTATGGCTAAATAAGAGATAGAACACATTACAGGATGTAAAATAGATCATTCTGATTACATTAAATTAAAAAGGCTTTGCACAAACAAAACCAATGCAGCCAAAATTGGAAGGAAAGTAGAAAACAGGAGTGGTAAGGGATTTACAGTAAGTTTCCCTGATAGAGTTCTCATTTCTCAAATTTATAAAAGAACTGAGCAAAATTTAGAATGGTCAAAGGATAGGATGAGGCAGTTTTTAGATAAAGAAATCAAGCCAATCTTAGTCAAATAAAAAAATGCTCTAAATCACTACTGATGAGAGAAATGCAAAATAAAATGTCTCTGAGGTACCACCTCACACCTATCAGATGGGCTAATATGACAGAAGAGAAAAGTGATAAACGTTGGAGGGGATGTAGGAAAATTGGGACGCTAATGTACTGTTGATGGAGTTATGAACTGATTCAACTATTCTGAAGAGTGATAGCCCAAAAGCTATAAAGCTATGTATACCCTTTGACCCAGCAATACCATTAGTAAATCTGCATCCCAGAGAGATATTTTTTTAAAAAAGAAAAGCACCTATATGTACAAAAAATATTTGTAGCAGTTCTTTTCATGTTGGCAAAGAATTGAAAATTGAGGAGATGTCTATCAATTGGAGAATGGCTGGACAAGTTGTGGTACATGATTGTGATGATGTAACATTGTGTGATAAAAAATGACAAGGAATTTGCTTTCAGAAAAACCCGGAAGAACTTACAAGAACAGATACAAAGTGAGGTGAGTTGCACCAAGAGAACATTGTTCACAGTAAGAACAGATCAACTGTGAATGACTTAGCTGTTCTCAGCAAAGCAATGAACCAAGACAATTCCAAAGGATAGATGATGAAAAATGCTATCCACTTTCAGAAAAATAACTGATGAACTTTGAATGCAGATCAAAACATACTCTTTTTTACTTTATTTTTATTGTTTTTTAGTCTATGTTTTATTTCACATGTCCAATGTAGAAATGTGTTTTGCATGACTGCACATATATTATCTTTATGGAATTGCTTGCCTTCTCAAGGAGGAGGGAGGTACAAGAAGGAGAGAGAATTTGTAACTCAAAATTTTAAAAAAACAAGTGTTAGAAATTATTTTTACATGTAATTGGAAAAAAATAAAATGTTTAAAGAAAAAAAATTTAATAAAATAAAATAACTAGCACCTTCCCTGACAAAGGTTAGAAAATAATTTAAAAGGAAAAAGATAAGCTGCAGTACCAGAATTAGCTGGGATGTAAATATTATCTGTTTAGTCAGCAGATCCTTTTTTTATTGGGGTAGGGTATATTGATTGGACAAATTATTGTATATCATAGTTATTTGTGTGTATTACATCCTCTTATTAGATGAACTAAAAGTTTTATGAGGCCAAAGAGTACACAATGAAGACTTATTATTACTTGAATTAAATTGCATAAAGAATAAAATGTTTCTGATGATTCCCATATCTTAATGTGGAACAGTATAAATAAAGATATATTGTAATTTCAAAAGGTGATTCTATTACAGGAATAAAACGTGGTGTCATGCAGGGTGATTAGCAATTAAATGTGTCTTAGGTTAACATTTATGATGCAAAATGAAGCAGAGCCAGAGGTATGGTTTATTTTTAGTTCTTACTGGGAATGAATGACCATTCCCTGTGGTTTAATGATTATGTGGGCATTCCTGTAGGCAGTAACCTACAAAATCAATCTATAGTTAGAGAACTTTTGCTTGTTCCAAAGTGATCCTTCTAATGAATGTCTCAAAAGAGGGGTAGCAATCAAGTCTTTCATTTGGAAGAGACTAGATTGTAAAAAAGATTCAAGTTCAAGTTCGGCCTCAGACATTTACTAATTTGTGACCCTGCATAAATCCCAACTATAAACCAGATATCATAAATAATACCTACCTTACAGAGCTGTTGTGAGAAACAACTGAGGTAATATAGAAGTTTAATAAATGCTTATTTCCTTCCTCTCTTTGTATTGACTTCATTTGTATGTTCTGCATAAACTAATATGTGTAAGGTCCTTAAGGGAAAGAATTATTTCATTTTTGTCTTTGTTTTCCTACAGCTCAGAACAGTACTTGACCCCCATAAATGCTTGATGGATTGATTGCTTGATTAATATATGTTTAAACCTTATCTGTTCTAAATCATTGTAGAAGTTTTTGATTATTTAAGAATTAGTTCATTCTGAGCCTGTATCTGAGAGGTAGTAATGAATAAGCCCCAGTCCCTGTCCTCACTGGGATTCTAGTCCACTGATAGGATCTGATACATATAAAAATAACTGTGGTGACTAATTACTGTCACTAATAATTACAGGTTACATTTGCATAATACTTTAAAGTTTGTTGTTTTTCAGTCATTTCAGTTGTGTCTGACTTTTTGTGACCTCATTTTGGGTTTTTCTTGGGAAAAATACTGGAATGATTTGCCATTTCTTTTTTCAACTCATTTTATAGATGAGGAAACTGAAGCAAACAGGGTTAAGTGACTTACTCAAGGTTACACAGCCAATAAGTGTGTGAGACCAGATTTGAACTTATAAAGAAGAATCTTCCTGATCCAGGTCAAGCAGTTTCTCCACTGAGCCAACTATATAATCTTCCTTGATTCTCATGAAAACCCTGAAAGACAAATATTATTATAACTATTTAACAAGTGGGGAAACTTCACTTTAGAGAGGTGAAATTACATCAGGGAGTTAGCAAGAGAGAGAGGTGTTGACATAGTCAAACACATATATGTACATACACATGTATATGTGTATCTGTATGTATGTATATGTATGCATTTGCATATATTCACATGTGTGTGTGCGTGTGTGTGTGTATATACATGCTTAGAGATCCAAACCAAGGTCTTTTAACAAGGCCAGGAAATCTTTTTCAACCATAATGAGAGGTAGCATGTGTATCAGTAAGCACTCCAACATACACAGGGGGCCTGCTTTCAAAGGTTCTTAGATCTGCATTCATAAAAGAAAAGCAACTTTCAAGGGGTTAATAATTACTTTAATCAAGCACATGTATCATTCCTTTAGCCAAGTACATATATCATTCAGTTAGTTCGGGAGTCAGCACCCTGAATTTCAAAGAAAATACAGAGAAATCAAAAGGTCAAAAGACATGGTTTCCTCTGCCTGAATTCAACAGACAACTGGACCCCAATTGTTTTACCATACTTATCAAAGAGGGAAGCATGACATCTGGGTTCTCAAAGTTGGAGGGGGGCCCTACCCCGTGCTACTTTACCACCTTCCCAGAATCCTCTGGTCAAACACTTCCAATCAGTAAGCCCTAAAGTAATCAACAAACATGGCTTTCTCTGCCTGATTATAACTCAACAGAGAGATACAGCTGTGGGACCAGTTACCAGAGAGGGAAGCATGACATCTGGGTTCTCAAAGCTGGAGCGGGGCAGGATTTCTTTAGAGGCTTCTCAGAGTCCTCATCTAGCACTCAGACTTTCTTACCAAAAACTAAACCTCACCTTCAGAGTATTTATACCTTTTTTTAGAACCAGAGGGCATCCCAATCCTTGAGAGCCAACACCTCATTAACAAATGTTGTGGGTGTTCCTACAAATCTTCACTAATCAAACTCCCCTTACCAGGCAGGCCCTTTAATGGGTGGGGAAGATCTTTAGTCACATTACCAATACAAGTACATATACTATTTCTAGTTACAGAAACTCTTGTTTCTGTACTTTACTCCTGGCAAAATCTCTTGATTGATAAAGGTAAGATTCAATCAGGCATTTGATTATACTAAAACAAAAACAGCAAAAGATTCTAATTTTGCTTGCCATTACAGCATGGTAGAATGGAAAGGGAACTAAATTTGAAGCCAGAAAATCAAGGTTTAAGTCCCTGCTGTACCTGTAGGACAAAGACAACCTGTGTGAACCTCAGTTTCCCCATATGTAGAACAAAACAATAATACTTGCTCTGTCTTCCTGACAGAGCTGTTGTGAGTCTCTGTTGAAGCAATATTCCTTTTTGTTTCCATCCCTGCTATTTTCAAATATGGCCAAGTTACCCTATCCTTACAAAAGAAGAGTTCACTAGACCCTACTATCCCCTCAAGCTATCGTCATATATCTATCCTCTTTCTCAGTCAAATCCCTTTAAATTTTTTTCTCCAATCATAACTTCTACTTTCTCTTTTCTCACTTACCTCGACCTTTTACATTCTGACTTCTAGCCTTATCACTCAATTAAAACTGCTCTCTCCAAAGGACTCAGAATCTTTCTTGGCCAAACTGAATGGCCTTTTCTCAATCTTCATCCTTGACCTTTCTGCACCATTTTTAGCTGTTGGTCGCTCTTTCCTGGATGCTTCTTCCTCTGAGTTTTTATGACACTGCTTTCTCTTGGTTCTCCTCCTATAGGTCTATCCTCCTTTAATTTAGCCATAAATTAAATAAATAAATTTATGGCTAAATAAGAGATAGAGCACATTACAGGATGTAAAATAAGTCATTCTGATTACATTAAATTAAGAAGGTTTTGCACAAAAAAAACCAATGCAGCCAAAATTGGAAGGAAAGTAGAAAACAGGAGTGGTAAGGGAATTAGAGTAAGTTTCCCTGATAGAGTTCTCATTTCTCAAATTTATAAAAGAACTGAGCAAAATTTAGAACAATCTAAGCCATTTCTCAATTGATGAATGGTCAAAGGATAGGATGAGGCAGTTTTTAGATAAAGAAATCAAACCAATCTTAGTCAAATAAAAAAATGCTCTAAATCACTACTGATGAGAGAAATGCAAAATGAAATGTCTCTGAGGTACCACCTCACACCTATCAGATGGGCTAATGTGACAGAAGAGAAAAGTGATAAATGTTGGAGGGGATATGGGAAAATTGGGACACTAATGTACTGTTGATGGAGTTGTGAACTGATTCAACCATTCTGAAGAGCAATAGCCCAAATGCTATCAATGCACATATACATCTATGCACACTTTCCTTTGGAAAAGGAGGTGCCCTTATAGGTAGAGATAAACCTTAATTGGTGAATAATCAATGAAAAGGTGGACATTTAATCAGAAGGTGAGCTAAGGATCTTTAGCTTCTCCTGTTGAGAACATGATTTGATCATGGGACTCCGTTGCCTCCAACAAAATGGACAAAGGAATCCATTTCTACCTAGACCATTTTGGTTGGTTTTTCCTTCATAAGCTGGGTTACCCAAAATATTAATGCAGGATTCCAAAGAGAGGAGCTTATTTCCAAAGGGCAAGAATTCACCTAGATTAGATTCTGTTTGTAAGCTCTTCTAGTTGGGTGGAATCCTGCCCAAGATCCCAAATCATGTTCTGAAAGATTTGGGCAATCTCATCTATCAGCAATATCCTTCAGAGACTGGCTGATTGGCCTACAGAGGCTGGTCTCTAAATGAGGAAATAGAAAGGAAAACCCTCAATACTAATTTAATAATTGGTTATTAAGGTAATAGAAAAATAATCATTTCTCTCAGCACCAAGACTTTTGGAACATCCTGTATTCATCAACGGAAGAAATTGCAGACAGGGCAAGGCTGAGTAACATGATACAAGATTTTTGACTACCATTTACCTTCATGCTTCCTACCAGACTTTTACAACAAATGGCAATGAGCTCTCCAAGTTCCGCTAATGCAGAGGCAAGCAGAAAATATCAATGCAAACATTTGATGTGAGAACTTTTTAAAGATCAGCCTGAAAATGCTTCTGTTAGAAATCCCCTTCTCTGTAGGCAGCAGATGGAAAAATAAACATTCTCTCCTCTGAATAGGCATGAAAGCAACCTGCAAGGGGTGTTTTTCTAGGGAAATTATTGGGGGTTTTTTGGGGCGGGGAGGAGTTGTTTAATGAAGTTGAGCAAAACTGGAATTTTTCTATTAAGAACATCAAATTCAGGCATGGCTGCCACATCACAGCTCTTTGGTCCGAAGCTCTTAGGGACACTTAAGAGCTCATCTTGTTTAAGAGGCACTGTTGTGCATGGTTAGCACCTATAATGAATTGAAGAGACAGTTATGAAGAGAAATATGCAATAATTGCTGTTTTGTTTATCGATTTCTACTCAACAAAGGAATTCTGGCTTGTGAACTACCTTGTAATCACTGAAGATCTTTAGTAGGAAGATATAAGACAATGAATGATCCATTCATGGATCTGGAGGATGGACATGAAGAATCGGTAGGAAATTCACTATTGAAATTCTTTTTAGTTTAAAAATCATAATTTTGAAATATGTTAATCTAGGTATTAACCTTGGATCACGCATGTTGAAAATCTGAGGATTCTTCCATTATTATGTTGTATCAGTTCTCTGCACCTCCTGTGTGGCTAATAAAAAACAGATCACATCGTATCTAGTCATTTTCATTTCCATCTTGTTCTCATCTAAGGGGACAATGAGGATGACTGTTAGTACTTCATATCTCTATCCTATCTTTTCAAGAAGCGTCATAAAGCATTAATAAGAGATGATGATCCATGTAACACCCCTGAGAATGTACTTACATTAATATAGAATAGGGAGCTGGATCTGTAATATGATCATCATAAAGAGCTTCCAGAGGTGAGACTCCTCTGCCAGGGATGTAGTCTTAGAGCTGCCTGGAACAGTTAAGTGACACCCTGAGTCACATAGCCAGTATGTGTCACAGATGATACTTGAACTCATATACTCCAGGTAAAAACTGCAATTTCCTTTATATTACGTCACACTTTTGTATTACATTAAAATAACAATGATTTTATTGAGGGTGTGCATTGCTTAAGAAAGGGAATCTGTTTTTAGAAAATGAATAAACAGTCTGTCCATCCCTACCTCCAAAAGGATCAGGCATTTTTTCCAGCCCAACACAAGCAATGAAAAATATTCATTCAAGTTTCTAAAGTGCTTCAAGATTTACAAAGCACTTTTTTCACAACAAACCTGTAAATAGCAATAATTATAAAGAGCACAATAGTCAACATTTTCATATGTCAGTTACTATGTGCCAGGCACTGTGGTAAGTAAATTACAGGATCCTCAGTTTGTTCTGTTGTCTATGTTATCTATAATATCAGAACCAGCAATCAAGCCCATCTCATGAGTCCAATCCACAGCTTCTGCCAGTACTCCATACTGGGTTTCAGAATGACAAACTATGCCATAATACTACCTTACCAGATTCATAAATAGTGTTAGCCAACATTCATATAGCACTTACTACATTCCAAGAACTAGGCTAAGCCCTTTGCCATCACTGTCTCATTTGACCCTCACCCCATTTTTCAGTTAAGCAAACGGAGGCAGACAGAAGTTAAGTGATTTAAGACTAAGAAGTCTCCATGGCCACATTTGAACTCAGGTCTTCCTGGCTCCAGACTCAGAGCTCTATCCACTGTACCACTTAGCTGCATGGGTCATGGAATGTTAGTGCTGGACAGGACCATGAAAACATCTAATCCATCGCCCCTCCCTCCCCACTTCTCAGACGAGAAAACTAAGGCTCAGAGAGGAGATATTACTTGTTCAAAGCTGTTCAGGTGGTTATACAGGCATGCTGGGCACTTTTGTCTTTATTTTCTAATCTGGTGTACTTTCCATGAGAAAAAGACTGCTTCTCACTAATTGTCTGAACGTGTAACCTTTCCTACTTCCAAATTTTCATGTTAAGAGGTAGATTCTAGTTGCTCAATTCATTAAGTCAGAAGAGCGATTTGAATGGTGGAAATTTTAGGCACCCCTAGAAACCTGATAAGGGAAAGCATTTGAGGGCAGATTTTCTTTTATAACCTCTCAAAGGCCCCTCTTACTATAATAAAAAGGTCTTAGTATCATAAAATTTCAATGCTGTAAGACATCTTAGAGATTATCTAGTCAGGTGTGTGTGTGTGTGTGTGTGTGTGTGTGTGTGTGTGTGTGAGTGTGAGTGTGTGTTTGGCAAGGCAATTGAGATTAAGTAACTTGCCCAGAGTCACAAATCTAAGGTCAAACTTGAACATAGGTCCTCCTGACTCCAGGGCTGGTGCTCTATCCACTGTACCACCTCGTTGTCCTTTTCAATTTTTTTCTGATGGAAAGAATTTAAATTTATTCAGATTGGGGAGAGAGACAACATTATCATAAGGGATAAAGAGAAATCTTGGCAGTCTGGGATATCTAATCCTTAGGTTCTTCTGCCCAATATCCAGACTGTGATCCTTCCACACATTCTTGCGGAGCTTGATGGGGCGTGACCTCAGATCCTGGCTCATCTCCCTCATGACCAGTGCATAGTCACTTATTTTACAGGTGAGAAAATGGAGCCTAGTCCAAAGATTCCATAGGAAGCAAGTTCCGGAGAAAGAAACTTGCTTCTGAGTACCCCATCACCACCTAGACAGCATCCTCAGAACTTGGCTTATGAGTTCCATTTCTCCTTCTATTTAATTCAGACAGAACAAATAAGGGAATTTTTCTCAGCATGCCAGAAAATATATACCTAGTTTTCTTTGATTGGTCAATAGGTATGTTCAATACTAATTTGACACCCCCCTTCATGTTCATCTTTATACAGCACCAAAAAAGAGATATTTTCCTCCAGAGCCCAAGAAGCTCTCTGATCAGACCAATGGTGAGCAACCTGACCTCCTGTGGATTCTAACAATTCCTTTTATTGGGATTTGAGACTTGTGCTGGCATTGAAATTATCCTGCCAGGCTTTATCCTTCCTGTGTCTGTATCTCTGTGACTTTCATGACTACTAATGTCTCAAGGGCACTTTCAAGGCATGGCGGCCATAATATAGGCATTTTTTAACAACCATCGTACCCTTCCCAGGGCCTCTTTCAGGGTTTAAAGAAGGAGCACACACCAAAAGGAGGAGCAAACCCTGAAGTGTCATGAAAAAGTGTCAAGATAATAATGTACATAAAGTGAATTTTTAAAAGCACCACGTAAATGTTTGCTACTTTCATCCTCATTATTTTTGTAGTGCCCCATGAAAGAAAATATTTCACACTTTAGGCTTTTTTCTTTAAGGAAACTACCTTAAGAGAGCCATGCTATCCAACACTATCTCATTTATATTCTGCTTTCTGATTTTTAGCTCCAGAAATTACAAGAAGCTGCTTTCAAAATTGATGTTCAAGTCTAGGATGATTGTACTTTGTATCTTATAAGGTCTCTTTGTAAGGTCTCTTGTTGGTTTGTTAGTCAGTAGCCAAGAGAAAGAGACTACTTTTCCCTTAGAAAATCCTGTGAATATTTATGTAGTGCCTTTAAGCTGTAGGGAATTTAAGAAGCTTAGTAGAACTCTACAAAGTTTTTTTTTTTCTCTAAAGCAGGAAGGCTCCTGTAATTTTCAACTCTAGAAATACGTTGATTTCAAACTTGAAACTGTGTGAGTGCCTGCCATTATACTTTTGGAACTGGACCCAGACATCCTTCTTAGTATTTCTGCAGTAATTGGAAATGGAAGTTTCCATTCACTCAAAGGAGTTTATGCAAAGTTGTCTTGAATAAAATATTGAATGTGACTATTGTCCTTCTGCTAATAAGGACTGAGTGTCTACTCTAGGTCCTTGCTTTTCACTTGTACCTGATATAATCAGTTGAAAAGAAAGTACTGGATTATCAAACATGCCTTACCCTCAAGCTCTCTTTTTCTTTCTTTGAAAGAGTATCCCTAAACTAAAGAAAGTGAGTAAATTTTTTTTCCAGAAAATTTGGGGCTTGTCACTCCCAATTTTGAAGATGTCAAATGGTATCCTTGGATATGAAGGGCACCCATATGTAAAGCTACTATTTGTGTCTTCTTGAAACATTTTGTTTGCAAAGCCTTTGTATTCATCCTTTGTTTGGGGGAAGAGAAAAAGTCTTCCTGAACAAGGATCCAACCGACTTTATTGACTGTAACACATTGTATGGGTTATCTTTGTTCTTTTAAACATATTTAGAAAAAAGTAACCATCAGCCATTATATAAATCACCTTGTGACAGGTTCAGAGCATCTACTCCCTTGGTCCCCTCTCACCACACTATATAATATCTACCCAGGAAAGCTGAGCTAATTAGAGGTGGCTAGCTAGAGGTTAGTCAATAAATAGCTTGGCTTTCCAGCCTGAGTTAATGTAATGCTAGATCAATAGGAACTCTGAAAATTATTTCTTCATTTCCTTCTGTTGCAAGGAAGTTACCCATGAAGGACAGAATGTCTGCTTCCAGTCAAAATTGCAAGACTCTTTTCATTAAACTAAGAGTAACTTGTAAAAGGGCAAACTGGGAGGGAACCAATAGAAAACAGTCCAATCTCAGTACCATTATGATGTCAGATTTTAATTTTGAAAAAGAACATCATCTCTGACAGGCTCACACACTGCCTCGCTTTGGCAAGAAAGGTTTAATATTCTAATCAGAAAGCCTTTTTTTTTCTTACCTGGATCACTTCCACTAGAAATGAAAAGTACCCATCTCCTCACGAAGATTTGATGTAATTTCTGTTTTTACTATGGAGTAAGTTACCTGCTCTTGAACACTTAAGGAGAGCTAGATAATAACTAGTTATGAGGTAGAGTACTCATTCTTGAAGAAGGATATAAAGAAATTCTTTATGCATGCTATGGATGTTTCATACATAGTGGTGTTTTGTTTTTCCATTTTATGATTCTTTCTTGCATCACATCAGAGTTACAATAAAAGTCCTTTTTAGTACTGCTTGTTCCAAAAAAAAAAAAAAAATCCAAAAAATCATCCAAGCTGTTGTGTTTGCTGTGACCTGCTAACAAGAATGGGTTACTGTAAAGCCAGTGAGTCAAGTCCTAAGTGTTGAATAGAGCTCCTTATTGCTAATAACTCCTCTAGCTTATTAAGAGCTCAGAGGGAAATATGATGACTCACTTGATTCTGAGAGCTTGAAGGGAGGAAAGATAAAATGAGATGACTTCAGAATTCCACTATATGATTTGTTCTAAAATGAAATATGATCTGGTTAGAACAATTAAACAGTTTGAGGTCTTCCTTTGAGAACTTCCAATGGAGAAAGATGCCTATACCTTAGCAACAGATTCATGCTCTACTTATTTCTTTGCAACCCTCTTGCAGTTGGTATCACAGGGATATTTCCCCAAGGAAAAGTCAGCTGGAGTCAGAGAGAGTCTTCTATTTATTCATTTATTTATCAGTTTATTCATTCATTTATTTTGTTTTCTTGTTCATTCATTCAATTATTTGTCTATTTACTTAATCATTTCTTCATGCATGTATTAATTCATTCATTTATTTAATTATCCAGCTATCTCTTCAACTATCATTTTATTTATTTATTTACATACTTACTTATTTAGTTGTTTATTTGGGGTCAATAACCACAAAGCTGCAGAATTCCCCAGTCCTCAGCACTCAAGCTCAGTTCCAATGTTTTAGAATTCTTTCATTTTGTTCAAGTTTTCTCCAAATATCTCATAGGGAAGGATCCCAGTGCATCTGATAAAAATAATCCTATAGCTACAATGAGAGTTATTCCTTCTCAATTCACCCTATGTAACTCTAAAGACAAGGAGGGGAAGAAATGAGAAGAGATCCCACTTTGGAGTTAAAGAAATCAGGATTTGACTCTTATGTCTATCTCTTCCTTAAATCCCTAACTGCAATTTTGTCCATGGTTTGCCATGTCCTAGGAAAACATCCCTACCAATAACTGGTGATTTTCTGGAAGGAGTATGGATATGGCCTGCTGTTGGCATAGTATGGTGCTCTAGCAGAATTATTTTGCTTAACCCTCATTGACTTCTTCTGTTCGATATCTCCCTGGCAGGAGATATCTCAAACATCACCTAGAACAGGAGTGGGGCTTTGAGGCCACATGCAGCTCTCTAGGTCCTCAAGTGCAGCCCTTTGACTGAATCTAGACTTCATAGAACAAATCCCCTTAATAAAAGAATTTTTCCTGTAAAGCTTAGCCTCAGTCAAAAGGCTGCACCCAGGGACCTAGAAGGCTACACGTGGCCTCGAGGCTATAGGTTCCCCACCCTTGACCTACAACATTGGGCTTGGAGTCAGCAAGATGTGATGACCCAAAGAACAATTCTCATTGTAGCTAGAGGATTGTTTTTATCAGGTGTACTGGGATCCTTCCCAACGAGAAATTTGGGGAAACCTTGGACAAAATGAAAGAATTCTAAAACATTGGAACTGAACTTGAATGCTGAGGGTTGAGGAATTCTGTAGCTTTTGATGGTATTGACCCCAAACAGACAAACAACTAAATAAATAGGCATCTAAGTAAGTAACTCCCTCAATCAAGCTCAAATACTTATTAGCTGAGGGATCCTGGGCAAGTATCTTCATTTCACTTAGCCTCAGGTTCCTTATCTGTAAAATGAGGATAATGACACTCATCTCACATTATTATTGAGAATAAAAGGAGAATTATATATATATATATATATATATATATATATATATATATATATATGTATGTATGTATGTATGTATGCATAGATATATACAATTGTTTTCCTATATATGTGTATGGATATATATATGTAATAAGCATGTATATGCACATATTTAGCCTTGGGCAAACCTTGAAATGCTATATAAATGATATTGTTAATATTATTATTATTAAACAGCCATACTTCTTCTTTGAAAATAAGCCCAACTTGGAGTAGTGAAGAGGAAGTGTGATGTGATGTAGCAAGAAGAACACTGAACTTAGAGTCAAGAAATATAGGAAGTTCAAGTCTCTCTCTGACACTGACTAGCTGTACCAGGTAAAGTAGCTGGTTACCTAAACTCTCTGAGTGTCAGCTTTTTTATCTGTAAAATGGAGTTGAAGCAGCTAGATGGTGTAGTGGATGGAGCACTAGTTTTGGAATCAGGAAGATTCATCTTTATGAGTTGAAATCTGGCCACAGACACTACTTGTGTGATCCTAGACAAGCCACTTAACCCTGTTTGCCTCAGTTTCCTCATCTGTAATATGAGCTGGAAAAGAAAATGACAAATCACTCCAGTATCTTTGCCAAAAGAAACCCAAATGGGGTCACAGAGAATTGGACATGACTGAAACGACTTGACGATGACAACTACAAATGAAACTAACCATACTGAGAGAAATTATACTTTATTAATAACCAATTATTAAACCAGGATCCAGGCTTCTTCTTCCTCCATTTCCTTCTTTAGGGCCCAGTTTGTGTAGAAGGTCAGTCAGTCTCTGATTAATGAGATTGATCTAATTCTCTGGGAACATACTCCATCATCCACCCAAACAGGAGAATTTACTTCTTTTTAGAGTGTAAATAAAATCTAATCTAGGCAAATTCTTGTACCGCCAAGGTAATATTCACAGCACTGGTGATGACTATGAATAAGCCGGCATAATTCTCAATTGCAAAGTATAAAAGACTCTCCACAGAAAAGGCAGAAGAAAAACATTTATGTAGACACCAGAAAGCCAAATTTCAGAACCAGAAAGCAAAATCTGTCATGGTAGCCAAGAAGTTAATAAACAGGATCCCTTCAGGCCATTCTCAAGCTTCCGCCTCTCTGCTGGGGCCTTCTCACAAGAAAACAAATATTCATTAGCCTGAGTCTTGCTGTGCCTCCCTGCCTGTGTCCTCTCTCCTCTGCCTCAGCCAGGCCCACTCACTTCCTCCCAGTTCTGTTTGTTCATCAAGCTCCTCCTACTACTCTTAGGCTTCCGGGTGATTCATGCAAGTCACATGGGCCTATTAATGACGGGGAAAGATCTTTTCATTTAAATTGCTATTACACTCAGCCCCAAAATCTTTTGTATTCATTACATAGATTGGTGGGGCAATGGGTATCAACAGAATTGTTACAGGGATCACACAAAATAAGCACATAAAACAATATCTTAGGGTTGGACTTGAGCACAAACATTCCATCCCCCCCCCTAACAAATAGGGCCCCAAATCTTGGGGTAAGGGGTGAAGATTTCTTCCTCCATAGCTCCTTTCTGCTGAAATTGAACAAAAAGCTGGCTCTGCCCCAAAGGTTTCCATTCGAGGGGTCATTTCTGTAGCTGGCATCCAGAGCTTGGTCGGCAACAGGTCCGGAGGTGACACATCACAGTCATGGACAAGGGCTGAAGCAATCAGGTATCTGCAAGTGGAGGGTACTAAACCTGCAAAAAACAAATCTGACCAACAATACGAACAGACAAAAAGCCAAAAAAAACCAACGAGACAATAACCAGAACCTGAGTAGGCAAAGGGTCAGCTGTGTTTCTGAAGTACATGAACTCACTATCGTAGTGTCATTCAAAGTAGAATATATGAGTTAAGGGTACAACTTGGTAATCACCCCCTCCTGAAGAAGCAATGGTATTATCTTTCCCATGTGATATAATTTCCACAGCCTTTGGAACATCATCTGGCTTCCATTTTACCCATAATTTAGCTCCCAATTTTATTTTATCAGTAGAACCCAATCCTTCAGTTCCTCTGCTAGTTTTTCAGAAGGAGAGTGAGTTTTCACAAGGGTATTGTTTCACAAAGAATAATAATCACTTGAACAATTCTATTTTTACAAAACTGCATGGGTTCATCACATAAATTTTGGAATATCACAATAATTTCACCTTGATAATTAGAATCTATCACTCCAGCCAATACATGTATTCCTCAAGGTGCAAATCCTGATTTAGGTAATATCTGTCCAAAATGATTCTTAAAGATTCTCATACGTATTCCAGTAGAGATAGCTCTTATTTTTTTCTTATCCAACAAAAAGTCCTCTAAACAACATAAGTCATATCCTGCCAAACCAGGTGTCCCTGGATACAATGTTAGGACATCTAGCCTCACAGTCCAATACTCAACATTTGGGATCTTATGTTTTTGTTGTTTTCTAATTTGCAGATTTGAGGTCATCATTCTGACTAGAGGTATATGTCCTTCCAATCATCTATTATTCAAATTATGTAAAGCAATGAACAAATTATCTTTCCAATGTTGATAAGAATTATTAACTATTTTTTCAATAATCCATTCATTCTTTCAATTAACCCAGACAGATAATATGGAATATAATATATCCATTTTCTGTTGTTTAATACACAGTATCTCTTCCTTTCATTACCTTTGAAATGTGACTCATTGTCACTTTGGAGTTCCATAATATAGACGTATGTTATCTAAAATTTTACAGGTGCTTTTCTGGGTCACATTCTTATAGGGACAAGCTATTAGTATATCAGAATAGGTGTCAGCACAAGTACATATAAATTTACATCCTTTTTCTTGGGGTAGGGGTCCAATATTGTCTATTTGCCAGATTTGGGCTGGTACTTTTCTGCTTGCTATCTCTCCAGTTACTACCTAAGGAACAGTTTGCTCCTTTTCCAACTGATATATGTAACATTCTTCTGCTACTTGTCTTAACAATGAATGAGAGATACAAATACCTTGGTTTTGTGCCCACTGGTATGTGGCCTGGACCCCAAATGGCGAGCCATTTGATGGACCCATTTTGCTGATATTGAAGCATCAGTTGATGTCAGAGTAAGAACAATGTGTTGAATAACAGTTTTTGCTAGTCGATCCAATGTGCATGGTACTCAACTTCTGGAATGGTGAGGGCCGCATTAGCATCTACATGAAAAACTGACAAATTAGCAGGCAAGGACATGTCCCATATGTCTTCCCATAATTCTTTACCTCATTCTTGTTTGCCATGAATTTCCCAATTTTGATTTTTCCACAAGGGCATCCATGTAGTTAACCCATTAGCTACTGCCCTTGAATTGATGAATATATGAAACTGTCCTTCATGTTTTGTTTTGATAGCTTGATGTACTGCCATAAGTTCGGCATATTGAGTACTTCCACCTCTCCCAGTACTTTCCAAAGTCCACCTAGTACATGCATTATAGGCTATTGTTTTCCGATGTCTTTTGTGGCCCAAATATTTGCTGTCCCATCAGTAAACCATATATATTTCTTTTGTTCTTCACTTAATTCATCATATCCCTGGTTCCATTTTACCAAGCCCTGTAACAACTGTTGCTTTGGTTCAGGGAGTATATCATTTCCCTCAGTATCTATGTTTGCTATAGATTCATGTAAAGCAGAAACTCCACTTTTGCCAGTTTTAGATCTATTTTGAATAAGCCATTTCCATTTAATTATGCTCCCTTCCTATGCATGTCTAATTCTATGAGAAACTAAGGTATTCATTACCCAGGTCGTAGCTGAGATTATAGACTTTAATATTAGCTCATGGCCTAAAGTCAGCTGTTCAGTCCCTACCAAAGCCCAATATGCAGCCAACAGCTGCTTTTCAAAAGGTGTGTATTGAATTCCAGATGAATGGAGTTACCTAGACCAAAATCCTAAGTTTACGTTTTGGCTTTGTTGTTTTTGCTATAAACTCCTGTTTGCATATTCATCCTATCCTGTCACTTATAATTTCACCAGGTCATTTTGTATGGGCCATAAATCTAGAGTCATCTGTATACAACCTTTGCTTCTTCTAAAGCTTCACTCTGCTCAGGTCATCAATCAAATGCATATTTTTTCCTAGTAATTTTATATAAGGGTTTCAAAATTTGTCCTAGATGTGGTACGTGATGCCACTTATATCCAAATAATCCTGTTAACTTTTGGGCTTCTTTCTTTGGTGGGGATAAGAAAATCCTGAATCTTTTGTTGGGCTTGTGGGAGAATTTCTCACAGTCCCTGATTCCCTTTTACACCCAAAAACTTTACGGTTTGAGTTGACTCTTGAGTCTTTGCAGGGTTTGTCTTCCACACTTTGCTTTTTATATGCTCAATTAAAAGTGTAAAACTCTTCTCCACTTCTTCTACAGTGTTTCCCTGTATCATAATATCATCTATGTAGTGGGTAAGCTGTACAACGGGTAACTCTAATTCATCAAAATGTTCAGTCACAATCTTATGACAAGTAGTGGGGCTATGCAGATATCCTTGTGGCAAGCACATAAAAGTATTGTCAGCCCTGCCAAGTGAAAGCAAATTGGTCCCATTGTAAAGAAAGCATTCACTAAAGCAGTAACTGTGTACTAAGTTTCATCATATTTCTGGATCTTTTCTATTAAGGTAATGGTATCTGGAACAGTAGCATACAAGGGAGGGGTGACTTTATTCAGTTGTCTATAATCTACTGTCATCCTCCATTGTCTCATCTGACTTTCATGGCCAGAGAGGATTGTTCCATCCAGTGGTTGTAGAGACTAACACTCCTGCCTCAACATATTCCTTTATAGTATTGCTAAGTTCATCTTGCCCACCTGGGGCACAATACTGCTTCAAAAACACTTCAGAAAGCTCAGGTAAAGTAATTGGGTCCATTTTTATCTTATCTACTAAAACTGTATTAATTCCTATCATCCTTACTTACTGCAAATTGGTATCTCTCCTCAGGTAAATTCAAAGTCATACCTCTCAATATAGCTATTCCAATGATGTATTAAGGAATGGGTACAATTACTATAGTATATTCTTTCTTAGGTAATTGTCCAATTTTCATCATTAGTTTGACTTGTCTGGCTGATATTTCAGTTCCTTCCAGTCCTGTGATGGTGATAGGAGTTCCATGTTGAAACTTACCAGGGTTTCCATATATAAGGAAGGCCTCTTCCCAGTATCTATTAATGCCCTGGTTACAGCAAGCAATACATTTTTCCAATATAAGGTCAAATTCACATGGGGTCTGTAATCCTGTCTGTGTGTATTTTTTTAATCTGATCTGGAGCTTGGCCAGCTTCCTATTCTCCCTGAAGGTATGACAAAGTTGGATACAAGGGTTTAGGAGGATCTATGGGGTAGTTCTTACTTCTCTATTTTATCTAGTATCAAGTCCCTTTTCTCAGTACATTCTGTATAGTGCATTAGTTGGAATACCATTTATGCTTCCAAAATCTACCCCTGCTCTCAATAAAACAGTAAACAGTTCTTTTCTTGTCAATTTATTCTGATTTTGAATCCACTGGCTATTTACTCTTCTCTCTCTAGGAATTTTGTTTTACCCGATCCCCTAAATCACTGAATTGTGAAATCTTGTCCAGCACCTCCAAAAGAGGATCCCTTATTTTCCCAATTATTAGAACCAAAATTAAGTGCTTGTAAGTAGGAGGACCTGTCTTCACTATTATATTCCTATTTCAAACTTCAAAGGGGGCTTCATAGCATGCATCTGTGTTTCTGATCATTACAGCAGTCCTCATTATCTCCTCCTTTAACTTTCTTATACTGTCCTTAAGTGAATACCAGGGTCTGTCTCCACTAGGCCACATAGAGTCAGTAGGATACTGCCTACTGCAGCCTTCTGCAGCCAAAGCTAACAGATTAATTGTATCGATACTTCCTCGCATATTGTAATCTCTAAAAGTTTGTGGTACAAAAGGATTCTAATACCTATAAATTTCAAGTAATCCATGCTATCTCTAGATACTCCTCTGGCTCCTTCATCGCTGATTTTCATCATCTAAATATTAACAATTCTCCCATCCTTTGGGTAAACCGACTCAAAATACCTGTGACCTTCTGCTGAGTAAAATCTCCAAATATTACCCTAAACACTGTGTTACCTCCTTGGCTCTCCTGTTTTCCCCTTACTATTTGGCATGCTTCTGCTTGAGAAACTTCTCCCTCTAACATTATTTTACTTCCTTGCTCTAACTTCCTTAAGTCATTGTGGCAACTAGGCTGGGTCTGTACAAAGGTCATATGTGCATTTCTTTTGTCACCCTTTAGCTTTTTCTGAGCTAAAGGAATAGTCTTTTTTTCCACCTGAGAAAACTCCCAGCTGAGAATTTCCATGCAAACTACTTAATTCTTTTTCCATCTGAATTTTTTCCTTAAGCAGCTTGTCTCTGTTTTTACTCATAATATGGTAACCTGTTAATAAAATCTAGCCTCTCCTACTTACTCCTGCTAGTTCTTTCCCTGTTCTAATTGGAATTCCTTGCACTTTTCCAAATCTCTGAGTTCCTCCTCCTATAACTTCCCTTCACAGTTTTCACAGGGTCCAGTGCTTTTAGCCCATTTCCTAGAGAGGGAGGAATATATTAAGTCATCCCAACGTGGGATTTTAGTTTCTTCCTCTAAATCCTTTCTGCCTCCAAATCTGTATCTTGTACCCTGTGAACCTGTTCATGATGCCAAATGTTTCACCATGGCAGTATTCATAGCACTGGTGGTGGCTATGAAAATGCCAGCATAGTTCTCAATTGCAAAGTATAAAAGATTCTCCACATAGAAGGCAGAAGAAAAAACATTTATTTAGGTACCAGAAAACTAAATTCCAGAACCAGAAAATAAAATCTGTCATGGTGACCAAGAAGTAAATAAATATGATAGTGGGCAAAGCCATTCCCAAGCTTCCCCGCCTCTGCTGGGGCCTCTCCCAAGCAAATAAGTACTCATGAGCATGAGCCTGAGCCTTGCCATGCCTGCCTGTCTGCCTGCCTGTGTCCTCTCTTTTCTGCTCTGACCATGCTCACTCACTTCATCCTGGTTCTACTACACCCTTCCTGTTTCCCCTGTTCATCAAGCTCCTCCCACCACTTGTGTCTTAGGCCTCCAGATAATTCAAACGGGTCACATGGGTCTATTAATGAAAGAGAAAGATCTTTCCATTTAAATTGCTATTATAATTCTTTCCTCGAAGTAATGAGCCTCTTTCCTTGTACCCCCCCATTGGATTTTTAGGTGACTCAGCTCATAAAGAAAAAAAAAACAACCAGAGTGGTTTGAGTGGAGATGGAGTCTCTTGTCCAAATTACTGGAAGCAGCCATCTCATGATCAAATTATGTTCTCAGCAGGAGGAGCTGAAGACTCCTAATCTACCACCTCATTAAATGTCCAGCAATTAGGGTTGATTTTCACCTGTCAGAGGCACCTCTTTTTCCAAAAGTATATTAAGGCTTTCAGCTTCTCTATCATTTTGTCTGGTTTTCCAAGGGAAGCTACTGACCATCAATTTATTGTTAACTAGACTATAAATCGAGTATTAGCTCGACAATAAATTGAATGTTAATTATTTATTATATTATATATTTTGATATATAAAATTATATATAATATAAAATATGATTTATAATATATAATATTTCTATAATATGTAATATTATAAAATAATCATATTTTATATAATATATACATAATTTTTAATATGTAAAAATTATATACAATATATAATTGTATTAATTACCCAGAAACTGTCTCTCATACTTTTCATTTGACACAATACTTATAGTAACAAAAAGGGTTTTATGAAAATCAAAAAAGCTAATGCATATTCAGTGTTTTGCAAAGCTTAAACTGAAATATAAAGGTCAGCTACTATTATTTTCTCCCTTTGATTTCAAAAGAGCTAAGAAATGTATCATTTTTCACATGGAGAAGAAAAATCCATATTTTTTTCGTTTCTCCTTATGAGGTTCTGTTGAATGAACTCTGGACTGTAAATCAGGAGAATTGAATTTTAGTATTAGTTCCAATTAACTAGCTGGGTAACTTTGCATGAATCATTTAATCTTTCTGTGCTTCAGTTTCCTCATCTGTAAACACAAGAAGACTTGATGCTTTCTGATCTCTAAGCTTCCTTCCAAGTGACCATGATTTTTCTAACTGTTTTTGGTTGGAGTGTTTCCTCTTTGAATCTAAAAGTTGCAGAGAAAATGGTTGAAGAGGGAATAACTACAACACAGCTATGACAGTTGATCTGGGAACAATACCTGCTGGCCAATAATTTTGACCCTGTTCTGTCAAGGCAACCTGGTCGATTTGTGCCATTGTGGCATGTTTCCATGAAGGCAAAGAGGATGGGGAAGGAGAAATGGAAAGAAACAACCTACTATGTATGTCTATGAAAGGCAATGAGTTATAGTGGATAGAAGGCTAGTAGAATAAAGAAACTGAGTTCAATTTCTACCCTGGACCCTATTGGCTCTATGATCATGGGGAAACCATTCATTTTCCTTGCAGTTCAGATGGCTCCCTAAGACTTTATATCTACTAAGATTGCTTTTTTTCATTCTTAATATGTAATTTATTTATTTTTCAGTTCTTATTCACTTCCATTAGAATTTGAATTCAAAATTTTCTCCCCATCCCTCCCCCCCCACCCCAGGACAGCATGCACCCCATCCACCCCTTCCTCCAGTCTCCCCTCCTTTCTATTACCCACCCTTCTTCCATCTCCTCTATTTTCCTATGGGGCACAATAGATTTCTATACTCCATTGCCTGTATATCTTAATTTCCAGTTGCATGCTAATACAATTTTTAACATTCATTCTTAAAGCTTTGAGTTCCATATTCTCTCCCTACCTCCCCATCTACCCTCATTGAGAAAACAAGCAAATCAATATGGTCATACATGTGTAACAATGCAAAGCACTTCTACAATATTTATGTTGTAAAGAACTAACCACATTTCCTTCTGTCCTATCCTGTCCTTCATTTATTCCATTCTCTGCCTTAACTTGTCCTCCCACAATAGTGTTTGCTTCCGATTATTCCTTTCCCCAATTTTCTGTCTCACACACATATATACACACATACACATATGTACATATACATATCTACACACATGTACACACCTCTACACACATATGTATACACACATGCACACATACATGCATGCACATGCACACACACATATATGTATTTCCTCTAACTACCCTAACATTGAAAAAGGTCTCATTAGTTACAAATAACATCTTTCCAGGTAGGAATGTAAACAGTTCAACTTTAATGAGTTCCTTAAATGTTCTCTTTCCTGTTTATCTTTTCATGTTTCTCTTGATTCTTGTATTTAAAAGTGAAATTTTCTATTCAGCTCTGATCTTTTCAACAAGAATCCTTGGAAGTCCTCTATTTCATTGAAATTCCTTTTTTCCCCTGAAGTATTATATCCAGTTTTTCTGGATAGGTAATTTTGATTTTAATCCTATCTCTTTTGACCTCTGGAATATCATATTTCAAGCCCTTCGATCTCTTAGTGGAGAAGCTACTAAATCCTGTGCTATCCTGATTGCAATTCCACAATACTTGAATTATTTATTTCTGGCTGCTTGTAATATTTTCTCCTTGACTTGAGTACTCTGGAATTTGACTAGAATATTCCTAGGAGTTTTCCTTTGAGGATTTCTTTCAGGAGGTGATCAATGAATTCTTTCCATTTCTATTTTGTCATCTGGTTCTAGAATAACAGGGCAGTTTTTCTTGATAATTTCTTGGAAGATGATATCTAGGTTCTTTTTTTGATCATGGTTTTCAAGTAGGCCAATAATGTTTCAGTTATCTCTGCTGGATCTATTTTCCAGGTCAGTTGTTTTTCCAATGAGATATTTCACATTGTCTTCTATTTTTTTTCATTCTTCTGGTTTTGTTTTATAATTTTTTGGTTCTCATAAAGTCAGTAGTTTTCATCTGCTTCATTCTAATTTTTAAAGAGCTATTTTCTTCAGCGAACTTTTTAATCTCCTTTTCCATTTGGCTAATTCTGCTTTTTAAAGCATTCTTCTCCTTGTTGACTTTTTGGACCTCTTTTGCCATTTCATTTATTCTATTTTTAAAGGTATTATTTTCATCAACATTTTTTTGGTTCTCCAAAGCTGTTGACTCACTTTTCATGATTTTCTTGCATTGCTCTCATTTCTCTTCCCAATTTTTCCTCCACCTCTGTTACTTGATTTTCAAAAGGCTTTTTGAGCCCATCCAAGGCCTGAGACCATTGCATATATTTTTTGGAGGTTTTGGATATAGAAGCCTTGACTTTTATGTCTTCCTCTAATGGTATGCTCTGTTCTTCCTCATCTGAAAGAGTGGAAGAAAATACCTTTTCACCAAGAAAGTAACCTTCTTATTTTTTAACCATCTTATTTTTTTTTCCTTTTTGGGGGGATTTCCCATCCATTTACTTTGTCAAGTGTAGGGTACACTCTGGGGACCTGTAAGTTCTCAATTCCTCCAAGGTGGCACAGTCAAGGGAGAAGAGTTTACTCCTTCCCTGGCCTGTGTTCTGATCTGGTAGCAACCACAAGCACTCTTTTCTGCCCTGGAAGTTTGAGTAGGATTCCCTCTTCAGAACTTCCACCAGTTCTACAAATCTAGTGCTCCTCCTTATCCTAGAACTGCCACTCAGGACTGAGACCCAGATCACTTGCTCAATTCCCCCAGGGTCTTTAGGCTGTGGGCTCCAAAAGTGGATGCTGCTGCTGCAGTGGTTATTGTCCTGAGGCTAGGGCTGGGGCCAAACCTTGCTCCCCTCTCACCCAGGTGAAAGAGCTTTCTCACTCACCTTTGAAACTGTCTTTGGCATTTGTGGGTTGAAAAATCTGGGAACTGCAGCTTCTACCTGTGATTCCATACCCTGAAGCCTTCTCCAGTCCTGTCCTTGCTGAATGGTCCAGGTTGGGCTACACTCCACTCCAAGCCCAGTGCAATAGACCTTTCCTGTCAGCCTTCCAGGCTGTCTTGGGCTAGAAATTTTTTTCACTCTGGCGTTTTGTGGCTTCTACTGTTCTAGAATTTCTTCAGAGTCATTTTTTACAGGTATTTTATAGGCTATGGGGGGAGAGCTAGAGCAGATCCGTCTTTCTACTCTACCATCTTGACTCTGCCCCTCCCATCTACTAAGATTTCAATGGGGTATAATCACCATTAGAGGAAAGTTACCACATTGAAAAGTTCACAGACCTTAGAGATATGTGCCCATCCCACTATCCTTGATAACAGATACTCATGTTCAATAACTTTCAAATATGTCCCCTTTTTGCTTTTCCAAGTAAGGTCATTCTTATGATGACAGATATTTTCTCTTGGGTCTCTGGTGACCACCAGCTTGCCAGGTCTCTTATCCTCCATTCTGAATTGGCCTGTAGGATTCTTTTTTTTTTTAAATTAAATTCACTTATTTGTTTTTAGTTTTCAACATTCACTTCCATAAGATATTTCTCCCCATCTTCCCCTCTCTCAAGATGGCATGTAATTTGATATAAGCTCTACATATACATTCATATTAAACCTATTTTCACATTAGTTATGTTGAAAGAAGAATTAGAACCACAAGAAAAAGAAACAAGCAAAAAACAAAGAAAGAGCAAATAACATGCTTTGATCTGCATTTAGACTCCATAGTTCTTTTTCTTGATATGGACAGCATTTCCCATCATGAATCTTTTGGAGTTGCTTTAGAACACTGCATTGCTAAGAAAAGATATATGTCGAAGTTAGTCATCACACAATGTAGCTATTGTAGAATCTCCAAGTTCTGCTCACTTCACTCAGCATCAGTTCATATAGGTCTTTTTAAGTTTTTCTGATGTCTGCCTGCTCATCATTTCTTATAGCACAATATTATTCCATTACATTCATATGCCACAACTTGTTTAGCCATTCTCCAATCGATGGGTAACCCCTCAATTTCCAATTCTTTGCCACCACAAAAAGAGCTGCTATAATATTTTTGTACATGTGGGTCCTTTTCTCATTTTTATTATCTCTTTGGTAGATAGCCCTAGAAGTAGTTTTGCTGGAAATAGTTCCAAATTGCTCTTTAGAATGGTTGGATCAGTTCACAACTCTACCAGTAAGGCATTAGTGTTCTAATTTTCCCACATCTTCTCCAGCATTCATAATTTTCCTGTTCTGTCATGATAGTCAATCTGATAGATGAGATGTGGTAGCTCAGAGTTGTTTTGATTTTGTTTTGTTTTGATATTCTCTAATCAATAGTGATTTAGAGCATTTTCTCACGTGACTTTAATTCCTTCATTTGAAAATTGTTCATGTACTTTGACTACTTGTCAATTGGGGAATGACCCATATTGACTCAGTTCTCTACATATTTTATAAATGAGGCCTTTATCAGAGACACTGCTTGTAAAAATTATTTCTCAGTTTTCTGCTTCCTGATCTTAGTTGCATTGGCTTTGCTTGTGTAAAAACTTTTCAATTTAATGTAATCAAAATTATCCATTTTGTAGTTCATCATGTTCTCTATCTCTTGTTTGATCATAAATTCTTCTGTTCTCCAAAAATCTGACATGACCTGTAGGATTCTTGTGTTCCCTTGAGGCTGCTGGTCAAGTACATTTTCAAACACAATGTTAACTTTTAGACTTTTACTAATCTCATGCTATGTTGTTTGAAAATCAGAATCATTCAGATTTGTCATAAACAACTGGTAGTTGTCTGTGGTATACAACTGACCAATTATTTGGCTGGATTTAACTGGCTGTTTTTAGAATAAATGATTGGTTATTACTGAATTCAAGCTTTCCCTCCCCCAACCCCTGACTTTTCCCCCACCATTGTGTGTGTGTGTGGGTATAGATACAACCTAAGACTATTGATTCTCCCCTGGTTTTGATTTCCATTTAGGGAACACTCTAACATGAGATTGTTGATTACATTTGCACACTGAATTCACAAAGCCATAACTCTTGCTATAAAAGAGAAACTAAAATAAATGAATTTACATGGACTTATTGCCCTCTTGTGATTGGGGCTGGCTTTAGGCAGAAGTTGTTAAATAAGCCTTTGTTTCACCAAGCCTTCTCATCTTAAAGTGCTCCTCCTTTACTTACTTGGATAAAATTGCCTGTACTCCCATGCTCTCTCTGCTCCCCCTCCCCGAAACCTGATAACAAAATTTACCCTCAAATTCCTCATTCACATTAAGAATTCACAGGAATTTCAAATATTACCATCACAGAAGGCATGCATAGAGTTTTAAGCTCTAGGAGCCATATAGGGTCCTTAAAGATCATTTGACCCAACTCCCCATTTTATAGGATGATACTTTAATAGCCATCAGGTCTTAAGCAAAAAGGATAATAATCAGATGGTAGCATTCCCGGCATTATAACCAGAAGATGGGGGAATTGTTCTAGAAGAGGATCAGTGATACCAGGAGGGTCATATCTTGACTTGCAAGTGAATTGAGGCAGGATTGTGCAAAGCCATCAGTTTCACTCTCTCCTCCAGGGTTATCAGAGAGCAGTGACAAGGTCAGGATGACTGCTGATGGCCCAAGATGCAGTAGGGGGCCCAGGTCTGTTTATCTGAGGCAACACACATTTAGTGATTAACGGCTAGGTAAGAATTGAAGAAAAAGATGGTCCAACCTGACTTAGCAAAAGAAACAGTCTGGGAGGGAAAGACCTTTGGAGTTTCTGGCCAGAACAGACACAATTTTTATTTACACTTACTCTGAGCCATCAAAAGCCAAAAAATGAACAAATGAGGCTTGGGTTGGGACTTATTATTGGCATAGTCAAGTAGCTCCATTTGAATCATAATAGACTTTATCAAAGCCTAGTTTTCCAGACCTATAATTCAAGAAATTATAAATGAAAACTACATGAGACTAAAAAATTGTCTCAGTTTTTCAGAAAAAAAAGATAGAATAGATAAATAAATAAAATGGAGTATTATTTTGGGGAAAGGATCCAAAAGACACACTTTAAGGTAATCCAACTTATGCATAAAACTGACCTTGATCTTTCTTTCCTGTTCTCCCTAACCTCCAAGGTCATACAATTGCAAAACAGCTAATTAAGTTAGCTTTCACTGATTTAATCAGCTAGTAAGCACTTACTGACTCCATTAAAGTCCACACATTTGTATGGAGGTAACCCTAGGTTCTTAGTGGAACACAAGCTCTGATATGTCCTAACAAGCAGGAAAAGTTCTGAGTACTACACTGACCACTGACTCCACAATTATTGTTTGAGGTCCAGTTACTTTAGTTTGGAAATTTATGTCACCAGAGATAAGATCATTAAGCAACGTTTCCTGTTTGAGCACAGTAGCTATTAAAAACACCCAGTAAATAGTTTAGTCTGTATCAGTGGAAAGAAAATGCCTGAAGTATCAAAGTATGGGAAATACTAATTAAGCATATATTAAGAAAAAGAAAATACTAATTAAGCCTTCCACTTGTTGGAAGAATAAAACCACCTCTCTTGCACAGAGATTGAACCTCCTTAGGTCCTCTCTTTCACTGGTGACACTAACCAGCTTAGTCTAATCCAATCTTTCCATCTCCATCTGGGATTATATTATCCCACTGAACAGGAATCTAATATATCAAGTGCAATCACAGTTTGCAAATCTTAAAGTACCCACGCTGCCTAAGTAGTAGGTAACAGACTTTGTCCTTATATTGGTGCTAGCAGTAATCTACAGGAGAAACTGAAACTTTGGCTTTTCTATGGAAAAGAAGGTGCTTTGTCTCTCCATCACAGGCAATGAATGAAGCTATTATATATTCATATGGATAATATGTATAATTATGTTTCCCCTAAGCACCTGTGTCTGGACCACCAAGTTTCAGAGGTCATGAATTGTTTCCAGGATTTGCCTTCATTGATTTGCATTCCTCTGATGACTATGTGTAGTAGTTCAGAGTCAAGTACCCATAAAAACCTATGAGGTGCAAAGTTATTTTCTTTGTTCTTTCAAAACACCTTAAGATTTACTTTTCCGGAATACCTTCCTAATCTTGTTCACTGCTGCCACAAGTCCTCTATTTCCAGGGTTCCTCCATTTCCCTTCCTAACCGTAAGTTTGACTGGAGGATGACACAGCAATTCATGTTTCTCTTTTGCCCTGCTCCCTGAAAATAGAATATATTCCTTTCTGGGGTGGGTTACTGTTTTCAAAAGTCTATGATTACACAAATAGGGAGCTACATGTGGGAATATTTTTTGTTAAGAACTAAAAATATTTAGTGATTTCATGTGTGTTGGAGCTCCCTGGGGGAGGAACTTCCTTTACTTTTATAAATTGGTATCTCTTCTTGGAGGTGGAGCCTGAAAAGATGAGGTGGAAGAGAATAGGGAGAATGTCATAACATAAAGGGAAGTTTATGAACTAAAATGGCTCTAAGAATGAATCTTGAATGTGTGGACTAACCATGTAGAAGTAGGCCTTACTCTTCTTAACTTCCTCCTGCTTTATGACTAATGCTTTTCTGCCAAGTCCTATCCTCAAAAATAGATTGGTTCAAGTGTTTCATCTGGTAGATTCAGTCTGACAAGGTCCTTGTCTTTTAGAACTGTCTTTTCATAACACTACAACCAAGGAGTGGGAATTTGGGACCTGAAACAATCTCCTCTCTCCTACAATTCCTCACCCCATCCCAGTTCTCTAAATCTGTCGATTTTAAGGTCCTCAGGCCCTCTGACTCCCCTCATCCTAAAATCACTGGTGACATATCATGTAAATCCCCATTTCATTCTACTTCCAAGAAAATATTGAGTATCCTCTCTAGCTTATGCCTCCTTAGACTTCAGTCATCTATCACCTTCAATCTCCTCTAGGAATTTCAGTGTTCTGACCCTTGGAAAGTCTCATATTCTTTTCCTAACTACTTATCTTTTCTTTTCTTGGTTGACCTGCCTCAACAAAAACTTCTGTAACTGTACTATAAAAACTGGCTCTGCCCTTCATAATTATGCTACTTTGTCTACATACTGTCCTATACTCCTGTTGGGCCTATGGCCTCCAGTCTATTAGGCTAAGCTTCTCTGGCAAGCTTGCTGACCCAGGATTTTTTCATGCTATAGCCACTTTGAGCTTCTATCCAAACTGAAGATATTGTAGATCCTGATGCTCTTGGAGCCACAGAATTTGAGAACTGGAAAGGGCCTCGGAGGCATCTATCTGCTCTACCCAATACATCAAAGGAATCCCTGCCCACCCCCCCCACCCCCAGCCTGAACATATAGGGCAAGTGGTCATCCAGCCACTGAATGAAGACTTCCCGAGAGGAGGAATCTACCACCTCAAGAGGCAGCCCACTCCACTTCGGACAGCTCCAATGGTTAGAAGGTTCTCCCTGACACCAAATCTAAATTATCCTCTTTTCAATTTGCATCTGTCTCTCCTGGCTCTGTCCTCTAAGGTGGAGAAGGACAGGTCTAATCCCTTCTTCAAATACTTGAAGACAGATGTCATTTTCCCTGAATCATGTCTTCTTTGACCTTAATCCACTCTACAGCAAATCCTCATAAACCATTAACTCAAGGTTCTTCACTGTCCTGTGTCCTGAGTACCTGACTCTGCTTCCTGCTCATTGGTTCTTGTAGGACGGATGATCAATATGACTTGACAGACTGAGCAAGTTCAATGTGAGTCAATAGGACACTGACAGAAAAGCTAATGAAATAATTATCTGTATTGCAAGAGAAATAGCATCCAGAACAAGATCAAGATCATTTAGATAGCTCTGGATGGAGAGAGAAAGAGAGAGAGAGAGAAAGAG
Organism: Potorous gilbertii; assembly: GCA_028658325.1. Lineage (NCBI taxonomy): Eukaryota > Metazoa > Chordata > Mammalia > Diprotodontia > Potoroidae > Potorous > Potorous gilbertii. The sequence goes on from CM053773.1 coordinate 60,086,245, forward strand.
AGAGAGAGAGACAGAGAGAGAGAGACAGAGACAGAGACAGAGAGACAGAGAGAGAGGCAGATAGATGGAAAGTTGGACATAGATATATAGACAGATAGATGACGGGCAGAAAGATAAATAGATAGCATTTCAGTGGTACTCTAGGGTTTATAAACTACTTACAAATATACCACTTTTTCTTCACAACAACGTTGGGAAGTGTGTATTATTATTTTCTTCATTTTATAAATGAAGAAACTGGGGCACAGAGAGGTTAAGTGACTTACCCAGGGTCATATAGGTAACTAATTGTCTGAGGCCAGATTGATTAGAAACAGAATTTATAGGTTCCCATGATGAGTTCATATCATCTGACCAAGAGGCATTACATTTCTGGATACTGACAACTTATGGATATGATTTTTGAGTGATCTCTGGAAGATTCTAGAGAATAGGAAAAGTAACAAAGGATTGAAGAAGCCCCAGTTTGAATGAAAGAAAGAAAAATGATTAAGAGAGGGAGGAAAGAAAAAAAGAAAGAGAAAGAAAATAAAGAGATAAGTTAAAAAAAGAGTGCACTGGACAACCTACAGGTCAGTGAGGCAAAATTCTAGATAGTACCAATAAAGAGATGCTATTGAATATCTAGAAAAGGAAACAGTAGTAATACAGAGCCGGCGTGGTTTCACCAAGAAGAGCTTGTGTCAGGCTAAATCTTTTCTTAACGGGGTTACAAAACTGGTAGATTGTGAAATATTATGGAAATAGAGTATATATGTAGGTAGAGCATCTACTAAAGTCTTGCAAGTTATTCTTGTGGAGAGGGAGAAGTGTTGGTTGAATGGCTAGATCCAGAGTTGTCATTAATGATAAGGATTTAACACTAAAGAGGTCTCTAGTAGACTGCCTGAGGACTCGGCTCTGTTTAACATCTTTATCAGTGACTTGGCATGCTTATCAAATTTTCAAAAGACACGAAGTTGGGAGAGATAGATAACACTGGATGAGAAAGTCAGGACTCAAAAAAATCTTGACAAGCTAGAACATTGAACCCAAATGGCTAAAATGGAATTCAAAAGTCAAAAAAATGGCTCAAAAAGTCAACTTTCCAAATACAAGATGAGAGCAATATCACTAAACAGCATTTTGTCACATAAATATATGGATGTTCGAGCAGAGTGAAACCTTAATATGAGTCAAAAGTCTGATATGGCATTCAAAAGGTTAATGCAATCTTAGACTGTATAGATAAGGAGATAACAAGTCCCTTGTTCATTATCAACCACATCTGAAATCTTATGAATGAATGAATTAATATTACATTGATTCAGTATTTATATGCAAAGTACTATACTTAGCACTGGAGACAAGATTGAAAAAATAAGACAATCTTTACTTTCAAAGGGTTCACATTCTAATGGGGAGACAACACATATTGAAGATTTCAGCTACAACTTAGAAGAAAAGTCCCATGATCCTTAGCAGATGTTAATGCTTATTCTTTAATGCCATTTTCACTGATAACATTCTATCGGATTGTGATTCAACATTGCTAAAGACTTTGCAAGAATTTTCCTTCCTTTGTCTTCGGTGGCTGTAGCTGTACAACCCACAGAAGCAGTTGCCAGGCTGCATCTCTACAGGGATTGTTCCCAAGATGATGACTGTGGATACTGGCTTGGAAGCATTGATCTACCCAAAGCTCTTAAGTTCAGGGACTTAGGTTCTATAAGATGTGAGGAGAAATGGTGATTGAGATGGTGATAGTGGTTTGACTTGCCTTGCCCAATGCTGCTCCATTAAATGAACAATTGCTGTTCATTTAATTAACCAGACAGCTCCTACACATTTAATTAGTTTGATGATGATGATAGTGATGGTGATAATGATGACTAGCACCTATATAGATGCACTTTCAGGTTTGCAGAATGCTTTAAAAATATCATCTCATTTTGTCCTCATAACAGCCCTGGGAAATAAATAGGTGTTTTTCCATTTTCTGGATGAGGAGACTGAGTCAGATAGAGGTTAAGTGAATTTGCCAGCAAGTCAGTGTCTGAGACAGGAAGTCCCTAACACTGGATTTAAATGCAAGTGTTCCTGATTTTAGGTCTAATGCACTATCCACTGTGCCACTTAGTTGCCCTCAAGGGGGATGGGAAGGGGGAAAATCAGACTTGATTTGCATTCTGGATCCTTAGATGTAAAATGGAATAATACCTACCTCTCAGGGTTATTGTGAGGATAAAATGAGTTAATATTTTTAAACTAATGAATGGAAGTTTCAGGAAAATGGATTTTACCTCAGTGAAAGGAAGAACTTTCTAACAACACTCTAAAAACTGAATGGGACGCTTTAGGAGGGGGCTAGTCTCTTCCTTAACAAAAGTCCTAAATTAAAAAGTAGATGATTGTTTATGGGTGAATCTTCAAAGGGAGTTTTCTGTCCAGTGTCATGGGATTGATCCCTGAGTTCCCTTTCAACTTTGTAATTCAGCGATTTTCTGAATATTGGACCAATATTTCTACTCTCACTTACTAACTCCAGGCAGTTTTAGGAATGATGCATGCCTCTGCTGTCATCCTTTCTTCCCAAAGGATTAGTTCATTCAAATTCAAGCTGATAATGAAACATTTCTTAGACTGTGCACATTCACGGAGCATCCTTTCCACTTCATAAGAATGAGCTATGTTTACATTGAATCTTATTCCTGGTGCCTCAGTTTCTCAAACTTGTCAATCAGATGGGCATTTCAGACTTTCTCCCCTTGGCTAGTTTATTCCAAATTCTTTGCTTCCCTTCTTGAAATAAACAAATCTACACCTTTTCAAGAAGCTAACAAATACGCAGTCCAGTCCTAGGGTGTCCTCAGTTGTACTGCTCTTGTGTGTCATGTTCCTGAAATGTAACTTCTATGGTTCAGAAATGGAGTGTTTTGTTGTGGTCGTGTGTTGTTGTGCAGGAAAGCTCTATCTATTATAAAGTGGAAGAGACATTTATGACACATTATGAATCATGAACAACAAGTATAACCTTGCCAGAGCTGGTAAGTTAATGAATCTGCCATGGTATATTGTTTCTAGATGAAGCATTAACATCTCTTGTGCTACTGTTTGCTTTTGACCTGAAACCCAGACATTAGCTCTCAAAGCCAAGTATTCATACAAAACACTTCTGGGTAACAAAGACAAAGCTCCTGGAGTCTTAGGAGAGTCTCTTTCATTAAATTCCAAGAACTCCTCAAAAAGCTTAGTGAGATGGTGTTTTAGAACCAGACTCTGGCCTTATAACTCCTCACCTTCTGCGACTCTTAACTAGGGGGCTAGCAAATGTTTGAGGTTCTTCTGTATTCATAGGGCATCTTTCCTTAACCTGCAGAAAGCCAGTCAGCCTGATCTAACCAACCTTATCTCAAAGGATCTCAGACTTAGGGATGGAAGGAAAGTTAGCGGTCATCTAGTTCTAGGATCCTAGTCCACATCTCTGTTTTTTCATATGGGAAAGGTGACGCCCAGGGAAATTAAGTAACAAACCCAAGGTCACACAGATAGTAAATGACAGAGATAAGATTTGCACCTGGTCCTTCTGATACCAACTTCACTGTCCTCTCCCCATGCCGCCTGTCCTTAGAAAGGGAGGCAATAATATTTCAATGTAACAAAAATATTTTTAAAACTACTTAATCGATAATGAGTAAGTGCCTACTGCATGCCAAATACCGTACTAAGCACCCGAGATAAAATAAAAGGCAAAAGACAATCCTGTGCACAGGAGTTTGTGATCTAAAGGGAGAAACAAGATACAAGTAAACATGTACAAAGTGAAGTGTAAACAAGATAAAAAGGAAATAACTAAGTTATATAATTATATAACAATTAAGAGTCATTATACAATCGCCAACATGAAGGCACTAGGATTAAGAGGGGTTTGTAAAAGGACAGGCTTTTAGTTGGATCTTGAAAGAAGCCAAGGGAAGTCAATAGTATTGTCCAGGAGAGAGAGCATTCCAGGTGGGGAGCACAACCAGAGAAAGTGCCTGGAGTTGAGAAAAGGAACATCTTGATCGCAGAACAGCCAGGAGGCCAGTGTCACTGGATCAAAGAGCATGAGGTTGGGAGTCAGCTGTAAGGAGCCTGAAAAGGTAGGAGGGGACTAGATTATAAAGGGCTTTGAGTGTCAAACAGACCATTTTTGTATTTGATCCTGGAGACAACAGGGAGCCACTGGAGTGTTGTTGAGTGTGTGTGTGTGTGTGTGTGTGAGAGAGAGAGAGAGAGAGAGAGAGAGAGAGAGAGAGAGAAAGAGAGAGAGAGAGAGAGGGAGGGAGAGAGAGAGAGAGATTGAGAGAAGGGGTGACATGAATTGGCCTGCACTTCAGGAAAATCACTTTAGTGGTTGAATGGAGAATGGTTTGGAGTTAGGAGAGACTTGAGGCAGGCAGAGCCTAGCAGCAGGCTATTGTAGTAGCCCAGATGTGAAGTGCTGAGGGCCTTTTCTAGAATGGTGTCAGTGTCAGAGGAAAGAAAGCGGTATATAGGAAAAGATATTGCAGAGGTAAAATCCACAGACCTTGGCAACAGCTTGGATATATGTGGTGAGGAGGAGGAGAAATAGTGAGGTATCAAGGATGACTCCTAAGTTTCAAACCTGAGGCACTGAAAGGATAGTATCGTCCTCTACAGTAATAGGAAAGTATAACAGCAAAGACCCTGACACACATCAGAAGGCCTACTATACAGGTTCTTAGATCAATTTTTCTAAAAAGAAAGCAACATTTGAGGGATCAACAATCTACTTTAATCAAACACATGCATCATTCACTTAGTTTATGGGAAAAAGTCAGCACCCTGAACTTCAAAGAAAATACAGAGAAATGAAAATCAACAGATAGGGCTTCCAACTGTCTGACCATAAGCAATACGTACAGAGTTACCAGAGAGAGAAACACCAACAACTGGGTTTTCAGAACTGGAGGGTTTCTTAGTGGCTGTCCAGAGTCTCATCTGGCCAAACACTTCCAGTGAGTAAGCCCAAAGTAAAACCTCACCTCAGGTATTCATGGAACATGACTATAACAAAATGTGGAAATATGACAATATTAAAGCTATATATAGTCATATGAAAAGTGCTCTAAATCATTGATCAGAGAAACGCCAATTAAAACAACTTTGACATATCTCACACCTATCAGATTGACTAAAGTGATGGAAGGGGAAAATGACCAATGCTGGAAGGGATGTGGAAAAATTGCAATACCCTCAATACGTGCCTCAATAAAAATTTAAAAAAGGTATTGAGGTCTATTAATGGGGCTTGGAGAAGATCTTTAACTCTTCCCTTGACCCACCATTAACCTTAAATTACCATTACCAGAAGGTTAGGGAGGGACAGTTCAGGGGGAAAGATGGCGAGTTCTATTTTTAGAAATATTTAGTTTAAGATATCTACTGGATGTCCAGTTTGAGATGTTTGGTTGAAGATATGATATTGGAGGTCTGCAGAGAGGTTGGGGCAGGAAAGGTAGATTTGAGATTAGCATAGAAGTGGTAATGAAATTTATGGGAGCTGAAAAGATCACTAGTTAAAGTAGTATAGAGAAAAAAGAGAAGAGGGTCAGACCCTTCTGGCTGAGAATCTAGCAAAGCAGACTGAGAAATCAGCCTATAGGCAGAAGTTAAGAAAAGAACAGGAGGAGAAAAAGAGGGTACCTTTTGTAAACTACCTTTTTGAGGAGTTTAGCTACAAAGGGCAGAAGAAATGTAGAATGTTAGTAGGGATGAAAAGATTGAGTGAAGATGGGGGAGATATGGACAGGTTTATAGACAATAGGGAATGAGCAAGTATGCTAAAAAATATTACAAATAAGTGATAGAAAGGGCACAGTATGTTGGAGGAGATAGGATAGAACATGTAGAAGAGTTTTATACATATAATAAAAATCACAATTCTACCTAAACTAATATACTTACTCAGTACCATCCTAATTAAATTACACCCCCAAAATCATTTTATTAAGCCAGAAAAAATAACAAAAATCATTTGAAAGAATACAAGATTAAGAATCTCAAAGAACTCATCAAAAAAAAGAATACAAAGGATAAGGTCTAGCTATATCCATTATTAAACTATATTATAAGGCTATAATTGTCAAAACTACCTGGTACTGGTTAAGAAATAGAATGGTGGATCAGTGGAACAGAGTAGATATACCAATGCACACTTATGAATAATTTTAGTAATCTTGTATTTGAGAAATGTAAATATTTAAGCTTTTGGGATAAGAATTCACTATTTGATTAAAAAAATATTGGGAAAACTGCAAAACAGTCTGGCAGAAACAAGTAGAGACCAATATCTTACACCATTTACCAAGATAAGGTCAAAATGCATACATGAGGGGGCGGAGCCAAGATGGCAGAGTAGAAGGACTCACCTATGCTAGGTCCGAACCCACAGCCCATAGATTTCCTGACAAATTCTGGAACAGTGGAAGCTGCGCAGAAACACAGCGAAGGAGATTTCCATTGCAGAGAGCCCTGAAAAACCGACTGCAAAGGTACCCCGGAGGGGAGCGGAGTCCTGTCCTGCGGAGCGCTCCCCTCCTCCGCCCCAGCCACATGGCACTGAGAGGAGGGAGCAGACCAAAGCAGGAGTCAGGGACCTGAATCTCCAGCAGCTGCGAAGGTCCCTCCACCCACAGACGTACAGGTCAGTGAGAGAGACAGGCTGAGAGGGGAGCAGGGGATCTCCGGGACTCGGACCCCCGGCGGCCGCGGCAGAGGCGAGGCAGAGACAGCTCCGCCAGAGACTCCCGGGGCAGACAGGGGCTCCGCGGTGTCTCCATTGCAAGAGATCTCTGCATAAACCCCCTGAGGGAACTGAGCCTGAGAGGCGGCCCTGCCCCCACCTGAGAACCAGCAGATAAGCTCCCATTGAAGAGCAGTCAGGCCTGCCACCAAAAGCCCTGAGGCTGGGGAGCAGCATTTGAATCCCAGACCCCAAGCACTAGCTTTGTGGACCTAAGCCAGGGGGGTGG
>CM053773.1:60093760-60113799 GCA_028658325.1 Potorous gilbertii
GATTGGTGATATGGGTAATTAGAATGTCCAGTGTATCGGGGAGGGGGGAGGGGACAAATGGGGAGAAAATTTTGGAACCCAAAATCTTGTGAAAATGAATGTAAAAAGTTAAATAAATTTATTTAAAATATGGTAAAAAAAAAAACAAAAACAAAAACAAAATGCATACATGACCTAGACATAAAGAAAGATATCATAAGTAAATTAGAAGAAGATGGAGCATGTTACCTATCAAATTTACGGGTAGGAGAATAATTTATGGATAGAGAACATTGTGAGATGTAAAATGCAGAATTTTGATAACATTAAATTAAAAAGTTTTGTACAAATAAAACCAATGTAGCCTAGATTAGCCAGAAAAATGGGAGATAGAGTGAATTTTAAAGATAATTTCTCAAATAAAGGTGTCGTTTCTCAAATAGAGAACTTCATCAAATTTATAAAACTATGAGTCATTCCCAAATTGATAAATGGTAAAAGAATATGAATAGTCAATTTTTGAAGACTATCAAAGCTATACATAATCATATGAAAAAATGCTCTAAGTCATTATCGATCAGAGAAATGCAAATTTAAAAAACTTTGACATATCTCATACCTATCAGATTGACTAAAATGATAGAAAAGGAAAATGACAAATGTTGGAGTGGATATGAAAAATTGCAATACTAATACACTCTTAGTGGAACTGTGAACTGATCCAGTCATTTTAGAAACCAATCCGGAATTATGCCGAGTTATAAAACTGTATTGACCCTTTGAGCCATCGATGCCACTCTCAGGTCTGTTTCCCAAGTTGATCAGGAAAAAGGAAGAGTAGCTATATGCTCTAAAATGTTTATAGCAGCTCTCTTTGTGGTGGAAAAGAACTGGAAATGGAGGTGATGTCCATCAATTGGAGAATGGCCAACTAAATTGTGATAGATGATTGTGATGGAATACTACTGTGCTACAAGAAATGATGAATAGATTGATATTAGAAAAACATGGAAAGACTTGCATGAAGTAATGAAAAGTGAAATGAGCAGAGTCAAGGGAACATTGTACATAGTAACAGCAATGTTGTTCTAAGGGAAACTGGGAAGCACTAAGCTATTCTGAGTAATAGAAATATTCAAATCAACAACAAAAAACCTGTGAAGCAAGATGCTATCCACCTCCAGAGAAAGAACTAAAAATGAGAGTATGTATTGTATGTTTTCATACACACAATATGTTTATGTATGTGTGTATTATCTGTATCTGTCTATAGATCTCTGACAAATATTGGCCTTCTCTAGTATGGGCTTGGGGGAGAAGGAGATAAGGAAGGAGAGAGATAGCTTGGAACTCTAACTGTAACAGAAAAAAAATTAAGTCACAGGATAATTGTTCAGTACTCTATCTAGCCCCTTTGAGGAGGACTAAGAACTAAAGGAGCTGTGACAGTGTCTGAAAGGGACAATCACCTTTTCCCCTTATCCTAACGGTGAAGGGAGAGATGGAATCTAACTGGTGGTGAGATGTGAACAAGTGCCCTGGGGAGAGAAACAAGAATCCTGGTTAGTTCTTGATACCTTTCACCGCTGAACCACATTTCCCAATACACAGACTTAGCAGCTATTCTATGGAATATATTCTAACGGGGGGGGTCTGGGGATTGGTCAGTTTCACTCCTTCCTCACCCATTACATCTATATAATTAACCTGTGAGAATAGGTCTCAGAATAACTCACAAAAATATAACATCTTTGTTGCGTTATTCTTCTTGAATTCACTTGAGGACCATAGTTGACAACCTTTGTCATTGAAATAGATAGAAGTTGAGTGATTTCCCATCATCACAACAAATAAATGTTGGAGACTAGATGGGAACCCAACTCTTCCTAACTCCAAACTCATCATGATCCACAATGCCATATAGTTTCCTAGAGGATAGATGAAATCCTGCTATAACTCACTTTATTTTACATCAAAATTTCCTCTTGTAAAATTCACTTTGTTGACAAGAAACTATTGCTTTAGAATATGTGGAGGATGAATTATTATTTATGGCATATAACATGCTCATGTTTATGGTTTATCCAGTGATATGCTTAGGTACAGTGTGTGTGTGTGTGATGTTTTCAAATTAAAATTTGTAAGTTTTTATAAAAGATGATCTTTTAGCCTTTTTTTCCTCAGCAAGGACAGTGACTTTTTTCTAAGGTCTGTAGGCTCAAAGATTGAAAATGGGATTGGAGAGAGCAGTCATAGCTATCTGGGGATATTACATGAAATGCACCCTCAAACACTGCTGGGAAAGCTGCCTTGGGTATGCTCCAGGGAAAGGATGGCGCAGTGGCCTGAGAACAAGCTCTCTAAGGTGTGATCATAGCCATCTGGTAGCTTCTTATTTTAACTAGTTATTCTTGCTAACTATTGGAAGATCACTTGTTTTTGTACTGCTAAGGAGTTTCAAGTGCTATAAGCACCCTTCATATTTCACTCCCCTGGGAAGAGCCCTGATTGCCCTGCCCCAGTTACAGCTCTGTGTGAGAGTAGATAGATGATAGTGATATTAGGAAGGATAGCCCAAGACAAGAAAAAAGAAGGAAAAGGGCAAAATCAGGAAGAAATGAAATTAATGAAAAGAAAAAATCCCTGGGGTTTCTGAGTTGATGAAGAATAAGTGAAGAAGAGATGTGTCATTGCAGATGTGGGAAGTCCTTTGATATCCCAAGTTGGAGGTCAGTAGTTTCCTGGAAACATCTTCTCTCCCAACGTCTCATCATCTTTTCATCTAAATAGTAGCTGGCTTCATACCAAATGTAGAACTTGGAGGTTTCTTATTTGATCCTTCCACAAATCTGTAAGAAAAGTACACCATTTATTATCCCTATTTTACAGAAGAGCAAACTGAGGCTGCAGAAAACTAAATTATTTGTCTAGAGTCCTAGATGGAGAAGGATTTGAGCTAATGTTTTCCTGACTCCAAGGCTGATGCTTTATCCACCATGCCACCTTAGTTACCTTTTCTCGGACTCCATTGGTTAATTGACTTTACTCTCCATTTACCCTTGAGAATCTGATTTCAACTTCTCCCTTGCTCTCTTTATACCCCTTATCGCTATCCTCCCTCACTGTGTCTTTCACCTGTTCTCTCACTCTTCTTCTGACCCTGGAGCTGTAGAGATGCTAGCTTACAGCCTGTCCCTTTGCTGATAGTTTTACAGACTTTGTTAATAAAAAAAAACACTTTGCTGACATAAAAGAAAAATACAAACATATCTTTTATGAGACCTGTCCAATTTTACTTTGAAAATCTCATACTTCATTTCAAATACAGTTCAAGCACAAGCCTAAGCACCAAAACAAAGTTTTTGTTACAAAGATTTATTGCTCCATGGATGGAGACTTTTAAGGCTCCGTCTGTTCTATAGGATTTTCCACTTAGTGGAATTTGTTGAAACCAGATCAGCAAAGCTTTGTTACCAAGAGCCATGCACATGAACATGGAAATATCTTGGCTGAACAGAATCCTGTGTTAAATGAGATTCTTAAAGAAGAAGCTTTATTTTTTTAAACCTGTGGTCTTTCCACATAATGCTACAGAAGGTGTTAAAGATAAGTAAGGATGGGGACCGGACCGCTGGGCAAACTAATCAAGAAATTTCTTTTTCTGGAAAATTCTCAAGATGATAGAAACATTTTTTAAAAATCTGTAAATCCAAGTTTAAAAAAAATAAATGACACAGTTCTGGGTATTAAACTACTACTACTCACATCATATGTGCTATGTTATATAGAGGCCAATGTGTACATAGGTCATTGTTCAGTTTTTCCTTAGATGTGGCTCAAATCTGTTTCTCTCTGATATCTGCCAATTGCTTCTAAACCTGATGGTCAAGTATTTCATTAAGACATCTTCCATGTGATATCTTCCAAAGACTACTCTTAGGTCATCTTATCTATGTTTTCTCTCTTTCATGCTACTCTCTTCCCCACCCCAATTCTCCCCTTCCCCCAGTTCTTTTGAGAAAAATCTGGTTGATACTTTAGGATTATATTTAGAGAAGATTCCTGTTCTGCTTTAGGTTGGGCTTTGTGAAGTCCCTTCAATTGCTGAGATTCTCTGGTTCAACTGAGCTTGTGTGACATGGTTCGGAATCCCCTTCACTTTCTTCTGGGTGCCTTCCAGCTTGTATTATTTTTTCATTGGATGAAGATCACCTGATGAAGAATTTTCAATATTTAACACAGATCAGCATCTTCTTGGTGACTTACTCTAGGCCAGAGTCACAACATCCCTATCAGAAGCAGGACTTGAATGCAAGTCTTACTGACTCTGCAGCCTGTTCCCAAGCTATTAAACCATACTACCTCTACCTTTTCAACATTCTTCCAAAAATATGGTTCCCAGAACTAAAAATAATATTATAGATGTGAACTGACAAAGGCAGAATACAACAGGAATATCATCTCCCTGAGGTTGCACAATGGATTGAGCACTGGGGCCAGAGTTAGGAAGATCAGAATTCAAAAGCAGCCTCAGACACTTACTAGCTTTTTGACTCTGGGCTAGTCATTTAAGTGCAGTTTGCCTTAGTTTTGTCAACAGTTTGGCCTCATAGCACCAGTCTCCTAGGGCTGTTATGTGGATTAAATGAGATACTCTTTGTAAAGCACTTAGTATTGTGTTGGGCACATAGCAGGTGCTTAACAAACACTAGTTTCCTTCTCCCACGTTCCCCCCTCTACACCCCACCACTATCGGGACTCACTTTAAAGCAACCTGACTTTGTGTTAGCTTATCAGGTTTCCATGTTGGATTGTTGACTGAAATCTGAAGTTCTCAGCCTCCCTAGATCTTTTTCATATAAACTGCTGTCTAGTCATGTCTTCTTCGTACTGAACTTGTAGGGTTGATTGTTTGCACCTAGGTTCCAAACTTAACATTTATCCCTATTGAGTTTCTTTATAGATTAAACCCATCATCCTAGTCCATTGAAATCTTTTGGGATCTCTGCTGTGGTCTTGGCCAGCTTAGAAGTCTACATTTGTAGTGTCTCTCTTTCAGATGCTCCGAAGGTAAGGTCAAGGGCATTTTTTTCAGGAGAATTTATTTTAATGCAAAAGTGAATATGTGTTATTAGTACCTGGCCACATGCGCTTTTCACAATAATTGCAGAGAGTTTATTGGGCATTTAGGATTCCTGGCTTTGTTGATGTCACTGTTTGCCAGTTTGGTATAAAAGAACCAAATGAGAAAAATATCAACAACAAGGCCATTCTAATCTTCAAGAAACTTGTCATCTGTTTGAAATTTCATTTAAGAGTAATTTGTTCCCCATTCTTCTGGCAAATAGATGAAAAGCATACAGACAATGTTAGACATTGTACTAAAAATCATTTGCTAAAGGTTGTAAAAGGGCTAAAAGAATTCAAATAGTGAAACTTCCCAGAATGCAATTATATCACCAAGCCTTATTTGTGTCATTATTTCTTGCTTCCAAAGAAAGAAAGAAAGAACTTAGTGTACACCACCGTAGGTATTCGAGCTGTCATTTTTGCAATGAAATATCATGAACTGTGTCATGGTATAGAGGCATTTAATTAGAGCAATTTAACACATTGTAACTCACCAATGATTTTGCATTCAGTATTTTGAAACAGCTGAGCTTTGAAAATGGAAAGATTTGTTCACCACTAAATATCAATGGGCCTCTGCAGCTGTGCAGCTCCTCGTATCTGGCTTTGCATATGTAGCGTAATGACTCTTTAGGAACTCAAAAACTATTGAAACAGAAACAGAGAGAAAACCCAACTAACAAGTGGTCTAAATCATCCTTGAAAATAAGCATCAGCTTTCATATCCTAGACTTAAAGAAAAGAAGCCAGTAGTCCTGATGGAAAATGGGTAGTGGACCAGAAAATAATTTAATGCATCCCCATTTATTGCTTTTTTTGTTTAGGTTTTCCAGAACAGTCCTTTCTAAATGATTATATTTCTTTTTTAAAAACCTTATTTTTATTAATATTTTATTGCATTGTGCCTAGAGTTGAGAAGACTTGAATTCAAATCTGATTTCAGACAGTAGCTGTGTGACCATGGGCAAGTCCTTTAACCTCTGTTTACCTCAGTTTCCTGATTGGTAAAATGAGGATATAATAACCGTGCCTACCTCCCAGGGTTGTTGTGGGGATCAAATGAGATAATATTTGTAAAGCACTTAGCACAGTGCCTGGCACCAAAGTAAGTATTGCATGAAAGGCTATTGATCACTATTTTTTTATGTTACCCAAGTTTCCTAACAAATCCCTTTCCCTTTCTGACCCAACCATCTTGCTCCCTTTTCCTGCCCTACCATTTATATTTCTTCTTCTTCTTTTTTTTTTTTTAGTAAGAAACCAATGTTTATTTTCCGTCAGCATTTTTTCCAATTAGACCAGCTAGGGTAAAACTTAAGACCACTCTGTGGTAGTTCCTACCCACTCAGTGGCCTGAGAAGTAGGAGTCGCAGACCAGTCCTCAGTAGCTGTTGAGCATTCCAGTCTTCAGTAGGGAACTGCTGAATGGGCACAGAAGGCACCTATCAGCCACTTCAGGCTGAGTAGCAGTAAACTCTGGGGCAGGTGCAGTCCATTCACCCTGAAACCTCTCCTTTGTCACTGCCTTCTCAGCTGCAGCCTGCTCTTCCTTTTCAATCTCCACTGGATCTCTGTAGAAGTAAAGATCAGGCATAATCTCCCATGGGTATTCACGGGAGATGGTGCCACACATACGTTGGACTTCACGGGCCAGCATCTACCACATCAGACCCACTGAATGAGCTCCCTTGTTATTACATTGAATGGCAATGTCCACATAGCACAGTACGGAGTCTGTGTTGCACAGTGCAATGGCTGGAAGGTTAACATATGATGCTTCAGTCAGAGGCTGATGATCTGCCCGAGGATCAGTGAGCACCAAGAGGCGGGGCTCCCTGAAAGCTACCTGGATCTGGTTAGTGAAGGTGCCCGGTGTGAAACGTCCAGCAATACGTACAGTGCCAGTAGCAACACCAAATTTCAGAACAACCCACTGGCCAGTGTTTCTGGATGAGATGACACTAGCATCAGCTGGGTTTTCAATGGCAACAATGGCATGAGCTGCCAGCAGAAGCTTTTCCCAAGTTCTCTTCAAGTTAGTGATGTAGATGCCATTGCTCTTTCTTTTGTAGGTGTTCCATCTGGAAGTCCAAATTGGTGCCACCCAAATGGGTTCCTGAAGCAAGGAATTTGAGGACATCCTCCTCCTTCATCTGCAAGACATCTAGGGCTCCGGACACCGTGAAAGTTTCCCATCATTTATATTTCTTGAAAAAATAAAAAAAGAGAGCAGCTTAAAATTACATCAAAAATGTTTGATTGCGTATTCAATATTCCACATCCCTAGTCCCTTACCTCTGGGGAAAAAAAAGATGGGGGAGGATTAGGTACATTTTCTCTGCTCTTTTCTAGCACTAAGCTTGGCCATAACTACATCATTTTTTGTGTCTGTTTACACTGTTCTAGTCATTTTGCATATTGGTCTGCTTATTTCACTCTGCATCAGTTTATGTCTTCCCTCTCTGAAAGTATAATTTTTATCATTTCATGGGAGGCAGCAACATTACACTACCTTCATATCCCATGATTTATTTACTGTTCCCCCAATCAGTGGCTTCTACTTTGTTTGTTGTTATTTGCTACCCAAAAAAGTGCTGCTATAAATATTTTTAGTATATGTTAGTCCTTATCTTTCTACAGTGCTGACCATGACTACTTTCATAATCTTTTCTTTTTCCTTGGCTTCTGTGATACCACACTCTTAAGTTTCCCTCCCACCTCTCTAAGGCTTTTTCTCTTTCATCTTTGCATCTTTGGGACTCTTGTCTTCTCCCTTCTTTGACCATCTTTCACATTGATATCAGATCAATCTTCCTAATGCATAGTTACAAACATCTATTTCTATGGTTGGAAACTTTCAAAGACTCCTTTTTGTCTACTCAATAAGATCCATTTTCCCTACTAGACTATAGACTCCTTGAGATCAATGACCTTTGTCTTTTTTATCCTGTTATGTTCTTCTGTGAGACCTGTGATCCTTAGGCTGTCTCTGAGCATCCTGGATATGAGTTTGGTATATTTTGATTGGATAGTGAGTGTATCTTCTTTTAATGTAATTTTTTGTTTATTTCTATTCTTCTAGATTATCCTTCACTTCTGTGTGAAGAACACATTCCCAATTAATTGTTCTCTCTTTTGTTTTTTTTGGTGAGGCTTGCCACTGTAGATTCCAATTTTATTATTCGGCTTATTATTTTTGTTGTTCAGGCTATAAATCTCGTTCTTATCCTTAAAAATTCTTCTTTCGACTACTCAGGAACAGTGTGCCGTGTTTCTATGTTCTTTTCAAATTCTATGGGGTCCTCTATCTCATTAAGTATTAGATCATTTTCCTTTGCTTTGCAGTGTTTATTCATAAATTCATTTACTAGATCTGGAGAGCATATTTCTTCCTGTTTTTACTGTTTTTCCTCTCAACTTACCTGTTTATGTTCAAAGTCTTTGAGTTTTCTTTTTCCTGAACTCTCTGGTAATTTCAGCCTCTCTACCCACTTATTTTCCCTATCATTCACTTTCTGACTCCCTCCCCTTTGACTGGGGGGATGGGATCTGGATCTCAAAACATCTCAGGATCCTCTCACACTTGGTAATTCACAGTTTTGCAGTCTAAATTCTGACTCAACTGAATTTTGAGTGGTCAGAATTGGTCCTAAGTGGATACTGCTCTATCCCTCAGGTTTTGTGGAGTGCTGCACACTCCTACATTGGTAGTTCAGAGCTATGCAGTGATGGTGCTACGTGGTTGTTTACCCAACTGCAAGCTCTGCTTGTACTACATACAGAATTATTTGCCTTGGTACTGATAGTTCACAGCTCTGCAATGCTGATGCTGTAGTACTGGTGTTGTGGTCCCTGGAAAGGTTTTGCTTCTTAGAGGCTGTGGCTACCTGGCTGGCTGTCATAGCCAGGGCATATTTCTGCAGCCTGGAGGTGCAAACTCCAAAGCACTAGAGGGAAGAAGGGCTACTGGGTGCAAAGATGGGGTTTGTTGTAAGCCTTTGTAGTGTCTGCTGGTGGCATGGAAGTATAATGTTAATAGAATAGGAAGATCTTCCTCACACATGGAGCCTGTGATCACATAGAGCCTGAGGTCACATAGAGCTCAGACTGGGAGGAATTTGCCTAAGGAGAAGAGAGAGAGAGAGAGAGAGAGAGAGAAAGAGAGAGAGAGAGAGAGCACAAGCAGAGAATGAGAACAGGCAGAGCAGAGAGAGAGAGAAGTAAACTGTGAGTGGGTGCAGAGGGGAATTTGTCTAGGGGAACTTGTTTTTGCAGGGAGACCTGACAGAAAGAAGGTTTAAAATGTCAGTGATCCCTGGATTAGTGATAAGCACCCTGTTAAATCTTACCTCCTGGTATTCTAATGATGTCTCCAATAAATATGTTGGTTTTTCCTTTGAGGAAGAGAGCTTATTGTATTTTGCGAATTTGCCCTGGAAATATACATGCATATTCATAGCAGCTGCTATGGGTATCACATTGGCATTACAGGGAGGTGGGGGATGGCTACTATATGAGATATTCAGGATCAGTAATCATCAATTCCTGGCCTTGATTGCTTTTTTAAAATCTTCTTTCGGATTTTGTGTGTTTTAGACCATGGCGACAGCTGATGTTGCCTCATCTTTGGTGTATAATTTCTGTTTTAGAGAGATTCAAGAAGTCATGGGATCCAGAGAAAATGTCTAGCCCTCCACCTTATGGCTCACATGTCCCAAAAGTCCAAGACAAACCTTTTTCTAAAACTTGACCTTTATCTTTTTACACTGTATTGTCTAGCACAATACCATGCACTTGACTAGAGTTTAATTTTTGTTGAACTTGAATCAATGTGAATAGGGTATTTGTACGATAATTTCATTCATATGTTCATTCAATAAACATTCATTAAGTGCCAAGTATGTTCCAGATACCATGCCAGATGCTGAGAACAGAAAGATAAAAACCAAACAGTTCTTGCTTTCAAGAAGTTTACATTCCTTTAAGGGAAGCAAGCATATAGCAAAGTAAATGGAAAATAGACAAAAGGGATGGGGAGTAAGAAATGGGCATTACTGTTACAGACTCAATAATTTGAAAGATATTTAGAAAATATCTCATCTAAGCTATACTTGGTCAAGAATCCTCCCTACAAAAGTCCTGCACAAGGGGCAGTCTAGCCTCTGCTGGAAGATCACAGTGATGTCATACCACACTGGCTCTAAGACACCGTGAAATAGAAAACGATCTTTGGTATGCTATGAAGTGAGGCAGGAAGACCAAACTTGTCTCACAATAACTCCCTCCCTTCCTCCTGGTACTGTAATTCTAATCACAGACGTAGAATCTTCAAGTTGGAAGAAATTTCAAAAGCAAACTAGTCCAAACTGTCATTTTATTGACTAGAATAAGAATCAAAAAGAGGAGTGATTTATCTAAGGTCACACAGGTAGTAATCACCAGAGGCAGAAATTGAATTCAGATCCTCCCATTCCAAATTCATGCTTTTTCTACTGAATCACAATGGGTATCTGTATCTAACTAGAATTCAGCATCCCAATGGAATTTTATTGGGATTTTGGATGGATTAGGACAAATCCTCCATTCAGAAACCCTTCACACACACACACCCACACACACACACACACACACACACTCTCTCTCTCTCTCTTTCTCTCTTTTTCCTTGTCTCTCTCTCTGTCTTTCCTTCTCACTATTTCTGTGTCTCTGTCTCTATCTTTCCCCCTTCCCCATTATTCTCCTACGTTATCTTTTGATAATGTCCACTAGCTAAATATTCATTATGTTTAGTCTCTTTTACTGCTACTTTGGACAAATCACTTGACTTCCCTAAGCCTCAGGTACTTTGTCTGCAAAATGAAGGAATTGGAATTTAATGACTTTTAAAGTCCATTCTAGTTCTATTTTCCTAATATATTATTTTTTCCTATGAGTTTCTTTTTCCCATTACCTACCCCATCTTCAGAATGTTGAGTCTGGATCTCTTGCAATGCTCTATCCTTTGCTAATTCTCTCACTCATGAGAGTTCCCTTTAAATTAAAGCCAGTCTTTTCTAAGAAAGAGAGAGATGAATGAAGGGAGGGATGAAAACCTGGTCTATTTCTGGTTGAGAAGGAAGCATTTAGTTCCTTCCACAGACCATTAATATTTCATTTTTCAGATGAAAATTGAACTGCACTTCTATATGAGTTAGCCGTCCTCTTCCTTCCCTTTTTCATCTAGTCCTGGTGGAGAATGATGATAATGTAGAATGATACTCTGGCACCCTGGGATGAACCAGCGCATTACCAACATCTTCACATTTTAATGTGACAGAAATTCTGAGGAGTTAAGAAACAGGTGAAAATAGACCATTCAAGTATTCACTCGTTTTAGCAAAACTGTGGCATTGGTTCTTAGGCATTGTTTGGGTTCCCATGCTGATAATTTTTAAAAATTATAACAAATAATGGAATCCCATGTGCTTGCTACATAAAACTGTGAGAGAAAAGCGTAAGACATATTGCAAGTTTCTATAGCAAGCCCCACATGAGACAAATATGCAGATTAAGCTCCCATTTTTTAGCTTAGAAGACTTCGATCCTATAACCTTCATACATATTTAACTTGAGTTTACTTTAATTGATTACAAAATATCTTCAACCTCATTTAACTTGCCTCTGTTGTGCCAAGAACATAAAACGAGAGTTGAGACTAGATGCAAAGTGACTGTAAAATGGGTTTTTAAAAAAGCTGGAAGAGTGCAATATTCATTCTAGTTATGGTTATCAAAGAAGCATCTGGAACACTGTAATAGTTATTATTTATCATGTGGAAGGCACAAGAGGGATACACCTACTGAAGTAGTGCCATGATTTTGTGTTAGCCTGGGCTAGTAAAAGAGTTTCTAGGAAGTTCTAACTCCCTCTTAATTCACCTCACCCTTACATGGGTTACATTACTCCTTTCCAGTCATTCCCTTGCATCCTCCCCTCTGGAGAAATGGTTTTCCTTTCAAATGTGCCTCAGAAAAAAATTGGAAGCTCAAGTGGCCAAGGCCCCACTTCTTACAATGGTACCAGTTTATCACAGCCTCCCTCAGCAAAAGCTGTTGACTTGTTTGTGTAGAAACAACAGGATCTCTCTCTCTCTCTCTCTCTCTCTCTCTCTCTCTCTCTCTCTCTCTCTCTATGTTCTAGAAAATTATTTTTTAAAGTGAATCAATAATCCTCTTTCATTTGCTCTGACTCCCCAGAAAAGAACTATCCTGGCAAATATGCTGCAGTTGTAAAATTGATCCTATTCCGCCCTCCACCAACATTGCCCTGTTTTCTCTTTGTACTGAATTTTGGGTAATCTCTCACACACACACATCAGCAAGGTGATGGGTAAGTACATTTATCATAGTTAAATGACAAATAGAAAGATAAATACACTTTTCAGAAATGGAAATTGGGGGAAAGGGTAAACACTTCTGAGAAAGAAATGGGAGGAAAAAAACGGAGGTGGGAAGTGAGGTTTCCCCAGTCCTGTTCTGAGCCATTAAGGACAGTTCCAACAATCCCACATCAACTCCATTTCTCTTATGCATACTTGGATCACACTATCCCTGTCTTATAGATAAGTGTTGAGGAGCTTGTCAGTGACAGTATACCTTCATGGTCCATTGAACTATTTTCTTTCCCCCCTTCCTCTTACCAATCTCTTTCCTCTTTCAAACTTCTCCTTTTCTGTTGAAAGTGCCCCAGGTTCATAACTTTGGAATTACCAACTCCTCACTATCTCTCATACCCTATTTATCTGATCAGTTGCCAAATCTTGACATTTTTACCTCTACCACATCTCTTCCTTCCGACCCTCCTCTCTACTCATATGGCAACTACCTTATTTCAAGATCACATTGTCACTTCACTCAATTATTAAAACAACCTTCTAACTGATCTCCTTGTCTCAAGTCTCCCTCTACTCCAATCCATCCGAGATGTGGTTGCAAAGAAGTTTTCTTAAGTGCAGATCAGACTATGTCACTCAAAAACTCCTAGCAGCATCTATTACCTTTAAGGATAAAATAGCAACTCCATTATCTAGCTTTTGAATTCTTTATAATCTGGCCTCAATCTTCCAATCTCATTGAACATTAATCTCTTGCCTGCACTCTGTGATCCACCAAACTGTTCTCCTTTCCTCACATATAACATTCCATCTGTCCTCTCGATGTTTTTTCTTTGACTGTTCCCCATGCCTAGAATGTACACCCTCATCTCTTCTATCTTATGGGATACCTCTTGTCCTTCCAGGCACACACAGCTGAAGCTTCCCCTTTCTACATTCTTGATTACTTTACTTCTGCTAGTGCCATCCCTTCCAAACTGTTTCATATTTGACTACTCAATATATATTTATATTATTCTGTATATACTTATATAAATATTTGTTATCTCCTCCATTAAAAAACAAGGTTTTGGGAAAAGAAATAGTTTCAATCTTTTAATAAATTTCTTGCCTAGCACAGTGACTGGAACATAGTAGGTACTTATTAAATGCTATGATATTATCATACAGTTTTTTTTAAGACCTTAGAGAAAACACCAAGTTATTTATGACTGCTACTATTACTACTACCAGATGACATCTTCTATAATGAAGAACTCCAAAATGCCTCTATTGAACCATAGTCTGCTATTATTCCATCTCTCCTCACTGGGTTTTTGTGACTTTGCTGTCTCTTGGCTCTCCTCCTGTCTGTCTCTTACTGTTCCTTCTCAATCTGCTGTGCTGCATCATTCAGATGTAATTGTGGTATACTTCAAGTCATCATCCTGGACCTTCTTATTTTTCTATCGTCTTTCTCTCTTAAGTACCTCATAAACTCTTATGGGTTCAGTTATGCTCTCGGCAGACAACTATTTGACCTATGTATTCAAACCTCACCTGCCTTCTGAGTTCCAGTCCAAACATGTCAAAGATAGAAGTCATTATATTTTGCCTAAATTTCACTATTGTTCTGACATTTCTATTTTTGTTGAGTGTACCACCATTCTTTTAGTCACCCAGTTTGAAAATCTTGAAGTCATTCTGAACTTTTTCCTTTCCTTCATGCCCATATTGAATGAGTTGCAAAATTTTATTGATTCTAACTCCATATCTCTCTCTCATTCATTCCCTTGGCCACAATCTTAGTTCAGACCATATATCCTCTTGACTACACTTCCAATTATTCTCTCTAACTTAAGTTTCTCTCCTCTCCAAATGATCTTCCACATAGCTGCCTAATTGAGAATCCCTAAGAATCCCTTTGACCAGTCAAAAATGAGTCAGGTAACAAACATTTTAAAGTATCTACCAAGCACCAGATCTTGTGCTCACAAAGCTACAGTTGTATAGTTGTTACAGTTTTTCAGTTGTGTCTGACTCTTTGTGGGTTTTCTTTGACTGTTCCCCATGCCTAAAATGTACTCCCTCATCTCTTCTATCTTATGGGATACCTCTTGCCCTTCCAGGCACATACAGCTGACTCGTTTGGGGTTCTCTTTGCAAAGATGTTGGAGTGGATTGCCATTTCCTTTTCCAGCTCATTTCCCAGATGAGGAAACAGAGGCAAATCCTTCCCAGGATCAAACAGCTAGTAAATGTCTGAGACTGGATTTGAATTCAGGAAGATGAGCTTTCTTGACCACTAAGCCTGGCACTATATCCACTGTGCCATCTAATTGCCTTTAGAATAAATTATAATCTCCTCTATTTGGTGTTTAAAACCTTCACAGTCTGGCTTGCCAATTGGACCAAACCAACCTCTAACATGTGAATGGCTAGAGTCAGACTGAGCAGGTTAGAGACAGAAGACTCAGGATACAAACAGAAGTTAAATTTTAAAGTGAGGGCAATGACTTGCAAGCAAGGAGATAAATTAGACATATGTGCCAGTGTGACGCCTCTAGTGGAGGAGACCCAAGGCAGTTTGGCAAGATCTCAGCACTCATACCAATAACTGTGTAGTGAGCTGTAGCCCTGATGAGAGGTAACAGCAACAGTGAGATAAGCTAGATTCATAGCAGGGCTTCATGACCGGAACATGGGTATTTTTCTGGTGCTTGTCTAACTTCAGAGCACACCTGGTGCTGGTCAAAGCAATACAATGATTATATGGTTTTGCCAGAGCCAGAGCTCATCCAGTGGAAGGTGCAAAGGATTGTTGTTATGCCAAGCTTAGGGCACAGCTTGTTTGCCAGGTCTTACCTCTAAAAAACAAGGTATCTCCTTTCATCTCAACAGGCTCATTCACTGCTCCATATTGTTTTTAATAAGAAGGAAAGAAATAAGTATTTATCAAGTGCCTACTATGTGCCTACACTATGCTAAGCATTACACAGTCTGATCCTCACAACAGCATATATCATTCACCTTCATATACTCTGTGATCCAGTCAAATTAGACTCTTTGCTAGCCTTCATATACAACAATCTATCTTCCACCTCTGTGCTCCTGTACAGGCTGTTCTCTGTAGCTGAAATGCATTCTTCTCTTGTCTCTATTTTATATAATCTCTAGCTTCCTTCAAAGTTTAGCTCCAATGGCACTTCCTACATGAGACCTTTCCTGATCCTCTCCCCCTCAGCAGCAGTTTATTTTATTTGAATGTATTTTGAATTTACTTCTATGTGTACTTGCCTTTGACATTTATATGTGTGCCTTCTCTTACATATATTGATTGTGGGACTCTGATGTACTTTGCCACCATTTCTCAGCTGTTCTCTCCTGGCAGTTTCCTTAGTACCTGGGGCCTCCTCATCCCTCAGCCTAATTGGCTCCCTTTTCCCAGTGATAAGTTCCTCCTGGAGTCTTTATTTTAGGGAGAGGTCCAAGTCAATCATGCTTCATTGTTGAATTTTTTTCAATTGTGTCCAACTTATTGCAACCCCATTTGGGGCTTTTTTGGTAAAGATACTAGGGTGATTTGCCATTTTCTCCTCCAGCTCTTTTTACAGATGAGGCAACTGAGACAAACAAGGCTAAATGACTTTCCCAGAGTCACACAACTTGATGAAGTTATGTTTCATTGCTCTCCTAACTCTCCTTTTGACTATCCTAACTTTGCCACCACGCTCTTTCAAAGGTACCTTCCCCCCTGTTTGTTCTGTAAACTTGAGATCAGGGACTATTTCATTTTTGTCTCTGTATCCCAGCATATACCATAGTGCCTGGTAAATAGTAAGCTCTTCATAAATCCTTGCTTATTGATTAAAATTTGTATCCTCTTCAGCACTTAACATAATGGTCTGCATATAGTAGGTGCTTAATAGAGTTGTGTTGATTTGCTGACTTGTTGAGATGTGTCTTTGTTCCACGCTAATTCTTATTCCTCCCTTACAGTAAATAACTGGCCAAAGTCTGTTATTACCCTTCCCCCCTCTTCTGATCAATAGGCCATCCATATTTTATTGGCATCTTCTTCTACAAGATGAATTTTTTCCAAACTGCTGCACTGATTTTTTCTGAGTTTTATTTTAGACTTTCTGTTTCTTAAAGGAGTTTCGTTAAATGAGTGAGCCAAGACTTTATGAACATTTTAAATTATTTAGAGATAAAACATATTTAAACCAGTCACAATGGTATCCTTTGCTATGTTTCATCAGTCATCCGAAGCCCTAGCTTCAACAAAGTACTGTGCTGATTACAAGAAACCAGCCCCTTCCTTTTAGAAACTTCGAATTTGTTGCTCCAATTGTCAAGGCTGCTCCAGGATGCAGTTGGTCTTGCTCTTAGAATCCAGACCTCATGAGTTCTCCGACTTCTGGAGTAGAAAAAATGATTTGGAGCTGGACGTTACTAAGAGAACTTAAAAGTTGCTTAGACCAGCTCTTTGAGTTGTCATTTTGGTGATTAATCATGTCCAGTTCTTTGTGATCCTATTTGGAGTTTTCTTGGCAAAGATACTGGAATGGTGTTGCATTTCCTTCTCCAGTTCATTTTACAGATGAGGAAACTGAGGCAAACAGGGTTCAGTGACTTGTCTGGGATCATACAGCTAGGAAGTATCTGAGGCCACATTTGAACTCAGGTCCTCCTGACTCTGGTCACAGCACTCTATCCATGGTATTTACCTAGTTGCCCCTAGTCTAACTCAACCCTGTTGCAATATTGAAAATAAAAACACTGATGCTGAGGGAGGTTGGGCCTTGTCTCTAATCAATCAGGAAGCAAGTAGCAGGTATATTTCAAACCTATGTCCTTAGACTCCAGATCTGGAACTCTATCCATTATGCCATGCTGCCTCTTAACTGGAAAGTAGTCAAACACAACAAAACAAAATAATTCTGGAATCATAGATTTGAAGACATCTTCTAGTCTAGCATATTATTTAAGAATAATGGAACTGAAGTCCAGAGATCTACTCCCCAAGTTCATATGGGTAAGTTAGCATGGCTATAATACAAACTCAAGTCTTTTTTTCTGCAAATCCTCTCTTATGGCAACAAACCATCCCCTAGCAATATCTGCCATATAAATCTGAATATAGCTGCAGTACAAGAAGCTCTAGCAGCAGAGGGAACCTGGAATCATTTGAAGCCTGGGCAAAAGATCAAAGGCAGCCAGGGAAGGGGTGCAGATTGTCCCTAAACATTAGGACTGAAAAGATCATTGAAATGAATGAGTCCATTTGGAAATTATTCCTTTTGAATGAGTTCAGTCCTGCTTTGGACAAGATCTTGGATCTAGAGATGAAAGGTACCTTAATGGCCCTTTTTTAAAGATGAGAAAACTAAGGCTGCAGGCAGATGACTTGTTCAAGGTCACAGGGGACCATGTCCGGTCTGCGGAGCCATACCTGACACTCCACCATTCCTATCTGGATCTCATTATTTCCAAATATAGATTCTCCAACACATTTCTTGCCTCTGGTCTCATATTGCTGATTCAGGAAAGGTGCTGACCTGCATTGATAAAGGGAATTTCCTCACCTGGGAGTTACTTACATCAGTGAAAATACAGGTTCAGGTCCAGTCCCCAGCCCTTTGACTTGACTTTTTTGTTGATGTTGTGAATGCCCCACCCCCAGAGCAATGATTCTCTCTGTCTCTCTGTCTCTCTCTCTCTCTCTCTCTCTCTCTGTCTCTGTCTCTCTCTCTCTGTCTCTGTCTCTCTCTGTCTCTCTGTCTCTCTCTCTCTCTCTCTCTCTCTCTCACACACACACACACACACACACACACACACACACACACACACACTGAGCACATTGATGTTTGGAGAGGACATTTGAGTATAAGCTCAAGTAACTCTTTGCCTCTCCTATACACCCTCAGTAAAGGTGATGATAAATAGGATCTACCACTTTTTTCTGAGCTATCGCCTCTGAACATGTCATCCTGACTTCACCCTACTCCTCTGGAGCTTTTAGTCACAGACCACTCTCCCTAACTATCTCTTCCCTTGGACTTGCCCTGAGGATGTGTCAGGAGAAATAATTCTAGTGATCAGAAATAAACAAAACAACTGCTCAAGATATCCAAAGACCCAACAATTATGCTGAATATACACATGGAGGAGGGAAAGGAATCCTGGGTTTGGGATCCAAGGACCTCATTTCATAGTCTAGCTTTGCTACTTAAGATTTTTCTGGTTTTAGAGAAATCACAGTCTCTTGAGTTTTAGCTTCATCATCTGTAAAATGAGAAGCTTGGACTAGATCATGTCTAAAGATCCTTTCAGCTCTAAATCCTCTGTGACTGATCAGCTTGTCAAATGGTTGTTAGTCATGTCAATAAAAGGAAAAGCTGAGGGGAGAAGCAATGACAGAGAAATGGAGACTAGAATGACTCTGAAACCTGGAATGTGGAGCTGGAGAAGGGCAATAGAAATCTTTGTTGTCCCTTGAAAGTCCTTGGATTCATAAGGCACCTTTACTGAGGGTGTATAGGAGAGGCAAAGAGTTACTTGAGCTTATACTCAAATGTCCTCTCCAAACATCAATGTGCTCAGTGTGTGTGTGTGTGTGTGAGAGAGAGAGAGAGAGAGACAGAGACAGAGAGAGACAGAGACAGAGAGAGAGAGACAGAGACAGAGAGAGACAGAGACAGAGAGACAGAGACAGAGAGAGAGAGAGAGAGACAGAGAGAATCATTGCTCTGGGGGTGGGGCATTCACAACATCACCAAAAATTCAAGTCAAAGGGCTGGGGACTGGACCTGAACCTGTATTTTCACTGATGTAAGTAACTCCCAGGTGAGGAAATTCCCTTTATCAATGCAGGTCAGCACCTTTACTGAAACTTACAATCCTAAAGAGCTGCCTGGGAGTGTTAAGTGACTTGCCCAGGGTCCTGCAGCCAGTATGTATCACAGGCAAGACTTAAACACAGGTTTTTCTGCTTCTGAGGCAGGATCTCTATCCTCTATACTAGTGGGATCAAATTCAAAAGAAATGGATCCCTGTGGGCTGCATATTGACCTAGAAAACTACAAATTCACATTATGTTGGATGGTATTTTATTTATTTTGTTCAACATATCCCAATTACATTTGAATCACTTCTGAGCTGCACTTGGGTATTTGGCTGGCTGATTGAGGTCCCAGGGGCTGCAAGTTTGACACCTCTGCACCACAACATCTCAAGCAGAATTTTTACACAGCAAATTATTCTTATCAATGCCCCAGTATCTTTTTCTTTAATTATTTTTAAATTTATTTAACTTTTTACATTCATTTTCACAAGATTTTGGGTTCCAAAATTTTCTCCCCATTTGTCCCCTCCCCCCTCCCCAATACACTGGTCATTCTAATTACCCATATCACCAATCTGCCCTCTCTTCTATAATCCCTCCCTTCCCTTACCCCATCTTCTCTTTTGTCCTGTAGGGCCAGATAACTTTCTATTCCCCATTACCTGTATTTCTTATTTCCTAGTAGCAAGAACAATACTCAACAGTTGGTCCTAAAACTTTAAGTTCCAGTTT
>CM053773.1:60114299-60198293 GCA_028658325.1 Potorous gilbertii
CCTAGTGCTTGGGGTCTGAGATTCAAATGCTGCTCCCCAGCCTCAGGGCTTTTGGCGGCAGGCTTGACTGCTCTTCAATGGGGACTTATCTGCTGGTTCTTAGGTGGGGGCAGGGCCGCCTCTCAGGCTCAGTTCCCTCAGGGGGTTTTTACAGAGATCCTTTGTAGTGGAGCTGGGGTGGAGCTCCAGCCCAGCTCTGGGAGTCTCTGGCTGAGCTGCCTCAGCCTCTGCTGCAGCGGCTGCTTCCCAGGGGGTCCGAGTCCCAGAGATCCCCCGCTCCCCTCTCAGCCAGTCTCTCTCATTGACCTGTGCGTCTGTGGGTGGAGGGACCTTCGCAGCTGTCAGAGATTCAGGTCCCTGACGCTTGCTGGGCTCTGCTGGCTCCTCTCAGTGCTGCGTGGTCGGAGCGGGGGAGGGGAGCGCTCGGCAGGACAGGGCTCTGCTCTGGTCCAGGGTACCTTTGCGGTCAGTTTTTCAGGGCTCTCTGCAACGGAAATCTCCTTCACTGTGTTGCTGCGCGGCTTCCACTGTTCCAGACTTTGTCAGGAGTTCTTTTTACAGGAAATCTATGGGCTGTGGGTTCGGAGCTAGCAAATGTGAGTCTTTCTACTCCGCCATCTTGGCTCCGCCCCCAATGCCCCAGTATCTACACCAATATCAGATACTGCTATGAGCATGGAGTATTATAGAAGTCATACAGATTAAAGTCTTTCTACAATGAAAGATGGAACAGGTAAGGGAAAAAAAGGACATTTGTATGTAATTTGAAAAGGAAGAATGCAAAAGAAAATCTAGAGCAATTAGAGCACCATTGGTTCTTCCTTGGTTTAGAGCTGAACAAATAAGATCACAGGTGTCTAGACTGAAATGGTCCTTAGAGTTCAGGGGTGGGAATCCTACAGCCTTGAGGTCACATGTGGCCTTCTGGGTCCTTGGGTGCAGCCTTTTGACTAAGTCCAAGTTTTACAGAAAAAATTCCTTTATTAAGGGGACCAGGTTTTGTATGAAGGTGTGAATGGTTAAGTGAAAAATCAAGATATGCTTCTATTTCTGATTTGTTCCTTTTCTCTCTTTGCCTAGCTCTTTACATATTCCTGGCCTTCCTTTTTTTCTCTGTATTCTATTCATTAACCATCTCACCCTACCTCTCTATTTGTATGCCATTATATCATTCTTTATTCTGGCTGCCAATCCCCAAGCATAGATCTTCAACTTTGTGTAATATATCTCTGTCTGGACATTATTCAGTGCCTCAAACTCCACTTTCTTCAACCAGGCTTACAATCTTTACCCTTAAAACTTTATCTCTTTTTGATTTCACTCTTTCTATTGGTGATGATATCATTCATCCATTTGTCCACCTTCAAAACCTTGGAGTTCTCTCTCCTTTAGCTATCTTAGTCATTTACCATAACTTGCCAAATCTGCCTCTCAACATCTTTCATCATTAGCTCACTCCTCTCCTCTCATGACCATGATCCTGGGCTATTGCATTGGCCTCCTAACTTGTGATTCCCACATAATGGCTAGAAAAAAACTCAAGCACATGCCTAGTACTGTCAGTCTTTTGCTTAAAAAATTTTCATTAGTTCCCTTTTACCTACTAAGTAAAGTCCAAACCTATTTACTTAACGTTCAAGGCCTTTCCCAATCTGGCAACCTCCTAAGTTTCCAATCTGGAAAGGCATTATTTCCCCTGGAAAGGTAGGAGCTTTAGATGCCAGAGAGTTTATATTTTATCCTGGTGGTAATATTTAATATTATAATATATAGAATATATAATATGTAACATTGTTATATAATTATATATTGTTATATAATATATGTAATATGTAACATTGTAAATTATATATATATATATATATACATATGTGTGTGTGTGTGTGTGTGTATCCCCTGGTGGTAGAATCACTAGAGTTCACCAAAGCAAGGAATGAGATGGTCAGACCTCTGCTTTAGTGAAAATACTTTAGCAGCTGAGTGGAGGCCAAATTAGAACAAGGAGAGAATAGAAGTGCAAGTGAGATGTGATAAGAGACTGAACTAGGGTGGTGACTGTGTGAGCAGAGAGGAGAAAACACATATGAGAGATGTCCTAATGGTAGAAATAAGATTTGGCAACAGATTGGATATTTAAGTAAGAGAGAAGAATGGAGAATGACATTCCAGTGGTGAACATAGGCTACTAGAAGGATATTGGTGTGCTCCATGATAATTAAATTGGGAAGGATGGAGGGTTTAGAGGGAAAGATGATGAGTATGGAGTTGAATATATTGAGTTTGAGATTCTTATGGGATATCTAGTTTGAGATGTCTAAAAAAGTAGATATTGGTATGGAACTCAGGAGAAAGATCACGGAGTCAACTATTCAGAAATGGATTGGATTCCAATTCCATTGGATTCATGAGAGCTGATGAGGTCAGAAGAGTGCCCGGTATGACACCTATAGGGGACACCTATGTTTAGTGGGCATGATGTATGTGAAAAACAATCAAAGGAGACTGAGAGGGAACAGTCAGACTGATAGGAAGAAAATAAGAAGAGAAAGTGTCACAAAAACTTTTTAAGGAGAGCATATCCAAGAGATGGGGAACAATAATATCACATGCTTTAGAGAAATCCAAAAGGACCAGAGCTGATTTAATAATTGGAAAATGTTGTCCTGATTAAATTTTCAGAGGGGTCACATGTTTACTTGTAGCTTAAGATGTACAGGTTAGTGTTTGCATAGAGAGTTTTTTAATAGAAGGAATTGTTCTTACTTTTATTTTGTTTCCCCAGTGTTTAGAGTAACTCTTAGTA
This sequence comes from Potorous gilbertii, assembly GCA_028658325.1. NCBI lineage: Eukaryota > Metazoa > Chordata > Mammalia > Diprotodontia > Potoroidae > Potorous > Potorous gilbertii. Next base: position 60,117,103 of record CM053773.1, read on the forward strand.
TGTAGCGCTTAATAAACACTTGCTGACTGGTGGTTTAATTTTTGTTGGTTCTATATCCGTATCTACACCTATATAACATCAACAATAACCAGAACTTACATAGTCTACCATGTGCCAAGCGTTATGCTAAATCCTTTATAAATATTATTTCATTTGCTCATCATAACAACCCTAGGAGGTCTGTACTATTCTTGTCCCCATTTTATAGCTGAGGCAAACAGAGTCAGAGACTTGCCCAAGGTCACGCAACTAGAAAGTGTCTGAGCTGGGATTTGGACTTGTCTTCCTTCCTGACTCCTGACTCAGATTTTGTGCTATAAAATATAATAATAACTCATGTCCATAATGACGATCTTGAATCATTCAGAAAAGGTTAAATTATGTACAGTATCATACACACACACACACACACACACAGCTGTGTACATAGGTACATGCCTCTGTTCAATATACTCAGTTTAAGAGAGTAATCTTCAAAATTATGACACTTCTTACTTTCTATGAAACATCATTTCATAATTGTAAGATTACCTGAGTAGAACAAAGGTATTGTATCGCTGTGCAATGGTAGCCTTCAATCTGAGGAAGGAGGGTCAGTGCCTCAGAATATTTTTACCAATTCCCTGACACCCTATGGCACTCAATACTTCAAACAATGGGAACAGGGCTTTTGTTCAGAATGTTACAGAAGGAAACACTGTAGAAGAGATTTCACAACAACGTTAATTCATCGTGCAGATGCTGTGTTTAGTTGTTTTCAGTCAAGCCTGACTCTGTGACCCTGTTTGGGATTTTCTTGGCAAAGACACTGAAGTGGTTTGCCATTTTCTTCTCTAGGTTATTTTACAGATGAAGGAAACCCTGAGGCAAACAGGGTTACATGACTTCTTCAGGGTCACACAGCTAGTAAGTGTCTGAGGCCAGATGTGACCTCTCAAAGAGAAATCTTTCTGGCTTTAGACCTAGCACTCTATCCACTGTGCCACCTAGGTACCCATGTAGCAGGTGCTATATAGGATCTTTAATCCTATAACAATAGAAATACAATTTTGAAGTGGCTTGTGCCCAGACCCTATTCAAAAATCAAACATTAAAGATATCTTGGGAGGGGGACCGGAATGTAACCTGTATCACATCACCTGACAAGTCACATTCCTCTTCTATTGCTAAAGAAGTTTCATCTTTGGAGTAAGTCATCCTGAAGACACCAGCATTACAGTTAGTAATGTTTACTCCTCTTTTACATCTTATGGACAGTGCAAATGTTATAGCAATATGAGTGCACACTAATGAAAAGTGACCCATTGTTTAAGTGACACAGATGATGTCTTGAGTGGCTCTAACAGCCCAAGAACATTCCTAACAATAATACAGGAAAACATTTCTGATGGACAGAAAACCATTGGAGAAGACTTCTTCACCTCTGATTTATTATAAATTTTGTACAAAGAAAAGTCATGTTGTTAATCATGCTTCACTCCTCCTTCATAGAAAGATGTAAAAGATCCAAAAAATCAAATCATATCAGATACTCTTTTTTTAGGGAATTAAACTGTATGATCACAGTCTGGCTAAGTAGCCATCAGAGATTGATATCCCTCAATATATCTTTTTAAAGACTGGTCTCCCTATCTTGTCTAGGTTGGAAGCACAGTGCCCCTCATGGGTCTGACCCCATTCCTGATCAGCAGAGAAACTTTGTCCTGTTCGGTTTCTAACATATTCTCTTTTGCCCCTTCTTAGGGCTCATGCTCCTGGAAGCTCATCATATTGGTGGCAGACTTAGTGTAGACACCCAGTTAGCTTTAGCCCTCCTTTGACTTAGAATTACCAAATTCAAGATCCACCAGCCTCAGTCTCCCCAATTTATAGGGATTATAGGCCACCATATCCAGGTGCTCCCCAACATCAGCATCACATCTGTGTCTATCTCTACAGCTACTGGGGAATAACATAAGAATTTATTAAGAAGGCAGTTTGGGCTAAAAAAGATGTGATCATGTATTGTGAGTCACTGAATGACTGTCATTGAGCAAATCTCTCACCAGATGATAGAGACATGTCCTGAGATTGGACTTCACTTAACTAAATAATTACTTCAATTCTCCTCTTTAATTCAATTTTAAAAAACCATATATTTAAGCCCTGCTATGTGCAAGTCTGGGCCTTTTGAGGTACTGTACTCCTAGCTGGCTCTGGGACTCAAGTCTGTGGTCCAAATGGGCTTTCTACTTTGACCTTATCAGGAGATTATGTTTGTTCTTCCACAGGATTCATTTTGAAATGATAATACATGTATTCATTGGGTTTAGTTTATTATAATTCATTCTATTTGCCTCTGACTATGACTGCATGAACATTGCAAATGATTAATACTGCCGTGCCCTTCTAGATAAACCTCTAAGTCGGAATCACTGTTTCTCACTGCTGACTACACTGGTTCCCCATTTAATACCAGATTCAGCAGAAAGCTCCAGCTCTCTTTTGCTGGGTTTTAATGAGAGGGGATCCAGTAGCATTAGGAGCTGCCACACTGCCTGCCTGTCTCCATGTGAACTAGACTGGAAGAACATACTGACAGCCCTGGAAAGCAGCCCACCCAGAGAGAAATAGCAAACACGCTCAGAGAAAATCCTTAGGGCATGGAGCCCCCCACCCAAGGGTCCCTTCATCCCAGTGTGCACAACAGGCGACTTGGTCCTAGTCTCTTCAATTCTTCCATACAGATGCTCATGGAAGATAATACAGAACCTAATTACATCATGATGGATTTAGCAGAGAAAAAATGGATGCCTCCTCCCAAAAAGGTACCTGAGGTTGCCCTGATTACGTCATTCTTCAGACAGTATTTTTAAGAGGTGAATATATGCAAGATTTATAGCAGACTGTTAATCAGGGTTTGATTATGTGTGTGTGTGGTGCATAAGAGTATATATCATAAATTCTGATTTTTCTGGGCTGCAATTGGCTGTAACATTTTTACAACGTAATTACATCAAACCAATTCCCTGGAACCATTGGGCTATGAAAGGCCATAATCAAGCACATCTGGTTTACAGTTCTTCTGATTCACCCCAAAGGTCAGAGCAATCTGTGTTATTTCCCACAACTGATAGCTACCCTCTTTCTGTTTGCTTCTCAATTTCATTCCAAGACTCAGAGACCTAATCTTTAGTGTGATGGAGTGGTTTGAAGGTTGGATGGAGGGGAGGGGGCAGGGAGATCTTCAGGGGTGGGGAACCTACGGCACTTGTGGCCTTCTAGATCGTTGGGTGTGGCCTTTTGAGTAAGTCCAAGTTTTACAGAATAAATCCTTTTATTAAGGGCATTTATTCCGTGAAGTTTAGATTCAATCAAAGGGCCACACTTGAGGACCTAGAGGGCCACATGTGACCTTGAAACTGCAGGCTCCCTACCCTGATCTAGGTTCAAAGGATGACTAGGATTGTGGTGAAGTTCCAATGAAATAATGTGGAAGATGGTTTTGTAACTTGTCAGATATTACTATGATTATTCATATTTTCTGAAAAATCTATCAATACCCCAGCAAATGTGATGAGTAGAGAGATATGTGGGGGTGGGGGTGAACAGGCTATTTTTCTTTTTAAATATTTTATTAAAAATGTTTTTCTTATATTACTGTCCCTTTCCAGTGACTCCTACTCATTACCACCATCAGAATCCTTCCTTCAACAAATAAATAATAAGTAGAGAAAAGCTAGAGGAAGCTAGGTGGCTCAGTGAATGGAGCACTGAACCTGGAGTCAGGAAAACCTGAGTTCAAATCCAGCTTCAGTCACTTACTAGTTGTGCAATCCTAGGGACATCACTTAACCCTATTAGGCTTAGTTTCCTCATCTGTAAGAAAGAAATAGCAAGCACTCCAATATCTTTGCCAAGAAAACTCCAAATGGGGTCACAAAGAGTCAGACAGGACTGAAACAACTAGACAACAATACGATCAAGCTAAAGAAAGTGACACGTTGATCAAATCAAAAAATATATGCCTTATTCCGTACCTGTGGTGTGAACTTGATTGTTATTCCCTGAAAGTTGCAACTGGACATTACGTCACTTGAACTGTTCTTTTACATGATTGCATAAATTTTTCAGAGATCTACTTTCTTTTTAAAATTTTTTTATAATGAATTTACTTATTTTTAGTTTTCAACAATCACTTCTATAAATTTTAAATTTTCTCCCCCTCCCCCCAAGATGGCATGCAATCTTATATGAGTTCTGCACATACATTCTTATTAAACACAATTTCACATTTGCCATGTTGCGTAGAAGAATTACAATGAATGAGAAAAACCAAAACATAACAAATGAGGAAATAGTCTGATTCATTCTGCATTCTGACTACAGTTCTTTCTCGGGATGCGGATGGCATTTTACATGATGAGTCCTCTGGAAATGTTTTAGGTCCTTGTATTGCTGTGAAAGGCTAAGTTTATCAGATACATTTTTCGCACTCTATGGCTCTTACTGTGTATAATATTCTCCTAGTTCTGCTCATTTCACTCAGCATCAGTTCATATAAATCTTTCCAAGTTTTTCTGAAGTCCTCCTGTTGGTCATTTCTTACAGCACCATATACCAAAACTTGTTCAGCCATTCCCCAATTGATGGGCATCCCCTTGATTTCCAGTTTTGGACAACCACAAAAAGAGCTGCTTACAAATATTTTTGTATATGTGGGTCCTTTTCCCATCTTTATGATCTCTTTGGGATACAGACCTAGAAGAGGTATTGTTGGGTCAGGGGGCATGCACATTTTTATAGTGGGGCATAGTTCCAAATTGCTCACAGATCTATTTTCATGCCAAGTCTGTCTGATCCCCTTCACTGTACGATAACTTTCAGCATCCTTTTGCTACAGCATCTGCTTTCCCCTCACATATTGTTGCCAGAAAGTGTCATGAAAGAACCTGCAGTTTCCCACCAATAAGCTGATAAAGGCGAATGCAGATGGAGACCTTTGACTGAATCCCAAGCCTGAATTAGCATCAGCTCAAGGGTAGGAATGAAGAAAGGGGCAGAGTATGAGGTGTTTGGAGACTGCATCCAAACTAGCCCAAGCAGCTCAATAACACTTACCTCATTTCCACCAGGGGCTCCAAAACCCTGGCTTTAAAAACATGTTAGGAATTATGCTGTAATTAGAAAGGGATTGCATTCAAGGTTTGAAAGAGAAAAATAAACAAAAATACTGTCATTTTTGCCCTGTTCTCAAAAGTACTTAGACCAAACATACTCCCTCCTCTCCTCCAGGGAAACACATGACCTTCTTTTAACTCTTCCCCTTTGTTCAGGATGATGAGATAGAAAAAGGGGCAGATAGGTGGTTCAGTGGATAGAGCACCAGGCTGGGAATCAGGAATTCAAATATGGACTCAGAGACTTCCTAGCTCTACGACCCTGAGAAAGTCTTTTAATCCTAGTCGTCTCAGTTTCCTCATCTGTAAAATGAACTGGAGAAGTAAATGGCAAACTACTCCGGCCTCTTTGCCGAGAAAATCCCAAATGGGGTCATGAAGAGTCAGACAGAACAGAAATGACCCAAAGCAAGATAGAAAAAAGTTCATTCATGAGCTCATTAAGAGAGGATGGGCTAACCTGCAAGCTGTGGCTTTCTTCTGCATTTCTTTTCCTTCTCTTGGTGCCATCCTTAGCTGGCATGGGTGCCAGAGGTCAAAATTCAATTCTACTCTCTCTTCTTCCCATGCACATACTTCTGCCCCAGTACTGGGAGACACAAGCTGAGCACATTCTTAGCAGCAGAGAAACATAGACATAGATGTGCCAGGGACCAGAGAGGACATCTGCTCCTACCTCTTTCATTTTACAAATGAGATCAATGGAACCTGAGAAGGCTAAATCCTTGCAAGGCCTCTGGGCTCACTCCTCTCCACATTCTATCTGGGTTTCTAGTTAGTGACCATACAGAGACTCTGCAGTTAAGGACGGTTAAGATTTCTGGGTATTTGCAAGAAAACAATTTCTGTCTTTGAAAAAATTTGTCTCTGTTGAGGGGCCCAATTGTTACTGCTCAAGTGAGCGCACCAAAATGGTCATGATGATGGTTGTAATAGAATTGAATTCCAGCAGGGATCAATCCACGTGTCAGTCTCTAATCTTCGGCCCTTTTCGCTTCTCCCTTCAGTTGTCTTCTCCTTCCAAAAAGGTTAGATTAGGAGAAGAAAATGATACTCATGGGATCACAGAACTAAAAACAAGAGCCAAGAGAGAAACTTAGTCATTAAAGCATTGAATTGCACATTGATTGGGGGTTATTCCCATCAATCTGTTCAGGGCTATTGCTCCCACGTCAGTCTGAGGGCTAGCCCCCTCCTTCTCTATCGGAGAAGGTCTCACTACAACCACTGAGTGTGCCTCCAGTTTCCTTTAAGAAAACAGTTTAGGAAGGATTTAAAGGGGGAAAAATTCCCCCAGACTCAAAAGATGTATTTGAGTTTTAACTTTTAAGGACTAAGTTTTTAATAACTAAGAATCACTAGAGTTTGGTACGGTGTTTTTATCCCGCACTTTCTTTAATGAAAATGTATGACTTGAGAATTGATTTGTCATCGTCTGGCTTTAAATGAAAATTTTCAGACTGGAAAATAATAAGAGTTGTGTCACTTTCTTGATTTCATCCATATTGAGAAGTATTAACAGGCATCGCTATCTCATAGGACAGATGGCCCCAGTGAGTTTAAGCATTGAATTGAACAGTTCAAATCATTTCAAGACAAGGTCCCACCTTTTGATTTTTTAAATTATTTTTTTAAATTAAATTTAAATTTACTGATGCCTTTTATTTTTATATTACATCCATTTCCAAGTAACTCTCCCCTATCCAATCAACTATCCATTCTAATAAAGATGAAGCAAGTAAGAGAAAAAAAGAGTAGTACATCAAAATCTATCCACACACTATGTCTAGCCACACCCACAGCTCCCTAGAAGTGCAATGAAATGAAGGAGGATACCACATTTTTAAATGATATACAGCGCTCCCCTTCCGAATCTAGATTTATGGGGAGTTTGTAATTGAGAATAACTTTGAATTTTCAGATGAGGTCAGATTTTTTAAAATCACTGGAGATGACTGCTTTGGAATAACTTGACAGCATTGGGGTAAAACATTATACCTTTAGTCTGTTGCTATTTTAAATCAATCAACCAATTAACATTTATTAAACACCTACTATGTGCCAGGCATTGTGCTAAGTGCTGGAAATAATAAAAAGGCTGAGAGAAAAGGTAACATAGTAGATAGAGAGCTGGCTAAGGGTCAGAAAGATAGGGATTCAAGTTGACACAAAATATCTGAGTGTTCCAGGGCAATTCGCTTAACCCCACAGGGTCCTATGCAACTGTCTAAGACCTATATGTAGCAGAGCAGTGTTTCTTTGTAATTATTCTCTGTGAGTTCCCCATACAGATGAAATAAATCCCAAGTATAATAAGACAAAACACAGATATCCACACAAAAAGAGGTTTCAGGTTACATTGCTCACAAAATGGCACTGATATCCAAGGACTCTTTACTAACAGCTTCTCAAGGAAATAGCTATTTCACTCTTCAGAAAAGAAAAGAGGAGAATGGTAACTGACACACCATTCAAATTACTGCCCTGAAAGAGTTAGCGCACCTTCCTGAACACAGACCAAATGAAAGTGGAATAGTAATAATTACCTAGTGTGCGCGCACACATGTATGTATACATGCATATACAGACATATAGGTGTGGGTGTATACACATATATGTGTGTATTTACATACATGTGTATATATTTTAGTAGAATGCAGGAAGAGATAGTTGGTAGTTTATATTCAAACATAATAGGTGTAAACTCTGCCTATGTTGTTGTTCAGTTGTATTTGACTCTTTCTGACTTCACTTGGGATTTTCTTGGCAAAGATCCTGGAGTGGTTTGCCATTTCCTTCTCCAGCTCATTTTACAGATGAGGAAACTGAGTTAAGTGACTTGTCCAGGGTCACACAACTAGTAAGTGTCTAAGGCCAGAAAAGGAAGTTAAGGTCTTGTACTTTATCCCCTGAGCCCCCTAGCTGCCTGAAGGACTTTTTCCATAGGCTATCGGTTTGCTCATTTTACTCTGCTTCTACTACTCTGTCTGCCACAGAACAAGATATTCTTCAAGGTAATTTCATCTCCTCTAATCTTGTCACCATGTTACTAACTCAATCCTTGAGACACCCCCTCCCTCAGTCTCTTCTGTCCTTTGCTTGGAGGACTGAATGGTACAGTACTAAGCTCCTCCCAGTGCTTTCCTATTTAGAGGGCAGAAATGGGATTTTTTTTTAGCTCTCTCCACTCTATATATGCTGTTCTCTCTGGTTTCAACCCCATAGAACTAGATGCCCCTTGAGGGGACTGGCTCATCTCTGGATCTTTTCTCTCACTTTTCTTGCCTCTTTTTTTTACATGTTATCTCTACATGTTATATTGTAAGGCACTTGAAGGTAAGGACTGTATTTTTTATTAATTTTCAATTGTATCTCCAGCTTACCACAGTGACTAGCACATAGTAGGTATTTAATGAATGCTTATTGGATTGGTTTATTAGTTTAGATATGGAGCCTTCAAGAAGACACACAAGGGAATCTCCTGGTTTCGGGAACTATTATTCATGGTGCCTGGTTGCGGAAACAGAATTTCCCATTTTTAGAACACAAGGTAAAAATCATGAAACTAATAGAGAAAAACTTAGTGAGGTCTACAATGACAGGATTTATCTTCGTGGAACAAGGATTTCACTTGCTCTATCTAGAGGAAGAGTTTATGATGCTATGTATTTATATAATGCTTTGTATTTTGTCAGAACACTCTCAGATACATTATCTCCTTTGACCTTCATGACAGACACTTGGAGTGTAGAAAGAATGGATATTAGTGCTCCCTGAGTAAAGTCTGAATATCTTTTTAGGCTCTCCATAAGTCAGTGGTACCCTTTCTTTCTGGCTTTATGTTATAATACTCCCATCTGAATTCTCCATAGCAGACAAGCTGATCTACTATCTGTTCCCCAAATATAGCATGAGCTCTCCCCTCCTCCTGTCATTGTTTACTTTGTTCCTTATGCCTGCTATGTTTTCCCTCCCCTCTTCATCCGGTGAATTCCAACCCTGCTCCCAACATTTAAGCTCAGCTCTAATACTCAGCCTTCCACCCCTCCAGGACATTTTCTCCAGGACTTGTCTAACTTTGTATACCATTTTGTTTTGTATCTCTCTAGGTATCTGCTGTATAAAATATAGAGAGAAAAGGATTGGACCTGTGATTTCATTGGGAAAGGGAACTCCCATATGAAGAAATCCCTTCTATCAATACAAGTTGGACCCTTCTCTTCAATTTAACTGTCTTAAGTTCCCTAGATCACTAAAAGGTTAAGTGACTTATCCAGGGAGTGACATTTGAACTAAGGTCTCCCTGACTCTCTGTCCACTATACCACTCTACTTCACTTCCTATATATTGTGGTTAAAATATTATTTCTGTCTTTCTTATTCTCCTGTCAGATTGTAAACACTAACACCACTTATCTAAATTTGCTTTCTCCAAATATCTAAAACAGTGTTCTGCACACTGTAAGCATTTGACCAATATTTGCTGAAATGGTTCCATCAACCAAGAAGGGAAACCAAGGCTTAGAAAAGCTGACTTGACCAAAATCACTCAGCAAGCTAGCATCAGATCTGAATCTAGAGCCTAAGCCTTCTGACCCCTAAGTTAGTTCTCTTTCCACTATGCCAAGTGGAATATTTGATTCTTTCTGGTCAGAAGCTTTCATTTTCTCTTTGGAAGTCTACTCTCTTTCCCATTCTATAGAGCAGTTGCTATGACATACGCTTTTTCTTTTCTTTGTAACTTGGAAGTAGAGCAGCTTGCTGAATCATTGCAAATTTTCCCTCTTTAAACAAACAAAAAAAATGCACCAAGCATAACAGTGAGATTCTCCCCTTTACACCTGAGATAGTGTTTGCTATATTGTTTCCCAGCACAAAGGTATTTCTTTTTACCTCATTCTCACATGACCAGGATTACTTCTCAGTGCACCAGAAAGTGATTGACTACAACTACCAACCATTCTCCCAACCATACGGCATCTGGAAAAGGGAACTGCCTATGTGTAATGGTTGGTTAACAATCACCTGCATGATATATCTGGCAAGCTGCCTATGTTCTACCAGTCATTTATTATGTATTAAGGACAGAGAATGCTGCCATAGACAACACATGAAAAAGTCAACAGAATCATTAGATCTTAGAGTTGATGAGGACACATACTTTGGCTACATAGTCCATTCCATTTTGGGACAACCCTGACTGTTAAGAGGCTTTCCTGATAACTTGTAATGTCTATCCACTGGACCTAGTTATGTCTTCTGGAATAATGGAGGATACATTTGACCTGGATTCAAATCCCACCTCAGACAGCAATTGACTATAAGATCTGGGGAAAGTCATTTATTTAATCTGTTTGTCTCAGTTTCCTTAACTGAAAATGGGGAGAATAATGGCACCTATCTCCCAAGGTTATTGTGACAATCAAATGACTTAATATTTCTAGCACATTTCTACATAGCACAGGTGCTATATAAATTCTAGTTGTTGCTGCTGTTGCATCTGATAGCCCTTTGAATCCATCAAGACTTGGTTGCTTGGTTGTTGTCCCAAAACTGTAACAAGGTCAAGATAATACACATATGCATGTAGAAACAAAAGATATTTTACTTATGATCTAGCTAATGGTATGTTTCAACTATATATTATATGATTGGTATGCTGACTAACTCCCCCTGGACTACCACCTCTCCATAGCTTGGCAAACAGTATTCACAAGGAGGTTTGGCTGAAAAATCCATTACCCTGTGGCCTGTTCAAATTAGCTAGCCTGGTCCTTGGACACAGAGTCTGTTGCTGAGTCCATACCTGAAATCCTTCCAACCTGATAGCATTTGCCAAAGGTTAGTCTCCATTGGCATAGATTTTGAGAACTCGGAGTTCTTACCATGATGAAGCATTAGCACAAGATTTTAGTGAAATTTAATAATAGCTTGTCTTTTCATTATTTTTAAATTTCCAAAGTGCTTCACATCGGTTACATCATTTGAGCCTTATTACAACCCTGCCAGGTACACAATACAAGTGTTTTTATTTTCATTGTACAAATAAGGAAACTGAGGCTTAGGGAGGTTATATAACTTATTCAAGGTCACCTCTGTAAGTGTTATAGCAATGAATCACGCCCAAGTCTTCTAACTTTTAGTCTCTGCAAGAATGTTTCTCTCTATGACTTCCTTCCCTCTCCTGTAAACAGACAACATCACTTAGCAAATTCATTAATTAGGGTCATTCTATTATCAACTCTAATCATTTTTTAGCTTGAACTGAGGTCTTAGTTTATTACAGTCATTACTACCTGTCAGTAAGAGATAATGAGCTTGGATTTTACAAGTGGCTACCATTAATAACAACCACAGGCTTTGTGATTTTCCTAGAATGGTCCTGGGCTGACTCAGTGTTTTCATATAACCAATGATTGTAATGAAGGTACAAGGTTTCATGAAAAGTAACAAATTATTAGATTATCTTTCATAACAGTAATTACCATGTGCATTCAGGAGGGTAGACAAGGAATGGACTGTCACATTGGAAAGTAGGGGAATCAATCAGTTGCAATTAAAAGGAGGCAAGAACTGCCAGAGAGACAAGACTGATGCACTATTAAGAGAAGGGCATACATTCTATTAGGAATTTTCAGGTCCTTTCTGGAGAGACTTTATAAGCTTTTATGGGTCTGTGATCTCATCAGTAATGTCACTCTGGCCACGAGAATAGATCACAGCTCATCCATCTTTTCTCATCCTTTGTGATCCTTAGCCATGTCCCTCCATAAATTCTCAATGGAAAACCTTCCCAAAGTGCTTTTAGCATTTCATGGTTATAAGTGCAACACACTCCCTATTCATTTATTATTTTTCCCCCTCCTTACATGATCGACTCATCTCTTTTCCCAGTTAGATTTTTCCTTTGAGTCATCTGCAGTTATCAAAATATTCAGAGATATTGAAGTTTCATTAATTGTAGCTATATGATATCAGCAGAAGAATACTAAGATTGAAAAGATTCCTAGATGCCAGAGTGAAAAGCTTATGCTTTTAAACCTTAAAAGTTTCAAATGCAAATCAGTGCCATCTCCTCCTACAAACAACCTGAATCAAATGACTGTTTAAAGCATTATAAAAATGTGACTATGGCTACAGTTGTTTTTTTTTTAACTCTCATGTTTTTGTCTGATTTTTATAAACAGGCAAAAACTAAGAGGTGCTATATGTGTCATAGTTCAGCAGCTTGGAGGTTAATTTTTATCAAAAATGAAAAGTATTTAAGAGAGAAGTAATGAATAAGTAATACATTTTAAAGTTTAGTCAAATGAAGATATTTCATTCTCAAATCAAGCCATAATACATTTGTACTTGTAAATTTAATTTGAATTAAATTTAATTTTTATACTAAAAAGAAAAAATAAATGTTTCAAAAAAGGAAAACTTAGTTTGAAATAAGAATTATGCTGACCTCAATAATCATCAGAACTTTAAAGTTCTTTATCTTTTCTGGAAACTCCTGAATTCCTAGAAAATGACCTCCTCCCCAATTTTACTTGAATAATCATACACCTTGCCCCAATTATTCCATTGCTAGGAATATACTCTGAAAGTGTTATCAAGAGCAACAACAAAAAAGCTATCTGTTTAAATATTTTCATGGTGACATTATATGCAATTTTTTTTTAAAGTATGCAACCTACTGTCCAATAAGGAAGGATGAGCTAAATAACTTGTAGTAAAGTAATGTAATAAAACCAAAAGACATAAAAATACAATGAAATCAGGATGGAGGAGACTCTATTAAATAATATAAAATATAAAAGGAGGATGGAGAGCATGGACTAGTGGATAGAAAACTAGCCTATAATTAGGATCAAGTCTCATTGTTGACACATACTGATTGTGTGATCCTGGACAAGTCACCTAACCTCCCTACAGTCTAGGTCAGGGGTCCAGCACTCCTAAGTGCAGTGGAACCAGATTGAAATATAATTTGAGAAATGTTTAACAACGACAATAACATATATGTGTGTGTGTGTACACATATGCACACACATATTTACATATATATAATACAATATAGATAATGTTAGTTTGTGGTTTTCTAAGTCAATATATAAGCCTGTAGGAATGTGTTTCTATTCAAGACCATTAGTCTAGGGAACTTTCTAAGGCTGTAAGTCGTTTGCTCTTTGAGCAAAGCAGAATTGAGATAGCACAAAGTAAATGTAGGATCCGCAAATTTGGGATATTTACCCCAGATATTCACATGGACTATCTGTGCTTAGCCTGTGGTAGAGCATTCTGAGCTCATATTAGTCTGATCAGCCACAGTCGGACCCACTGACATTTCACTTTACAGTGGTGATTTCGTTTTGGTCCTCTTCGAAGATGAAGGACAGCAACCAAACAACCAAGTTACAGAGGAAAAGTAGATCACCATTTTTTGAATGCAAATCATTGTTGGTAATGTGCAGCTTTATTTATGGTCCCCTTTCCATAGATTGTTCCACTGCACTCTAGTCGATCCTTCAGAAATTTTGATGTATCCTGATTTTCAGACTTATAGCATTTCTGGGAAAATTTTGCTGGTGAAAAAATAGGCCTTTATGCCCATGAGTCTTTGTAGCTTCCAGCTCAAATCCAGCACATACTTCTACTATTCCATTCTGAGCAAAACTCATTGTATCTTGCACTTCATTCTGAACATATAGGTGTTTATGTATATATGTGTATGTACATATACATGTGTGTATATATATTAGACTAAATTCAGTAGTGTGCCCATCCAACTTCATGCCACAATTTGGACAATAGACATTATTTATTCTCCTCATTTTCCCCATGTGTCTAAGTAGGTTGATTTTTTTTAAGTAGCAGTAGCTTTTATTGAGGGGATGACATTCTTTTATGCAAACCAGCACCATTTTATTTGCAAGCAGAAATATCTTAAGGACTTCACCATCTATAGGGAATCCCTCTTGTATTTAGACTCTGAATGAAAGATGTTCCATAAGAGTGATGAGCACCTTTGACGAACATCTCTCTCTCTCTTTTATATTTCACTTGACTCTGATTAGATGATCACTGAATAGAGTTGTTTCTGTCATTGCAGCTATTAAGTGATCTTGTACAAATGAATTTATCAGTGAAAAAGCATTTTATTCAGAACTGGCTATATACTATGCTAGACTCTAGGGATACAAAGGTAAGCAAATAAGGCAGGATTTGCCCTCAAAGAGCTTCTATCCCAAGTGAGATCTTGTATTAAATCAATCAATCAATAAACATTTGTTAAGCACCAGTTAGGTGCCAGGCACTATGCTAATCACTGGGTACTGTGTTCACTATAATTTCACTATAATATATAATTCACTATATAATTCAGTCAATCATGTCATTGTGATGATATAGTTGGCTACAGAATATCATCTGCAAAAACCTACTGGTTCTTTTCTCATATTTCCTCCAAGGATACACTCAATACATGCACAAAACATTCTCATGAAGATGTATAGATTGGTTGGTTGTTGTCTTTCTTCCTCAAAGAGGCTCAAAATGACATCACTGTGCTAGAGTCAAGTTACAGTGTGTCCAATAGACACACTGATCAGTGACTGATCAGACCAATACAAGCCTGGAGTGCTCTACCACAGGTCGGGCACAAATAGGCCGTGTGAACACTTGGGGTAGATTCTCTACATTTGCTCTTTAAGTCTTTAGTTGCTAATGTCTTCTTGGTGGCCTTTCTTTGGGGAGAGGGATACTAAAACTGTCTATGTTGGGGGTTTTTTCTTGTTTTTTAGGGATGATTCTTTCTTTAAGATACTTTAACATTTGAATCACTGGATGGCTTAGAAATTTTGTTGCCTCCAACACACATTTCTCTTTTGAGTAAATATTTGGTAGAAAGGAAGCTTTTCCTTATTTTACCATCTTAAGTGCCATTTTTACTTCCTCATATAGTATATTGGGTAGTAAAGTGTTAGCATCCAAATGTAAGCTGTTTTACTATCCAGGGGTGAGAGTAGGTCACAATGGAATGGCTAGTAGTTGTATTCTACTTTCCCTCTTTTTGCTTTCCTCTTTTTAGTTTTATTTATTAATTTTCTTGGAATGACTGGCCTTAGCATTTCTCATGCCAATATTCCTTCATTTTCTCCTCCAGTGTTCTTTTTCTATTTTATAAAGTTACATTTTTCATAAAATTCTGTCCATCTTTTCCTCTGTATTTTATTATATGGGCAATGGTCTAATGCTGGAGGTTTATGGCTTAATATCTAACAAGACTACTTAAAGTCTCTCCATTAGCCACCATGCCTCTCCATTTGGCAAGCAGAAGAACTGTTTACTGTCTAAAGGATTTTCTGGGCTCTTTTGGCCTCCTTGTTGTTACACTTGTTTCACCTTTCTTCCAGAGAACCATTTGAAGAAATGAGGGATATTTAATCTAGAGGAGAGAGGACTTAGAAAACAACTTCTCTAAGAAATAATAATAGAAAATATTAATGACTACTTTTATGTATTTTTAATTTTTAAAATATTAATTTTTAAATTTTAAATTTTAATTTTCATCCACCTATTTAAATGTCATATTGGAACTATTATAATTACATGCAGTTGCCCCATTTTTATTCTTTTTTCTAGTTTGACATTAATTTGAACTTTGACCACAAACAATTGACAGGCTGACAGCACACAGATAACTGATTCTGAAATGATCCCCACATCAATAGCTAATTTCATTTTTTTGTGATGTGGTTTGGTTCTTGTCATGTTAATAAGCTTTCATAATGAACAGGTTTCAAAAGAGAAGAGATACAACCTATTTATAACATCTGAAAATGTTCAAAATTACCAATAGCCTGAGAAATGCAAATGAAAACAATCCTGAAGCATCATCTTATAGCCATAAACCTAGAAAAAAGACTGAACACACTATTGAAGGGTGTGTGAGAGCAAAGACATGAAAATTTTCTGTTGGAGAAATTGGGAGTTGGTTCAACCATTCTGGGAAACAATTTAGAACTTTTCCAGAAAAGTTGCTAAATTGTTTAAATTCTATGACCCAGAGATTGCCCAACTGGTACTCTATCCCAAGAAGATATTGCTAACCAGAAAAGGCTCCTACATGCAAAGATGCTCATAACCCTGTTGTTTCTGATAAAAATGCATTTAATGATTAGGGAATGATTGAATAAACTATGTAATATTTGGTAATTTTGGTAATATGATATGGAGGTACTAGAATATTATAAAACCTCAAGGAATGGGAGGCAGCAAGGTGTAGTGTATAGAAGGCCAGCTCTGGAGTCAGACATATAAATTTTCTCCCATGAGAACATGACCCAGAAAAGCAATCTACCAATTCTATACTTCTAGAACCTAGATTCAATTCCTGCTTCTGACACACATTAGCTGCCTGAGCATGGGCAAGTCACCAATATCTTAGTATCTCGGGCAGCTTTCCAAGACTGTAAGCTGCAGATGAATGGATTTGCGAAGGGAGATTTCACACCAGGATTGCTTACACACAAAAATCAAAGGTCTAACCCCATTTTCACATTACAAATATAAAGAATTTAGAGAAGCATGAGAAGATCTGTATGAAGCTCAAAAGGCAGTCAAGAAACAATAGATTTTTTTAATCAATGGCTACAATAAGGTAAAGTTAATATTGAGAAGTAATTAAATGTTGGCAAGTACATTAGTTTGTGATTATATAGCATAGATTGTATAGTATAGATAATCAATCAATAAGTATTTACCAAGTATCTACCATGTATCAAAGATAAGAGATAAGTTTTCTGTTAATGACCAGCAAACATTTTTCTGGGAAAGTACCTTGTGGCAGGGTTAGGGCATTATTTGCACATTTGTTAGGATGTAGCTATCATAACAAAATGCATCAATAATTTTTAAATGAAATATTTCAATTTATTTTTCAAAGATGTCATGTTTGTTGTTGTTCAGTTGTGTTGTCCAACTTTTTGTGACCCTATGAACCATAGCATGCCAACACTGTCCATGGAGTATTCTTGGCAAAGATACTGGAGTGGTTTGCCATTTCCTTCTCCAGTGGATTAATGAGAAGACAGGTTAAATGATTTGCCCAAGGTCACACAGCTAGGAAGTGTCTGAGGTCACTTTTTAACTGAACTCTTGGTGATCCCAAGTCCAGTTCTCTACTGAGTGCTCTACTCTAGCCATCTAGCTGCAAGTCTTGTCATATATATGTGATATACAGGAGAGAGGCTTCTACATACCCTCCAAGTCTTCCACCTCTTTCATTTCTTCCACTCTCATCCTTTCTGTCAACATGGTTCACTGTTCAGAGTTGGCCTTGATGCTGGGCTCATCAAGAATCACAGGTATTCCTTGCCATGTTAGGGGGATTCTTCACAGCCTTGACAGACTCTCTCAGCTTCTTCCTCCTCTGCAACAAATGTTGAAGGAGAAATTGAAATCACCATCCTGAGCTTTTTTGCTTATGCTCATTGTGAGGACTGAAAAGTGAGAGGACCAAAAGCCTTATAAAATGAGGTTTTCACAGATTCCTTTATTCACCTCCTCAAGGGAAGCTCATGAATCATCTTTCCATTTGGCTGCAACTTTCCTGTACCATTTTGTTTCATGTAGAGCAGGGATTCTTAAACTTCTTTTGTCTCATAGACCTCTTTGACAGTCTGGTGAAGCCTATGGACCCTTTTTCAGTATAACATTTTTAGACTGGAATACAGTTATCAAAGCATTTTTTCAATAAAACCAAGTTCATAAATTCCTTACTTAAAATTGCTAATTTAGAGCAAGAATGTGAAATATTAATGATTCCACTCCCCTAGTACTATGGATAGTAGAGTGTTATTGGACCATGATCTCACATTAATCAATCAATCAATAAGTATTTACTAAGTACCTACCACTGCCAGGAACTGCAGTGAGTGCTTGGAATACAAAGAAAGACCAAAGTCTTCCCTGCCCTCAAAGAGCTTATATTCTATTGGGGGAAGAAACATGTAAATAAATAAATAGGTACATACACTAAACACCATCAACATTTAAGTTAATGTTTCTAAACAGTTTAAAATGGTAATTCTTAGTGTCCTCTGTCTCCCCATCCCCTACAAATTTGCCACTTTGTCCCTGTGGAAGTGGAAGAGGCTCAAACCAGCTTGAGCATGAGTTCAACAGTTGTGACCTTGGAGAACTTAGTCTCTTGCTGGGAAGAGACATTGGAAGAGAAATTTCATGGACTCCCAAAAAAAGGGAGAGTTTACCCTCATACCCCACTTGTGACAAGGTGCTTACTAAGATCTCCTGACTTTTAGCTCTAACTCTAATTCCTGCATGAGCAATATTGTCTCTAATTTCTACAGTATACACAGCATGCTCCCCTCAGAGCAACCATGAGAGCAGGAATCTCATTTTGCTGTTGACACTGTGAACTTAAGAGAAGAAGCAGGGTCAGAATGCAAACCCAGGCACCTGACCAAGCACTGCTCTATGCTACATTATCTGGATGAACTGTCCATCTCTTCAGTCCATATGGGAGTATTTTTTTCCCAGCTATTAGTGGAAGGGCCCTTTAAACCTACACCATTCTACTCTTTTAAATTCATATTTAAAATATTCCTTCCCCTTTCAGCTGCAGTGGCTATTAGCAGCATGGGAAGCTTTCATTGGTCTTCCTCAAATCTCCAAAGAATTTCTCCAGTGTATTGTTTTATTCATATCATTGTGGAGAATTGGTGCAGAGGGCTGGCACAAGGGTAT
Organism: Potorous gilbertii; assembly: GCA_028658325.1. NCBI lineage: Eukaryota > Metazoa > Chordata > Mammalia > Diprotodontia > Potoroidae > Potorous > Potorous gilbertii. The sequence goes on from CM053773.1 coordinate 60,136,019, forward strand.
GCTGAGGGAGGGAGATAGCCCATGCTTCTCCCTCTAGATTGATGCTATGGGCCCAAGCCTCACAGCCCCAAAGGAGACAGAGGAGAGGAAGGAACTGGGATGTGGCCTCCTGAGTCTCCCCAGTGCTTTTCTCTCTTCTGTCAGCTGTAGCTTTGCAAAGGACTCTGGTTTTGTTTCATTTTCTTTTTCATGGTGAAAAGGAATATGTTAGAGAAAGTCTGGTTTGGTGTCCTGGCATTCTTTCTCTGGAGTTATCATTTAGTGTTTAACCATGTTGGAAAAGAAGGGAAGTGGGGAAAGAGGGCAAGGGGATGACACAAAGTATTATTTCTCTAAAAATGAGGGAGAGTGTTTATGAAGGTTTTTGTTTGAATGTTTATTTGCTTAATTGAAAAGATTTATGGAGGTAGAGTCTGGAAACTCTAGGTTCAAATCCTGTATTTGTTAATTGTTTGGCATTTAACCTTCTAAGCCTCTATTTTCTCATCTATAAAATGGAAATAATACCTGTAGTATCTTCTTCCCAGGATTTGTGGGAGGATTACATGAGGGCTTTGCAAAAATTAAAACCCTGTATAAATGTTACCTTTTATGCTGTTGCTACTGTGTAACTTGGAACTAAGAAAATCGTTGACAAACAGCATTATGAAGTCATTGCCTATAAAGGACATGTTATGGCATGGTACTGGTGCTTAATAAAAGCATTTGTGTCTTCAGCCCATTTCATGAACTGCAGTACTCATGGTTTGCTCACTTGAGGATTCTGCACCACCTGTACTGAAGCATACACAGAAGGTGGAGTACAGTTTCATTATTTCTGATTTATCCCAATATACCTTGTCTTCTTATGGCAACTTAACATGAAAGGGTACCACTTCCTCCATGACCCTCTGCTTCAAGTACTGAAGATTCTGAGTAGGGTCAGCCTATAACCCCTATGCCTTCCCAGTCATTTCTTCAATTCATAGGAGCAATTACATCCTATTGGCTGGGGAACTAACCCAATCTGTCCAGTCATCGGAGCCTAACTGGTCTGCATTTCAGGGTTCTGGTCAGGCCTTTACAGTCACCATAGGGGTCTGAGGGCCCATAGATCATCAGCTGTATATCATCCCAGCTGGTGTTTCACCTTACTCCTCCACATAGTATAGATTATGCATTGGACTTTGAGAGAACTATATTATGATTATATAATTAGTCAACAAGCACATATTAAGTACTTAATGGGTGGCACATTAGATAGAGCACTGGACTTGGACTCAGGAAATCTCATTTTCTTGAGTTCAAAACTGGTCTCAGACACTTAGTAGCAAGTCACTTGACCCTGTTTGCTTCAGTTTCCTCATCTGTAAAATAAACTGAAGAAGGAAATGCAAATCATTCCAGTACCTTTGCCAAGAAAACCACAAAGTGGGGTCTTGAAGAGTCAGAAACAACTGAACAAAAACAATATGCTACAAATTGTGCTGAGCACTGAATGCACAAATAAAGGCAAAAGTCTGGTCCCTGACTTCTAGGAGCTCAGGTTCATGGAAGAAACAATATACAAACCATGTACATATAACATGTATAGAGAGTAGATGAAAGGTAATCTTAGAGGGAAGACTGGAGGGAAGGGCAGAGGGGTTTTGGAAAGACTTTCTTCAAAAGGTAATATTTGGTTGAGTCTTTAAGGAGGTCCAGGAAGCCAGGAGGAAGAGATGGGAAGGGAGAGCATGGCATAGTTATGAAATAGAGAGTATGCAAAGTACAGTAAGAAGGCAGGTGCAGCTTTAGTATAAAGGATGTCAAACAGTGGAAAGTGTAAGAAGGCCAGAAGGTAGAAAGGAACTAGGTATAATAGGGAAACACCTAGTTTTAGGACTTTTACCCTCTCCTGGGATTCTTAACCTTCTTTGTGTGATAGACTCTTTGGGCATTCCAGTAAAGTCCATGGATCCCTACACAGAATACTGTTTTTAAATGATTACAGTTACTTTGAAATAAAAATGCATTTTTGCTATTCAAATTAACATACCCTATCCTGAAATCTATCAGTAGGGATCTTTGGACCCCTTTATTCAGTCTAGTCTGAAAACAGGGAAACTTGTTCTCTTAATTTGATTTCATGACTAATCCTGAGAAAGAGGGAAGAATTATGCACCAGATCCAAAGGATGAAAGCCATCTCCCTCTTTTAGCCAGGAGGCAAGCATAGGTGGGGTTCTTTTCTGTGCAAAGGGTCAAATAGATTTGGGAGCTGAGGATACTTCAGATATTTGGGGTATTGTAGTCGAAAAGATCTTTAATCTCAAAGACCAGGCTGCTATAGCAAGTTGGTGCTGGTTCTTAATGTCTCCCATTTGTATGCTGGGAGTCATTTTCCACGTCTCCAAAGCCCACCACAGTTTCAAGGTGGTGAATGCTACTTCTATTGGCCTCTTCTTTGCACTCCTGAAATTGCTGATCATACTTTTTTATGTCCTTCCCATCTAACCTGCTATGCCTATATGCTCAGGACTTGAACTTGAATGATTATTTCTAGCCTCTACATGGGTTCTACACAATCTACCATGTTAGAAGAGATCTCAGGGGGTTCATTGCAGCAAACATCTAATTCATGCTGGGATGCTAATAGGCATACTCCATTTTCCTATCTTTTAATAAAGTTATTGACAGAAACAAGTGGGACACAAAGGACTCTACAGGGAAACATTTCCCCTCCCTGAGTCCCATGTTCCTTTCCCCAATAACTGATACTAAATGAGACTAATGTCTAATTAAGAACTCGATTGTGTCTTAAAATATTTCTCCTCAGGAGTCTCATGAACTGAATCCAAGTCATTAGCAGAGCTCTGAGGAGACAGGGGAGGAACTGATGGTTCTGACCTCACACCTATTTGACTTTTTTTCTGTACTTTTTGCAATCATTTATGGGCCTTTTGGTCCATCCAGGTCACATTGAAGATGGTCTAGTTGAAGATGTGTTGGACCTCCAATACCAAACAACAAAAACAGGAAAAATAGCTGACTTTATGGCTTACAAAAACCCTTTACATTTGACTCTCCTAGCAAAGATGTTGGGGAATTGCCCTATTTATTATAATCATTGTACAGGGAGGACAGTGAGGGGGTCAGAGAGCTCCAGAGTTCTATAACTAGTCTGAGGCAAGATTTGGACACAAGTCCTTTAGAATTGTTCAACAAGTCTGTTTATCGACAGAACTACCTCAAGGTCATTGCCAAGGACTAAGTAACAATGTTCCAACTACTCTGGTGCTGTCTACTAAGTAACATTCTGATTCCTCAACTGAGCATTCAAAACTCTGGTGTATTCTGACACACCTTTGCAAGCCCTTTCTCACTCACATAGTGAGTGAGAGGCAGCTGGATGACAGTTGTGTTGGGCATGGAGTCAGGAAGGTTATGTGAGTGACACAGGGAGGGATCTTAGAGGCCACTGAATCCAACTCCCTCATTATACGTAGTGTCAGAGGTGGGATGTGAATCCAGATCCTCTGGCTCCTGAACTGCAGCTATACCACACCACTTTGTACTTCCTATCTCACCCTTCCTGTGTCCCTCAGTTTCAAATTATAAGAGAATTTACAGACACCGCATGGACCAGAGCTAATGAAGTTAATGATATTCTAAATCACTGGTGTTAAACTCAAATGGAGAGACAACTGAACTGTATAGAAGGAGGACCCCTGCAGTCCAGACACTGCTATTCGGTCCATGATGTGTTTGACACATCTGTTTTAAAGAGCATCAGCATTTGGTCTCTCTAGCAAGTTAACAAGATTCAGTGATGTCTCCAGTCCCATATTAACAGCACAGTGATATAAAGAAATTAGAAAAAGACACCTGTAAGGTTTTTAATTTTGAACTCCCTTTCCCACTGTCGATTTGTTCATTGATGATCTAATCTCCAGGGAGCTCTCTTCCAGTGAAAGCCTTCCAGGGAGGAAGATTCTATTTTTTCTGCAGATATTATCTTCCCAGATTTAACTGCTCTCTCAACAAGGTATTACTAACTGTATATCTCACCTCCTTCCTTCACCCTGTGGTTTGGCCCTTTTCTTCTTAAGTCCTACTTAAGAACAGAGTAACTATGTAATTGCGTGCATATAAGATAACTTCAGAAACCTAGAGATAATTATTGAACTACCAAACCCCACAGCCTTTTCTTCTGGTCAAATGATTTCAGTACCCTTGGTCTTTCCTGATAAGTAGACTCAGAATACAGGTCCAGTGGGTGTGGAAATAATTGTGCATGGAGTTTAGTATTGATGCCCAGACTACTTACTACCTCTGGGATATGGACACAGTCTTTCCTAGACCACTGCTCCTCTAACACAAATGCTCCCCACAGGTCTGATCCTAGCATATAGGACATAGGAGTAGTTCACCACCACCACAAACACGTCATTCTCTGGTTTGTGAGGATAACTTACTGGCTTTGATTCACATCTTACTCTTTTCTTTCAACTAAAAAAGGTGGCAAATAGAAATAAGAGAATTCAAGGTAATAAGAGCAACTCATCCAATTTCTGCTTATATATTTTATTTTCTGGACCTTTAATATCAATGAGTCTTGAAAGAGTACTAAAATGAATCAGGATACCAATGTTTTCAGGTTTGCCATTAACTAGCTGTGTGACAATCAAGAAATCAATTTATCTCTCTGTATTTTAATTTCCTCAAATGAAGGGACTGTTTCTTTTAGCTTTAAAAGTCTATGATTCCTTATAATGATGAGCAACTGTGGAAGACTTAGATACTCCGACTGATGAGCAACTGTGGAAGACTTAGATACTCCGACTGATGAGCAACTGTGGAAGACTTAGATACTCCAACTGATGTGAAACAAGATAATTCCAAAGGACCCATGAGGAAAAATGCTATCCACCCCCAGAGAGAGAACTGATGGACTCTGAGTACACATGGAAGCATATTTTTTCAGTTTCTTTTTGTCTGTTTTTTCAACATGGCTAACACTAAAACATAGGGAAGCATATTTTTTCAGTTTCTTTTTGTCTGTTTTTTCAACATGGCTAACACTAAAACATAGGGAAGCATATTTTTTCAGTTTCTTTTTGTCTATTTTTTCAACATGGCTAACACTAAAACATAGGGAAAAAAACCTATGAGTTTCATCATGTCAGACTCTTTATTAATATTTTCCTCTTGTTGATTATTTCCAATTTATCCTGAATATATTTCATTTGTACCAAGTTGTTTGTGTACTGATTTCCCCATTAGATTGTGAGTTCCTTGAGAGTGGGAACTATTTTTGCCTTTGTATCCCTAATGCTTAACACAGTGCTAGACATATAGTAGGTACTTAATAAACACTTATTGACTTTTGCGCCCTTCATCTTCTTAACTGTAAAATAGGCTAAATGATAGCTAAGACCCAAAGGTCTTCTAGACCCAAAACCCTATGAATCTCTAAAGATATCTCAGCCCTGAAAGGAATACTTTAGTAACTCGGAAACTCTCATGGTTCCTACATGAGACATATTTATGACTGCATTCATTATCATTCCTGGTTCCTTCAGTTCAGGACTACATTGCTGACCCAGGATCAGTTTTTCCGTTCCCATATCTAGATCTTTTTCTGCCAAATTTGCAAAATGTGAAATGTTTTATCCACCTTCATCCTTCCACACTTTTATTCTGAACATTTTTGTGGCTTTTCCAAAGTCACCAAATCCTGATATCTGTGCTTAAGTATGTTTATATATGACATAAGTATTTTATGTCGTTCTCAAAAAGAGTGAAGAGTATGATTGACAGGAGGTTAAATAATGCTAAATAACCACATTGCCTCTGATGGAGAAACCCCTTCTTTCACCTGTGTAGCCAATGCTTGTCTTGATTGATTTCCAAATCAATCACCAAGTATGCCCCAGCCTCCAGGCTCCTTGCTGATTTTATGAGAGGACTTATATCCCAGTGTCTTCTGGGAACTCTCTGGCTCTCTTCCAGCCTCTTGATTCTTTTATTTTTTTCCCCACAAGCCAACAGATCCCAACGTCATTGGCTATTTCCTTATGAAACCTCTGACATGTGAACTTTTATGGGCATGAGAATAAATTTCAGGATGTTTTTCCCCCAGCAGCCCATGAATCACCTAAACTCATTTACAAAATAAACAATTTGCCAGAGGAAATTCATTTTGGATGACTGTGAAGAGAAGGAGGCTCACAATACAAAGGACTTTTCCCTCTTTATAGTCATGAACTATTCCACCAGGAGGAATAAGAATGGGTAGCCATATAATACTTTTAAATGTAAGCTTCTTGGTAATAAAAATATACATCACACATAATGTACTGGATTCATATTCTACTTTTCATTGCTCCAGTGGAATTTTGTCAAACAACTTGGATTTTATTTGGGTCTTTTCCTGAAAGGAGGAAGACAGATATAATTTTTTTTAAAGCTAGGAGATTTTGTAGGGTGCTTTTGCATCTTGATTTACTGAAAAGCCATTTATCTTACCACGCAGGGATAAAAAATATAATAATAAAAAGAAAAAAAAGAAGGCCTTAACAATCTCTTGCTAACATTCTTGAGTACATGAATATAAAATGGGAAATTTGGTGCTGATATGAAATGTAGTTTGGTGTGTCCTTGGCGTGTTGAAAGAGTATGTGTGTAACGGAGCATGAGATTTGCCATTCGCAATGATAAGTCTCGGGTCCATAGTTTTTTATTTTATCCCTTCTTTGTGTGTCTGTAATTGCTGGCTGCATTGTGTTTCTCTAACTCTCTCTGTTCCCTCTGTTGTTTTCATATCCTTTTATGGGAAAGTGGAGCTGGTGCTCAGTAATGATGATGAAGGATGTGTGTAAAAAGCAATCACTGTCACTTTACCAAAACCAAAGCAGATATTTAGGTCATTTCTTTTGATCAGAACTTTTGCTTGAGTTTCCTGATGCACTCTTCTGGGGGTGGATGGTGGGGCCAGGAATGGTCCTCCGAGAGGCAGTGCCTCCCTAGCACAGGGCACAGGGGAATCACTGACCTCCTCAAGATGAATCGTAGCATCACTAGGAAATTTCAGCAATCCTTTCATTTACTCACTCCAATTACTGTACAGAATGTTTTCTGCATAATTTCTTTTGATTATTTGAGAGAAAGCTGCTCCTCCCCACATGGCAGAGATTGGGTCATGAGCAATCAAAGACATACTAAAATAACCTTAAAAGGGAATCAATGTGTAAATGTAATATAATATTTTTGTGTTGAGATTGGCCTTGGTCACTAGATCAATACACTCAGACACCAAATTGAACTAGAAATACAAGTTTGGTTTTAATAGGTTGGTCCTGAGTTTGATCAGTCTAAGTCAGTATTTCTGGTGTCCTGATTAAAGAATGACAGAAATGTAGTGCATGCAGATGGATTAGCCAAAAATCATTTCTAATTCACAAGCACTTATTAAATACTTTCTGTATGCAAAGCATATAGTATTAGCCCCCCAGAATAGAGAAATTGATCTTGGAACTAGAAACTATTCTTGTCCAGTTGTCCGACCTTTTGCAACTCCATGAACCATAGCACAACAGGCCTCCACTAACTCCCAAAGTATGTCCAGACTCCTGTTCATTGAGTCCATGACACTCTCTATCCATATCACCATCTACTATTTGTTTTTCCTTTTGTTTTCAATCTTTCCCAACATCAGGCTCTTTTTCAATAAGTTCTATCTTCTTGTTATGTGGCCAAAGTACTTAAGTTTCAGCTTCAATGTTTGACCTTCCAGTGAAAGGCCCAAATTAATTTCTTTAAGTAAGAGTACCTAGGTTCAAATTCTGCATCCCACACTTTCTGATTGTATAACCCTGAGGAAGTCATATAAGCTCTTTGGGCCTTCATTTCTTTATCTATACAGGAAGGAATTGAGATAGATGGACTCTAGGGCCCCTTCAGTTTTAGTTCTATGATTCTAGGATTTAAAAATGAAAAATCATGCATTTCCTACCTTTCAGCGAGCTTATAATCAATAAGGTATGCATGCAAATAACCAAAACAGACATTTAAATATATACATAAATGAGGTAGAAACAAAAGTTTATGGGGAAATTTGGAGAAGATCATACTTTCTTCTGAGAAAAATCAATGAAGATTCCATGGAGGAAGTAGCCTCTCAACAAGTGGAGATGGAGGAGAGTCTGTGCAGTGATCCAGTCTGGCTAAAATATAGAGTATGTACAGAAGAGAAATGTGACATGGCTGGAAGTATCATTAAGGGTCAGATGATGGTGTCCTCAAATGCCAGAATGAGTTTTTATTTAGTACTCAATGGAAAATCCTTGAAAGTTTTTGGGAGGTATTTTGTCGTTGTCCAGTTGTTTCAGTCATGTCCAACTCTTCATGACCCCATTTGGGGTTCTCTTGGCAAAGATACTAGAGAGATTTGCCATTTACTTCTCCAATTCATTTTATAAAAGAAAAAATTGAGCCAAACAGGGTTAAGTGACTTGCCCAGGTAGTAAGTAAGTATCTGAGGCTGGATTTGAACCCAGATCTCCTTGACTCTAGACTTGGCATTCTATCTACTGTGCCACCTACCTGCCCCTTTGAGTGATATAATGGTGTGTTAATATTATACATTAGGAACATTACACAGGCAAGTGGGGCAAAGGATGATTTGGAGTAAGTAGAGACAAGAGCCATTGAAATCAGGAGGCCATTGCAGTAGCCCACCATGAACTGATGAGGTCTTAAATGAAAGTGATAGCAGAGCAGGTGTTCATTGGTGGTGGTGGTGGGGATCCTTCATTCTCAGACACGACCAATAGCATCAGGAGGGTGATGTCTTGACTTGCAAGTAAATTGGATGTGAGTGAGGGCAGAGTTGCACAAGACATCAGCCTCACTCTCTCCTCCAGAGTCATCTATGGCAAGACATAAGTCAAGATGACTGGCAATGGCTCCAGCAGAGTGGGTGGAAAGAAGGGGACAGATGAGAGAGACATTAAAGATGAGGATACCAGGACTTGGTGATGGATGAACATTTTAATTTCTTTTTTTTTCAGTTGCTGTGTGTATAATTAACTTAAGCATGATGTGTGACTTTCTGCTTTAGAATACCATTAATCTGAGACTAGGGACCAAATTATATATTTGATACGCTATTCGTAATAAAAATATAAGCTGACTATTAATTGTAAATTATGCCATTTTGTGTCCCTTGCATACCATGTGATGTAGAGAAAATGATAAAAATATAGCTCTGTAGAGTGATTTCAACTCCTGGCTAAGCCATCCTTAAAACTTCTTTGGACCTCAGTTTCCTTATGTGCAAACTGTAAAAATGTAATTATTGCAATAGCTGCTGGTGGGTCTGCCTGGCTCAAGTTTCTCCCTATCCCATCTATCTCCTCTCCAGCCACTAAAGTGCTTTTTCTATAGTGCAGTTCCACTCATGTCACCCACTCCCCTGCCCCACTGAATAAACTCCAATAGATCTTGTTGGCTCCAAAAGAAAATAAAAAGTGCTCTGTTAAGCAGTCAAAGGCCTTCATAACTTAGTCCTTTCCTACCTTTCCAGTCTTCTTATACTTTACTCCCAACAAATTTTTTTCAATCCAGTGACACTGGCCTCCTGGCTTTTCCACACACTCCATCTCTTGGTTCCAGACATTCTTTCTCCCAAGACTGAAATACTCCCTCTCCTCTGCTCCGACTACTAACTTCTCTGGCTTCCTTTTAGACCCAACTAAAATCCCTTCTTCAATAGGAAGTTCGCTTCAACCCCTCTTAATTTTGGTTGATTACTAATTAATTAATTCTCTGTTGATTATTTCCTATTTATCGTGCATATAGTTTGTTTTGTATATTTTTGCTTGTATGTTGCCTCCCTCAGCAACTTGAGTGCAGGGATTTTTCCCTCTTTTTGTACCCTCAACACTTAGCAAAGTGTCTGGCATATAGTAGGCCCTTAATGTTTAAAGTCACATTTATTGATTGAAAGAATACAGAAGGACTGGGTTATGTGTCCTCTAGGTTTATCTTGCTACGATTCCATGTAACTGTATGGATTATATGAATTAACTATTGCTAATATCTTGCTCTGTAAGTAAATTTAAGTCAATGCCATACACACACACACACACACACACACACACAAATCTATATATATTCACATTGTAATTTACTACCCAACTAGTCTATCAATCAATGAGTATTTTCCTTGTGCCAGTCACTGTTCTGAGACTATGAAGAAAAGAAATCAAAAGTCTTTGCCTTCAAGGAGCTTATATTTTGTTGAAATGATAAAATCATTCAAGGCAGGTACTCCTTCTGCTAGGTTACCTCAGGGTCAATCTTCTGCATGTGTTGGGAGAGAAATCACTACTAATACAATCTGAAGGTATTAAAGAGTGAAAAATGGTTTAACTGAGGAGTATTAGATTTGAAAGTGTAAGATCTGAGTTCCTAGCTTAATGAATGAAGCATTAATTAAGCAATTACTATGTGCAGAGCACTGAGCTATGTACTGGAGATACAAACAGAAAAATAAGACAGTCCCTGCTCTCAAAGAGCTCACATTTTAATGGGGAGACAAGGCATAGGGAAAGCTTCACTGCAAGTGAGACAGAAAAGTCCTTATGTCATCATAAAAACAGAAGGTAATGTATTATCTTTAATGCCATTTTCCCTGGTAAAATCATATCAGTTCCTGATGTTGAACCATCTGATACTGCCAAGGTCTTTGGTAACAAGAAACTTCCCTTCTGGCTCTTTAGTAGTTGTGGCTGTGGAACCTATGGGGGCTTCTGACAGGCTGTATCTCCGCAGGGCCTACTTCCTAGAATGATGGTTGATGGCACTGGGCTGGAAGCATTGCTATTCTCAAAACTCTGGGGCTCAGGGTTCTGGGCTATCTCCATCAAGATCTGAGCAAAGGTCAAGTTGTGGAGGTTTGACTTGCCTGGCTTATGCTGCCTCTTCTCTGTCTCAGGGTGCCCTGGTCAGGCTGACTTGCCTTCCCTATGTATATTGTTTGTCCTTCATTTGTGAAGAGGACCGTGACATCAAGGAGTGATGCCATGACACGCAAGTAAATTGGATTTAAGTAAGAGAGAGCTGTGCAAAGTCACCAGTCTCACTTTCTCCTCTGGAACCTACTGGGACTAGTGGCGAGATATAGATCAAGATGACTGGAGAGGGCCCTGGAAGCCTTGGGAGACCTTGGCTTTTTTAAGCTAAGGTCTTTCCCAGGTCTCAGCTTGACTGAGATAATGCCCATTCTGTATTAAAGCAAGGTAAGAAATGAGGCAAAGAAGGGCCTCTTTTACCAACTGAAAAAAAATCAGTCTGTGAAGGGAGACCCTCAGGGTTTCTGGCCAAAACAGAAACAATTGCTAAATACATTCATTCTAAATCAATCCAGACCCAAACAATGACTAAGTGGGCTTGGCCTGGGGTCTAGTGTTGGCCAATCAAATGAGAGCTAGAGTGATTTGACTTTAAGGTGAGGTCCTTTAGAGGGCATCTGCAGCTAAGAGTATGACACCCTATGTAAACAGTGGGAATGGAAAGAAAGAAAAGAGAGGAAGGAAGGAAGAAAGAAAGAGAGAGAGAATGAGAGAGAGGAAAAAAGAGAAGAAAGAAAGAAAAAGGGAGGAAGGGAGGGAGGAAAGAAGGAAAGAAGGAAGGAAGGAAGGAAGAAAAGAAAGAAAGAACTGTGTTACCCAAATGGCCAGTTCCAGTTGGATCCCTAGTGGAGCAGCTCCTATTTTCTACTTATAGAGGTTATTGTTTGTCTTTCATCCTTGAAGAGGACCATGACATCGGGGAAGTGATGCCATGACCTTCACTTGCCCTATGCGTGGCAGTTGGTGTGAATGGCCATGCCCTTCTTCAAAGGAACCACTTCCCCAGATGATGGCTATGAGGGCTGGGTTAGAAACAGAACCACTGGCAAGTCATAGGATCATAGGTAAGTTACATCTGAGAGTCAGCATGTCCAGCTCCTTATTTAATAGATTTGGAAACTGATGCTGAGACAGGTGAAGTGACTTACCTGGAGTCATAAAGCTAGTAAGTGTGTGAAATAATATTTGAACTCAAGTTTTGAATCAAGGTCAGCATTCTGAGTCAAGTTCCTCATTTGTAAAATGAGGTTAATGCTATTTATATTCTATACAACACAAAGTAGTTGTAAGAAAAATGATCTACAAAATGCATAGTGCTATTATGAGTTACCATAAAGAGGATTTAAAGGACATTTCAAAGTTCACTTATGACAAAGTCTCTCTCCTATGATTAACCACCACTTAAGACATTAATGCCACTTTAAATAATTATTTATAAGTAGGGAGAACCCTTTCTGGAGAGAAGAGGGAGGAAATGATTCAGCTAGTCAGGCCCAGTCTCCTTCTACACTCTCTCCCTCTGCCATTGGTTTCCCTAGCTCTCCTTGGTTACCTCCAGAACTCAGTATCATCCTCACAGGCCATCAGAGACAAAATCTAAAATTGTTTTCAACAATGGTTCAGAAGACTGAATCTTATATGAAATTATCTGAGTCATATTTGCACCTGAATGCAGTCTACCTGGTTGGAAAGGGAAGGGTGAATAAAACCCTTTAACACAGAACAATGACCAAAATTACTGGATATTTTCAAGCAAATTTCCCACATAAATCCATTTTTTCTTCTTTTTTTCACTTGTTTTGTTATGCCAAACTTAATCATCAATAAATTTGAATTTTTTCATATTAAAAAAACAATAAAAGAAGATTGTAATTAGAAACAGCTAGGTAGTACAGTGGACGAGTGTTAGGCCTGGAGTCAGGAAGACCTGAGTTACAATTTGTATGAGCCTGGGCCAGTCATTTAACCTCTGTTTGCCTCAGTTTCCTCAATTATAAAATGAGGACAATAACAGCACTTATCTCATGGATTGTTGAGATAATCAAATGAAGAAATGATTGTTAAGCTTTATTTTATTTTCCTTCCCCGAATGTGGAACCACAAATCTCTGTTACCTATAGTTTTGTTTGTTTAGTTACATACTAAATTCAGTGGTTCTAAAAATGCTTTATTTGTCTGCATTGACCCTCCTTCTATACTCTTTTATTTCATTTTTAAAATGTTTCATTGATGCTCTTTTCTTTTTTATTTTGCATAATTATTTTATTTTGTTGGCATAATTTGGTCTCCTTTTTTCCCTCAATCTACCCTATCCCTAAACAATAAAAGACACTCTCTTGTCGCAAGCTATTGTAATATATTCAAGGAAAACAAACCCATACATTAAGCATGTCCAAAAATACATATCTCATTCTACACCTCCAGTCCATTATGCCTCTATCAATAGGTGATAAGCATGGTTCATTATTGGTTTTTTGAAATCATGGCTGATCTTTCCACTGATCAGAGATAAGTCTTTCAAAGTTGTTTTTCTGTGCAATTTTATAGTAATTGTATAAATTGTTCTCCTGGTCCTGATGACTTCATCGCATCAGTTCAAACATTTCCCCAGGTTTCTCTGAATCTGTCCATTTCATCATTTCTTGCCACACAATATTCTGCTATGTTCACACATCATAGTCTGTTCTGTTATTCCCAAATGATGGACATCCCCTTAATTTCCAGTTCTTTGGTATAATGAAAAGAATGCTCTTGTGAATAATTTTACATTCATAGGTCCTTTCCTTCTTTATTTGATGTCTTTGAGGGTATGCAGTTTGTAATAGCATGTATAATTAGTGATTTTTATTTATAAATTGATTTTCAGAATGGGCAGACCATCCAGAGCTCCATATGTACAAGTATGCCTGTCTTCCCATGTCCCCTCTAACAATTGTTATATTTCTGTCACCAATGACACCAATGTCACCAATTTCTATTGCCAGTCTGATAAGTGTGAGGTAGAATCTCAGTTATTTTCATTTCAATTTTTTCCCATTATTAGTGACTTGAGGTCTTTTTTAAAAAAGATATGGCTATTGACAGTTTGATTTTCTTCCTTTGAGAACTTTCTAGTTGTACTCTTTGATTATCAACTGGAGAATGGCTTTTACTCTTTCATACTCATATAGTTCCACATATTGTATTTGTCCTTCATTCTTGAAGAGGACCATGACATCAAGATGATGACATGACTTCCAGTTGACTTTGGTTTGAGTGAGGGAGGGCTGTGTAAGGTCACCAACCTCTCTTTCTTCTCCTGAGCCATCTGGGTCCAGTGGCCTGACATGCATCAAGATGACTGGAGATGGCCCAGGATACAATGGGAGACCCTGGTCCTTTTAGGCTAAGGTCTTATCACATTCTCTCTTTGAGTGAGATGCACTCATTCAATTAACAGGCTTCTTTAAGCTACTCAAGGGATGGCCCCTTTAATAAAAAAAAAAAAAATCAAACTGGGAGGGGAGAGGAGGACCCTCAGGGTTCCAGGTTAAAAGAGAAACAATTACTATTTAGTGGTGTAAGTAGAAATGACACTAAAGTTTTATACATCTATTTTTCTATCTATCTATCTATCTAGATAGATAGATATACACACATATATGTTATATATATGTATATATATGTATTTGGATATCATGACTTCAACAGAGAAACACGCTATATTTTTTCTAATCATTTCCCTTCTAATTTTCACTGCATTGATATTGCTTGCACAATGCCTTTTCAATTTTATGTAATCAAAATTGCCAATTTTATGTCATATAATCCTTTCAATCTCTTATTTAATCAAGAGTTCTTCCCCTATCCATAATAATGAAAGGTTTCTCTTTTCCCAGTCCTCTGCTTTGTTTATTTAACTACATTTATATTTGAAGCTATTTCTGGAGTATAGTACGAAATGTAGACTTAAACTTTATTTCTGTTAGACTACTTTTGGCTTTCCCAGCAAATTTTGTTAATGATGAGTCCTTACTTAATTGGGATTTGGGGATTTATTGAACACAATGCTACTGTGTTTGCTCCTGCATCTTGTGTTCCTAATCTATCCAACTGATCAAATTTTCTAGTTATTTTTAATGATTTTATATGTGTATATTAATATAATTTGAGATCTGTTATTACTATGTACCCCGTACACCCCCTTTTTTCATTTTTTTCCATTATCTTTATTGAACAAATTATTTTAGGTAGAATAGTCATTTTTATTATGTTGGCATGGTTCAACCATGGATAGTTAATATCTCTCCCATTCTTCAGATTTTTCTTTCTGTAAAGAATATTTTAGAATGAATTGTTTATAATTTTATTCATATTATTCTGCTGTATCTCAGTAAGTGAATTATCAAAAAGTTTACACATTCTGTCATTGATTTGAATATTATTTCTCTTTCTAACTCTTCTTGATTTTTTTTTATTTTGCTGAAAGTGATGTTTTGAGAGAGTTTATTTATATTTGATACTTTACTGAAATTTTTTTCATTAATTTTAAGTTGCATCTCTGCAGTTCATACACTTTTCTCAATAAAAACAAAATTCAAATATGACAATAAAAGTGAAGCTAACCCTGAGAATTAACTCCAAACAACTGATAACAACATGCAACAGTCATTTAATATGCTATATGAAAGCAAGGTCACATTTGATTCAGCACATGTCAAATCTTGATGCTGACATGACCTACCATCATCATCACCAGTGGTCTGATGACTTTAAAAAGTTGTGTAATAGACCTTGTTTCTTTTGTGTAGAAGTTAAAGTACTATAATGTCTTTTTGGTGATTAAAATGTAACAGATTTTCAAATAAAACTGAACTCTAAAAATGGAAATAACTAATGAATGGTTTTATCATATATGATTTTATATAAATTATTTATATGATATATTTCATATATTTTATCCACAAAGTCTATTTTGATATAGGTACATATGTTGGTTTGAAATATTAAACAATTAAATTTAGTTCTATGAATATTTTTAATTTCTTTAATTTTAAAAAATGACAAAGTGTTCTTTTAGTGAACAACATTAAAGCATAACTGGTTTGAAAAAATCCATTGAAACAAAACTAGCATAAGCAGTAACAACTGAAACAGTTGAAATACAGAAACATATATTAAAAAAATCTAAAAACAGAAAATATGATCCACTATATTTACCATTGGAATTCACAAGGATTATTATAGATGGAGAGGAAAAACTGCTTTGTTTCTTTTTTACAAATGCTTTAGTTTTACATGGTGTAAAACTTAATCAATTAAACGACACAAAAAAATGTGTTATATACAGATGAGAATTTTTCCAGAGAAAACAATATGCTTTTAATAAGCAATGAAAAACTTTTTAGAAAATCATGGCTGTGACATCGGTAGGATTACTTATATTATGTAAGGTTGCTTACAAAACCATTAAGTATAAAAAGTCTCAATCAACAGGAGAAACATTGGTGCTATCCACAGCTATTGACATGATCAGAAAGATGCTTAGTGACTCATAGGTAAAGCAATTTCAAATAACTTCACTTATAGATGATATAAAGAGAAGACGAGTTGTCTGAAGACCTTTGTGATCATTGAGAAACTGAAATCTTTCTATTTCACATACAAAGTGATGAAGCAACAGCTGTAGTTCGAGATGATCATTTGATTACATATGCAGGGACTGTTATTTAAACTGATATTAGAAAATATGTGCTCTTTGCAAAGTTAGTGCTTGCAATGCCACATCAGGAAAAATTTTCAGTATCATTGAGATTTTTTATGAATTTTATATACTGGGAGAGAATTGTATTGGCTTTGCACTGATACAATTCAATGTCAGAATGAAATAGAGGTCTATAAGTATTACTTTAAATTGTAATAATAAGTATCATTTATATAGTACTTTAAAGTCTACAAAGTGCTTTAGAAATATTGACTCTTTTTTCCTCACAATATCCCTGGAGTTAGGAGCCCTTTAGTGCATACTGGCTAGGTAACCCAAGACAAATCTCAACATTTTAATGACCCCCAAGCAAAACAGGTGCAAATTTGCATTAGTAGATTAAATTTTTCCTTAGGAACTCCTTATATTGATAAAATCACATTTCCAGTAAAATATAAAATAAAACATAAGGAAGTTCTCCCTCCCCCTTTTTTTTAGTATATTGAAACAAGCATTGGAACCTGAAAATCTTAGTATCTTTTGACTTCAGGTAAATGAAGTATTCTGCTTTACAAAACGAAGTTATTCAAACCTTAATACCTATCACGTCTTTTTTTTGTGAAATGAACATTTCTTCTGCAGTTGTCATAAAGACAAAATGTCAACCTCAATTAGTGATTGAAAAAGAATGCAAATAACAATATCATCAATATAGCTTTGTGCCAAAACAGCCCAAACATCACAAAAACAAAAATTATTGTTTTGGTTATAATTTTACTCATCATAAATATGAGCATTATAAATGATTGCATCACCCAAAATCTATATTGGACTATCTTAATGCTTATTTAATATTGATTCATGTTTTGTAAAATTAAAATGAATTATTCATTTTATCTGAATAGAAATCCTAGGGAATTATTTTGTATAGATTGTTTTAGGAAAAATGTAGGGGCATGACAATTTTTATATGAAAGGAATTATCACTATATAATGTTTGCAAGTCATCGCTTAGTTTAAATTTGCATCCATATATTCTCCCCAAAACCATTTTGAACCTCATTGCTAATTAGGGAAGAAAAGTTTTTGTGCTCTATTCTACCTAACTATAAGGCAGCACCTGAGCATATGAGCCCTAGGTCAAGGGCAACTGACCCTACTGAGATGAATCAATACAAAAGCCAGGGTCCTGAGTTGCTAGTGGGGAACATGGAGTTTTGGGATGGGGGCAGGTGGCAGGTGATACCTATGATAGCAATTAAGATAAAGACCAGTTGTAGAGTCAGGGATCTGCATATAGGTTCAGAGCTTTTGGATGGGGAGTCAGGGGGAAAAAATAAATGGATTTTGTTGTGAGACACCAAAGATGAAAGGATGGTGAACTCGTGCACCCCAGGGATGCTACTGGTCACCCTAAAAGATAAAGGTATTTCCTGATGAATAAAAATTAGAAGTCAATGTTGGATGGGGTAGGGTTAGGGTGATACTGTGGAAAGACATTCCTTGAAGATGAGGCTGAGAATATGGTTCAATCATTCTGTTTCAGTTTAGAATTATTCGAGAGAAATGAATAAACCATCCATGCAGTTCCTTTTGATTAATCCCATTATTGGACATAATATTCCCAAGGAAGTCAAAGATAGAAACCAAAGTTCAATATATTGTAACAAAATATTCACAACATCTCTCTTTCTGACAGCTAGGAATTGCATGTAAATTGGGTGCCTATTAATTGGAAAATGGACCTAAGCTTCCTTTCCAGTTCTAAATCTATGACAAGCACAGAGGAAAATGCTAAGACGTGACAGAAAAGATCCATTCATCTATCAATCAGTAGGTCATAATAAGTGTGCCTAATATATGCCAGAAACTGATCTGGGTATGGGGATACAAAGACAAAAAAATATGAAATAATCTTTGCTCTCAAAAGGCTTATATTCTATCAGATATACATGGAGCAAGGGGTTGGGTTACAAGACCTCTAAGGTCCTTTTCCAACTCTGAGTCCATGATGAGCTCATAGTTTTGCCTTTGTCAACCTGAAAGTTTAGATTAAGAAGAGGCAAATATAAGATTAAGAGAGGCAAACAGGCAAACAAATGTATATTTATATTATTTATTCCCTTAAAGTTAGCAGTTACATGATCGTGGAGACAGAAGGAAACTTCTGACTGATACAAGAATGACCACACTTAAATCTGTTTTAGGACAATCCAAGGATGTCTGTGTCCCTCAGATTTAGGGTCTCTGCATGTGTTTAACTATACCATGAGAAAGGAATTTTCTTAATTGAATAAGTTGTAAATACAATAACATATAAGAGTTGACAAAGTGTCAATTGAAATTACAACCCAGGATATGTGTGTCTTCTTTTACCATTAATATGCCATAACATAGTATATGTCCACAAAATATTAAGATAGGAAAAAGCTCCATTATTCAAGATAGTGTCTCAGGTTAAGGGTCTCGTAAAGAATGCTAAGTCAGCCCTATCTGACCTTGTTGACACAGAAAGAGGTATTCTCTGAGAGAACAAGGAGGCTGTTAGATCCAGGCTCTTCTTCTGATTAATTCAGACTCTGGCACTTATTAAAGTTCAAAAATGATATTAAATGATTATCACCTTCATGACTGAAAATACTTTTCTTCATTCATTCATTTATTTTTCTGAGCAATAGATAAATTCTCATTTTTCCAAGTGCAAAATGAGGGAAACAATAAGGAGAACATCCTTAACTTTTAATATATTCTTCCTTTATAGTGACAGACATGCCCTCTTTTAACTTTAATTAGAAACCAAACTGAATAAAATGCTTGACTGTGACATACCAGTGATTTAAAAGAGACTTTTCAACTCACTACCCAAAACATGAAACAGTAATTCAAAAGGCCATTAACAGCTAGCTCTCCCACCCCCTCTAGTGCTTAGGGAAGGGCTAAATTAATCAAAATGGTAATCCTATCACAAATCAATTACTATTTAAGTACACTCCTACTAGACTTCACCATAAAATATTTAACATCCCTAAACCACAAGCTTTACCATGTTCCTTTGGAAAAAAAAATAATTCACCCCTTCTGTAAAAGAACACACACATACAAAAATCTCTTCATGGGCTATTAACTGGAGAGGCGATCATCTTCCTCATTTTCTCAAATAGTATCTATCACTCACCTGGAGACAGAGCATAATTTGAACAAAATCAAATATGAATTTCCTTAGCCCAGGATGAATTAGTACGAGAGACAACAGGGCTTACTCTTATTCATTTCTAGAAATATTCACTCATAGATCAAAAAAAAAAAGTCTATGGTCAAGAAGATAAAAATATATTACCAAATAGACAGCCTTTTGATCTCAGTGGCTCCTAGCTTCTTGCTACTGACCAGCAAAATATAATGAGATTTATTTCAAAGCACTTTTCCCAGAACAATTAAAACCACCTTAGAGGGATTTATTTTCCAGGATCCTGGATAGTTTTCTATGCTAAGAGCCCATTAGATCTCCTATAATGTAAGCTAGTAGGACGCAGGGATGGTATTCATTTTTGTCCAGTTTCTAGCAAAATGCTTTGCACATGGCAGTTGCTTAAGAAATATTTGGTAAGCACAAACATCTATCTTGCTCCTAAGTACAAAGTATAACCAATAACATTGACCGTTACCAGTCAGTGGCCAGGGCATACATTCCATGGTTGCTATGTAAGTAAGAGAGTCGTAACAGGAGTTCTCCAACTGAAGAGAATTCAGGAGAAGCTGGAGGGAGGAGCCTGGTGGTATGTGGTCTACATTAAAAACCCTGTGTACATACTAAACAGAGAACGCAGCAAATTGGAATGCTCCTTGTCTAGCTCAGTACTCTGTTATTCTATCAAGCCTAGATTCTAACCACTGGTCCTCATTTCCCACTGGACACCATTACCATTTCCCCACCCCACCTCTAACTCTCATCCTAGGTGTTTGACCTGGCTTCCTCTTTGGACACTGCAATGGCCTCTAGTTCACTCACACTGCACTGACCTTGGCCTCTATTTCAGACAATGAAAATGCCTGACCTTTTTAGTTCCGAGACTTTAATTCCTTGACACCAATGTTTGATTTTTGTCCCTGTCCTTCCCTCCCTGCATCACAGCCTGTGCTAAAACCTCTCGGGCATTCTACCAAGACAGGAAGGCATCAGTTAGCATCATGGCGCTTGGGCAGCCATTTCCCTTTCCTGGGGGAACAGTACAAGAGTAAACAGATAAATGCCTCATAGGCAAGTGCTCTTTGCCAAAAACACAATGAATCTTGTGTACAAAGAGGAGCCCACATATGGCAAGGGAGCTGTGGTTGTGTAGCTCAAAAGGAGACAAAAACAGATATCTTTAGCTCCCATATGTAAGGAAAAGGGCCCCACATGTGTAGTTAGGCTCCTCATGGCAAGGATACTGACCTTGTATGGTTTAAAGGGAGGCAGAACAGACATCTCTAGCCTTTTCTTCCCTCCCTCATCCTCACTTTCTTCAAGGGAAACTTTCATTTCTGCCAGGATGAGAAACAGGAGGCTGAGGCCAAGAGCCACCATTCTGATTTCCTCAGAGAGAAAGGGTTCTGGGGTAGAAATATATCCATCCATTACTTTAAATAATGTTCATTTAAGGGTTATGATCAGTTTCAAACTAATTTCTGATCACTTTGTCATTATTACCGGAGGGATAAAAAAGACTCCAAGCTCTGTATCTAAGGCTTGACCCCTTTCTCACCAACTAACAGTTCCTCAATGAACATATATGGAGCACAGCAAAGAAACCCATTTATCTAAATTGCAGCAAAAAATACATCAGAGAAGGTATACACAGGAGTACATATTTGTGGTTGTTTAATCGTTTTAGTTGTGTCAGACTTCATGACCCTATTTGGGGTTTTCTTGGCAAAAACACTGGAGTGGTTTCTCATTTACTTCCCTAGCTCATTTTACAGATGAGGAAACTAAGACAAACAGGTTAAGAGACTTGCTTAGGATCACACAGCTAGTAAATGTCTAAGGCCATGTTTGAACTCAAGTCTTTCTGACTCCAGACCTGGCCCTCTATCCCTGCACTATCTGTATATAAATATACCAGAAAAAGGAGCATGACCTGGATCTCATCCAAAGGGAAACTCCCTGCAGTCTCCAGTGTAGTAAGCTAGGGATAGGAATGTGATGAAAACCAGTTCCACTTTTATGTTTCCAATATTTTTCCTCAGTGGCCCGAGACAGAGTTGACTTCTTCCATCTTCTCTTTCAAATCTGGAAGAAGAGCCTGAAGTGATTTGACACTTGAGGAAAACTCAAAATTTGATGAGTCACTAAAGGGGATTCATCCTGAAGAGTCTCCTAAGGGATTGGCTTTGAAGTATCCCAAAGGGGTAGCTCTCTTGCCTATCACCAACTTTGCCTCCTCCCCTCAAGTTAGACAGGGCATTTATCACCACTGATGAGGAGAGAGTCCTAGGTAAGGGGTTTTTATCAAAATGCAATGAATTCAAACGTTTAAACTTAAAAATGATAAGTGTTCACAGCATCCATTCCATTTCCCCTTACCCTTCGGTTTTGGTGAAGGACTAAGGAAGGGGGGAAAGTCGTAATGAAAATAAAATA
This sequence comes from Potorous gilbertii, assembly GCA_028658325.1. Taxonomy (NCBI): domain Eukaryota; kingdom Metazoa; phylum Chordata; class Mammalia; order Diprotodontia; family Potoroidae; genus Potorous; species Potorous gilbertii. The sequence goes on from CM053773.1 coordinate 60,158,201, forward strand.
AATTGAAGACAAGGTGTCATGTTTTTATATTTCTCATGTGCATATGTACATTATGCACAAATCAAATGAATTTTTTTCATCGTATTAGAAAATGGTTCTGACAGCTGTCAACATCTGTGCAAATGTGGCCTCAGTGTTCACGTACTATATGCATTAGAAGATTAAGCAGGGCTTGTGATTACAATCACTAGTTACGAGTTCAGTGCTCAAGGGCCCTAGCTTTCTTAGGTTGCTCTTCATGAAGACAATCTGAGGCAAGGCATTCCATTTCTGAATGACTTCATTATTGTTATTTATCAGTAGTCTATGCAAATTTCTTTATAGGGTATATATGTATATATACACCATCAAACGTGTGTGTGTGTACATTTATATCTATCCTATAGGTGCAAGTCTTGTCGATCACATATGTATATATGTGTATGCATGCATGTCTATACATGCATGTATAACTAGACATATATGAGTATATATAAACATATGTGTGTACATGTATGGGTACACATATAACATGGACAAGGCTTTCTTAGGATGAGAGGTTTTGCAAGATAGATTATGATCTGCACTAGTGGAAGGACTAGCTATGAGGTCATAGATCTATTGGAGTATTGAACTGAATACATAGTTGACTCGGTCAAAGGGACCATTTTTTGCTTCATTTCTTACCTGGCCTTAATCACTGAATGAGTATTGCTTCAGACAAACTGAGACTTGGGAAAGACCTTAACTTAAGAAGGTGAAGGTCTCCCACTATGTCTGGGCCACCTCCAACTGTTCTGATCTTAATCTCGCCACGGGACCCAGAAGGCTCCAGAGGAGAGAGCAAAGCTGGTGACTTCACACAGCCTCCTCTCTCTTAAATCCAGTTCACTGGCAATTCATGGCCTCACTTTCCTGATGTCATGAAGACAAAGGATGAACAATGAATGAACCAGCGAATGACATGAATAATTTTATATAAAATTTTCTAGCTATTGCCCAGAAGTGCTATGCAAATGCTCGTTAATTAATATCATTATTCTTCTCATCCTCTTCAATAGAGGGGTCAGGTGGTGCAAAGTATAGAACACTGGGCTTGGAGTCAGGAAGATCTGAGTTCAAATCTGTCCACAAACGCTTGCTCTTTGTAAGCTTGAGTCACTTTAACCTCACTGCCTGCCTCAGTTTTCTCATCTGTAAAATGGAGGTAATGATAGCACCTTCCCTTCAGAATTGATGAAATAATATTCATAAAGCATTTCATATACCTTAAAGTGCTTTTTAAATGCTAATTATCACTGCCACTAATCCTGTTCTAAATGATCCTGGAACAAGTCGCTACATCACTTTTATTCCTTTGCAACTAGGTGACACAGTGAATGGAGTGCCCAGCCTGGAGTCAGAAAGATTCATCCTTGTGAGTTCAAATCAGGCCTCAGACAATTCCTAGCTGTGCAATCCTGGGCAAGTCATTTTGCCTCAGTTTCCTCATTTGAAAAATGACCTGGAGAAGGAAACGGCAAGCCATTCCAGTATTTTTTCCAAGAAAACTTCAAAAGGGGTCACAAAGAATTAGAAATGACTGAAATAACAGAAAAACAACAATGATTATTTTTTAATTTTCTGCAGACTATCCTCTGAAGACTAGAGCTCATAGATATCACCCATGGAGGACCTTTTCGTTTCATTTGTGGAGCTTATCCACTTCTTGGGTTTCATCCAGAGGGAAATTCACTTGTAGTTATATTAGATAAATCTAATGCCACACACTTCTTTTCAGCCTAGGTTATTGATCAGTTAAGTGATGTCTACATGTCCTAAAAGTATTTCTGTTGGATTTTTAATCTGTTTATCATGTGCTTTGAGAATGTCTATCAATCTGCTTCCTCCTTTTTGGCTAGAAAGTGTTAATCTTTCTATAATTAACTGCCTTAGGGTGATGGACCTTATTGTACAGTTTCTTGTTAGAATAGTTTCCAAATCTACTTACAGTATTCCACCTCTGACACATATTGATTGTATGATCTTAGGGTCTCTCAGGAGTCTAAGCATCCTTCTAAGACTACATGTTGGGGGAGAAGATGCTAATCTGCATCTGCAGAAGGGATTTCTAATCTATCATTCCCTATACTCATGAAACCACAAGACCAGTCTATCCCAATTCCTAAAATTTTCCTTTCTAAATCAGGGTGAAGACAAGACCATGAGAGTCATTTTGAAGAAAGTAGGATTTAATCTGAGTCTCAAAGGAAGTCAGGGAATGCCGGAAGCAGAAGGATGAGGAGAGAGGGCATTCCAGGCATGGGGAATGATTACTGGAAAAGCTTGGAGTTGAGAGATGGACTGTCACATGTGAGGAACAGCAAGAAAGTTGATGTAATTAGATCATAAATTATATGAAGGGCAGTAAAGTCTAAGAAGACTGGAAAGACAGGAAAAGGCTAATTTGTGAGGGGTTTTCCATGTCAAACAAAGATTTTATATTTTATCCTAGAGATAATAAATAAAATTGGAGTTTTTAAAAAGGGCAGCAACACAGTCAAGCTTAGGCTGTAGGAAGATTTCTTTGGTAGCTGAAATGATGGACTAGAAGAGACTTGAGACAAGGAGGTCAATTAGAACACTGCTGCAATTGTCCAGGCATTAGATGATGAGAGTCTGCACCAGCATGGTGGCTGTGTGAGTGTTGAGAAAAGGACATATACAGAACCTATTGGGAAGGCTGGGAAAGACAAATTTGGGGAACTGGCTGAGTATGCGGCTTGATAGCAAGTGAAGAGTCCAGGATGACAGTGAACTTTCAATCTTGGATAACTGGGAAGACAATGATGACTTAAAGAATAGCAAAGAAGTGTAGAAGAGGAGAGGTTTTGGGGAAGAAAATAACAAGTTCTGTTTTGAATATGTTGACATTGAGAGTTCTGTAGGATACCCAGGTCAAGATGTCCAAGAAGCAGTTGGTGATGCAAGATCAGGAGAATGATTAGGGCTGGAGAGATAGATCTGAGAATCATTTACATACAAACAATAATTAAACCTATGGATATGTTTGTGAGAAGTAGAAAAATAATCACTAAATGGGGAAACTTTGAAGATTAGTGAGAGAATGGGAATGACAAAGGAGACAATCTATTAGAGAAGCTAGGGTAGAATGGGATCAAGAGTGCATGTAGAATGGTTTGCCTTGACATGGAGAAAGCCTTCATATGAAACAGGCATGGAAGAGGAGATAGAGGGAAACACTAGTGATATGAATTGAGGAGGAAGAAAGAGGGAGCTCTTGGCAAATTATATATATATATATGTGTGTGTGTATACATATATACACGCACACATATATGTGTATATTTGTGAAATATGATGTAATGTATTCAACCCAGAGAAGGTCTTACAAGGAGTACCATGGAGGTTTGAGGTGGGAGGAAAAGGTTTGAAACCGCTGCTGTGGTGAGTGGGAGAACACACAATAATAGATGGGTGAAGAGGGACTGCCTTGCTGCAGTGAGGACCCAGTTATTATTTCACATAAATTTGTAGTGGATCCAGTTGGTATAGTTTTATGATGTTTCTCTAGCTCTCTTCAGCAGCACATGAAAAGGAGCAAAGATAGTGGATAGAGTAATACAGGATTGAGATTTGACAAGGCGTGATAGGCAATAGAACAAGGAGGAAAGGGATAAAGGCGAGTATAGAGTTGAACTAGTTCACTAAGGGGACAAGCTGGGATAGGGAAGAGGATGCAGTGCAGAGGTGATGGCCTGGGAAAGAACTGAAGGGTAGAGAAACTGGAGTTCATGGTGATGATGAACACCAGGATTAAAGGTCATAAGGCAGAGGAGAAGATGGAATAATAAAAGTTTAGAATCTATTAGAATGTAAATTCCTTAAGGGTAGGTACTGTATTCACCTTTCTTTGCATCCCAGGCTTTGGTACTCAACTTGGTACATAGCAAGAGTTTAATAAATGCTTGGGTGGTACATGAAGGATTTTGGAGATCATGAACATGGAAGTTGGCAAGGTCAAGGGTATGACTGTCTCTGTGAGAATCTTATATAGAGTGAAGTATGCCATAGGAATTTATTAGAGCGAGAAATCAGGAAACTAGGACATTTGAGGGAGTATTACTATATAAATTGAAACCCCCTCCTGACACAATGGCAGGAATTGGAGTAGGAAGACTGTGATGCAGGCACTGAATTCATTGAGTAAGGAAGACTGTCCTGGGTATTGGTAGATTACACCTACCAGAATCTTGATTAGATCATGAATTTAGATTGAATTAACCTCAAAAGAAGCAAAGTTATTGAGTGATGTGGTAGAGGAAAAGTCTGGAAGTGGTAACAAGGAGCAAGAAGTCTTCTGACTGCCCCATCATGACCCATGCATGTCATCTAGAAAGATCCAGGTCTTAGTGAGAGCAGAAAATGGAGGTAGTGAGAATTCATAGTGCCAGTTACATTATCCCTCGGGGATTTAGGGTACCTGAGGGATCTGTTGTATCTCTTCTCTACCATCTCAGCTGGAGTTTCTACCAGTGACTACAGTCCAAGTTCCATTTAACCACTACCATTTACAAAAGGATATATACTTCAAAAATATGGCAAGGACAAATGGATAAATATGTTCCCCAGTACCTCAGGTACACTACCCTTACACTACCTTGTCTCTGGGGTGAGTAGGCTCAACTTAGCTTAGATCCTACATAGTGTTGGTCCTACCAAGTTCACATCCAGATATGGCATGACTTCCAAATAAATCCTCATTTCATATTCCACTGGCCAGAAGATCACTGCTCTTGTTCCTCAGGGCATCACTATTGAGATGGATGCAAAACTCAGCCTGGACTTCAACTCTCCTGTCCCTGGGTTTCTTTCCTTACCTTTAGAAACTCATATGACTGGATTTAGTTCAACTTTAAATTTAATTAAAGTATTAATAAACATAATTTAAATTTAAAAGCTAATCAAAAGAATTTCACTCTAATCACACAGAAGAGGAAAGACCAAAAGCAGGAGGTAAGGACCAGTGCTTGATTTTTAGGACAGAACAGTCTCAGAAGGGAGAGGACAACAAGGCCTCTCTCCTCACAGATTGGTCTCTTACTGTATACTATCTGACAGCAAACAGAGCAGCCCAAAGGATTGAGGCAGGACAAATCTGGCAGAAGCCAAATGAGGTATTCTGAAAGCCTCTGCCACCAATTAAATAGTCTCCCATTCATCATGTGATTAGTAGCCTGGAACCAGGGACAGAATGTCCACACATGCCCTATAGTCTCTCCAAGGTACATCTCTTATACTTCATCATGACTCTCCCAGAAGCAGGCTTTCAGCTTCTCCATGTGGAGAAGTTATTTAAGGAACTCTGCACATGCATCAGACCCTGGTTACAAAAGGAAAAACCTTTAATATGATTAAAGACAAAAAAGCTTGTGATTTCACATTGGTGGATGCTAGTAGATATGGAATGGAACATTGTGGAGGAGAGGAGAGTTGAGAGGGAGGGATGGGAATGGGGGTTAGGTATTAGGGCTTCATTTGTAAAAGGACAGTCAATAGTTCAGAAGGAATAGAGCAGGAGGGGCTGGGAGTATGCTAACCTTTGAGGAATGAGTCTAAGCCTCTCTCAACAGCATCTAGAGACAGAAGCCTATTGATGGAGGCAGATGACTATACAATTCAAGGCCCTCCCTTGAGGCCCAACTTCATGGAAGGCAGTGATGTATCCTATGAGGATGAGGAGACCCACTTCATAGTAGACAGGAACAGGGGCTATCCTGAAGGAGTTCAGACAGGAGGTAGGAACTGGTAGTTTGAGGTAGATCTGGTCTGGAAAAAGTCTCGTGAAGACAGAGGCCAGAAGTTAGTGGCCTGGATTCAGGGATGAAACAGAGTTCTTTGTGAAGGATCTGGATCAGAGAGGCCAAGATTGTGATGATGACGATGATGATGACGATGTCGATGATATATATACATATATATATATATATGAAAGTACTTCTGTAATCATAAAAGAGCAACATAAACTTACAGTCATGCAATAATAGCTCACATTGATCAAGTGTTTTAAGCTTTACAAAGAGCTTTCCTCACCACAACTATGCAAAGTAGATATTACAAATATCCTCCTTTAATAGATAAGGAAACTGAGTGAAGTGATTGGTCTAGGCTCACAATAGTTAGAAGTATCTGATGCAAGATTCCAACCCAGATCTCCTGACTCTAAGTTCAACATTTTTCCCTTGCTCTCAAAAATCCCCCTATTTGATTTACACCTTGAAAGGGAAATTAATTTTATTTGTAGTCTTGGACTTCTATACAGTAGGTAAATATGCGTTTTTCTCAACTAATGCTAAAGCTACTGGTCTTACATTTCCTATTAAATGAACCAACTGAACATTCCTGCTTTGAGATCAAAAGTGCAATTTTTCAGTGATAAGAGACAAGGACCCTTTAAAGCTGTTATCTCATCATGACTAAATGATACTGTGCTGAAACCAGTCTATTTGGGAGTGTGCAATTATTTGTTTTAAATGAAAATATATGAGACAGCATTGCTTGGCAACTTTAAGAAGCAACTTCAGCACCTTCCCCTTCTGTCTTCAATTTGGCCTTGTCTAATATAGAACCATTGACTCTGACATTTTAGTCAAAATATTTTTTGACAACCATTTATGAAATAGCAACTAAACATTTCAAAGACAAGAAAATATTTTAGTGTCTGGAAAATAATCTAATTTTTAAAAAAATTTTGGATACCATTTTAATTTTTGGAGTCACAGACTCTAGAGCTAGAAGGGATGCTCAGGATCATCTAATTCAACCCTCTCATTTTACAGATTAGGAAATTGAGGCCTGTATACATAAACAGATCTACAGACAATAAGTGTAAGAAGCAATGGTTCTACTTTTCTACATTCTGAGTAAGCTGTGTTCAGAGAAGCAACCTGGCTAAAGGATTCAGAAGTGGGAATAAAGAGACTTCCCTTTGGGGGGCATTTTATACTTCTATTAATGCAGTCTAAGATTGGGTTCACTTTTTTGATAATAACATCATGCTGTATGCACATAGAAGGCCCACTAGAATACCCTAGCCATTTTTGTATACATAGAGGATTGACCAAAAGAGTTCCCTGATCAATTGGATGAGCTGTTATATGAGATCTTTGCATAAGAGATTGATCAAGAGACATCCCCAATGAAACTAAACAGCTTTCAGAATGGTAAACCTTTGAGTACGTAAAAAACTCTAGTAAGACATTGGGTGGCCACTCAACTCTGAGATTTGAAGTTCTTCCCTATTTGTGAAGAGAGGAAACTAATCCAAAATGAATGCTAACATAGAAAGGTATAGCATCCATTGCGAGTTTTAAGGAACTCTTGAGAGAGAAAGAGGGGAGGAGAATGGAAAGATGGTAGTCACCCCATAGCAGCACTGTGACCATGACATTCAGTGTCCACCACATCTGCAGTTCCCTTCCTCAAGACCAGGAGACATGATTTCTAAATAGCCAAGTGGAGATGTGGGTGACTATGATTTTTTTTTAATCATAGCCTTAAGAAATACCCAATTGCTATATCATCTCTATCTTGTTTGGTTTTTTTAATTCTATTAAAGAACGTATTTGTGGAATCTAATACTGTTTTTTATAATCACCTGTGGTTGGCTCTTATTTTGTCTGATGTCCCTTTGTGGCATGAATGTACAATTGGAGCCATAATTTAAAGTGATTTTTCCTAACACAAAGCTGGAAGCTCAAATCCCAGTCCACTAACTGGGGGGAATTAACACAAACCATTTCATAGCTACACACCCATCCAAGGAAGGAAGGAAGCAAGTATTTTTTTTTCTATTTTAGTTATTTACTTAGTTTTAGTTTTCAACATTTGTCTCCACAAGATTTTTGAGTTCCAAATTTTCAACCCATCTCTCCCCTCCCCTCACTCCAAGACATCCTGCATTCTGATTACCCCTTCCCCCAATCTGCCCTCCCTTCTATCACACCACTCCCTTCCCTTATGCCTATCTTCTCTCTTTTCTTGTAGGGCAAGATAGATTTCTATACCCCATTACCCGTATTTCTTATTCCTAGTTGCATGCTAAAATTCTCAACATTCATTCCTAAAACTTTGAGTTCCAACTTCTCTTCCTTCCTCCCTCTCCACCCATCCCCACTGAGAAGGCAAGCACTTGAATATAGGCTATATATGTGTAGTTTTGCAAAAGATGTCCATAACAGTCATGTTGTGTAAGACTAACTACATTTCCCTCCATCCTGTCCTGCCCCCCAAGCATTTTTTAAAGTACCTACTGTGTGCCAGTCACTGTGCTAAGCATTTTACAAATATTATCTCATTTGATCCTCAAAACAACCTTGAGACATAGACGCTCTTAATTTCTTCATTTTACATTAGAGAAAACTGAGGTAGACAAAAATGATGTGACTTGCCTAGCATCACACAGCTAGTAAATTTGTGGCCACATTAGCCTCAGTTCTTCCTAGTCTAGTTCAAGTGCTCTATCCCCCGAGTCACCTAGCTGCCTTCGAAGGACAGAATAAATATGAATAAAAGCCAAATTTTATTTATCTGCACCGTATACAAAAGCTTAAGAGTAACTGAATGTTACAATTATATCTCCCTTTAGAAAGTGGGCATACCCACTCTTGTTGAAAGATCATAAGACACTTAATTAAGTCTCAGTGAGTGAAGCCTGCTCCCAAAATTGGTTGATTGACCCAAAATCTCAGTGCTGGTCTATAAAGGTCCTACAGATTGCTCTCATTGCCTCTTAATTCATTCCTTTCTAACCTTTTAGAAAGAATCAGAGAACCATTAATAAATATCAGAAACTATTAACGTTGACTTGAAAGAGACAGGTGGCAGATAGCTACTTGCTTGTGGAGTTATTGCTGAGTCTCTGTCTCTTGGTTATAGAAGAAGGAATAACCTAGGCAACACAGTTATAGAATCTTACCTTCTGATCAGAGAAGGGATATTTCTTGGGTAGCACCAATTTCAAGGAGTCATTTGAAAGAACTACCAAAGTCAAGAGTCTTGCAATTCAGCCTTCTATCCAGAGAAGGGGAATTTCCTAGGCAGTTTGATACCAGAATTTAGCCTTCTAGATGAAGAAAGGAGATTTCTTGGGTAGCATTAGCCCTATGGATTAGCTCACAAGTGGCTCCAAGTTTGTGTGGGTTCAAGGATACATAGCTTCCTATTCAGAGAAAGGAAATGTCCTCTGAAGGGTGTCTGTTGGAGGAAAAGAGGATTACTCATGTAGCACCAATGATGGGAACAAAAGTCAGGGAATAAAATAACATAGGCAAGCTAAAAAAAGCTCAATTTTTATCTCTGCTCTTGCTGAGTTAAACAATGAAGGACCAATGAGATTCTCACAGTCAGAAGTATCTTTCTTTTCTGGGGAAGTCTGTGTGAGAGACACTCTGAAGGCTTAGGATCCCCTAGAGAGGAAAGATAGTTCTGAATGTGAGAGGGGCATGAGAAGGACTCACTAGATAAGAGAATATTCATCTATCTAACAACCCCAAATATGTTTCCTCCAAGGGAGTTCAAATGTATATGATCTCACTTGGTGATCTCATCAGTTCCCATGGATTTATTTGTCATCTCTCTGAACTGATCCTCAGACTTGCTGGTGAACATTTTGGACTGGATGTCCCATAGGCATCTCCAATTCAACATACATAAAACAGATTTCCTTATCTTTTCTCCCAAACCAACTTCCTTCTGAAATTCTCTATTCCTGTCAAGGGTAACACCATCCTTCTTGTCACCCGGGTTTGCAATGTCAATGTCATCTTCAACCCCCCACTTTTCCTCACATACCTAATCTTGTCATTTCTATTGCCACAGAATCTCTTGTATATATCCCTTCTCTCTACTAACATAACCATCACCCTAGTTCAGGCTTTTATCGCCTCTCGTAGACTAGTACAGTAGCATTTTAGTTGATCTGATTTCCTCAAGTCACTCCCCAAGCCAATCCATCTCCCACATAGCTGTGAAATTAATTTTCCTAAAGTGTTGTCACCCCAAATTCAATAAAATCCATTTGTTCTCTAGCACCTCTAGGATCAGATATAGACTTCTGCATTTGGCATTTGAAATTATTTACACTCTGGCTCTTCCCTGTCTTTTGAGTTTTCTTATACTTTTCTCTCCACTCTATGGTCCAGCTATACCTTCTTTCTTGACATTCCTCAGAAACTGCTCATCTGCATGCCTTTTTGTAGGATTGTCCTTCATACCCAGAATTCTCCCTGAACTCTCCTCTGCCTCCTGCCTTCCTCCAAGATTCAGCTCAAATATTATCTTTGGTAGATGCCTTTTCTGGTTCTCTTCCCTGACTACCTTTCCCTCAGATGTTATCTTGTAACTACATCTATACATCTTCTATTATAATAAAGCCCCTTCAGTGTAGGAACTGTTCATGCTTTTTCTTTGTATCCTCTAGTGTTTGGCATATGGTAAGAACTTAACAAATCCTTGTTGATAGATTGTTGAGAGGTCATTTAACAGAATCTTACAACTAAAGAAGGAATTCTACTAACTCACAAGTAGTGAATCATAGGGCTCAGGACAATCTGTCAGAGGAACTATTCCACTTTGTCACAGGTTTAATTGTTAAAAAATTCTTCCCTATGATGAACTAAAATCTGCCTCCATGTAACTATACTATATAAGGGTCCTTGCACTGCCCTCAGGAACTAGCCACAATAAGTCTTCTATCAGATAAATCAGAAGTCTCCTCCAAATAAAAAACCCTTAACTATTTAAAGACAACTGTCATCCACCTCTCTCCTCCCTTTTCTAGGTTCTGCATTCCCAGCTCCTTCAACAATTCTTTATAGGACATGTTTTTCAGACTCCTCACTATCCTAGTTGTCAATGTTACTCTTTAAAAAGGCAATCCCAGCACTGAACACAATATTCCAGGTGGAGTCTGGCCATGGCAGAGAGGAGCTATTTTCTCCTTGTAGATGTTTTACTTTTATTAGTGAAGACTAAAGTTGCATTCGCTCTTCTGATTGGCTTGGCACCACACATGGTAATACACAGAGAGTCGTTATTGTGCTAAAACCCCTCAATCTTTAGCTCAAGTAGCTAGGTGGTGAAGCCCATAGTCAGAAATAACTGAATTCAAACCCATCCCCAGAAAGTTAATAGCGGTTTAGGCAATGCCTCTGTCTTCCTCAGTTTTCTCAGCCACTAAATAAGGATAAAATCAACACCTATCTCACAGGGTTGTTGTAAGAATCAAATGAAATAATATTTGCAAAGTGCTTATTCAGTGTCTGGCATGCAGTAGGCGTAGGCACTATATAAATGCATATGTCCTTCCTCTCTCTCTTCCCATCTGCCTATACCACTATCCTATTGAAATTTCTACTTTTTTTGTTAACAATTTTGTAGGCTATTTTTAAATGCTCTTATTGAATATATATACATGTTACACACATATATGTGTATATAAATAAAGATAAAACATCTTCAAGGCATTTCCTTAATCTATCAGAGTATAATCTTTCTACTTCCTTCAATGATTCAAAAATCCATTATTTCATATGTATAGATATTCTCTCCACTGGAACAGGCTAAAGCTTCTCTATTGCTTGGCAGATAATTTTCAAAAGTTGTAACCAAAGAATTCATCATTCTGTACCCAATCTAGCCATAAGCCTTTCTGAACTTAGCAAGGCTGGTCAACAGACAAGGTATCTAAGAAAGTCTGTCACTGCATCCAGTCTGGTAGATCCTCTCAAAAGCTTGTGTTCTGATGGGCAAGAATTCAGACTTGCCTCTGTGTCATGACAAATCAAAAGGAGGAGTAAGGGTGATGCACCTACTATGTGCCAGGCACTGTACTAAGAACTTTCCAAAAATTATCTCATTTGACTTTAGTTGTGGCTTTAACCCTTCAATATGTTGATCATAATCTTCCAAAATCTTCCATGACATGAATCATGGCAGGACCTAGGCTTGCTTGTGTAGAATCACAAGACTTTAATATTCAAAGGAACTTTCACAATCTTCTAGTTTAAATCCTTAATTTTACAGTCAAGAAAACAAAGGCCCAAAGAGGTCAAATGATATGACCACAGTGACATGAGAAGAAGAAATTCAGTTGAAGGAAAATGATCTATAATCTCAAGTAAGACTAAAGAAAGTATAGGATTTCTAGACCTCAAGTACATAATTAAGTAAATTTATTTTAAATTAGTACTGATTAAAAAGTAGCAGACAATTATCAAGACCCAAAAGCAATTGACTAGTATAGCCCAGTGTATGATAAATTCAAGAATATTACCCACTGAGGGATAGACTCTTTTTCCTCAAAGAACTGATCAGTGAGGGAGAAATAACTTATGCCATACATTACAATAAATTTCAAATGGATATACGACTTATACACAAAAGTTAACCTCATAAGAAACTCAGAGCTAGTAAAAAGCAGAGCCAGATTTCAAACTTAGTTCTTCTGACTGCTAGTCCCATGGTTACTTCTGCTAAACTGAGATGTCTTGTCCACCACTTCCCCTTTGTACATACTCACAAATCATTTGCCTGATCTCTTCTAAACTATGGCCCAGAATCTTCACCAAGCTGCCAAGTTTTTAGTTCTGTTAATGTAGGTGGCATGCCCAAGTACTTGAGCATGAGTCATTGATTTAAGACTAAAGGAGACCTTAGAACTCATCTAGTGCTACCTTTTCATTTTTTGGTGAGGATACAGAGCTCCAGAGAGGAAATAAATACATAGGCTGAACCCTGGAGGGGAGATATGATTTGCTCAAAGTCACATAGATAGTAAGTGAAATTAGCCAGAATCCATACCTTGTTCTTTTGACTCTAAATCCATTAAAATTTTCCCTATGCAATGTTGCTTTTCAATCCACAAGGATATGCACAACCAGAATAGGAAGTGGGCCAGTCATATACCAAATGTGAGGGATAAGAACAGATGGGCAACCTGAGGGCTGTCCTGGCAGCCAAGAAATACTGAAAGAACCCAAAGCAGGACTCAGCAAGTTCGGTGTATCTCCTGTGGGAGATTTACCAAAAAATTTGGACAGTGATTGTGCAAGAAGAAAAATCTTGAAGGAGTTGAGATTTGACCCTATAAAGCAGATGTGTCAAACTTGGGGCCTGCTGGCCCGAAGAAACAGATTAAAATGTAATTGGGAAGTGTTTAGCAAAATAAATGAAAATAAGATATAATATCAATAATGTGAATTTGTGGGGTTTTTTTTTTAAAATAAAATACGTAGCCCTTGGTGATCAATTTCTATTTTGAGCTTGATATTACTACTATAAAGCAAATGATTATGTGAACAACATAATGGATTAATATGTCTAAGCCCTATCTTTTTAACATAGTCATAGCAAATATCTAAGACCTAAAAGCAAAGTCAAAATGTCTCTGAGAAAATCAGGTCAACCCTATCTTCCTTTTTTTGTAAAATTTTATGGAATATTTTTATGAATTAATTCTAAGACAACAGCAACTCAAACCCTCCTAATAGAAGCAGCTTGACCATAAAGGATGCTGTCAAAGTCAGGAAGACCTGCATTGACACCTTCCTCTAGCAAATATGGAGGGAATGACCCTGGACAAGTTATTTAATGTCTCAATGCCTCCTCCATAACTCTCCAAGACCCTTAAGTTGTGTTGGTAGCATTCCTCATAATGAAACCCCCTCTATCAATGAAATCACAGATCTGGTCAAGGCATTAGGAAATCCTAGTAAAATACTATATACTCCCCTTGTGATTAGGAATTACTTTGCTTTTTGTTTTTATGTCTACATTGTTTAGAACCCAAAAGCTGTTAAAAAAACACACATACACCTGTTGAATTGAATTGACATGCAATCAATAGGAAGTGGTTAGAAAAGACAGGAAACAGAGGGGTAACATTGGTACCCGTGGGTGAAGCAGATACAATAGAATTTGTGGGGGCCTAATGAAGAACCATTTGAAAAGCTGTTTTAAACATCCTCCCTACTCTTGTCAAAACATTATTTCTCAGCAGCTGAGCCATATCAGCCCTTAACACTGAAATTTAGAAAGATTAAGAAAAGGAAAAAAAAGAATTACTTCAGGTGTTTCATACAGAAGGTAAACCTATCCTTTACATATAAATCAACCAATCTTTTAAAATCATATTTTCTACGTTGTTCATTGTAGCAAATACATCCCATTTGGGTTTTCTATTTTAGTTTTGGTATTGCCAACCAGCCCACAATCTATTCACAGGAGACACCTGTTTCTTCCCCATGGAAACAAATCAGTTTGCCCAGCTACTGGGAGGAAGAAGGAGGAAAGAATCTGCTGGCTGACACCTAGGTAAGCATATGCTGGAAAATGGGCCCCAAAGCATATTGGCTGTTATCCTATCATTATTTCCCACATCTTCTTGGGAATGAAGACAGAACAGCTCTGAATGATTCTCCTACTTTGTTGCTGTTCAGATCTGAGTCAAAAGGTAGATGGTTATATTCTTTTATCTGGATCTCAGTAGAACCCTCAGGTCCTTGTATTTCCTTTAACAGTTTTCTATTTCATGGTACAATGGAAAAAAACCCTGAATAAGGCCTCAGAGGACCTTGGTAGCAGTCCCAACTCTGTCATTTACTATCTGTGTGACTGTGGGCAAATCACTTCTCTAACCTGAGTTTCCTCATCTTTTAAAATGAAGGGATTGATCTAGGTGTGGTATGCGGTCCTCTCAACTTTAAATTTGTGATGCCATGAGCCTTATTGGGTTTGAGAGGGATATTTGTCAAAGATGGTTGAAACATTGGGGTATCCTTAGGATTTCAACAACTTACATGACTCCTTAACTTTCTTCTGACTAAATGCAAAGTCTGACCTTGGAAAGGAATTAAAGCTGATTCAGCTCTAAGGAGAATGCTAGAATTTAATCCCATTTGAATTTCTAGTGGTTGGTTGGGTTTTGCCAGCCTGTGTGGAAATTGGGTGCAAATTTGCTGAAAATGTGCTTCTGAAAAGAGCTAAGATAGGTGAATTGAAGACCCAAATCCTCTGGTGAGTTGTAGTCTGCAAGGATGGAAAGAGAGCAGGGTTTACTGGTTATGTAACAAATGAAGTCATTATCGGATGAACCAATGTTCTCTCCAGCACTGGGCTTTATAAAAGGAGAGTTGAGAAGAATCTGGGTTAGCCCAGAGTTTGAGGGTAAGTGTTCATTAGTCTGAGCTAATCATTGTGCCCATCACTGAGAAAATAGCTTCTCCATGGAGGAAATATTGTCGGTCCTGTGGTGATGACAGAAAACAGTTGATTAGCTGATGATAAAACATTTGGCAACTGTGTAAATTATCATATTAGATTACATGGAATTTTCCTGGATGATTTTTTTTAAACACGAATACAGAAAACTCTATTATTAGATGTTGTCAGGGAATGGAGGTGTTCTGGCTATTGAGAGTTGCCTGAATATGGCAAGTCATCACAAATAAGTTAGCAATTTTCAAATAGTTATCATGCAAGAAAATGCAACAAATGGGAACTATGCTGAATGCAGTTTAACCTTTGATGATTCATCCAAGTAGATTCCTACCAGTGTAGATTAATACCTTCTCTGCAATTTATAGTAGAGACATTGACAGGTGAGGGAATTTGCCCACAAGAGGCATCCTGGAACCTGGTTCTCCATAATTCAAAGACCATCCTGGCTGTTCTCCATAGACCAATAGAAATGTAAACAGAAAGCTTCCATTTCCATAGCACTTTCCTCACAAAAACCACGCTGTTTGAAGGAAAATAAAGCTCAGAAATTTGAATTGGCTTATTCATAATTATTTACCTAAGAAATGTCAGAGCTGATATCCCATGTCCCATGTTCTTTACTACTGTTGACCTGTAAGTACAATGTCAGAGTTAGGGTTAATGGAGTTTGGATTAACAGAATGATAGATAAGAGTTTACCATATCTACTTGGAATGTTATCCTGCCCCTACTGGCTCTACTGGTTATAAGGTCAGGGGAGAAGGGAACAGAAGGAAACAAGGTTCAGGGCTAGGCCCTAGTCTTAGCTCTGATGTGTTTCAGATATGGTGTTCATTCTCCCAGACCACGTCCAGGGTTTGTCAGTATAAGGGGTCCTGATACAGAGCCAGTGGTCCATCATGAAAAAGTGAATTCCTGTGAGATACCTAAGAAAGTGGAAAGAACTATGGAGGCAGGAAGGTTTATTTAGAACCTACTGACCGTTAGAAATGCAAGGGAAGGGATGCCACTAGAGTGGGTCATCCTCAGTGGAGAATAACACCAGAGATTTGGCCTGGGGGAGTGGAAGGGAAAAACAGAGTCAGAGCAGGCCTCTCTTTTCTTGACCCTTAGTGAAGTGAGTTAGGTGCCTGACAACAAACCAGTCTCACTGAAGCAGGACTGGATAAGGTACCACTGGTAAATGATAATAGGGATCAGATCTTAGACCCTGATGTCCTAACCAGGCAACTCTAAGATGGCAGGGAAGGATCCCAGTACTCAGGGCTAGACCTCTATGAGCTGATGCCTCAGAGCAGGTGGACCACAGCTCATTACAAACCCTTTATATGATGGAGCATATCTACTTACTGAACACTAGTGGGGTAAATAAAAGAATCTCAATGTAATTTCTTTTCATTTTTAAATTTTCATATTTTTAAAAAATCCTGGTTCAGGCCTCAATCTGTTCAATTAAAGGCAAACTCAGGACATAAGATAAAAAAAAAAATGAACTTACTGGTACCCCAAGGCATCAGACAGTTGGAGTGGGACCAGCTGCTAAATCCAAATTCTAGCCTGCTTTACAGACAGAACAATTTACATATAAGGGTAAAACAATTTGGATTGGTTGATGTTTTAATGAGGAGGTAGCATAAGTATCATCTCAGTTACTCCCCATTACAGCAACATTGGGAGAGGAGATTAGTTCTCTGGTGAGGGGAGTGGTCTAAAGCGGACCTCACCCTCTCCTATCCTCCAGCTGAACACAATCCCAAAGGTTGAACAAAGTTATTATATGGACATCACTCAAACTATATTTTGTCCAGTGGCCTGAATTTGCATATAACTATTTCTGATTTCCTTGACTATGTCAAGGAATTATATAAAAGGTAGAAAAGGTGGGCTGCTCACATATCAAGAAAGAGGAATGGCAAGAGACAGCCAGAGGGCTCTTCTTGAATCCTTCTGATGTCATGAATAAGTGAAGGAAGACCTTCAGAACTTATGGGAGAACTGGATAGGTAGGCATGCATGACTGGAAGAAAGTTATAAATTTAGGAGATCATAGACCTATTTGAAGACTTGAGATTTCCTCAGAATCAACTTGGGAACACTCCCTGTGTGGAAATTTCCTTCACTCATCCTAGTAGGGAGCACCTGAGTATAACATTATCATTTGTCCAAGGTCACACAGCTGGATTTGAACTCAGGTTTTTCTGACTCCAAATTCAGTTCCCTATTGATTTTGCCTCCATAGAAATTTCCTATCCAAAGTTAATGAGACAGTTCAGAACTCAGAGATCAGTTTTGCCGCTCTGGCATTAGCATTTGGGAATGAATCCCAGGACACCAACTTAAAGCTAGCCTAGACTTCCTGACCTGCCTTTCATTACTTGAATTCTCTCCCCGCCTTTCCCTGGCTGCCTTTGTTTGTTTGTCAGTGACCTTTTTATCTGATTTAAGCTGAGCTGCTTTGGTGGAACAATCTTTGCCCTGGGGAATTGTGTTGTGCTTTGGAAGGTTTACTGTTTGTTTTCTAGAAAATTTAAGAGTCACTTAAAGTAAATCCTGAAAACAACATTTACTAGAGAGAACCAAAGCATCTAGGCAGTCCGTCCAGTTTGGTCAATGGACAGAAACAACATCTGGCTTCCAGATTCCACCTAGACCCTTGAGGATTCATAATATTAAATATAGGAGTGCTTTGAAGTTTGCAATGTGCTTTATTTTCTCACAGGATAGCATTCTAATTTGTTAATGACTTACATAGTTCCCCAAGGCAACTAGGTGAACCAGTATGGATAGTTCTGGGCCTGAAGTCAAGAAGACTCATCTTTGGGAATTCAAATTCAGCTTCACACCTACTAGTTGTCATGTAACCCTGTTTGCCTCAGTTTCCTCATTTGTAAAATGAGCTGAAGAAGGAAACGGCAAACCACTCCAATCACTCTGCCAAGAAAATTCCAAATGGGGTCACAAAGAGTTGTGCACGACTGAAACGACTCAACAGCAGCCTATGACTCCAGGGTTTCTACTATGTTAGGGTGCCTCCATCATTGGGGTCCTAAAAGTCTATTGAGGGTCAATTTCACTTAGACTCCCATCACTTTCTTCCATATTACCTATATCTCACCCCAGGGATTCAAGTCTGTGGTTAAATCCACTTTCCCTTGGTTTTCCTCAGCCTCATTGCCTGAGGGAGGAGAGTACTTCCCCAGCTAGGACACTCACTGAAGCCATTTGGTTCCTTCCTAGAGGGTCAGTTTGGAACATCGTTTGGAGGCCTTGCTTTCGCTTCAGCTGATCATGAGTAAAGCAGAAAATTATCCCTTTGTGGACGTAGATAGCAGATATTTGAAAGTGAGTACTATGGTTTTTCTAGGTCAATAGAGCTACCCTCTATGCATTTCTTTAAGTAAAAAAAGTCATTTAAAAATAAACTAACATTTATATAGTATTTCAAGATTTGTGAAGCATTTTGTATACAATATTTCATCCTAAAAAAGATCAAGTGAGGGAAGAGCCCCATTTTACAGACTGAGAAACAGAGACTTAGGAAGGTTAAGGGTCTTACCTAAGGTCATACAGCTAGTGGTTTGTTGTGGTTTTTTTTTTAAAGCACAAGTAAGAAATGTCAATTATTGCAGATTTGACGACTCCCATTCCAACACTATACAAAGGCACTCTCTTATTCTTTCTGGAAGATTGTCTCCTTTTGCATTTGGAAAGGAATGCTCTGGTAATATGGTGCATTAGGGAAAGGACATCATGAACAATGCATAACAGTCTGGAAGATCTTCATAATGAGTATGCAACCACAATACTGAACACACCTTTCCCTTAAATCATCTCTTGTACTTCAAAAAACCAAAAAGTTAGTAAGACTAATATGAAGAACATATGGTTTTTTTCAATAATGCAACAATAATTAACTAGGTTTTAAATAATAATCCACTTTTGAGTGGTGTTTTTACAATAATGGTATGCAGATATTACATGACTAGTCTTTAAGTCTTAGTAGTTTTAGGTAAAAATTGGCTATTCTTATCCCCATTGCACAGAGATAGAGAAACAGAGGCTCAGATAATATGATGTTCCAAAACTGGTATAGTAATAAGAGTAAAATTTTAACTCAGGTTCTTCTGGATTCTAGTCCTACTTGACCAACATATCTGCCATAAAGCCTGTCCAAACAGTTCGGGTAATTTATCTGCCTGCCCCTAAATAGAAATAAACCCCACCACTATCCATTTCCAAGTGAGAAGAGAAGGAGATTCAGAATTGTTGATGCAAAGGTTTGGGAATCTTGCATAGAAAAATTAGGTAAATCAACAGTTGATCCTAAGGGTCTTTTTTAGACCCAATCGTGTGAATTGGGAAGAGGGGGGAAACAGGGAGTTCTGAACCCCAACAGTTTTACTCCTCATGACACTGTCTGGCAAATGAGGAATGGGAGGAGCATCTGGGCCCTGAGTCATAGGTTTCTATCATACTTTAAAATACCTGCACTATTCACAAAGTTGGGAATAGTGTCATAAAATCAACCATACATGGGCTTTTGTAAAGCTATAATCAGATTTCTTCCAACTCCAAATATAGACATTTGTTTCCCAAAGCTCCCACTCCATTTGCTAGACTTTATGTTAACTTGGGCATCTAATTCCATTTTTTCAATGATAGAATGGTGACTTAGTTAGCAATGACATTCCTTGTAATCTTTCAGTTGTTATCAAAGCTGGCTTCAAGTCCCAAAAGAAAAGAAAAGAATTTTGGAAAAGAAAACGGAGTTACTAGAAACCAAAGGAGAAGGGACAGAAGGGTCAGGAGAAAGTCCTCACTTAAGTGGCTGATGCAGTGCTTACCTGAAGGAGGCTCAACAGAGCTGTCAACCAGATGCCCAGATGAAGGCTCTCCGATAAAGCCAGTACAAGAGCAGGACTACCAGAATGACCTCAAGGTTTTGGAGCATCAGCATCCTTGCCAAAAGGAGGGAATCCCTCAGGAGAGAGAGGATGAAGTCACTCAAGAAGAAACCCATCATCTCAGCCTTGGTGAAATAGGGCTAGTTCAGACAGAGCTGTGCCATGAAGGGAGCATGAGTCCAGAAAATCCTCAGGACTCAGAGGAGTCAAATGGAATAGATCCACAAATCTATGATGAACAAGACCTGAAAATTAAAAAGCGAGAAAAAGGCAAAGGATCATCAAGGGAGCTCTTTGGTTTGCTAGAGGAAGAAGTTATAAAGGTGATAAGATTATGGCAACAATGGGGAGTGGACGAGGTAGTTAAAGTTATGCAAGAACAGCATGGCTCTCAAGTAGAAGAGATGCAGAAAGTAATCCGCCAGCAGTGGACAGAGGAAGACGACATCATCCAGCCTGGCTCCCGAAAAGAGCAAGGAAGCCTGGTGCAACCACAGAGGAGACAAGACCATGAGTATTCCTTGGGGAATTGGGATCAGCGTCAGAAGAAGGAAAAAGTTATATCCCTGCTGCCCCAACAAGGTGAAAAATTGTCTGAAGTGTTGTCCACAGAAGCCCAGTTAGGCGGAGTAGATCAAAAAATTGTGCAGCAACAAAGCTCAGATAAAGGGCCAATACGAGAAGATGAGGCTTCAGAATTATCCCCAAAGGAAGGCCAAAAGGATGATGAACCCAAAGTACCGCATCTAGAACAGCAAGAGGAAAACATTGCCAGCTTAACAGGGATACCCCAAATTCTGCAAGTGATAAAACAGCAGCATCAATGCCAAAACAAGGCCATTTTGAAAGTGATGTACCAGCAGCAGACCCATCAAGAAGAGGCAATCCAGAAAGTCATTGGTCAGCAATGTCAAGTAGAGGTGGTTCTCGAGGTCATGCGTCAAGGATGGCAGCACCAGGTGAAAGCCATTCTGAAGACTGTGAAGCTGCAGCAGCAATCCCAAGAAAAGGCAATTTTGAAAGTGATGAGGCAGCTGGGGCAACAAGGGCCATGTGAAGAGGAGAATGATCACAAGGTAGCAGACCAGAACCAAGAGAAAGAAAAGAAATCAAAGAAACACAAAAGAGACGTTCCGAATTATTTTGTAGCAATTCCAATAACCAATGACCAGGTACGGTGTTTTGCAGATTTGATGATTTTCTTTGAGAACTTTAAGATAATATTAAGGATTTCAAGATATTATTCTAAGTTTGTGCCATTTGTTATGTAATACATAACATAAAATTAGGATAGATTTAATTCAATTTTAGGTTTATTTAACATATGCTTATGTGCATAAATATGTGTATTTATGTGTGTATGCACATATATACATACACATGTGTGTATATATGTGTGTGTGCATGTATACACACACACATATATACACACATTCTACCCCTATGTGAAAGACAAAGGACAGCTTTCTCCTATCTATCACACAAAAGGCTACACTTGAGGACCTAGAGGGCCACATTAGGTTCCCCATCCCTAAAGGCTAAAAGCACAATCACTTAAGAGAGCAGGCAAGAAAGTAAATAGGAACTGAAAGAAAATAAATTATTTCTTACAAAACAGATCATCCCTTCCTGGGTATTGAAAGAATAGTCAGTAAATTACAAATGAAGATTCTGTCCACAAGTTCATTTATGGTTTGGTTTTTCAGAACTTAGAATACATTTGACATAGAAAATGTTATACATAGTGGTAACAGAAACAATTTCCAAAGGCCTTTATAACATGCAACGTACATGATGCATAATACTAATACTATAAAGCCTACTATCCATATGTAGCACTGTTCAACAAGAAAATGTAGTCTAATTTCCAACTTAAGATATAGGGAATACTCCTAGATAGACAGTTAGATAGATAAAGTAGTCTAACTTCTAACTTAAGATATAAGGAATACTCCTAGATAGATAGATAATGTAGTCTAACTTCCAACTTAGGATATAGGGAATATTTCCAGATAGATAGACAGAAAGAAAGAAATATATATCTGCTACAGTCAAAACAGCATCAGCTGGGACTGTCGGTCCATCTCTGTTGAAGTCAATGCTCTTAATCCTAAAATCCTAGAAATGGCTATCACTGTCTGAGGTTGGAGGAAAGATAAAGACAATGCTATGGTGGAGATGAAACTCTTGCAGGTAAGGACTGATCAGAAGAAAAATTGGGATGGGGATGGTGGAGGTGTAGCATAGAAATGGCAAGGAAAGGGATAGAAAATAAAATGAGGGTAGGTAAAGGAAAGGAACTGGAATGAGTTTTGTTTTTCTAGAAAAGGGGATTTCTCCCTTATTGTCAGTGTCTTTGTTTTATCTCTATAGGCCATGCTCAGTGTTTCTATTGCAGAAGTTGGGAGCTGAGGCAGTGGGAAACCAGGATAAGGAAATGAGAGACTTCTTCAGGATTTCTGGACACTGATGAGACAGATTCTCATGGAAATTTCTAGTGCCATTACAGAAAGAAACTGGCTAACAGATTTCTTACCTTCATTCTCTCTCTTTGCCAACCCACTTCCACATTATAATCTTCCTAATGCATAGGTCGGAATTTGTCACTTTCTTGTTTAAAAATGGTCGATGGATCCCTATTGCGTCGAGGATAAAATAAAAGCTCTTTAGGTTGGCTTTTATGGTTCCCACCTACCTTTCTAGCATTATGCCACATTACTCTTCTGCATATAATCTTTCCCAGCCAAACTAGACTCTTTCTCAACTTAGTCTATTTCCTACTTCCATGCATTTTCACAAGCTTAAAAGACACTTCCTCCTCATTTCCACTTTTCAGAATTCTCATCTTCTTTCAAAGGAGTCACTTCTTTTGAGACACTTTTGCTTGTCAGCCCAGTTGTTAATAATCTGCATATCTGTTTCATCTCAGTAGAATGCAAATTCTTTGAAAGCTGAAACTACCCTGGCTCAAACATGGTACCTTGTACTTAGTAGATATATCAGTGCATTAATGCTATTACCATGTCAAAGGATCCCAGCTCTTTATAAATAAGGATAAACCTATCCAGAGTCAAGTATTAGCCAACATATTAACTGTTGTATGCTGAAACATGCAAGACCCATAATGCTATCTGAGGTTTTCAGAAAATGGACTTAAGAAAGGTCCTAAGTTGAGTCTACAGCAGTTTTAAATAAGTCAGATGATGACTTTGAGACATATAATTTAAGTTGCAAATAGTCCTAAGGATAAATTCTCCATCATTGCTTTAGCTGGAAAGAACAATAATTTGACTCTACATCAATCAATGATGCATCTTTTTGGAGCATCCATTAACTGCTTACATACCACAGATGATTCTTCATGTTTCGTTTAGTTTAATGTCATGCTTAAGGCAGTAGTAATAGCAAACAAAGTGAAGAACAAGGAATAAAAATTCCCATCTTCCTTTTTTTTATAATGAGCCCTACCCTTAAAACATAACCCTGATTCTGAGAAGTAGTCCTTAAGAAAGTTTCCATTACCAGGGAACGCGGTCATTTCTTTGACTTTTAGTGTTCACAGTTGTATGGTGAGAATGGGGTCTTTTTTGCTTTAGAGGATTTGTTGTTGTTGAGTCATTTTTAGTTGTGTCCAGCTCTTCTTGATCCCATTCTGAGACTGGATTTGAACTCAAGTCTTCCTGACTCCAGGCCCAGCATTCTATCTACTGTACCACCTAGTTGCCAAAACATAATAGATGTGCCTACGTTATTGTTTAGTCATGTCTGACTCTTCATGACCCCATTTGGTGTTTTCTTGGCAGAGATACTAGAGTGGTTTGCCATTTCTCCATTTCCTTCTCCAGCTCATTTTACAGATGAAAAAACAGAGGCAAACAGGGTTAAAGGACTTGCCCAGGGTCACAGAGCTAGTAAGTGTCTGAATCCAGATTTAAATTCAAAAAGATGAGTCTTCCTGACTTCAGGCTTGGCTCTCTATCTAGTGTGCCCCCTGGCTACTCTACCTTAAAAAAATTAATGATGGACAATTTCAAAAAAGGAAAATTTTCCTCGGTGCCCCTTCTCCACTGGTGACTTAACATTATGTAACTTAAGCCTCATCTAGTAGGATACATGACCCAGAACCATAACTAAGGAAGTTAGGTTGATGAGGTGGGATTTGGGTAGAAATTACAAGGAAATGTCTTCTTTCTTCCTCTCCCCTAACCATGTTAGAGATTAGGATTGGATCTGTGATTTTATTGGTATAAGGAACTCTAAAGAGTCAAGATTCCCTTCACCAATGCAAGTTGGCACCTTCTAGTTTTGGAGAGTGGCCTAGAGTACTGAACAGTTATAGGAAGACCTACAGGGTACTAGTAGACTTCAAGGCCATATCTCTGTGTTATTCTATGCACTAGCAAGACTAATCAGGCAGAACCAGGTTAAAAATGAGTATATGTAATTGCAAAGAAGCAGACACACCTCCTTTGCCTTGTTAATAAGATATTTATGTGCTCCTCTCATCACTTGAACCAGCTGACCCAGTCCTTCCCCAAGTCACTGTCTCTTGATTATGTTAAAAGGCCTTTGAGATTTGCCCCAGTTCACCATGTTCAAAAGCAATGGTTGCCATATTCTTTGTACAATCAAAGTATAGAGGCAACCTGTGTATATATGTTCTTCAATACAGGCATATTGTTACTGTATTTCAAAATTTCACAAGACTCATGCTTAAGGAGAAATTCAGACACAGGGTAGCTAATTTGTGGAACAAATAGAGAGTATTCTCTCAAGCACCATCAGAACATAGATCAAGAGTCATAAAGGGCATCAGAATAGACTTTTGTATAATTTCATCATTTTATAGATAAGGAAACTTGTCATTTAGAAATTAAAAACAAAACAAAGGCCTTGGAGAGTTCTGGTGGAAAAAGAATTTGAAAGGACCTTCCAATGTAAACCAATTGCCTCTCTTGCAAGAAAAAGCAAACAAACCAATAAAACCCTTAAAGTTATAAAGAAGAAACAAGGATCACAGCTTTAGAGATTAGAGATGATTGAAGTCACCTATTCCAATTCCCTTATTTGTTGGGTAAGTGGTAGAGTAGATAGTGTAGAAATCAGGAAGATGTAAGTTTAAATTCTGCCTTAGTCTCTAATTGTGTGACCCCAGGGCAAGTCATTTAACCTGTGTTTGAATAATTTTTTTCAATTATATATAAAAATTTTTTTATTTTTTTAAAATTGAGTTCCAAATTCTCTTCCTCCCTCCTCCTCTCCTCATCCTCCTCCCTAAGACTGAAAGCAATTTGATATAGGTTATAAATATGCAATCACGCAAAACATGTTTCCACACTGTTAACTTCTGTTTATGTCAGTTTCCTCACCTGAAAAATGAGGATAGTAACAGCAGCTACCTCCCAGGGTCATTGTGAAGATCATATGAAATAGAATATGGAAAACACTTTCCAAGCTAAAGTTTTTGCTTTAAGAAACCCTACTAAATGCTAGCTATCTAGCCCAACCCTTTGTTTTTATAGATGACTATAGCCCCCACAGGGGCTAAGAGACTTGGCCCAAGGTCACGTAAGTAGAGAAGGACCAAACTGAAGTTCAAACCTTCCCTTCAAGTTCAGCATAATAACAGCAACCCAGGATCATAGATATTGGGCAGCAAGGGACCTCAGAAGCTATCTAGTCCACATTTTACAGATGAGGAAACTGAGACTCAGGGACATTAAATAGCTTGCCCAAGGTCATCAGGTTAGTAAAGAAAGTTAGTAGAATTTGAACTCAAGTCCCCTGCCTCTAGAGCCAGGGTACTTTCCATTATACCATCAGTAAATAGTGAGGGGTCAAGTGGGCCTTCAAAGTAACCAAATTTCATTGTTATATACTCTTGACAAAACCCATTCTGGGGAGGGGTTTGGGGAGAAATATTGCTGTATATAACCAAAGGAGGTCCTAAACTGCAAAGGAGAAGCACCTTCTACATTGGCCCCCATGCCCTCTGGCAAGCACACAGAATTCTCTCCCCACCCCACCCTCTTTAGATACTTAGCTAATGGAATCTTTTAGTCAGTGAGTCTTTCCCCTCTGGTGAGAATGTCTGCATGATGTACTATTGGTTGGAGAAATACCAGGCAATGCCACTGCAGGAGGTGGAATTGCCAGACAAGAACGATTGCACCCTTTGTTCTGTGGCTCTGGGGAGTCCAAATGGCTTCCAAGAAGACACTTCAAATTACACTGCCATTGTCAAGTCCCTCTCAGAGGGGGAGTTCTTTTGCAATTGATTAACATGCCAATGCATGACCTAGATCAGGGGTGGGGAACCTTCTACACATGTGGTCTTCTAAATCCTTGGGTTCGGCCTTTGAACTAAGTCCAAGTTTTACAGAACAAATCCTTTTATTAAGGGGTTTGTTCTGTCAAGTTTGAATTCAGTCAAAGGGCCCCATTTGAGGACCTAGAGGGCCCCATGTGGCCTCTAGGTGGCAGGTTCCCCACCCGTCATGTAGATCCATAAAGACTGTAGGGATAGTATAGTGGAGTTTCTTGATTCCCTCAGTGGCAGAAAGGGCATGTTTGGGAATGCATTGGTAGGTTCCATTCGGTATGACATTGCTCTTGAGTTGAAAGCAATAGGTTCCTCTTGTCTTTTTTTTTTTTTGGCTAAACCCCAATACTGTGTGAGATCACATTTCAGTGATAAGATAAAATGGTGATTCATCATAACAGAAAAGCATAGCCTCTGAAAGTCTCCATCTCCTCACCAGCATCCTATCCCCACTGGGAGATGCCTCTGTCCTCATGCCCTCCCTTCTGATTGATGAGTCCCTGGCCTGGACCACCATTTTATGAGTCACCCAGATCATGCCCACTTCACTTCAGGATCTGTTCCTGACTCTTAGGACTTTTCTACCTCCTCTTCCCCCTTACTCTCCTAACCCACTGCCCTGCTCTCCTGTTTCTTCATATTATGTCTTTCACCATTCAAATATAAGTTCCTTGAGGATAGACACTGTTGTGTTTATTCACATTTGTATTCCTATATAGCACAGTAATGAAATATACAGTAAGTGCTTAATAAATGCTTTATCTATCAAGTCAATGACTGCTAAGTATTCTAGAATGGCAAGCCCAAAGTCATGAACTTCCCTTTTCCAATAGCCAGTGATATGACTTATCAAAGGTCATTGTTTGGGAGGGAGAAGCAGGGGGAGAACCTTGTAGAAACTGAGTATTCCCAAAGTTTGAATGGCTTTTTCTTTTAGGTTAGTATGGGAAAACCCCACTGTCTCTATGGTTTATTATTCATGGAATGGGGCACACATTGGCAGAGAGATTACCAGCAGCACTGATAGTGACACTAGATGCCTTGTTTTCATATTTCTTTTTTTGTCTACTCAAATATCTGATGCATTCAAACAATGTAAGACTCTCTGGAATCTTTCTGTTGGTCTGTGTTCTGTATATCCCATGATCAGGATTTCTTTTAAATATGTACCACTTGTGAGATCCTAGAAATCAGAGTCCCCAGGAATGAATGAAAAAAGCATTTATTAAGTATTTGCTATGTACAAGGCACTGTGCTAAACACTAGAGATACAGAAAGAAGTGAGACTGTTCCTGACCTCAAGAAGATTAAATTGTAATAGAGGAAGGCAACACAACAACCATAGAGATGGGACAGACAACAGTATATGTGTGGCAGTCAGATTTGGAAATAGCCTGGAAGTGTGTGGTGACCTCACCTCTTCAGGAAAGAGAAGACAAAGATATTAAGCATTGGAAAGTTCTAGATTTAGAGAGTATCTTGATGGACCACTAAGCTTGAGGTTAGCTAAATGGAAAATGACTTGGAAAGTTTGTGCCACCTAGCTTTTCTTTTATATGTACCTCTTGGTACATATACCATCTTGCTATTTTGCACCAGAATTTTCCTTTGTAAAAAAAAAATACATCCTTAAAATACATTCTTATGGTCTAAAGCATGTAGCAGCAAGGAGCAGAAGGGGAAATTGGATCAGATTCTAAAATTAAGTGTTCAGTTGTGATGGCAGAAACAGTGGAGCTAAGCAGGCTATAAGACCAAGGAAGGTCAGATGGACTATTGTCTTTAGTTGGGATCAGTGAAAGTTTAGGAAGTTGGGAAAGGCAAAAAGCCCTGGTCATTTGGATTGGTTTGGAGAAGGAGAAGGGATCTAATAAAGGTGAGAATTGTCAGAGGTGGGCTTTGACCCCAGGACCAATGTCCTCTCCATTACTGCCTTCCTACCAATCAGCATCCAAATTCATCATATGTTGTAGGTGAAGCATGAATGATAAGGGATCATGACATGACATGATATCTTTCTTGCCAGATCTTCTCTCACTGTTTCTGTGTTTTACTTAAAAAAAAAAAACTCTTTCGGTGATCCCTATCAGATCCACAATAAAATGCAAACTCTTTCCCCTGCCATGCAAAGCCCTGCCCAATCTGTTTCCAGGCTCACTTCATCCACCTTCACTTTTTCTAAGTCCCTAACAACCCAGCTGTTTTTCCATACTTGTTATGTCATCTCCCCTCTCCATGCATATGTCCATGATGTCTTCCCTGCAGCTAGGTGACGCAATGGACAGAGCACTAGGCCTGGACTCAGGAAGATCTGAGTTCAAATCCTACCTCAGATGCTTACCAGCTGTGTGATCCTAGACAAGTCGCTTAACCCTCACATACCTCAGTTTCCTTAACTGTAAAATGGAACTCCAAGTGGGACAAAGCAAGAACTCATAAGAAATAAGAACACGTTCCACTATAGTTTCCCCTGACACAAGAATGTGACAAGAAATCACAGACAAGTACATGGAGTAAAAGTAAAAAGGAAGGATATTTGAGCCATCGGATGAAGGTGGGAAGCATTTCTATTACTATCATATATTACTAGAATTACTATATAGCTACCATCTATTACTATAATAATAGCCCCTACCTCCCAGGATTGTAGTGAGGATCCAAGGGGACAGTTTTTATGAAGTGTTAAGCACAATTCCTGGTATGTAGTAGGCATTTAATCAATGTTTATTTCCTTCCTTCCTTCCTTCCTTCCTATGCTCAGAATGCTTTCCCTCTTCTTCTCTACTTCTCAGAATCCCCTTTGCTTCAAGGCTCAGCTCAGATGCCACATCTCCAGGTGGTATTCCTTCATCCTTCTCTCTCACCTCAGACAGTCATCACACATTTTTTCCCATTCTCTCCTTTGAATTATACTCATTTGTGTTCATGTGGCTTCCTCAAACTCCTGAATTCAAATTCCTTGAAGTCAGAGGCTTTGATTTTTTACCTTTGAACCCCCAGCACCTATCACAGGGCTTTGCACATAGTAGTAGTGCTTGTCTGAAGTGAATATACTTGAGACACACAGTTTGTCAAGAATATAAGACTGTACTGTTAAGAATCTTTTATCCTGTTTGCTTCAAGGGATATTTCAGTTTCTCTCAGTGCTCTTGTTATGTGAATTCTAGTTAGGGGAGTTAATCACAAAATTCAACCCCGGAAAGGACCTCAGGAGTCATTTGTTAGTCCAGTCTGTTACTCAAGAAATGTCCTTTACCTCTCTATTGTTTTTTTATGTGTATAAATGGAAGCAGATGAATGGGATGATTTCTAACATTCCTTCCAGTGCCACATCTGTGATGCTCTGATATTCCATGATCCCTCTGTAACATCCCAGATTGAGTGGATATTCACTTTCCACTTGACAAGGAACTCTGCCTACCAGAATTGTCCATTCAAGTTTTAGACAGTTCTGATAACCCAAAGAAGCCATTTGAGAAGGGGATTGCATGACTATACAGATCCAGCAAAATTCCATTCTGTTTGTCACATTCTGTTTGTTGTGTTGGTTATTTGCAAACAGGCGTGATCCAAGCAGGTCTTCAGAATGACCAACTTGATTGCTGTGAACTATACTGGACAAAAGCCTTATTCAAAACAAAATGCTGGGGCATTTCTGCAGCAGCTCCAAGTAGGACCAAGCAAGAACTCATAATGAATAAGGACCATGTTCCACAACAGCTTTCCCTGACACAAGACTGTAACAAGGAATAATCACAGGCAGGTACAAGGACTAAAAGTAAAAAGGAATAACTTTTGAGTAATGGTGACAAAGGTGGGAAACACTTCTATTACAAGAAAGTGGGAAGATGAGGAAAGGAGAGGAAATAAATACTATCGAAGTTATAATTGATATTCTGAGCTATAACTAGGGTGAGACAACTGGGGCTTTGTCCCACGAAGTGAATAGCATTTGCGGTTCTTCAGAAGCATAGAAATAACTGAGTTTAGCTCTGAGAAAGAATGATTATTTAATATAGAAAACTACCAGGGAAAGAGTGCATGCTATGTCTTTCCTCTCCCAGATTTAGAAGCAGCAGCCTTCCTAGCAAGAGCCTTGGAGTGCCCCTACTGTCTCTCCTCATAGAGTTTAACTCACCCTTTTCCCCACCACTGTTGAGAACATATTGTCTTAGAATATTGAGAATGCTGTTTCAGCAAAAGATCATGTAGCATCTGAGATGATAGGGCAAACCCTGCAGATCAGCATTATGGGATGAGTAACGCAAACTGAAGACTGGTGTTCACTCTTCAGATCAGAGTTCAGTTACAGTCATATTTCTTGTTCTGATATTTACTGCATGACCCAGACAAATCACTTCTCTGCCTCAGTTTCCCCACCTCTAAAATAGAGAAAATAATCCTTGATGATATTTGTACTATGACACAATATTGAAAAGAAAGTACTTTATAAAGTGTAAAGTACTATAGAAATGTGACTCATGGTTATTACAACGAAAGCCTCTTAAAGAGTTCAAAAATAGAGACAGACTTCAGACTTTGAGTGACAAATTTAGGTTCAAAAACTGTCTCTTCCTCCCACCCCCATCACCACCCAAAGCAAAAATGTTAACTGTTATACTAGCTCCCAATTCCAACTCCTCCAACATCCTACTTCCTCTTTACCTGGCATCATGCACTGGGGAGTTTGGAGGGGAAGATAGTTTAGGAGCTGAGGCAATATGGTGAGGCAGGGGATAGAATATTAGAATCAGACCTGAGTTCAAATCCAACCCCAGATACTTGCTATCTGGATGACCCTGGGCAAGTCACTTAACCTCTGCCTACCTCAGTTTCCTCAACTATAAAATAAGGAAAATAATTGCACCTGCCTTCCAGAGTTGTGAGGATCAAGTGTGACCATATTTGTAAAATGCTTTGCCCAGTGTCTGGAACATAGTAAGCTCTACATTATACATGATTAAGATAGATTCCTAGGTGTCCCATTACCTATTTAATTCAATGAAACCTTTTGAATTCTCTGAATGTCTGTCCGTTTGTGAAAAAAGGGCAACTGCCCTATACCATTGTAAGGTGTTTGAATTCTAGTAGTTTCACAGTTATTTCATCTTATAAGATCACAATTATAAATCATACCCTGGCCTCCCCCCACTCTTCGGCGTAGTTCTTTATTTTGAAGGGTGGTGGTTGTTGTTTTGATATAGTAGGTGTCTGACGCGTATCACCTAAAAGCAAGGCTGTGTTTGATGCCTTTTGGAAGGGTGGGGTGGTGGGTGCAAAATTTAATCTAATGGATAAATGTATTAAATCTCAAGAGGTCAGTTCAATATTCTTTGAAGAGAACTGGCCTCTAGCCTAAGTGAGAATGCTTAGCCATCCTTGAGTGAGGAAGGCTTGTACTGGAAATGTTGTAATGTTATATGATTATTCCAGGATGTCCTATTTATTGCTGCTCACTCATCTGCCATATCCATTGTAATGTTTTAAACAAATTTTGCATCTTGGGTAATGGAAAAGGCTATGTGTGGGGAATTTAAATTTAATTTTCTTGATTGAATAGAGTAGTTAATGGCTTAATCCTGAGCCCTGTTCACTAAATTGAATGGCACAAGGCCATCCAAATTTATGGAAAAGACCTCTGGGTTTGGAAGAACACTGAGTTTTTGACCTGAAGGAGGATTGAAGACTTCAGTTTTATAGGTGACTTGAATGAGAATTGTAGGAGAGTTAGTCGAAGTCTCATCAGTTTGAGGTGGCTAGAAGGTTAGACTTGAAATTGAGACTATCTTGGTTCAAATCCTGCCTCCGAGACTTGATAATTATGTGACTCCAGGCAAGTTGCTTAATTTCTATAGTTTTCAGGCAATGTCTTTAGATATCTATGAAGTCACAGGGAGCTGCGATCTGTCTTGGTGGGAGTTCCTCACTTGGACAAAATCCCAGATCTTTCCTTTACATATTCAACTGAGAATATTAGACTATGAAGGCCAAGGGATTTATGAACCTTTGAAAGCATGCAAACAAGTCTCCTCAATTCTGGTGTCCCAGTCTCCTATTCTTTGCTACTTTGAAAAAAAAAAGATGGTAGAATCATGGATCTTTAAGCTACCTTTCAGCTTTTAGAATTCTAACGCTTTCATTTTAAAAATTAAAAAACCGAGGGTCAAGGACATAAGGAGTTAGTGTCAGAGTTCAGAACTAGAATTGCCACTCTGGTTCTTTGTACTTTACCACATTGGTAGAGCTTGGATCTCATGAGAATTTTCATTTTCAGCCCTGAATTTGAACAGTCTTAAGTAATACCTCCCTTGCTCATCTCAACCATTCAATTGGTACCATCCAAATATGGCAAGGAAATGGTTTGAAAAATCCTAATCACAAGGGACTTCTGTTTAAGATGGCAGCCTGAAGAAGAAAAAAAATATACTGCCCAGTTTTTATATGCCTACTTTAGTAAAAATGTAAAAGTAGCACCAGACTGAATAATGGGCAAGAAATTCAGTGAAACACTATAATAAATGATTTCATCTAGCCCAGAACTATGCAAAAAGTCAGCAGTCCATCAATGATAAGAACAGGAGTCCCACAGAAAAGCTAGCATCAGTACAGGCAAAGAGGAAGAAGGCCTCCCAATATGGGTCATCTGAATTAAGTCCCACTCTATGTGGAAAAAAAAAAACAGAGGAAACAGAATGAAACCTTGTGATCAGAACCCACAGTACTAAGAACTTGGAAACATAATAGAAGTGTCAGCAATCAGTTTGCAAAAGCAGAGCTCAGATTGGGACTACAGGCACTAGGAGTCCATGGCAATGTAACATGAGATTCCACAGAAGACCCTGAAGATCCAGCATTTTGAACCTCAGAGATAAAGAGTGTCCCAAAACCTACCACTCCTCTGAGCACCGATACACCCTAGGGTTGAGAGGTCAATGCTGAGACTAGCTGACTCAGAATGACCAATCATAGCAAACTACCCAACCCAAAAGTGAGGAAGGGCTCTGGCACAAAATCCTAATTCAGAAATGAAGCCTGGAGATATGAGAAAACAAGGAAAAACTGAACACTCTAAAGAATTATTATAGATCCAGAGACATCCAAATATCCAGCCCAGAAAAAGTTACTTCACAACACCTACAGATATTAAAGAATGGGGAAAAAATGATTGGATGTAAGAACTTCAAGATAAAAAATTAAATAATTAACTTAAAGAATCAAATAAAAAATTAAATAATTAAGTAAATTATAATAATTAAGTAAATTAATTAGACTAAATAAGAATTCTTAAGGAAAAGACTTGGAAGGAAAATAAACAGCTGGGAAAAGAAAGTGGTCAATGGTACCCAAGTAACTTCCTAAAAATTAGAAAAGAACGAACAAATCAATGAATCCATGAGACAACAAGAAATAGTAGAACAAATTCCTGGATACTATATTTCAAGAAATTGTAAGTGAAATTTGCCCAGACTTATTAGAACTAGAGGACAAAGTAAAAATAGAACAAATCCATCAGTGACCCATGAAAGAAATCCCAACAGGAAAAATCCCAGGAATATTTTAGCCAACATCAAGAATTTACAGGTAGAAGAAAAAATTCTTCAAAGAGCCAGAAATAATTCAAATACGAAGAAATGACAGTCAGGATTACACAATTAGTTCCTTCAGCTACAAATGAGAGGAAATCTTGGCCTATGACATTCCAGAAGGTAAAGGCTTACCACTAAGAATAACCTAGCCTGCAAAGCTGAGTATAATCTTACAAAGGAGAAAGAATCTTTAATAGAATAAAGAATTTTTAAGCTGAGCAAATAAAGACCAAAGCCCAGCAGAAACTCTGAAATTCAAACACAATTCAAGGAGCCTAGTAAGGTAAATAGATCTGAGCAATTAAAAGGGGCTTAAATGATGTTGATGAAGTGCTAACATTCCAATAGAGAAGAAAATAAGAGTTTGCTTAGACCTTTAATATCTTCAAAGGTCATAAAGGAATTAAATAAGACCAGCACATAAAGGAATTGGGATTTGTTCAGATGGATTTTAGAGAGGAAAGAAAGGGGAAAGTAAAAGGAATATACTAGGGTAGAAAAGAGACCAAATTTACTATTTCTCAAAATTGGAATACATAAACATATACAAACAAAATGAAGGTATTTATAAAGAAGGCATTGGATGAATTTCTTATTTATATGAACCAGACGAAAGAGTTGAATAGAGATAGAGAGTTTGTTGTAGAAATATACCAAAATGAGCAGGTAAACAGAGAATGAGAGAGAGAGAGAGGGAGGGAGAGACAGAGACAGAGACAAAGAGAGGGAGAGGAAGGACAATAACATGGGAAAAGGAATAGTCAAAGTCCTGTAGGAGGAAAAAGAATGAGTGAGAAATAATGGTCAGAATCTGAATGAAAAGAAAGAAGTAGGTGCGGTGAAACTAAAAAATAGCTATAGTTATGAGTGAGTAGATTGAGCATATTTTGCATTTATCCCTGGCTTCTTTCTTATAGAGAACAGTGAGCAAAGAGAGGAAAAAGCATAAGAAGAAACAACAAATGAAAATACCCAAACACCAATCAATGGAAAATATTAAGTTTGAATTTGCCCATTAAACAAAACAAAAAAAAAAGGCTAGCAGAATAGATTAGCAAAATTGAACGTTTTGTTGTTTATAAGAAATATTCTTGAAGCATAAACATTCACATCGTTGTAAATAAAATAAAATTTATTATGCTTCAAGTGAATTTTTAAAAGCATGACTAGAAATCATGATTCTACATAGGCAACAAAAAAAATAAACATGGTTAAAGAAACTACATTATGCTGAAAGACATCCGAGGCAATGAAATAACATGAGTACTTAATATGCATGTACCAAATGAACTAGCACCTACGTACTTTTTAAAAAAATCAAATTACAGAGGGAAATAACATTATGATCGATGGGGGACCCCAATATGTGTTTTTTGGCCCCAGACAATATAATAAAAATAAATTAATTATGTAAAATTTTAGACAAAGTGGATATTCCACATCTTTTGTAATTACTGAATGGGAATAGAAAGGAATATACATGCATTTCAGATGTATGTTGTACTTTTACAAAAATCAAGCAACATTAATTGAAAGTTTCTATATAAGTAATGTCATTGAAATTAAACTTAAAAGGAAAAAGAGATGAGAACTAAGTCTGTAATTTCATTGGTACTTGGGGGAAGAGAAGAAACATTCATGTAGCACCTACTGAGTGCCAGGTAACCATGCTAAACACCTTATAAACATCTAATTTGACCTTCACAACTATGAAGGATAGGTACTATTATTACCCCCATTTTACCACTGAAAAAACTTGGGCAAAGAGAGGTTAAGTAATTTGTTCATGGTCACAAAGCAAGTAAGTAGCTGAGGTTGTATCTGAACTCAAGTTTTCCTGACTCCAGGGCTAGCACTGTCCTGTGCCACCTAGCTCTCAGGTGAGGGAACTCCTCCTAATTCAGGTTATCACCTTCTCTGTAGCTTATATATTCTTAGTTGTCTAGAGCACTGAGCACCTCATGAGCACCTCGTATCCAGCATATTGACAAAGATGACAGAAGAAAATGACAGTTGCTGGAGATGTTGGAGGACTGGAATGGACATACTGTTGGTAGGGATATGAATTGGTAATTTGGAGCTTTACCTAAAAATTCACTAAACCATGTATATACTTTGACAACAATATCACTGTTAGGCTCATACTTTAAAGAGATTTTAAAAAAGAAGAAAAAGAACTATATGTACAAATCTTTTTATAGTAGCATTTGTTGAAGCAAAGACCTAGAAATGAAGGGGAAACCCCAAAATTAAGGTATCAGAATGTAATAGCATATTATTGCTAAGGTATCAGAATGTAGTGGCATGTTATTGCACTGTAAGAAATTATAAAAGTGATCATTTCAGAGAAACATTGGAAGATACATATGAACTGACACAGAGTGAAGTAAGCACAACCCAGAGAACAATTACACAATGACAACAGCATTCCCAAGGAAAGCATTCATCTTCATATCTGTAACTTTTCAAGCAGGAGAGACTAAGCAACATTCTGAATTGTTTTTCTGTCCACAGTCTTTACACTCTTTTAAAAAGTGGTCTATTCCTCTAATTTCTCCATGCTGCCTCCACACAGCTCTCTGCAGCAAGCACCCCACAGAGGCTTCCCCACCCAGAAGTGGGCATCAGCCTAGCTGTGGACTCCAATTCTAGATTCCAAATTCAGTTTCCCCACATTCTTACTTATCCTGATTCCAGTGCCTTAAAGCCTTGTTGTTTTAGTTTTGCAAGGTGAAAATGAACAAAGCTGATAAACTAATATGTAAACTTGTTAATAGGTGCTAGATATTATAGAGCGCTAGTCCTGGACTCTTTCTCCTGTCCAAGATACTATGACGACAATTTAGTAGTGGCTTTCTAAGACAGATTCTCTGGTTTTGTTGTTCAGCATTCATTCACAGTGGGAATGGCAGGTCAGACTGAAGGAGACAGCGGCTTCAGACTGGCCAACAATATAAACTTTTAGGACAGGTAAGACCTAACAGCACATCCTATAGATGAGCACATTTTATGTCTCTCCAATGTTATGGATGCTTAGGCCTGCCAAAGAGGACTCTGACTAGAATCACCAAAGATTGCCTGGAGAGGTCAAAACAGATGCCCTCAACCTCGCAGTGGCAATAACTGTAATTGAATATACAAGAGGCAACTCCGAGTTAGAAGTTCTGTATTAATCAGTGGCTTGAAGATCACTTTTTTGCATAATAATCAGTGGGAATTTTAGTATTCTGGTAGGACCAGATGGATGCTGATGTCTCCTCCTTAAATACTGTGATTCTCTGAGTGAGACAAACAGCAGATTTAATGTTAAAGGACATCGCTTCAAGTCCTAATTCTGCCATTTACCTCTGTATTAGACAAGTCACTTGCCTTCTCTGGTCCTCAATTAACTCATGTGTAAAATGAGGAAAATGGATTGAATGATTTTAAAGGTCCCTTATCTCTCTAGACACTATGATGTTATTTTTGAGTTGGCTGCTGTTCATAGTACTGCACTCCCCCACATCCATCTACAAGTTCACTCTTTGGACAACTGGCTTACTTTTCCATGCTCCCTCCCCTCCCACCCCACCCCCAGTAGATGAATTCCTCTTGACTGACTTCCTCCCTTGTAGGACTTTGGTACCCATTCTGGCTCCTGCTGTGTAAGTCACTGTCTCTATATTCTGTCTGGCACTGAGGAATTAGGCCATTGGCTCAAGGGATGCTTGCCTTGTCAGTGGTAACTGGGGGTGGACAGATGGCTCAGGGTTTCTTCCCAGGGCCATGATAGTCCTTTTGTAATAAAAAGACAGGTAGGTCAATTTTATAGGAGAATTATTTAATTGAAGACAATTTTTTTTAGTCCTTTGTCTATTTATTTATTTTTTTAAAAATATTTATTTATTTTTAGTTCTCAACATTCATTTCCACAAGATTTTGAGTTCCAAGTTTTCTCTCCATCTGTCCCCTTCTTCCACCCCAAAACACCATGCATTTGGATTACCCCTTCCCCCAATCTGCCCTCCTTTCTATCACACCACTCACTTCCCATATCCCAATCTATATTTCTATATATAGATTTCTATACCCCATTACCTGTATTTCTTATTTCCCAGTTGTATGCAAAAACAATTCTCAACATATGTTCTTAAAACTTTGAGTGCCAACTTCTTTCATTTCTTCCCTCCCCACCCATCCCCACTGAGAAGGCAAGCAATTCAATATAGGCTTTATATATGTAGTTTTGCAAAAGACTTCCATAATAGTCATGTTGTGAAAGACTGACTATATTTCCCTCCATCCTATCCTGCCCTCCATTTATTCTATTGTCTCTTTTGACCTTGTCCCTCCACAAAAGTTTTTACTTCTAATTACCTTTTCCTCCCATTTGCCCTCCCTTCTATCATCCCCCCCACACCCCACTTATCCCTTTCTCCCACACTTTCCTGTAGGGTAAGATAGATTTTCATACCAAATTGAGTGAGCATGTCATTCTCTCCTTAAGCCAAATGTGATGAGAGTAAGCTTCAGTTTTCCCCTCTCACTTCCCCCCTTCCCTCTCCATTGAAAAAACTTTTTCTTGCCTCTTTTATGACAGATAATTTGCCCCATTCCATTTCTCCTTTTCTCCTCCCAATATAATCCTTTCTCACCCCTCAATTTTATTTTTTTATATATCATTCCTTCCTATTCAACCCACCCTGTGCCCTCTGTCTGTGTGTGTGTGTGTGTGTGTGTGTGTGTGTGTGTGTGTATAATCCCTCCAACTACCCAAATATTGAGAAAAGTTTCAAGAGTTACAAATACTATCTTTCCATGTAGGAATGTAAACAGTTCAACTTTAGTAAGTCCCTTGTGATTTCTCTTTCCTGTTTACCTTTTCATACTGATCTTGATTCTTGTGTGTGAAAGTCAAATTTTCTTTTCAGCTCTGGTCTTTTCATCAGCTTGAAATCTTGATCATGCTTGAAAGTCCTCTATTTCATTGAATGACCATTTTTCCCCTGAAGTATTTTACTCAGTTTTTCTGAGTAGATGATTCTTGGTTTTAATCCTAGTTCCTTTGACTTCTAGAATATCATATTCCAAACCCTTCAATCCCTTCACATAGAAGCTGATAGATTTTGTGTTACCCTGATAGTATTTCCTCAATACTCAAATTGTTTCTCTCTGGCTGCTTGCAATATTTTCTCCTTGACCTGAGAACTCTGGGATTCGCCTATAACATTCCTAGGAGTTTCTCTTTTTGAATCTCTTTCAGGAGGTTATCAGTAGATTCTTTCAATATTTTGCTCTCTGGTTCTAGACTATCAAGGCAGTTTTCCTTGATAATTTCATAAAAGATGATGTCTAGGCTCTTGTTTTGATCATGGCTTTCAGGTAGTCCCATAATTTTTAAATTGTCTCTCTTGGATCTATTTTCCAGGTCAGTTGTTTTTCCAGTGAGATATTTCACATTGTCTTCTATTTTTTCATTCTTTTGGTTTTGTTTTGTAATTTCTTGGTTTCTCATAAAGTCATTAGCTTCTATCTGCTCCATTCTAATTTTTAAAGAACTATTTTCTTCAGTGAGCTTTTGGATCTCCTTTTTCATTTGACTAATTCTGCTTTTTAAAGCATTCTTCTCTTCATTGGCTTTTTGGACCTCTTTTGCCATTTGGGTTAGCCTGTTTTTAAAGATGTTATTTTCTTCAGCATTTTATTGGGTCTTCTTTAGCAAGCTTTTTGACTCACTTTTCATGATTTTCTTGCATTGCTCTCATTTCTCTTCCCAATTTTTCTTGCACCTCTCTTACTTGATTTTCAAAAGCCTTTTTTTTTTAAAATAAATTTATTTAACTTTTTACATTCATTTTCACAAGATTTTGGGTTCCAAAATTTTCTCCCCATTTGTCCCCTCCCCCCTCCTCGATACACTGGACATTCTAATTACCCATATCACCAATCTGTCCTCTCTTCCATCATCCCTCCCTTCCCTTACCCCATCTTCTCTTTTGTCCTGTAGGGCCAGATAACTTTCTATTCCCCATTACCTGTATTTC
>CM053773.1:60198793-60277061 GCA_028658325.1 Potorous gilbertii
CTCCTATGTCTTTACCTGATGGTAAGCATATCTCTTCGTCGTCCTCAGAGAGGAATGGTGCAATCCTCTGGTCACCAAGAAAATAACCTTCTATGGTCTTAGTTTTTTTCCCTTTTCTGGGCATTTTCCCAGCCAGTTACTTGACTTTTGAGAGTCCTCTCCACCCCCCTGGCTTAGATCCGCTGAGCTAGTGCTTGGGGTCTGGGATTCAAATGCTGCTCTCCAGCCTCAGGGCTTTTGGCGGCAGGCTTGACTGCTCTTCAATGGGGGCTTATCTACTGGTTCTCAGGTGGGGGCAGGGCCGCCTCCCAGCCTCAGTTCCCTCAGGGGGTTTATGCCGAGAACTTTTGTAATGGAGCAGCGGTGGAGCTCCAGCCTGCTCTGCCCGTAGCTGCCTCTGCTGAGGCCGCAGCCTCCCAGGGGGTCCGAATCCCGGAGATCCCCCGCTCCCCTCTCAGCCCCTCTCTCTCACTGACCTGTACGTCTGTGGGTGGAGGGACCTTCACAGCCACGGGAGATTCAGTTCCCTGCCGCCTGCTGGGCTCTGCTCGCTCCTCTCAGTGCCGCGTGGCTGGGGCGGGGGAGGGGAGCGCTCGGCAGGACAGGACTTTGCTCCCGTCCGGGGCACCCCTGTGGTCGGTTTTTCAGGGCTCTCTGCAGCAGAAATCTCCTTCACTGTGTTGCTGCGCGGCTTCCACTGTTCCAGAATTTGTCAGGAGTTCTTTTTACAGGAAATCTATGGGCTGTGGGTTTGGACCTAGCATAGGTGAGTCTTTCTACTCCGCCGTCTTGGCTCCGCCCCCCAAAAGCCTTTTTGAGCTCTTCCATGGCCTGAGACCATTGCATATTTCTTTTGGAGGTTTTCGATGTACAAGCCTTGACCTTGATGTCTTTCCCTTATGGTATGCTTTTTTCTTCCTCATCTGAAAGGATGGAAGAAAATACCTGTTCACCAAGAAAGTGTCCTTCTATAGTCTTATTTTTTTCCCCTTTTTTGGGCATTTTCCCATCCAGTTACTTGAGTTTTGAGTCCTTTGTTGAGAGTAGAGTATTTTCTGGGGACCTATAAATTCTCAGTTCCTCCCAAGTGGCACAATCATGGAAGAGGAGTTTATTCCTCTCTTGGCCTCTGGTCTGGAAGCAATCTCGAGCTTTTCTGCCCAGGATTTGTGAGTAGGGTTTCCTCTACACAACCACCTCCAGCTCCACAAACCAGCTCTGAGGTCCAGATAAGTGGCTCAATTCCCCCAGGGTCATTAGGCCAAGGGCTCCAAAAAATGGATGCTGACACTGCCTGGGGCTATAGCTAGGGCAGAACCCTCTTCCCTTCTCACCCAGGTGAAAGAGTTTTCTCACTGACCTTTGAAGCTGTCTTTGGTATGTGTGGGGTGAGAAATCTGTGGAGTTTGTGGGGTGATTCCATGCCCTGAAGCCTACTCTGGTCCTATCCGACCACTTGGCCAAGGCTAAGCTATGCCCTGAGACAGGTGTGATAGACCTTTCCTGTTGGCCTCCCAGGTTGTCTTGGGCTGGAAATCTCTTTCACTCTGTCATTTTGTGGCTTCTGCTGCTCTAGAATTTGTTTAGAGTCATTTTTTACAGGTATTTTAGGGGCTATTGGGGGAGAGCTTCTACAGGTCCGTCCATCCTTCTACTCTGCCATCTTGGCTCTGACCACTGAACACAAATTTCCATGACTATACCAATCTTTCATGTTGTCCCTGAGACAACAGATACTAACTAACTCTTGATATTTGGATGGAGGCTAAGAAGGAGCCTTCAGTTACTCACGTTCACTTGGCTCTGACAGGCTTACTATTATTAGTTTACATTTATGTAGCACTTTCTTCAAAACAACCTTGGAAGGTAGGTATTGCAAATATTACTCTCACTTTTTTTTAACAGAAAACTGAAGCACAGAGATCACATAATTTGTCCAGAGTCACTCAGTTGTATGTGCTCAAGTTGGAATTCAGACTCAGGATCTTGGCACTGGAATCCATATATAAACAATAAGCCACTTTACAACCTAACAAGTGGTCCCCCAGCCTCTGCTTGGAGTTCTCTGGGGAGGGTCCACTGACTCCTAAAGATGCTCATTCCACTCTTGAGATAGCTTTAGTTACTAGGAAGTTGTATTCCTTACCTTGCCTCTCTTGAAACTTCCACTCGTTACTCCTTGTTTTGACCTCTAGTTTCAAACTAAAAAAAAAAATTATTTTTTTCCATTCAAATGCTTGAAGAGTGTTATATCCATTCTGCCAAGTCTTCTCTAGTATAAACACCTTCCATTTCTTTGACTAATCTTTATATGGCATGATCTCAAGGTCCTTCATTATCCTGATTGCCATCCTCTGGAAGCTCTATAGTTTAACAATATCATTCCTAAAATGTGGAGTCTCAAACTAAACAGAACACACTCCAGTTGTATCTGTAGCAGAGCTACAGAATCACCACCCTCTGTTTTCTGGACAATAGTTGCCTCTCAGTGCATCATAGGATCATATCAGCTGTTTAAATTTCCTGCTCCATTTGCACTGTGTATATCTTTTGTTGTTGTTCAACTGTTTTCAGTCATGTTTGACTCTGTGGCCCCATTTGGAGTTTTCTTGACAAAGATACCACAGTGGTTTGCTATTTCCTCCTTGAGGTCATTT
This sequence comes from Potorous gilbertii, assembly GCA_028658325.1. Lineage (NCBI taxonomy): Eukaryota > Metazoa > Chordata > Mammalia > Diprotodontia > Potoroidae > Potorous > Potorous gilbertii. The sequence continues at coordinate 60,201,451 of CM053773.1, forward strand.
CACAGATAAGGAAACTGAAGGAAGCAACATTAAGTGACTTGACCATGGTCACACAGCTAGTAAGTATCTGAGGCAGATTTGAGCGCAGGAAGAGGAGTCTTCCTGACTTCCAGCCCCATAATTCTCTCCAATGTGCCACCTAGTTGCCATAAAGAGAGTGGTACATTGTTGTTGGTTTTCTCCAAATTTATTAATTTGTTTTCAGTTTTCAACAATCGCTTTCATAAGTTCCACATTCTCTCTCCTTCCCTTCCCTACTCCTTCCCTCCTTCTCCCTCCCCAAGATGGCATCCAATCTTATATGGGTTGTACACATACATTCCTATTAAACACATTTTCACACTAGTCATGTTGCATAGAAGAATTAAAATGAATGGAAGAAACCATGAGAAAAACAAAACAAAACATAAAGGAGAAAATAGTCTACTTCATTCTGCTTTCTAACTCCATAGTTCTTTCAGCAGTGGTATATTGTAAGTGATTAATAAATACTTGATAACTGACACCTGCATTTCTGATTAACCTCTGGTATAAACTATTGACTCCCTGAGTTTACAATGCACTAACCCAACTCTCCCTACCTTCCCCAACCCCTCCCCAGCCTTAGGATCAATTCAGGACTAGTGATTCCAAGAACAATGCTTTTCCCACCACACCAAACTCCTCTCTAAAGTAGCATATGGTGCTGTCAGAATGGTGTTAACCAAATTTGATTAGAATTGTCATTGGTTCTTCCACTTCAGAAACTCTATCGAGTTGCTAAGTGAAATGGTTCAGTGCATCCGATCCCATAGATCATTTTTCTTCACCAAGCACCTTTACCTCCCTCCATTAATAAAAAAACTGACTCATTATAACATTTCTTGATTTTTTGCCCTCTATTCTCCATGTGCCAGGAATTTCAGAGAATGAGAAATGCAACTGGCTGAAGATTGACCATGAAGCCATATGGAATTGTCTAAGAAAATGATTTCATCCACTGCTTTCAATTGCTTTTGAAGACCCATCAGTTTCACTGTATCAAATTTGTAATTGAAAAATGGCATGAGATTAATTATGGAAATGGTGTTCAATTTTTGTAGTCAATTAGCAAGCAGCTGCACAAAGACCCCATTAATAATTTTATTGTACTGTAAACATTGCTCTGAGCCTTGATTTAGTAGATTTAGACTTTTAAAGAGAATTTGATTAACATTGTCTTTCAAATAAATTTGACATTCAAGGAGAGGATAGATTTACTTTGGATTTTACATTAATGCTTATTAAATTATTATTGATTTTCTATCCAGGACCAATATCTAGGCAAGACAGTTTCCCTTCAAAGATCCCTCCAAGGTATTTGTCATTAAGATTAGCTCATTTGATTTCAAGATAAATAGCAGCTCCTTCACAATCTATGTCCCCTTTACAAAGACCTTTTCTTAGAATCCATGGGAGTTGTCCTTAAATCCCAAAGATTTGTTTTATGTCCCACTCTGGGGACTTTCCCATGTTTGGTTTTTTTTAATTCATCTATCTAACACCCGAAAAGGGAGACTTAATATGAGCTCTTATAGTTGGACACAGGTAGGGTTAAACTTTTTGGCAAAGCTATTAGATGCCCTTTCCTGCCTTTCTAATGGCTCTTCCTTCTTACCTGCGGATGTTGTGTCCTCTTGCTGTCCCTTCCAATATTCTCCACCTGGCTTTGTAGGGAAGGCTGGGCAGCTGTGCTCCAGGGACATAAAAGGAACAGCCATAGCCAAAGAATCCCTAAGAACAGTACCATTTGCTCTTCTACACTAAACCTGTTTGAAGTCAGCCCATAAAATATAGGAGAAGTTATCATGATGCCAGAGTTAGCAAACTCAAAATGAATTATACAGTGATGCTATTTCAAAGAGAGCATTAATAAGAGAGCTTTTGAAAGCAGGGGCCAGGTGGAACCACTCCACTTGTAGGAGTGATATAATTGTGGTTTGATGCTCCTACACATTAGCCATTTTGTCTTTGTCTGACCTACTGGTCACCAGTCTTCTGGGAGGGGCAGCCTCAAGAGCATGGTGATATCTGTGTCCCTGGCATTTTCTGTATGGATCTTTATCTGTTTATCGATGCTTTAAATATACTTATCCATGTTTATTCATCACCTGTTAAGTACTTAGATATCAAATACATGGCAAAAATTTTAGGTGAAATTGGTCAGTATTCCCCACCTCCACTTTAGGGGACTGAGGAGATGGAGGGTCCTTTTCTACCTTTCTGGTGGTCTTCCCCACCCTACCTCTAGGCATCATGTATTCTCTTTCTGGTTCTTCCTGGACCATCTGACTTTATTTTTTCTTTATAGTGCTTCATATTCAGACCTTTCTTTCCTCTTTTCCTTTCTCTATCAAAAGTTATCAAAATGTTGTTCTCCCCTCAGGGCTTGTTTTTCAAGATGCTTAATCTAGTTTGTTGCATTTAACCAGACTTTTTGAAGATACCATGGAGCAACCCAAGGGCAATTGTCCAACTGGGAATTTCAGAATAGTGAGGGAGAGATTTAATAGGCAGGCCAACTTGTCTTTGGGCAAGTGCTAAATCGTTCCCTCTGTAGTTGCTTTCTCTGTCCAGGCTCTATACCTGCTCATTTTAGAGAATCAACTCCTTGAGTATAGATTCCTGTCTAATACATCCTGGTATCTCCCCAATTAATGTTTATGGAAAGAATTAATCACAGAACACACATGGATCATGGATCTAGAGCATGAAGAGATTTTTAGGGATCATCTAGTTCAACCTACCCAACACTGCTGCGAAATCAATCTTCCTAAAATTCCGTAAGCACATGAGCAGAGTGGTACCACTACCCTCATTACCTCCTACCTCTACTGTTACAATGGTCTTCTATCTGACCTCTCTGCTTCTGCTCTGTCCTGTCTATGTCCCCCCACTCCCCCATCATCTTACACACTACTGCCAAAATGATCTTCCTAAAACACCTCATTTTACTAACCCTTCTTAAATCTATGGTTGCTAGACAGCCTGAAGGTATTTATCTTCAAAGTCCTTAAGTTGGCATTCAGTGCCCTCCATGGTCTAGCTTCAACATAGTGTTCCAATTTTATTTCCCAATGCTCCTCTTCACAAATCCTATGCAACCCCCAAGCCAGAGTGTCAACTTTGTAATATCATCTGTATATCTTTACCTATGTGACTTCTTACTTAAAATATCCCCTTTTCTTAAACACTCTTCCTGCCATCTCTAACCTAATCAGTTCTTCAGGGATGAGCTCAAGTGCTGTATCTTCCATGAAGACTCCTCTCTTGCTTCCATTTGCTATTATCTTTCCTCTAAAATAAGCCCTTCCTTCCTCTTTTATTGCACATCAATATTCTACCTCTTATTGTTGTCTGTGTTCACATCTTATTTCCCCCTTCTAGAAGTTCACCTCCATGAGGGTAGATATGTCTTACTCATCCTGATATATCCAACAGTGTCATGCACATAGAAAGCACTCAATAAATAGTTGTGGAATAGACTGGAATTGATAATATATGATATGATGTGTGAAGGAAGCAAAATATGTCTTTCTTTTCCCATGTGACATTGTAGATTCTGGATAAGATTGAAGATATGCAGGAGTTCATTTATGGTAAGGAGCCTGACCTGCTGAAAGCCCTGATCCCTGTCCAGACCATGCATATCACCATCATTATAGCTCATCTCAGAACCGACCAAGACGTGCAAAAGTAAGAACTCTATTATTTTGTCTACAAAATTGGTTTTATTCATATGGTGTTTTTTCCAAAAACTTAAACCATTTAAAAAAAGATATTTAAAGAAACGTTTTTACATATAGCATAAGTATCCTTTTCAACTCTCAAAAATGTTATTTGGTATTTATAATTCACTATAATTCATTAGAAGATGTATAAGGAGCCTATGTGTCTGTAGTAGGGTGCTGAGCACTGTACTTAATTGAGCTGATAGGAAAAGTCTTTAAATGAAGGGCAATAAGTTTTTATTAAGCACCTACTATGTTCCAGGTATTCTGCTTAGTTCTTCACAAGTATCTTCTCTGATCCTCACAACAACCCTGGGTGGTTATTATCCCCATTTTTTATAGATGAGAAAACTGAGGCAGATAGAGGTTAAGTCACTAGCTAGTCAGTGGCTGGGGATGGATTTGAACTTGACTTTTCCTGCCTTCGGGTTCAGCATGGTCTCCACTGTGTCTCCTAAGCTGCTTCTTTAAATGTTCGTAGCCGAATTAGAGTGAATCTGCCATCCAGGTTACTTTGTAATATAAAACAGTATTAGTGACATTAGAACATTTCTGTATAGAAATATGAAATCAAATATTTTGACCAAAGTAATCTCCTTAATAAGCCCGTCTGCACATAAGTTTTGAAAGGTAAATGTGGGTGGCTATTATGCTAGGATAAAAAAAATGGTTAATTCAGTGAACCAAGTTCCTTGAGGTGAGGAAGCTGGTGGAATAAGAGGGGAACAGGTCATTTAATCTTGGATATTTAGTGCAAACACTCTGTTTCCATGATCATCAGTTTAGTTTAGAAAGATCTGCATGCTATTTGCATGGTCATGCCTCTTCCTCATTCACTGCTGCTAGCCAATCAGGCTAGAAGCACAGAAGGCCTAGGGGGCAGGAGATAAAAACAAAAGGCAAACCAGCTTGGCAGTCTTAATGTGATGAAATCTTCTATTTTTAGTTTGGGAATGGGTGTTGGAGAGAGGGAATTAAAGGTACTTAGTAAATAGGGTGATGGCTGAAATTTAATGTTTTGGGCATTAGTGACCACAGAGTCATGCATTTCACTGTTTTCTTTAAAACCCTTTGGGGATCATTATGTGGGAATATTCTTAGATGCACCTTACTTACATAGAGATCTGGGGAATTAATTAGTTTCCCTCACAAGTGCCTAGAGCTTAACATTGCCTTATATCTATACAGCACTTCATTTTCTTTATAACAAACATGTGAAGCAGGTAACGGCAGCATTCTTATCCCCATTTCTTAGATGAGGACACTGTGAGCTAGAGACAAGAAGTTAATTTTCCAGAGCCCACAACTAATAAGTGAAGGAGGAAAGACTGACCAAACCCATTGGCCAAGCCAAGTTTCAGCGACAGACCAAAGAATGAGAAGCTAAAGTCCCCAATGGGCCAGATGGAAACAACAGAACAAGGGCTAGACTTGAAGGGATGGGATCTGAGTTTGAATCCTAATTTTCCCTAAACATGGACGAATCATTTACTCTATCTGGGCCACATTTTTCTTGTCTGTGAAATAAGGAGGTTGGACTCAATGACTTCGAGATCCTTCCACTTTCAATACATCGATTTCACCTTACAAGGACTAGAAGAAATGTTGTTGTTCAGTTGCGTCTAACTCTTCGTGGCCCCATTTGGGATTTTCTTGGCAAAGATACTAAAGTTGTTTGCCATTTCTTTTGTCAGTTCATTTTACAGATGAGAAGGCTAAGGCAAACAGCATTAAGTGCCTTGCCCAGCGTCACACAGCAACTAAGTGTCTGAGGCTAGATTTGAACTCAGGTGTCCCTGACTCCAGGCCCAGTGCTCTATCCACTACACCACTTAGCTGCCTTATAACACTATATTAACTCTGACTAGCCCCTTAAGAGTAAATTCAGAAAGTTCTTCCTTATCTTGTTCATCCCCCAGCCTATAGCAGTGGTACTTGGGTTAAGTCTAAATCTTGAAGTACTCAGGTAATCACCTATAACAACAGATATTGGGAGCTCAAGTGAGAGGTCCCCAGAAGGGACCTGAATTGAGATACTACCAATTTCAAACCAAAATCCTTTACCAGAATTTAGTCCATAATGGGGGGAGAAGACAATACAACTGCAAGATATCAAGAGAAATCTATCATTGCCAGTTTGTGGCTGAGTAACCACAAGGGATGCAGTGGAGTGAGAAGGGAATGATGGGAAATGGGAGCATCATAAAAGATCCTTATTTGCCCAAGAGTCCCTGGGTCCTATATATTTACTTTCCAAGTTTGCCTCTTTAGTGTAAGACTAATGGGTCTGTCATTACTCAAAGAACCCAAGTCTTCTTATTCTTAAGACAGCGTTCTTTTGACTTCTCTGTCTCTAGGGAGCAGGAGAAGGACTTTTTCAAGGCTCCAACCATCTGTATCGGTATCCTCCTACCAGCTTACACTGTAACATTTCAGCAACTTAGAATTTGCCTATTGATGAGAAATCCATCATCCCTCTACCCAAACCAGTATGGGAGAAGAGGTAGGGAATGAGATTCTCCCAACTTAGCCAGGGTGGTCTTTGGATGACACAAAACTCTTTTTCCATAAGACCCATCAGAGCTTATACTTCATTAAAATAGCATCCGGTAAGCTAGAATTACAGGGCAATACAGTGGATAGAGTGTAAGGCCTGGAGTGAGTCAGGAAGACTTACCTTCCTGAGTTCAAATCTGTCCTCAGATACTTACTAGCTATGTAACTCTGGGCAAGTCACTTAACCATGTTTGCCTCAGTTTCCTCATCTGGAAAATGAACTGGAAAAGGAAATAGCAAATCACTTCACTATCTGCCAAGAAACAGGAAGAGATGGACACAATTAAAAATGAATTAGTAACAAACAAAACAAAACAGAATTACCTCCATTCTATGAGGAAGCATTGGAATAGGACTTTAGGAGATGAAGGGAGAAATTCGAGAGTTGAACTGTTTTAAATTTATACACCATAATTCTTGTTTAGTCTTATTTCCCTTTTCATGTCTGTATTTTTAAGAAGGGGAAAATACAGTTCTATTGATTACCTTACAGGTAGAATAAGAGTATGGCAATAATAACCAGCTTTACCAGAAATAATCAATATTAGTATCTAATACAGTTGGTTAATTTTATCAAGCCACTATTATCTCATTTTCACAATCACTTAGACAGAGGTTATTAGGTGACCCAGTGGATAAAGTACTGGGCCTGGAGTCAAGAAAACCTGAGTTCAAATCTTGCCTCAGATACTCATCATGTGACACAAGGTAAGTCACTTAGACCTCTGTCTGCCTCGATTTCCTCCACTGTAAAATGGAGATCAAAATAACACATACTTCCTAGGGTCGTTGTAAGGATCTCATTTTTAAAGTGCTTAAGCACAAATGCCTGGCCAAGAGTAAACACTTAATAATGTGCCCTCCCTCTTCCTAAATAAACTGTGGGATGATACAGATTAGATAACTTAAGGAGTTAAACTTGTTAGGCAAGCAGTGATGACCTAGGGTTTTTTAGTTCTGAGATGTCTGGATCTTTGCAGGACCTATTATGGAAGATAAATGGGAAGTACTTTCCATTTATCTGTCCTTGGTTTCCAGGGAGTAAACTTTAAATCAAATTTTTAGCTTTGTGTCATGGCAGTGGGGAGCGTGAGTGCCTTTCAGGTGGAATGAGAAGTTATGATTAAAGCCTGTGAAGGGCTGAGAACAGATAGGTGGCAAAATGTTTTGTCAAGAGTAATCTTCGGAATGTAGATTGGGCACCATGAGCCAAGCAGGGACTGAAACAGTAAATAGGACGAGTTTATGCCATGAATGGATCCCCACTGAGTAAAGAGGCAACCACTAGTGGCTGAGGTCAGACCCTTCCTGCCTGGAGAGGAGCAGAAGAGGGCAGCCACTGTAAGTAGATTTCAGAGTTCTTGTCATCTCTCAACTGGAAAATAACAAACATCACACTGGAAATCTCCACATGTAATGCTGTTCCCCACACCTGTGTTCTCTCTCTCTCTCGGCATCCTTTACTATGTTTAGTGTTTGGAGCTCTTAGACATTCATAGATCCTGTGGGTCAAAGCCCGGAGCTCCCATTATGTAGCTCCAGGATGATAGAAGAGAGGGCCCCAAATAGGTCCTAAGTCAGAAAGACTCAAATATTTACTAAACCTATTACCCTGAGAAAGTCACTTCAACATTCTGTGCCTCAGTTTCCTCAATGGGAGAGTTAGATTTAGGCTCCTTTCAACTCTGAAATCTAAGATCCCACGATCCAGTGTGTAGAAGGTTCTATCAGTGAGGGCCTGAATTAATGCAAAGATCATGTTAGCAGCAGAAATGTATTGGGTGAACTAGGCTTTGCATGATACTCAACTGAGAAAACTCTATAGTATTTGTGTAAAATTACCTCCCTGCATTCATCAGACCAAGAATGAGTGAAACTTCCAGCCCAAGAACCTTACTGAAAACCCAGGAAGAAAAGAAAAGGAAATCTTTGGACTGACATTCCCTCATCAACCTCCTGACATAATCATGAAAAAAGAATGCTTCCTGGGACATCATTATGTTAGTGCCTTAAACACTTTAATTAGAAACACCCCCAAGTCCATTCTTGTATCACTGATTGCCTTTGGGCATATATTAGTTTTAGGGAGATGTGATTTGTGAAAGTGCAATGGACTGAGTAAAATTTAATATGCTTCTACCCTGTTGATGCCTTTCCCAAGGGTTTTCATTCCTTCCATGTGTACCAGGTATCTTAATTTGGAATGTTTTAAATTCATATAGCAAAAGGCAGTGTCACACTCACTTTATAAGGGAAGTCTGGAGAACGGAAAAAACCCAGCTATTAAAAGGGAAATAGACGTGGAGGGAAGGAGGGAAAGGAGTGAATGTTAAGAAAACCTTATCATCCAGATTGCCAGTATCAATCACTCAACAGGTCACTTTGCCTGCATAGGCCTGTCCTTTGTGACCAAAGCCCAGACTCCTGACAGGATTGTTAATTCACATGACATTTATTTCTTCTGCATGCAGTGTTATAACTAGGCTGGAGCATTTGGGTGTCTTTGCTATTTGGAAGCATTGAAACCTCAAGTGGAAGTTTCTATCTATGTTGAAATTAATTGTTTTTAATCTGTTATTTCACTATTTCTGTTACCTCTTACCACAAACTTCTTGTCCACAGGGTCAGTCAAGAATACGTTGTCCTGGGGCAGGGAAACCTCACTCCCTGCCCCTAGTTTATATGAAAAACCCTTCTAGAAATATCCCATAGAGACACTACCAATTGTCATTATATTTTTGAAGAGAGTCCATCCATAGACTCCTAGATCTCAGCTTAAACATGCAGGGAGAAAACAAGATAGAGACAAGGCAGTACCAGGGGAGAAAGAAAATCTGCCTTTATGGTCACAGTGCATGTCAAGGACTTATAGTAGCTATAGATGCAATTCTAAGAATCACAGGACTATGGAATGTTAAATTGAGAAGCTTCCTTGGGGAGCATCTAATCCAATCCCTCATTTTATAGATGAGGAAACTGACGCTGTGTCCAAGTAGCATATTCTATGTTCAAGTAACAGATTCTGAGTTTAAGCTCAGTTCTTCTGTCTCCACAGTTCTATATTTTTCATTAGGAAATTGTCATAGAGCTGCATTCGATCCAAGACCACAGAAACCTGTCATGCAGTTTCTCTGAAATGTTATTAAAATAAACAACTATAGGTCAGAGTCATAAATGCATACTCCAAGGAGGCCCTTTTTTGCCATTTGTTAATTGAAAATAAGCCTCTCTCTTGAAGTGGAATTGTTTTCTTTTGTTAGCCCTCTGGCTGTCTAAGGGAGTTAGTTATATTTATGTTTAGGGAAAGACCAGGCAATTTAGTGAAAAGTCAGAATCTCTTTCCAGTGCCTTTTCAATCTTCCTTTCTCTGCACACTGTCTTGCTGTCTTTCCTGGCCTAGCTGGCTAGTGCTTCAACTTCTGGACCTTTAAATTTCCAGCAAGATTTAATTGTCATGTATCTTATTCCCTCAGAGCCCTGCTGGTTAACTGACTAGGTAATCTGATAGGCTAATCCAGTAATTTAGCAACGCCTGGCACAGAGTAGATGTTTAATAAATGCTTGTTGACTGACTGACTGACTGCATTTTTGGGCTAAGAAAGTTAACAGGCACTCAATCCCAGGGAGTGAATGTAGCCTGGATTTGAGGCACCATGGCAGGCTAGAGAGAGAGATTTTGCAAGACTGACTGACACTTCCAGAATCTCAAATATTGGCAGATGGGCAGCTGCCTGTTCTGACTAATCATGGAGCCAGCTTTGCTGATGCTATCTGTCAAATAAAGTTATAAAAAGTTTATCCGAAAAAAGGTTCTGATTTCAAATCCCATATCCCATACCTTCATTAGCATAGTTTTTGATTCCTCAAAAGAATTAGTAAGAGAGCCTTTGATGTATCAAATATTAAGTCTTTGATGTTTCACATACTATGTGCCTAGAGGGATTAATTCTGATTAAAAAAGTGTAGTGCATGGTCTATCTGGCTGCCATTGACTACTTCTGCCTTCTTTTATTAATATGCTAATGGAAACTGGCATCCTGGTAGTGGAAACACCATGTGTCTGCTGTGGTACTACAATATGCCCCAACCATCTAGACCAATTAGCCAGAGTTGTGCTAAAGGAGGATGGGAGGGGAAGCCTTCCCAATATAGGAATTAAAAAATGTTTGGTTTTTTTTCTCAACTGCTAATACTTTAATAACCTGCCATATTCCCTTGTTTTCCCAGAAAGAAGATAGTAATCTGAGGCCCCTTAAAAGCCCAATGGTTCTCCTTCTCTTGTGTGTTTTTTTGACAGGGCCATCTCAGCTCTGGAACAGAGCAAAGTTCATGTGGTAGAGCTTTTGGAGGGTAAACATCTTAATATGACATTTCATGGGATTGGCCAGTTCAGCAATCAAGTGATATACGTGAAAATGTCTGGAGAGCAGGAGCAACAACTGCTGAGCAGAATTGCAGGTTAAGTACCTAAACGTGTGTATGAGTAAAATCAGTCACAGTTGTTGGTCTGAAATGTTAGGTTTATTTAAATAGTTTTTGAGATTTTTATGCCTGACCAGACATTTTATTCTGAAGATGAAAGAAAAAATGTATTCTTGAAAGTAAAAAAAATAGTCAATTTTTCTCCATCGATGGTATTAGAAAATATTATTTGGAAACACTTGTCCTTATGAATGTCCCCTTAGTGGTAGTTTCCTTAGATCTCTTAACCTCAAGGTTTCTCTTTCATCATTTAAGATGACTCTTGATGGGGAAGAAGTACTTTCACAGTACCTTAGACATAGTAGGTGTTTAATGAATGCTTGTTGACTTGATTCAAAGGGAGAAAACCAAAGACATCTAACAGAGGGGGAAGATCTGGGTTAAGTTGAAGTCAGCAGAGGCCTTCTGATCAACAGGACTGCCTATGGCCTCACAGTCGGATGGGAGGATCTTCCTAATTATTCCCTAGTGATTTAGCTTTTACCCACCCAGGGTCACAGTCTATTTTGAGAATGAGTAATTAAGCAATGAGTTGAAGTATAGGTCTTTTGCATGAGCGTTAACTCCAGCAATTTAACTCCATCATCACCATCATTCAGGCCTCTAACCAAGCACCAGATCTCTTCATGAGCACTACTTTACTAAGAAAAGATGGATTGGGGAGTACAAAGAAATAGCAGCATTGATTTAGGCCTTCAGGAGAAGTGTCAGGAAGGCCCCACCTCCTCTTGCCCTATCAGTTCAAGCATTACATGGCCCTAAAGAAGAGGAATCCTCCAAATGATCCCCACCCCCAACCCCAGGATGTATCTATTGTTGCCTCTTTGTTTAGCTGCCTGTAGTCATAGAATGAGTCAGATCTCACATTTGTTTCTGCAAAATGTGTTTTCATAGCTTCTTTACAGAAGGAATTTCCCCCTATCCATTTTCAGCTTTTGGACTTTGAGGCTTACAGCTCTTTTGAAAAGCAGCTCCTTCTTGCAGTTTTAATTTTATTTTCTTTCCTCACTATGCAAAAGTAGTTTTCTCAGAGTAGGGGAATATGCACAGCCTCTAATAGACCTGGAGCATGGTCCCTCAGCATCCATTTTCACCAGTGACAAAGACTGCCTCCTTGCAGTTCTGTGCCTTTCTTCAACCTTTGCAATGTGCTCAGCAAAATAGATCAGCAAGGCACTTGCCAAAATTTCCAAGTATTTCCCTGAATTTGATCTATTTAGATTTTGTGGTCAAAATTTACTGCTTTAAAATGATGGTTTTTACCATATGTAAAATTTTGTAATGAAGTTGTCCCCCATCATGGAAGTCTTCTTGTCTAGCTATCCCTTAGGACTGAGAGCTCAGTTACTTGGAATGGAACAAAAGTAACAATTTTATAGGATATGAGACCCTTGAGAAGATAACTCAGACAACTCAGGAGATGACTTTTCCTCCTAATCTAAACTAGGGTAGAAACAGTTACTGGAGTGGAAGACATCATCACTCCATGTTACTAAGCTAGCAGGCAGAATAAAGTAGAATGTTGACAAGGAGCACACATAAGTGGTGACTGGTATAGGAGGGAAAAGGAGCAGCAGCGGTAACCTGTCCTTCACTTAGAAGTCTGCCTGGTACCCTGGCATCCAAAGAATTTGCCCTGTTCACTTGATGAAGGCTGTCCAGCTGTGCAAGATCTTTAAATCCAAGTTATGGCTTTAACACTGACTACCCATGTGACTTCAGCCAGAGGCGCTTCACCCTTCCTCCAGGCCTTGATGTCTCTGACTCCACATAATGGAAGGATAGATATGCAATCTTTCATATTAAAAATATTGTATAAGAGTGAGTATGACACTTTGAAATGCTTTGGGAGAAAAACATTAAGGGCATTTTATTTTTCATTATTTTTTGTTATAAGAACCTTTAATTTGAAGTAGGTTGCTTTTCAGACATGTTACTGGAACTAATTTATTAATCGCCTTATACTGACAAACTACAGAGTTGAAAGGTCAAGTCAATAACCATTTGTTAAGTTCCTACTATAGGCTAACATTTTTCCCAGCACACAGCTTCATTTTTTCAGAAACTCAAAAAGATTTTATTAAGGTCACACAGTAGCTGTTATTTCCTAGTGGTGAATTAGGCATCTTTTGAAGAAGGATTGGGTTTTTGATCCACAAAGGTCTTCTGGTATTCCAATGACTAATTCTTCAGTGTTTTAACCAATGCACTGAGACCATGAAAGGGTTAATGCCATTGGGAAATGTGCTTTCACTTGCAACCAGGAAGTACCTGAGTCATCATAGCACTCTGTTCACTTTCATCATCCTAAAATTAAGAAGATTTACCATGATTTATATCCCAAGGGGCATCTTATTTAAAAAAACAAACGTCAGGCTCCTGGTCAGCGTGAGCAGACATTACCAGGTAATGATGGGTCTCTATACAAGTAAAATAAAGCAGGTGATTGCTCCATTTGTGAACTAGGTTTTCCTAGCCATGGCATTGCAGTTGAACAGTGAGTAAGGCAAACCAAAAAAAAATGTTATCTCTGGGTCTTGAACAAAATATTGAGCCATAGCCAGCTATCCCTTTTATAGGCAAGGCATCAAGGAATGAATTCCTGGAATATCTACCTTGAACTTGAACTGTTGAGCACACCACCAGTAAGATGTCTGTCTCATTGACAGCAGGCAAGGGCTTGGTTTAAAGGGTTTAATTTAATATCTTGTGGGAAGGGGGCTGGCCTTGACTGCATTTAACGGGTCTTGCATAAGCAGAGAGTTCACTATTTGCCTGTGTTACTTCAAACCTGTCTTCCTGAAAGACAGTGCCACATTTGGACCAATATTCTGTCTCCCATTATCTCATTTCCCCCAACATGTAAAGTTTTCTACATAGTAGTTTTCTTCCTTGTAATGTTTGCATTTCATTTAATGTTAGGAATCTCAAAAGGTCCAGCACCAGAAATAGTCTTAAGACAAAAGCTCTTCCTTCCACAACTCAAATACTCTAAGGGGAAAAAAAATGAAATTCTCTCTTTGTCACAGACCATTTGGAAACTGGTCTGCATACGTGCTCTCTCTTTCTCACCTACACATAGGTAAATACAGAGAGTACCATTTTCCTGAGACTGGTCATCACATTAATAATTCAAGAGATGCAGTCTGGGGTATTGGGTTTCTATTGGTCCCAGAGTCAAGATGATTTAGGTTCAAGTCCTAACTCTAGCACATTTGGTTATGTAACATTGGACAGCGCTTAAAAGTTTGTAAACCATTTTACATATAGTATCATCTTTGGTCCTTAAAATAATCCTGTGACATGATGTTATTATTCAGCTCCATTTTCCAGATTATTAAACTGAAGCCAAAAGAAATTAAATGAATTGCCTATGGTCACATAGCTAGTAAATGTTTAAAACAAGATTCTAACTCACTTCTTTCTGACTCATAAGTGTAGCATTTCATGTTTCAGAGTTATAAAGGAAGAATTCCACTTCCAGACCTCAAACTATATTATGAAACAGTAGCCATCAAAACCATTTGAAATTGGGTAAAAGATAGAGAAGTAGATCAATGGAGCAGACTGGGCAAGGGAGAATCAGAAATAATGAAACTCAACATTGAATGAAACAGCATTCTATAAAGCAGAAAACATCAATTACTTAGGAAAGAACTCCCTATTTGATAAGAACTGTTGGGAAAACTAGAAAGTAATCTAGAAGAAATTAGGCTTAGACCAACAACTTGTGCCATATTCCAAAATAAATTCAAAATGGATATATCACCTGAATATTAAAAATCGCATTCCTGACTCAAAGCTACCCGCATCGAATAGCCTTAAGTTTCAAGATATTACACTCACCAACAAGCCATTGGGGCAAATCATGTGTTGTCCTCCTTAGTAACCTGCACCTTCCTCAGAAAATAGGAATTTTTTTTTGATGCTCATTGTGACTTTTAGAACTCATAATACAGTTCAAATAATTTCTATTTCTTTCCAATTAAATAAATAGATAATATAGGATCATATAGGATCAAATAGGATAATATAGGATCATAAAATCATAGACCTTAGAGATCATCTAGTCTAAATCCCTCGTTTTCCAGGTAAAGAAAGTAAGGCCCAGAGAGGTCACATAAGTTGCCCAAGGTCACAAATGCAGTAAGCAACAGAGCTGGGATTTGAACTCAGGTTCTGTGATACTGAATCAAGTACTATGTCAAGCACTATATCTACCATGTCACAATGCCTCTCACAGTGAGCTTCAGAAGAACTTAAACTCTATATTCTTAGGTGGGTCCACCATCCTTGTGAACTTGCTTTGGTCTTGTTTTGGCCAAAGGCAAAGTGTAGGTGGAAATGATGGCTCTATTATATCGCATAAAGTGCACTAATCTGTAAAATAAGTGTGCATTGTGGGGTTTCCTTCTATGCAGATGTCAAAACAGGGAAGCTAGGTGGTACAGTGGATAGAGTACTGGGCCTGGAGGCAGGAAGACTAATCTTGTTGAGTTCCAATGTGGCCTCAGACACTCCCTAGCTGTGTGACCCTTGGCAAGTCATTTAACCCTGTTTTCCCCAGTTCTTCATCTCTAAAATGAGCTAGAGAAGGAAATAGAAAACCACTTCATTATCTTTGCCAAGGAAACCCCAAATGGAGTCATGAAGAATAGCAAACCACAGCAACAGATGTCAGAATGCAGCAGAGCTTGAGGGAAGATGAAGAATGGGCTCCATTACTCTCTGTACCAAGAAGACCTATGATTGACTAAGCGATCAGTCAATAAACACTTATTAAGTGCCTCCTATGTGCCAGATACTGTTTTAAACACTGGAGATACAAGGGCAAAAGAGAGTCTCTCTGAGAGTGATCTGAAAAAAATCCAGTCCTAGAAACGATTATTAGTCCCACAGATTTAGAATAGGAAAAGACTCTAAATGTCATCTAGTCCATCATTTTGTAGATGGAGACGCTGAGGACCAGAGACATGAAGTGATTTGTCCAAAGTCACACAGGTGGTATAGAAACAATATGTTGACAACTAACTCTTTTCATAGTCAATTATTCTAGAAAAAAAGTGTCATTAAACATACAGCCAACTATCTTCTCCCAAATCAGTCTTTAGATAAGTCCTGCTGGATTAACAAGACTTCCTTCCATCATCCAAAACTCTACTAAATCTTACTTCCATGTAAACAGTGTAACCCTTAATACTTTCTAGTCACTCTCACGAACTCATTTTCACAGGCTAAGGTCAAGAGAATGCAGATCTTTGCTTCAGACATTTTCCCTCAGTCCTCCAACAGTAGATCCTGTGTGTTCTACCAGCTGCCCTATCTGAATCCTTCCTACCCCTTGGAGAGAAAAATGTAAGAAGCGAAAGAATGCAGAATGGCAAGGTTGGCCTTTGGCAAGATTGTGCAATAGGTGAAGTGTTTCTATGCCCCACCTCTGCTTCTTTTATCTGCATTCTCTCCTACAACCCCTATAGCCCTCCTTGTGAGCCTAAGGCACACTCTCTGTAATCCTCTCCTCTGGGTCTAGGCATGTCTCAACTACTATGCTGACAAGTCTCAGATCTGCCTATCCTGCCCCAACTTCTCTGCTGACCTCCAATTTCTCATCTCCGACTACCTTTCAGACATACCAAATAGATGGCCAGTAAACAGTACAGTAACCTTCTTAAATTCAATTATGTTTAAAATTAAACTCATTATCTTTCCTCCTAAACCCCATCTCCCTCCTACCTTCCCTACTGTTGTTGAGGGCAACACCATCTTCTCAGTCCCTTAGGCTTACAACCTAGGGGTCATCCTGGACTCCTCACTCTCTCTCACATCCCCAATTCCAATGTGTTGCCAAGGCCTATCTATCTTACCTTTGCAATATCTCTCAATTATGCCCCCTTGTCTCCTCTGACAATGCCACCACTCAAGTGGAAGCTCTCATCACCTCAAACTTGATGATTGCAATAGCCTGCTGGTGGGTCTGCTGGCCTCAAGTCTCTCCCCACTCCAGTCTTTATTTAATTCAGCCCCTCAAGTGATTTTCCTAAAGAGCAGATCCAATTATGTCACCCTGTCCTACTCAGATTCTGGTAACTTTCTGTTGGCTCCAGGATCAGATACAAAATACTGTCATTCAAAGCCTTTCATGATCTAACATCATCCACCTTTCTAGTCTTCTTACACCTTACTCCTGTCACTTTCTCTTGAATTTAGTGACCCTGGACTCCTGACTGTTCCACAAACTAAACACCCTATCCCTTGACTCTCAGCATTTTCTGTGACTCTTCCCCCATATCTGGACAGTTCTCCCTCCTCTGCTCTGAGTACTGACTTCCTTTAAATTCCAATTAAAATCTCCTACAGGAAGCTTTCCCGAAGTCCTCTTGATTCCAAGACTTTCTCTCTTTAAATTATTTCCTATTTATGCAAGATTTAGCTCATTTATATATTATTTGTTTGCATGTTGTCTCCCCAATCAGATGGTGAGCTCTTTAAGGGCAGCATCTGTCTTTTGCCTCATTTTGTATTCCCGGATTTTGTTTTATTTTTATGCCTGGCACATAGTTGACACTTAATAAGTAAGTGATATGAACCTTACAGGTAATATATGTTTGTATATATTATGTATAATAGAATCATAGATTGAGAGCTGGAAGGAACGTTAAAAAGTCATATAATCCAAAGTCACTTTTTATAAGAAAATTGAGACCCAGAAAGATTAAGTGACCTACCCAAAGTTAGTTAAGTCAAGTCAACTAACATTTATTAAGCTCCTTGTATTTTGCCAGGCACACAAAGAAAGAGGAAAAATACAGTCTCTGCTCTTAAGAAGTTCACAGTCTAACATGCAAACAACCAAGTACAGACAAGGTAGATACAAGATGACTTGGAGATAAAAAATGGGAAGGAACTAGGTATGAAGAGGGTAGGGAGGTCAGGAAAGGTTTCTTCTAGAAGGTAGGATTTTAGCTGGGACTTGAAAAGAACCCATGACAGTCTAGAGACAGAAAAGAAACATAGGTAGTGATAGACCCAATATTTAAGCTTAGGTCCTCCAATAGGTATTTATGTATGCATGTATATATGTGATATATATGTATATGTGTGCACATGTGTGTGCATACACAGGCATATACACTAATATATCCATATAGAGATGCATATTCAAAATATACATATATTTACATATTTACAAAATACATATATGTGAATGTGTACATATGACTACATATAGATGTGTGTGCACATATCTAAAACATGTGTGTTATATGCCATCTATTGCAATGGAGAGAGGACTTGTGATTTCATCAATGTATGAAACCTAGTTTGTAAACTCCTTCCACTGGTGTGAATGAGCAATTTGTATATAGCTCCCAGTCTTAGAGAGTTGTCTTTGGACATCAACAAATTATAACAATCAATAAACATTTATTAAGCACCTACTATGTGCCATGCATTGTGCTAAGTAGGAGCTGCACACACAAAGACAAAAGCCAATCGCTGCTCATAAGTATCTTACAACAGAATGGGAGAGATATCTGTACTTACCATCTTAGAAATGGGAAAGAAAAGGGAGAGAGGGAAGGATAGAATTGTTTAAAAATTGTTTTAACATGTAATTGGGGGAAAAATAAAATGTATATTAAAAAAAAACCACAGCCCAATGGGAGAACCAACATGCAATCAAACATATACAAAGCAAGCTATATATAAGATAAATTTGAAAATAATTCATAGGGAATTAAGAGAGAATAGGGAAGATTGCCCATAGAAGGGAGGATTTTAGTTCCGATTTAAAGGATACAGGGGAGGTCAGTAGTCAGAGCACAGCAGGGAGAGCATTCCAGGCAGGACATAGTACTTGGAACCAAGAGATTTGAGTGTCTTGCTCATGAAACAGCCAGGAGACCAGTATCATTTGATTGAAGAGTATGGGGTGGGGAGCAAGGTATAAGAAGCCTGGAAAGGTAGGAGGGGCTAAGTTATGAAGGGCTTTGAATGCCAAACAGAGCATTGTGTATTTTCTCCTAGAGGCAAGAGGAAGTCACTGTAGTTTATTGAGTAGAAAGATACGTTATTGGGCCTTTGCTTTAGGAAAATCACTTTAGTAGCTGAATGGAGAATGGATGGGAGTGGGGAGAGACTTGAGGCAGACAGACCCAAATGACTCCTTATGTGCTAGAGGCAGGCTTTGGCCCCAGGTTTTTCTGAGTCAAGCATGGTGCTTTATCTGTCATTCTATTCTGCTTCTTGTATGGTTATTGTTCAGTCATTTGTCAGTTGTGTCTGACTCCATGACCTCATTTGGGGTTTTCTTGGCAAAGACATTGGAGTGGTTTACCATTTCCTTATCCAGCTCATTTTACAGATGAGGAAACTGAGGCAAACAGGGTCAAATGACTTGCTCAGAGCCACACAGATACTAAGTGTCTGGGGTCAAATTTGAATTCAAGTCTTCCTGACTCTAGCCCTGGCAGAGCTTAGAGAAGCCATCAACTTCGCTCTCTTTTCCTGAGTCATTGGAATCCAGTGGCAAGACATGACAAATGACTGGCGAAGGCCCCAGATGCAGGGGGAGACCTTGGCCTTTTTAAGCTAAGATCATTCCCAAGTCTCAGTTTGTCTGATGCCACACTCATTCAATAATTAAAGGCTAGGTAAGAATTGAGAAAAAACATGACCTAGTTTGCCTTCACAAAATAATCAGTCTGGGCAGGGAAGACCTTCAGGGTTTCTGGACAGAACAGAAATTTTTATTTACCCTCACTATGAGTCATCAAAATTCAAACAATGAGCAAGATTTTAAAGCATGCACTCCATTTGAATCACAATGGCTTTTATCAACTCTGCTTTTCCAGACTGTAGTAGTAAAAACAGATAAGGTTGCTTGTTGTTCAAAAACAGGACCACAATGACATCACTACGGTAAAGTCAACTTTCAGTGTGTCTGACTGTGACTGATCAGACCAATAGGAACTTGGAATACTCTAGTGCAGGTGAACATTTGGAGTGGATAATCTAACAGCACAGTAGTAGTAGTAGGAAGAGAGAGAAGAAGATGATGGATAGGGAAGTTTAGTGTATCATGGGGGAGCTCGTTTCTGGCAATATCTAAAAAAGCAAGTAGCCCAGATCTCAGCAGTAACCAACAGTAACAGCGCCAAGAACATGAGAATACAGTAAAAATGTCACAAAAGTAAAATGAGATGAAGCCAGATTCCTTATATTTTTTGTAGGCCTGTTAGATTGTCAGCTTGGACGCATGCTAGGATAAGCTGTCCCTCTGAGGGGAAACCCTGCCAAGCTGCTGACGTACTTGAAAACGAGAATCTCTTTGCTTGGGGTTCTTTAAGAATGGCGGAGACACCCAACAGGCAGAAATTGTTTAGGGTAAACCAGCCTCCATGCAGGAGAATCGGCCAAATGACCTCTCAAGATTCTTTTGGGCTGTCTGATTTTATGACCACTGGACTGAATATTTTTCCCTCAGAAGTATGCTTGACTAACATGCCTGGTAGATGTAAGTGCTTTCAAGCTGTCCAAATAAGTAGGTACTGCTATGAGAGGAACAGCAGTTACCTTCTCCCTATTCTCTTTTATTTGCTCATCCTCTGAATCAGAGAATTGCACTATGGATGAGTCATTGGCCTCTGAGGGACTACCAGCTGCAGCAGGGGTGGTTTGGCTATGCAGCAGGCATGAAATGAACTGACTATCAGACGATCAATGTGCAGGAGCAAATGGCTTTCTTCCTTTTCAATGGGTTAGAATCTTCTAACCCATTTTCATAACCCCCAAATGTATTGGGAATCTCTAACTTCTCATTCATTTGGTTCCTTCCCCTGGTTCTTAACATGCTGTCACTTTCTAAAACAAGTGTTTCTTCTCTCAAGTGCTATTTTTTTTTTCACCTTTTAGGTTTTAAATACCTTCAGAGATTATGGAACTGAAAAAAAAAAGAACCCTTAGACATCATTCTAGACCCTCTTTGTGGGCAGCTAGGTGGTACAGTGGATAGAGGACAACCTAGAGTCAGAAAGACCTGAGTTCAAATCCCACCTCAGACACTTACTAGCTGTGGGACCCTGGGCAAATCACTTAATTCTGTTTGCCTCTGTTTCCTTATCTGTAAAATGAACTAGAGAAAGAAATAGCAGATCCTCTAGTATCTTTGCCAAGAAAACCCCAAATAGGGTCACAAAGAGTTGGTCTCAACTAGCTAAGAACCTCTTTGTTTCCAAACCACAACCTAGCCCTCAAGAAACCATGTCCCATGGTCCCATTTGCCTGAGGTTATAGTATCAGTTAGTGGTAAAGCAGGGACCAGAAGTGTGGTCTTCTAACTTCCAGGCCACTTCTATCACCCACCATGCTTCCTCTGTGGGGAGTGTGGTAAACTTGATGTCTAACTATTCTGGGGATTTTTTCAAACATTTTGAAATAAAGAATAATAAAAAATTTAATTGCAAGATATGATAAATTGCTAAGTAAGGTCCAGCATCATCTTTGTACATGAGGCTGAAATGCCTCACGTTTCTGTATCAGGTCACTATTTATCTTCTGAATCAGAGACACCTGTTAGACACTTCTGGCTTAGTCAGTCAACAAGTATTTTTTAATCACAGACTATGAGCCTAGAACTATGCTAGGCCTATAGCTCTAAGGTATGATCCTTCCATTTAGTGAGCTTAAAGACAAATGCCAACATTGCTCTAAAGCAGGCCCACAACACTCCCAAGTGTGTGGAACAAGATTAAAATGTAATTGGGAAATGTTTGCCAAATAAATAAAAATCCAATAGAATATAGATAATGTTAACGTGTTTTCTAAGTCAGTATGCACATGAAGGCAGTGCCCCGCCTCCTTCTTTTTGAGCTTGACACCACTATTCTAAAGGATCTTTCAAAGGGTTTCTAAGATCCCTTTGTCCAACTAAAAGAACCTAGCCACTGGATGATAATATTGGCCATTTATCTCTTAATGTTAGCATGTTCCTTTGTTCCATACACAAAAGGAGGAAAATTGCCTCTATAATTTATATCATCGCTAAATTTTCCATCTGTAGCTGCAAATCACCATGTAAGCCAACCTGCTGCATTGAATCCAGTTGAGGTAGAGGCATAGTGGTAGGAACCAGGGGAGGACTTATGGACCAGAGCTTCAACTCTATCCATATGCCAATTAGATCATGGCAAAATTCATGAATTCCATGTCATTTCTATCATCAGAACTCACCAACTTGGCAGCACTTAAAATTTTTTTTGATAAAACAAATGTGCATTTCACATTTTGAATTTGTATTTTGAATATGTGACAGCTGTGAACACATAAACTTTGGCTGCTCAATCAGTCATAATCATATGCTGCAACTAACGAGATATTTTGATAAAGACAATGATATAGCCTGTGTCCCTCCTTGACTGTCCCCCAAAGATAATGACAAATTGCTTGTTTACCAGAGGCCGTGGAGAGATCTTTTCAGGAAATGAACATAGACATTACAGGTAGCAAAGACTTCAGACCACATCTGACTTTCCTGAAGCTATCCAAAGCACCTGCCCTAAGGAGAAAGGTAATGAAATTGATTAAAGCCTTTCTACTAAGTATTCTTTTATCACTTTTCATTGTCTTTTCTTTTTTTGTATAAAGAAAGATTTTTCAAGTATGTTATTCTTGGTTTGTGTTCCCCTATCCACTGAGGTTGACTTCTCCTGTTCTGGTTTATTTTAAAAAATGAAAATAATCCCTCCAGGGATTCCAGGGAGTTCTTTAAGATTGAATCTCCCTCTCTCACTCTGGCTGGAAGTAAAATGGTTACTCAAAGGCATGAATCCACCCACTTTTGATTTGTGACATCCTCCTGTTTGCAACCTGAGCTAATTCATGCCCCCTTTGGCAGCCTAGTGCCCACCTCCTTCTACCCCCTCCTCTAAGGGTTTATTATGTTAGTGCAGGATTTAGTGTAGATACTAAACCTGTTCAGAATTCCCCACTTCAAGAGTTCCACCAACCTCAACCTCCCCAGTAGCAAGGATTACAAGTGTGTAGTATAACATCTGACTTTTCCCTGATATATTGAAGATGATGTTCCCTGAGCCCAGCATCAATAGAACAGGTTTTGAGTTGGTATTCTAATAGTGGTAATGGATTGCACTGAGTCATCTACCATCTTAATCCCTATCCACACTGTGGCCTTATAATTATAGAAGCAGATGCTCAGGTTCTGGGGTGAAGTTTGTGGTCATCAGAAAGTTGGTCTCAGTTGGAAGTTAGCTGCTCCATTTGGGAAATAAACCTGTGAGCCTGGCCTCATGAACATCTTACCAAAACCAGCACCATCAACAGGGCCCTTCCCAGCAACTGGCAAAAGATTTAATCTCCTAACTTTGTGATGGATGGTAACTCTTTATAGGATGAAGATGAAAAGGTTTCACTTATGGGACCTTCAGACACAAAGGCACAAAGCATGTTCTTAATGTGTGTGGCTAGAGACTGCTTGGGATGTAATGTGATTCTATATTTGCTTTTGTGGTCAAGATTTCCTGTCATATCAGAATTGTGAGATCATTTACTCCCATTATCAGATAGGGGCTGGGGAAAGCATTTAGCTTGAGTGAGGGGAAAGGGGAGAAAGAAAGAGGAGGGGGAGATTAATGTCATGTTGGAATCCAGACTGCAAAGTGTCTTTTACAATTATAAATATTATATGAAGTGCTGATGTAACCTTCACTGCAGCATGACATGGGATTTGGCTGTTTTTATGACGTACACTTAAACTAAGAAACAAGTCTCTGATTAGATCAGCCTTCTCAGCAGACTGTTGTCCTTCCCATTTGCAAGAACACTTTTATTTACTGGATCAAATCTAATGCAAACCCAACCACCAAAATAACATCCATCCAAACCACAAAATGTGGTGCAATAAGGAAATCTCTTACATTCTTGAACCATAAATGTCTTTAAGCTTGGCTATTGATTTGGCTAAGCAATATACAAAATGTAAAATGTTGAATCTCACATACTCAGTGCTGTTGTCTTTACATGAAGAATTAGATTTAGGTTCAGTTCATGTTGCATAGAAAGGAGAAAGAAAGGGGATTTTAATGACTTAAGTAGTTTGTTGGGATTGCAGATTGCTAAATACAGTAAACTAAGAAGCAAATTTAGCACTAAAGAATAAAATTAGATTTCTTTTCTTTCCATTTTCTATTTGATAACATAATTATTTGTGAAAATTTTCAATTCAATGACTTCCAGGGAATTGGTCTAAGTTGGGGGGTTGGGGCATCACTGTCACCCTTTTTTCCTCTCCTGTTCTGTTGTTACGCAGCTTTGCAGATTGCAGTCAATCATAGTGAATTAACTCTATTTGGGCGCTTACACTTAACTTTTAAAAATTAGTCTTTAACATTCATTTAAAAATTAAAGAATGTCAATTTGCCTTTTAATGACTTTTACAACAGAATCACTTAATAGCAGGATTGTGAGGTTTAACTTTAAAAAAAAGTAACATCTGTCAGGTGAAAATTAAAAAGGAAAGAATAAGAAGGGCTGAAAATTAAAATGACCCATTTCTAAGAATCAAGGGGAGAATCCATATACCACAGGAGATATGATGTCAAGCAAATAAGGCACCAAAATATTGTTCTAGCTATTATGATGCCATCTACTGGCTATAATTACATTTTTATACACTGACTCACCATTTCAATACAATATTGAAGAGGATACTTAAATCACTCATAGGTGAAGTCCTAATAACTTGTTTTATTTTCAAGGTTATATTCATGGGGTTCTGTGGTGAATGCCATTCTTTGCAAGAGCATTGCTACTTTCTCAACTTCAGCCTCCATTTTTTAAAAAACCTGCCGTGAATATAAAGGCTTTTCTTTAGATTTCATTTGTATTTGCAAACCCAGAACCGTTGTTCACCAAAGTCTCTGTGTGGTGGGTGGATACGATGGTTATTACTTCAACAAGCCCAATCCTTTCCAGATGTGCCATTGACATCTGTATATGGTTCCTTTGTGATTGTACCTTAATACATTTTGCAAAAGCAGCCCGATTCCAGCTGCTCACCACATAGGAGATGGGCAGTATGCCAAATGGCATGCTTCCCATGCTAGAGAGTAACGTACAGACAGTCTCCATCTATATTTCAGTTTAAGAATAATCAACCCTGATGTCCAGTGTAAATAGAACCCTCGGGGTTGAAACAAGATTTGATTCTTCACATCCCACACCTGTAAATTCCAGCCAAAGGGCCCTTTAAAGCAAAACTATGTTAGTTGCTTGCATAAGAATTAGGGAAGCACCGTAAGGATTAAAATAGTACTGCCTTTGGATTTTATAATGGGGGGTAAATTAATGTCTATGGACAGCTCCCCCCCTAAAATCTCAGAGCTCCAACGCTATCATGTAGGTTTACTTTCAATTAAAAGATTAGGGTAGCAGCCAATGTGGTTCTCTTAAGTTCGGCGTAAGAAGTATGCCAAGGCTTCCTGCTTGTCATTTGAAAATAGAGTCCACCAGAAGAGTGAAAAATCAAAGTGATCCTTGTCTCCGCGTTCCTGGGATGGTGTTCTGGTTAGCTGATTCACACCAGATTTTCCTGCTCTTGGAATGAGAAGTTCAAGGGTAGCTTCCCAGGATGCAAAGAAATGGGGAGTCATTTCTTCTAAGTCAGGAAAATAGGTCCCAGTCACTCTAGCAGAGGACCTATCACACTGAAAGGCAAAGGAAAGGATGCCTTTCAGTGGTGAGGGATCAAGTGGTGGTGAGGGTGAGAGTTTGCCATTTGGGAAAACACTGACAACCCATGTCACATCTGTTTCATTTATTGTTTGTCATAACTGTTTTGCTCGTCCTTATGAACTATCCTAACAAGCAATATATAAAATTGTAAGTATCAATCTGCTTCTAATTGAGAAGGAATAATGGAAAGAGAAAACATGCCTCACTCCAAAAAAAAGCCAGACTACCAAATGCAAACTACAACCAATCCATGATTCTTAATTAAAATGAACCAAATGAAAAAAAATTAACATATATTTTGGAAGCAGCCTTAGCATTCTGTGCTACAATGAGGATATCTCAAACTCTGGAAAGTGATTATTCAGGGTTCAAGTAAGGTCAATTTTTAAAGTACTGTATTTATTGATCTATGGACCGAGTTTCAACTCAGTCTTACTACAGCTAATCATAAACTATTTTGGTGGTGATAACAAAACCTTGCATTTTATACTTTCTTACAAAGTACTTTCATAGAATCAATGAGGTTATATACATATATATGTATATATATACACACACACACACACACACATACAAATATACACATACTCACATATATACATATACTTATATGTATGCATATACACACGTGCAATATACATATAAGTACATTATATACCTTTGTATATACATATATACAAGTAACTATTCATATACATGTGGGTATGTATATATATACACATATACATACATATAATCTCATATATATTAATCTCCAAGGTTTTGTTATCCCCACAAAAGTAATGTTATTAGCTGCCATTAAGACTGAATTGAAGCTTATTTGTATGTCAATAAATATGATACTTTAAAAATTAGCTCTACCCATCTACACACACGCAGAGACCCACATACACACATATAAACACACCCAAACTCTGTGGGATAAGGAAGGATAGTGTAGTATGGAAAGAAGAATTCTATTATGTATTGTGTATTGATTTTCCTCATTCACTGGGTATAAATTGATTGGCCTGGGCTGTTGTGGATCGATCAGGAGGTGAATTGGTTGCCTTGGACTATAGTGGGTCACAGTCACCCTTTTGTGCTCACCTATAGAGAGGACAGTCAGTTGCAGAGTTCCCATGTTTTTCTATGAAATAAAGCTATATTATTCCCCAGTTCTACTGGTCTCAGTTTGAATTCCAACCAAAAATCTATAATGCATAGCATTAAAAAAAGATATTGCTCTGCTTTTTGGATTTAGACATAGAAGAAACTTTAAAGGTGATCTAGGCCAAATGACTCATTTTATAGATGAGGAAACTGAGACACTGGTCAGTTTAATGATTTATACAAATCCCCAAAAGAGGTAAGTGACAGTAGATTTTGATCCATGGTTTCTGGTTCCAAATCCATTGTTCTTCCCACTACAGCATGGTTTAAAAGAGAATAGGACTTCCTAATCAAAAGGAAAAATTCATGATTTCTTCCATTCATTACAACTTAGAGTCACTTTCAATCTCACCAGGGTCATTTCTCATCTACTCTGGCCTACCCTCACAAAATAAGCTATAAATTCTCTCAAGAAATCCAAGCACTGAACAGTTTCCAAGATTAAAAAAGCACCAGATTCCTTTCTCCCCCTTCTGGAAAAGTACAAGAAAAGCAGACCATGCCATACTGGGAGGCAGATGCTCTGGCACTGGGCAGTTAGAACTTAATACAAAACCATAAAGTTTCCAGAGGAGAGGAACACACATTTCTGATAAGGAGTTGAAGTTTTCTAAAAGGCCACATACAACAGTCAACAATAAAAATGCCTCAGATGTGTATGATTTTTCTCTCTTCTGGATCAACCAGCAATTTTTGCATTTTCATTTTGGGTGAGCCTTTCTCAGTCATCAAGATATTCCCCAAATAGATTTCTAACTGCCTAGTATCCTGCATGTGACAATGACTTATTTTCTCATTGAAAATCTCTCTATCATGTTTATTTCCTTTCATATAGTTTGATTGCAATATAATTTAGTTTCCGAATCACCAATTACTAAATAATGCTGTTAGATGTTATGACTGAGATTTCCTCTTTTTCCCTTCTTTTCTCTTTCTCAGTTGAATTCAGCAAACACATCTACTGTGTCAGACATTGTGCCTAGAAAGTTGGGTAACAAGGACAAAACTGATAGACATTCTCTGACCTTGTATTCTACTGGGGGGGCGGGGAACACAGTGGAGAGGGAGGAAGGGGAATACGACATGGCACAAACAAATCAATGAAAGGTAAATGGGAAACAAATTGAGAAAGGGGAGAGAGTGTATGTGTTCTCTTCACAATTCACCTGGTTTGAATCTAATTTCCAGGGGCTTGATTATGTTATTGCCCAGTATATGCCAACTTATAAGAACTTCATAATGAGTTTTACTCGGTAGTTGGTCATTGTGTTTCATGGGAAGGAATTGTGAGATTTTGCAGAAACAAAAAGACAATGCACACAACTAGACAGTGAATAGATGATGGGGTTTATTACACAGGTGACAAATTAATGGGAAGACACAAAGAATGTGATAATGGACAATGACACTGGACAGTGAGGTTTCTAATATACAGTAGTATGTCCCCGGCTTCTACTAGCCCAAAATTATTAAAGCAGACAATATATTTTTAAAGGGAGATGAAATTTTATTTTTTTAAATGGATGCCCATACAAATACACATTTGTGTGTGTGTGTGTGTGTGTCTGTGTGTGTGTGTGTATGGTTGGAGGACAAGACCAATCCCCGTATTTTTAAAAAGTCATATTTTTTTTTCCTTGACTGGAACTATGATTTCACCATCATAGGAATCTTCTGGAAAAGAATTCCTTCTATCAAGTCAGTCTAGCACCTTTGATGTAAATTCTACTTAGAGCAGCCATCCTAAACCTTTTTTTGTGTCCTTGACCCCTTTGGCAGTTTGGTGAAACCTCTTCTTTTCATGTCTCTTGCTGAGAATTTACATTCTTCATAGACATATCATAGAACATATAGATGTTGTTGTGTTTGTCCTTCGTTCTCGAAGAGGACCATGACATCAAGGTGACATGATTTGCATTTGTCTTTGATTTGAGTGAGGGAGGGCTGTGCAAGGTCACCGACCTTACCTTCTTCACTGGAGCCATGGGGGTCCAGTGGCCTGAGATTCATCATGATGACTGGAGGTGGCTCAGGATGCAATGGGAGACTCTGGCTATTTTAGGCTAAGGCCTTATCAGATTCTCTCTTTCAGTGAGATATAACCATGCAATGAATAGGCCTCTTTAGTAGTTACTCAAGGGATAGCCCCTTTCATCAAAAGAAAAAAGAATCAAACTGGGAGGGAAAGACCCTCAGGATTCCTCTGTAAAAGAAAAACAGTTACTATTTAGTATTTACATTCACTCTGTGCTAGGAGGAGAACATATAGATAGATAAATAGATAATATATAATATTTATAATTATATTAGAAAGACAGAGATTGAAAGTGACTCTAAGTTGTAATGATAGAATCATGAATTTTTCCTTTTGATTAGGAAGTCCTAATCTCTTTTAAACCATGCTGTAGCGGGGCAGAACAATGGATTTGAAATCAGAAACCGTAGGTCCAAAGTCTACTCTGATACTTACCATCTGTGGTTTTACATACACATATGCATGTGTATATGTATGTATGTGTGTGTATGTGTGTGTGTGTGTGTGTGTGTATAGTCTAAATCCAGGTATTAGTAGACCTTATTTTAGTAGAATTCTATAGTCTGTAGTCTGTTATTTTGTTACTAAAAAAAAAAAAAAGAATGCCATATTGAAGCGGTTGCTTAACCCTGGGGCCTATTTTGGCTCTGACCCAAGATTCACAATTGCTCCAGAGAGTCATGCTATCCTGAGATGCAGATTGAAGGACCCCATAAGCATGGGAGTGCTGAAACCCAGACAGTGTTTGACAATGAGGTGTTTAAAGGACAAGATGACAAGTTTAGGTACCCTTTGGAGCAGGGTTGAGGAGCAATTAACATTCCAACAATCCCACTCAGAAGTAATGTTTTCCTCATCTTGTGCCCCTAGCACCATAGAACATATTGCTAATGAAGGTAAGTCCATGTTAATTTCCACGAAAGCTAGATATTGTTGTTTTCTCTCCTAGTCACAGACTCCCTGCCTGAACCTGGACCTACAACCCATCTCCACTATGAAAGGCACTTCCTCCTCTACCGACCTTGTCTCGTGGGTGTATCTTTCTATGTTAATAGTAACAGTGTGTGTGCATGTGTACATATTGCTGTTTGAGTATATCAATACATCCCTTCCTCTAAACTCTAGAGTCCCTAAGGAAAGGGCGGAGTTTCTCTCCTTTGGAATGTTGTTATAGTACCTATTAATGTGCTCAGCACAGTGAGGAGTTTGGTAAATTCCATTAATTCGCTAATTGATTTTATTAGTTCCTTGGAATCTCAGAATGGGGACAAGCCTCAGAAGCCAATTCCTTGGCAAGAATTCCCGTTAGAAGATACCTGACAAGCAAGATTTCCAGGGGAAGGGAAACCTACTAGCTTCAGAGACAGTCAACTCTTTCTACTTCGGAATGACTCCCATCATTAGGAAGTCATTTCTTACACCAAACCTGAACTTGACCCATTGCAGCTTTCACCCAGTCACTGCTCCTGGTTCAACCCTTCATAGCCAAGGAGAGCAAGTCTAATCCTTCCACCTGAAAGTGCTTAAAATACTTAAAGACAGCTCTCATGTCCTCCATAAGTCTTTTCTCCTCAAAGCTAAGTGTCTTCAGTCCCTCATGATTTCAAAGCCCAACCTAGTTGCCCTGTCAGTAAGTGAGTGAATCAACAAACATTAAGTACTTCTTAAGTTCTGGAAACCCAAAAGCAAAGGCAGCTCTTGTTCTAATAGGGGAGACAATATTCCAACAGCTGCATTCACATACACGTGTGTGCGCGCGCACACACACACACAAAATAATGAGATATAATCTCAAAGAGAAAGTGCTAGGTGTGGGAAGAATTAATAAAGGTCTCCTGAAGAAAAGGGAACTTAAAGAAATCCAGGGAAGCAGGAGGCAGAGATGAATAGGGAGAGTGTCCCCTACATGTATAGCAAGAGATAGAATATTATGTGCAAAGAATACAAGTTGGCCAGTCTGGCTGGATCATATGGTGCATGGAGAGGAATTAAGTGTAAGAAGAATGGAAAGATAGAAAGCACCTAGGTTGTGAAGGGCTTAAAAAGCCAAATAGAGACTTTTATATTTGTTCCTGGAAGTAATGGGGAGACACTGGAGTTGAGTCAAGATAAGGTGGTGGTGACATATTCAGACTATATACTATACTAAGATTCTGTGGAGCTCATAAAATCAATTAGTGAACTAATGGAATTTACCAAACTCCTCACTGTGCTGAGCATATTAATAGATACTATATAACATTCCAAAGGCAAGAAGATAAGCCCTTTCCTTGGGGACTCCAACATTTAGAGGAAGTGATGTACTAATATACACTAACAGAAATATGTACATAGTTTCAGAGAAAGTTTTAGTAAGTTTTAGGAGCAGGGGAAAAAGATGAGACAGACCAATAGAAAGTTAATTTAGCAGCACAGGCATGAGGATCTATACCAATATGGTGCCTGTGTAAGCAGAGAGGAGGAAATGGGCAATGATGCTGTTGTAAAGATATAAATGACAAGATTGACAACAGTGGATTATTGAATGTGAGCAAGGAGGCAAGGATGACACACAGTTTGTGAGCCTGAGTGAAAAGATGATCTTGGTGTCCCCAACAATGTTAGAAAAGTTGAGAAGGGGGAGGGTTTGGGAGAAAGAGAGTGAGTGCCATTTTGAATGTGTTGCATTTGAGGTACCTACATCTAATTCAAGATGCATAAAAAACTGCTGTTAGTGCAGGATTGGAGTTCAAGAGAGGAATTAGGACTGGACATATAGATCTGAGAGTCATCTAGAGATGATAGTTGAACTCATGGTAGATGATGATATCTCCAAGTAATATAGAGGGAGGAGACGAGGGTCCAGGATACCCAAGGTTAGTGGATGTATCAGCCAAGGAAATGATGAGTGCTTACAGGTGCAGGAGAACCAGGGGAAAACAGTGTAACCTAAACCTAAAGAGAGGATATCCAGGAGGAGATGGTGATCAGAATTGATCAAAGGCTACAGGTAAAAAAGAATGAGATCAAGAAGAGGCCATTAGAGTTTGCCAATAACAAATGATTGGTAACTCTGGAAAGAGCAGTTTAAGCTAAAGAAGGAAACTCAAAGCCAGATATCAGAGGGTTTAGGAAAGGAAAGGAAGTGAAGGCAAGCTTTGTGGTTCATGCAGATCTTTGTTAAACTCTGTTTTCACTGTTAGAGGAGCTTTTGTTCAACAAGAGCTAGAGTAGGCTGAAAACCATGTCTGCACGGTTCAGGAAACCCTCTCATCCACTGCAGTCTCCTACTGGACTGTGCTGCAAGCAGGGGCAAAGGCAGCTGAGGGTCTGAAAGGGTCTGAGGCAGAACAGCCTGAGCAATCCTCAGCTATTCTAGACACAGGCTCTCCCCTTAGGCATCTCTGAAGGGTAATTATCTTGTGAGCTGAACATCTGCTCAGTGTCAGTTTAAAAATGTAGCACTCAAAATTGAAAACAAGATTGCTGATGTGGTCTGACCACAGCAGGAAATGGCAGGATACTGACCCCCTTTATCCTAGAGACTGTGCCTCTTTTAATTTGGCCTAAGATCTTATGAAGACTTTTGTGACTGTCATATCACACCAGTGACTCATGCTGAGCTATCAGGCCACTAAAAATCTAATTTTTTATTAGATAAATGGCTATCTAGCCAAGCTTACTTTGTTTTCTACTGGTCTTGGCATATAAGTATAGGACTTCATGTCTTATCTCTATTATATTTATTTTTTTTATATTCAGCCCAATATTTTAGATTATCAAGGTCTTTTGGGATCCTCATTGTGTCATCTTCAAATTTGATATGCATGATTAATATAAAGTCATCAACAAAAATTTGAATATATTGAAAATATGTTGAATATAATGAATACAATGAAAATAATATGAATAATTTTATCATGGGTCCAATAGTTCAATTAATTCTAGTTCTACTTATCAATCATCTAGACTACAGCTCCCCTTTCCTACAAGAATAATTACAACTACCTCATCCTGATCTGCTAGTATAGTAACCCTGTCCAAAAAAGAAAGTCTTTGGTCGAATGTGACCTGTTTTCAACTGACGTTATGCTAGTTTTTTATGACCACTACTTCCTTTTCTAAATGTTCACTAACCAACCCATGTAATACATTCTAGAATTTTCCATGAATTCAAGTCAAACTCAGTGGTCTATAGTTTACAGACTCCATTGTCTTCCCTTTCTTTTCTTTTTTTTTTTTAAATTGGGACATTTGTCCTTCTACAGTCCTATAGTAAGTATCTCTTCCCTTCACTACTTTCTTTCAGAAATCACTGATAATGGCTCCACAATAGCACCTGCCAGTTTTCCAATACCTTAGCATGTATCTGATCTGGGTCTATTCATTGGAACTTGTCAAGAGCAACTAAATGCTCTCTTACTATCTCTGTTCTTTTCTTAGATATCAACTCCCTATTAACCGTTATAGATCCAAACTTTCCAGTTCAAAGACTCTCATTTTTGGCAGAGAAAACCAAGCTGAAGCAGCTCTGCTTCCTTTGTCATCATTTAGCATTGTCCCATTGACCCCAGGAGTGGTTTTATCCCTTCTTTGATTTTCCTCTTTTCCCCAACATAAGTTAGAAGATTTTTGTTGTTCTTGCTTAGCTTGCTTTGCCAAGCTCAGCACGATCTGAGCTTCAGCACCTTGGACACTCCAACAGGACCACGACACTTGCAAATTCATCTTCTGTTATCTACTCTTCCTTTTATCTTCTCTGCATGCCTTTTAAACTTTGACAAGTTGGTTGATAAGTTCACTTTTTACTCACATGGGTTTTTTTAGCCTCCTTTTCATTCTCATTGGAATTGTTTCTCTTTAGGTCTTGAGAATTTCATCTTTAGAACTTCCCATCTTTCCTGGATTGAATTCCTCTGCAAAACTATTTTCGATGTCCCAAGCCATTTACCCTCATTCATAGGGATATCATGAGCAAAACAATTTACCTGGGCATCCTCCCAGCCCAGAGGTTCTGTTGAAAAAGAGTGTTTCACTTTCTGGACCTTTACATATGACATTGATGGCTTCATTTGGGGGGAGGGGTGGGCAGAAAGGTGACAATTAGTTAATTATGATTTTTAAAATTTAATATTAAATATAATATTTCTAATATTATTTGTCTTTCTAAATAGCAATGGGGCACGGTGTCAAAGTGATATGCACTCAACTTACTTCCTAGAAATATAATGCTAATTGTTTTTCTGCTTTTAGGGCTTTAGAAAGATCTATTCTGAATTATATAAAGAATATGAAGACTGCCCCTTTGGGACTGAAATCTTTAATCAAATTGATCTTTGCTCCATGCATAAAAAGAAGCAAGAATCTGGATACTATCACTGTGAATGTACCATTTCTGTTGCTCCTAGGAGCACAAATGAGGCTCAGAAGCTACCCACAGAAATAGAGTACTTGGAAGAATTTTGTGCTCACATCTCTCCTGACCCTTGCCCAGAAGCCAAAACCCCTGAATGTTGCCGATGTATCTCTTGTGTAGCCGAAGATGACGAAAACCCCACTAAACATGTAACCTCAACTGGGGCTGGATGTGACACAGCAGACCATAAGACAGGTGTGTTAGTTTCAGATAAGATCTCTACTATAGATGGGAAGGTCTTGCTTTAAGCCAGTTTCTGAGATGTTGCCAGCATAACCAGATGCAATGAAGAACAGGATGAGGGATCAGAAAAAAAAATGAAGCTGACAGATGGTAATTTGTAAAGAGTTGAACCAACAGAAATTGTATCTGATCAGCCTGCTTGCCCAGGATAAGGTAGAACTTGTTCCAATGCTGGGAACTACAGGGACACCCACAATGCCAAGAGGTTCTATGAACTAATCCAGAGGGTGTGCTCTGGACTGAGGTGACAGCACAGAAACTGAGAGGTACCACTTCTTTTAAATACCATCTGGAAAGCAAAGTACTTTGTAAACCACGTCAGAAATCATCAGTTTGTAAATGAGATAACACAAACAAAAGTGAAACTCATCCAGGAATGTGGAAGGTCTCAACCAAAAACCAAGGAAACCCAGATGACAGAGTTGCTTTTGGCAACTTCAAAATACAAAACTGTCTAACTATCATCATCTATTAGCTTGTCGGTATATTTTGGTGAGCTGATTTCATGTCATTTTTTTTATCCAGGGCTTGTTTTTCTGGTTTTGGAAAAGCTGAATTTAAATCTTTTGGAATTGTATTGTAGTCCAATAATTGAAATATCTTATTTCAGGAAGCTTGGGATGAGCTCCCCAAAGTTGAATGCCTCTGACCATTTAAGAGGATGAAATGCTGCTATTAGTGCCTCAATATGCCATAAACTGAAATGAAAAATGTCCTTTAAATATGTAACTTCAGTTACTGAAAGGGAAATTGTAATCTTTCTTGGGTGAGGAAGGGGAGGTCAACCTCCCACATGTAATAAAAAAAGCATTCACAAAATAATCTGTAAAGTCTTTGTCATTTTTAATGGTAGTTTTTAATTTTTTGTCTCTTTCTCAGCAAAGAAAATTAAAGAATATTGAAACCAGTAGATGGTGCTAGTGAATACCAGCTGTCCCTGAGATTTAGCCAGTGATGGAAATTATGGAATGCTAGTTTCAGGCTAAAGATGGTGGGGGTGAGGGGAGAATCTATTACAATTAAGAAGCAGGGAAAATGGATTTTAGAAGGAAATAAAGTCAGATCTCCAAAGTATCCTCTTTTCTCTTTCTTTTGAGTATTGAATCATACTGGTCTTTATGAACCTGGAGGATTAGTATTTTATTATCAGTAAGTGCGTTGGAGATAGTCTCCATTAAAGTATTTTTTTTTCAGAGCTACTCCCATAAAACTTTGCTTATCCATATTGGGAAGGTAGCAGGTGGTGGGATATTCATCAAACACCAGCAGAGCAGGGGTGGGCTGGAAGCTTTGCGGTTCATGCAAAGCTTTATTGAACTTGTGTGTTTTCACTGGTGGACGAGCCTTTGCCTGGCAGGCGCTGGAGCAGGCTGAAAACCACGTTTGCACGTTACAGGAAGCCGTCTCGTCCGCTGCAGTGGCCAAGCCCTTCATCTGGGAGCAGGGGCGGGTGCAGTTTGGCTGGTGGGGGGTGGGGGGCAGAAAAGCCTGAGGGGTGGTGGTGTCTGAGACAGAGCAGCCTGTCCTCAGCTATTGTAGACAGAGTTTCTCCCTGTAGCTGTCTCTGAAGGGTAATTATCCTGTGCACCCAGAATGGGAACAAAACGGGAAAATGTTGCCTTTATATAAAAGTTCAAGACATTGTTTTTGCTTTTGGTGAGTCTTGTACTTATTGCTTGAGCTCTAGCTTTGCTCATACTGTGTAGTCTCTTAGTCATTTTCTTTCCCCTCCAAATGAGCTCTATATTAAATACGAGTGACTGGGGAACAATGACGAAGTGTTTAATAATTCATATCTGAGAGGGTAAAAAATAGGCACATCTTATTGTGATGAATACATGAAACAGATGATGTATCCTAGCACCCAGTACACACTAGAAAATCATACTAGTGCTGAGGGGGGAAAAGAAAATGTTTGTCCCCATCTTGGTGGCTTTGGGAGAGAGCCAAACACAAACTTGGATTGTTGGGAGCCCTTTCTGTCCCGGAGAGGGTTGTTCACCTTATAGCTTCAATTTAAGGCTTGAACTTGAATGGGGAAGGGGAAGGAAAGAGGGAAGGAAATTATGTCTGTGTACTCCAAAGACTCTCTTTCCTCTTTTATCTGAAACCAAGGGGCGTCACTGGAACTTAGGACAATGGAATAGAGGGGTTTTCCCTTAAGAAAGTGAGCTTTAGAACGTAGCATCAACTGTGAACCCAAAGAATGTATATCCTCAGTGGTATTTCAATATGAAATGGTGGTTTTCATAACAAGTTTGCATAATTCAGGCCTCCTACCCCATTGATGAAAATGTGCTGAGTCTGAAACTTGCTCTTTGAAGTTCTTTGAAGAGAGAGATATATATCTCTTCAGTCTCTGGGTTACTAGAAAGAGCACTGGTCTGAGAGTCAGAAAATCTGAGTTCCTGGGGCAGCTATGTGGTGCAGTGGATAGAGCATCTGCCCTGGAATCAGGAGCACCTGAATTCAAATCTGACTTCAGACACTTGATACTGACTAGCTGTGTGACCCTGGGAAAGGCACTTAATCCTGACAGTCATGCCAAAAGAAAAAAGTTCTGGGTTCCAGTGTCAGCCCTGCTGCTCTGTAGCTTTGTAACTATACACAAGTCCCTAAACTTTCTGAAGTCTCAGTTTCTCCATCTGTAAAACAGGCAGAATAATACTGTTAATACCTAATTACAAGGTGGTCATAAATCATAAAACACCATGTAAATATGACTCGTCATTACTACAATCGGTATTCATTATCTGTAACTGAGCCATTTTATACATAGCTATGTATGTGGTAAAAAGCAGTCATTGATTCCAAAAGGATGATAATTCCAGGCCGTTGATTCTCTTTTCTACATAGATGAAATGCCACAGAACTTGATCATCTATAAGGAGATAGTAGTTAAGATTTCTGTAGCAACTTTAAGGTTTGCAAAGAGTTTTACACACACACACACACACACACACACACACACACACACACACACACACCCTGTTAGAGTGTTATCCCTATTTTGTAGATGAGGAAACAAAGTCAGAGAAGTTCAATGAACTGACCACAAGTACCAGTTGATCGATGATGGAGTGGAGGGAGTGGGGAATCTAGCCAACCTTGGAAGAATCCACTGGTGCTGCTGCTTTTAGATGTAGTCAGATGGGACCTCAGTGGCCATCTTGTCTAAATCCTAACACTCCCTCACCCACTTACCTAATCAATTGCTAAGTCTTGTTAATTCTATTTTTAAAAATCAGAAAGTATTTTTTATTATTAACATTATTTGCCAGCCCAGACAGGGCAGATAGGTGGTATAGTGAATACAGTACTTGGCCTGGAGTTGGGAAGACTCACCTTTTTGAGTTCAAATTTGACCTAAGACACTTCCTAACTGTGTGACCCTGGGTGTCACTTGACTTTGCTTGCCTCAGTTTCCTCATCTGTAAAATGAGCTGGAGAAGGAAATACCAAATCACTTCAGTATCTTGGCCAAGAAAACCCCAAATGGTGTCATGAAGAGTCAGACTCAACTGAAAATAGCTGAAAACACCAAATGAGATAACATATATAATGCACTTTGCACACCTTAAAGTGTTATAGAAATGTTAACTATTACTATCAACAGAAATTTCTACTAAGTCATCTGTAGCAAGGCCTTGCAGAGAAGCAAAGCCTGCTTCTTCTCACCTCTGCTGATGGAATATAGATTTGACTGCGCTTGACTCTTCAGCAGCCTTTTCTCCATGTGAGTACACTAATATTCCTGCTTTGTAGTTCCCCTTTCTATGTTGTCTTCCAGGATTAAAATGTAAACTCCTTGAGAGTAGAAACTGTCTTTTTTTCCTGAATTTCTATCCCTAGGTTTAGCACAGTTCCTGGCATGTAGCAAGTGCTTAATAAGTTACCTATGTATATCTATGATCTGCCTATCTATCTATCATCTATCTATCTCTATCTATCTATCTAACTATATCTTATTTGGAGCTAGAAGGGACCATAGATATAATCTGGTCCAACCTCATCTCTTTATGTATGAAAAAGATAAGGCCCAGAAAGTGTAGTGATATGCCTTCAACCTAGGAATACTAGATAAAGAGATTAAAGTAAGAGCTTTTTCTCTTTGCTGAAAGTTTTACCACATCACCACTCTGGTAAGAATGAATTCCCACCATCTGTAAAGGAAGAGTTGCCCCAGAAATCCATTGATGGGGCCATAGTTTAGGCAGGAAAGTATCATCTAACCATAGCATTGTCCATCAAAGGCTAGTAGATAGAGATGGCCTCAAAGTCTGGAATATTCATATTTGAGTCCTACCTCAGACACATACTGGCTGCAGGAGTCACACAGTGATCTCTCAGGGTCTTGGGCAACTCTCTGGAAGACTGGAAGCTGCAGGTGCTAATTTGCATTGATATAAGGACTTTCTTAGTGGGAATACTTTACATTAATGTAATTACAGGTCTGGTAAAAACATTTTTTTAAAATAATCTTTTCCACTACCTAAATAACAAAAGGCAAAGCATGATGGCAGGGGAGGCTTTCTGCCCTTGCGGATTCTGTTAAGTGATTAAACAGAATTGCTTACTCTGCTTAGATTTTCTTGTAGGTAGTCTCAACCTTCCCTAAATACCAGCCTGCTGAGTAATTATGATTGATAGACCAATTAAGAGGGAGCCTTAGTATGTTCAGTCACCAGGCGTTTCCTGGCTTGCATTGGGTAGGCAGGACTGCTTGCTCTAGCTTCCTTGTTTCTCCCATCTCCTCACTGCTAATTTGGGATGATGATGATTTTGGCTGAAAGGTGTTGCTGACGCTATTACTTCTTCAAAGAGATTGAAGGACCAGAATCTCACTATATTCAGGAAATTTTTTTGCTCTCTACTTTCATGTTGCCAGGAATCTGCGAACTGCCAATGACTGAGAAGAAAGTCATAATCTACCAAAAATATGTCTCCTTTCAAAAAGAGATGCCCTTGTTGTCAAGGTAGAATGTGCTGCTTGCAAACAGAGGTCGGCAGATAGTAAAGCAAGCTATCTTGAAGGCTCTGCCGATACTCGCCCTTTCACTGCTAACAGCAGAAATTAAGACTTAAAATACTTGTTTCTTATCAGAGAAATAATTGGATTTTGCCAGCAAAGACCAATTTGTCTGATCAACCTATGCCAAATAACATATTTACAATATTTCCCTCACTGACTTGATTAGCGAATGCCAGATTTTCATTTGGATCAACACATGACATGTGAGAAATATCCACTCATGGTGAATAATCATTTCAACACAAAGAGGAAATGGAGCAGTCACAGAAGTAGTGGCAGCAAATAGGTACACAGCCTTTCAAATTTGGTCTGTCTCCATTTCTCCCTTCAATTTTCCCATTCTTTTTACATAAAAGGTTTCTCCTCCTTGAGTCTCACCCTCAACACTGCATGGAAAGGACGCTGCACCAGGAGGATGCCGGGTGACATTGGGCAGGTCTATGTATCTCTTTGAGCCTTGGTGCCAGTTTCTATAATGGGAAGGGTGATGTGATAGAGAGAGGGCTGGACTCTAGGCAGGAAAACCTGGATTCAAGTCCTGCCTCGGATTCTAATTGTGCAACCCTGGGCAAGCCACTTGATCACTCTGAAGACCAGTTTCCTCATTTTTAAAATGAAAAGACTGAACTCAATGCCTTTTAAGGCCCGTTCTGGATACAAATCTATGATCCAATGAGATACTAATACTTGATCTACCTACTTCCTGAGGTTATGGTGAGAAAACCAATTTTTAAACAGAAGCACGATAGAAAATAGTATCATTGTCACTGGCATTGATAATGTTACTATAAGAAACGATAACTCCAACTGTATGAGTACTCCTGCGCTAATACAGATAGCAACCCTTCTATAACTTAGGGGTTAATTTTTACAGGTCACGGTAACTGAAAAAAATCATCAGCAATTCACTTAATAACCTCTCTAAATTCAACTTGTTGGCTTTTCAAATTACAGGCATGCAACCGGTCCATCACTGGGTCCCACACTAAAG
Source organism: Potorous gilbertii (assembly GCA_028658325.1). Lineage (NCBI taxonomy): Eukaryota > Metazoa > Chordata > Mammalia > Diprotodontia > Potoroidae > Potorous > Potorous gilbertii. Next base: position 60,241,834 of record CM053773.1, read on the forward strand.
TCTTCCTTGATTGGTTTCCCTAAGGAGTGGTGGGGCTCAGAGAAAACATGAGAGATTTTAAATATAATAATTTTGTCATATTTTAGATTTTGTTGTTGTTGTTGAGTTGTGTCTGACTCTTGGTGACCCTATTTTGGATTTTCTTGGCAAAAATGCTGGAACAGTTTGTCATTTTCTTCTCCAGCTCATTTTACAGATGTGAAACTAAGGAAACAGGGTTAAGTGACTTGTCCAGGGTCACACAGCTAGTAAGCATCTGAAGCCAGATTTGAACTCAGGAAGATGAGCTGGGAAAGATTCCAGGACCATCACTCAATCCACTGAGCCACCTCACAGATCTAAATAAAACGTGAACCCTGCAATGCTCAAGGGTTGTGGCAGTGGACCATAGTCTACTCCTAGGTAGTCTGAACCATTGAGAATAGTAGCCCAGCATGGGCAACGAATTCTCCCTGAGAAAGTCATTGAGTCCGTGCTCTGAGAATACTGTGATCTGGTGGCCAAAATATGTACTACATCCCTTGGCCTTCCTTCCATTCCTTGGACAGCCTTCCTCTCTGTAGATTGCAGAAAGCGAGCAAAGGCACAGCTATACCTTCTGAACATATCTACCTCATTTTGTCAATGACTGAAGGATCAGAGGATCATTGATTTAGAAAGAACCTTAGAGATCATCCAGTCCAACCCTTTCATTTTTTGTTTTTAGAGGCAATTGGGGTTTAGTGACTTGACCAGGGTCACACAGCTGGTAAGCGTCTGAGGTGGGATTTGAACTCAGGGCCCCCTGACTCCAAGTCAGTGCTCTCTTCACTGTGCCACCTAGCTGATCCCACTACCCTTTCATTTTACAGAAAAGGAAATTGAGGCTCAGAGAGATGAAATGACTGACAAAACAGATGCTAAGTGGCAGAAGTGAACTCAGGACCTCTAACTCAAAATTTACCACTCTCTTCCCTTCATCAGGCTACAGGCATTTAATACCTACATGTTGAACTGAATTTTCATGTTATGGCTTTAAAGTGCTAAAATTGATTCTAACAGTCACACCTAAATCAGTCTCAGGACCTTATTATCATGTCTTTACATGATCTCCAACCACCCTTCTACATACTCTTATCCTCATACAGACTCTTAATTTAATCGCTGATTGATAACAATGCTGCATTTTAAAATCATTCAGAGAGGGCCATCTAATCAAATGCTTATGCGTTTTGTGACAATAGAGTGATTGGGGGGGATTAGAGGGGAAGAGATAAGCATTTACTAAGTTCCTACTAAGTACAAGGCAGTGTACTAATACCTTTAAAATGTTATTTCATTTATCCTCACAACAACCTTGCAAGACAGGGGTTCTGATTATTCCCATTTTATAGTTGAGGAAACTGAGGCAAACAGATTAATCAACTTGCCTAGGGTCACACAGCTAGGAAATATCTGAGGCCAGACTTCATTGAATTTAGGTTTTCCTGATTCTAGGTCCAGCATACTTTCCATGGTGCCACCTAGATGCTTCTAATTAGGAAAGTAATTGTAGCTCACACTTACACAGCACTTTATAGTTTACAAAGTGATGTGTGTGTGTGTGTGTGTGTGTGTGTGTGTGTGTGTGTGTGTGTGTGTGTGTATTATTGCACTTGACCCTCTCAACAACAAGGTAGGTGACAGCATTATTCCCATTTTGTAGATGAGGAAAATGAGACTCACAGGTTATGTGACTTGCCCAGATTTGCACAGCTAATAAATATCTGAGGTAAGATTTAAGCCCAGGTCTTTATGATGCCAAATCTCATACCCCATACATTCTGATTAAGTCAGAGGCAGAACTGTCCCTAGAGTACCGTGGACCATCGTGATTTTTCAGGTGGATTTCCTATGTCTTATAGGTGATGACAGAAAGTCTGAAATGTATCCTTGATAAATTACATATAAATCCAGAACCTGAACTAGTGGTAAGCAAAGCAGACAACTGCCCAAAGTGAAACCAATATGAGGTCAAGGGGAATGGTGGCAAGGAGACTGCCATTGAATATGATTATTTATAAATGTGTCTATTATGATGCATAGATACTGATTTATGGTGGGTCACATTAACTATGAAGACCCCTTTGGACATAGGTGGAGTCAGAAGGATGATTTGAAAACTCTGACTGGGTTATAACTACCTTGTCTTGACTTTCTTCTTCTTCTAAACCCTTTACATCCATATGTTTGCTCCTATAAGGTGAAAGAGTGCCCAAAATGCTATTTGAATTGGACCTATTTTTGTCTTTCTCTTTCTGAGTCAGCACTGTCTTGCTAACCCAGTAGGGAGAAGGCAAGGTAAGTGCCAGGGCCTGATATATTGTATGAATTTGCAGGTTGATTAATGCACTCATCTTGAAATTTCCTATCAGATCTGTATCCCTCAAGGTCAAAAGAACTTTAGCTATATTGACCCCAATTCATGATCCATAAGCAGCCAATGGCTCCCTATCTCCTCTAGGAGCAAACCCAAAATGTTCTGTTTGGCATTCAAAGCTCTTTATAACTTGTCCTCTTCCTACCTTTCCAGGCTTTTTACACCTTACATCCCAGGTGAGTACTCCTTGATTCAGTGATGTTGGCATCCTAAACTATTTCATGAACAAGACACTCCAAAAACCAGTTCCAGGCATATTCTCTGGCTGTTCTCCATGCCTGGAATGCAGGATTGCTGACTTCACTGGCTTCCTTTAAGTCTCATCTAAAATCCCATGTTTACAAGGCTTTCGCAGCTCCTCTTAAATCCAATGCCTTTCCTCTGTTACTTATTTCCTATTCATACTTTATATAACTTGCTTTGTATATACTTATTTACATTATATTATAAACTCTTTGAGGATTTAAATTGTCTTTTGCTTTTTTGTGTATTCCCAGAACTTAGCATGGTACCTGCACATAGTAGGTACTTAATTAATATTCATTGATTAAAAGAAGGAGTTGGCAGAGAAGGACTCGGCAGAGTCCTATCCTGTTGTGGTAATGGTAAGGGACTATGCAAATTCTTTTGTTGTACTGGAATTTTGTTATATAAAATTTTATCTAAAATGAGTCATTTTCTGAGGCTTGAAAAAAAAAATATATATATATATATTTTAATTTGGGGAGATTTTCACAGTACAACCAAAGTTTTGTTATCGAGTACAACAGGAGATAAAGGGAAGAGTGGTAACTGGCCTAATATTCTAATTAATTCCAAGTTAAATCATATTGGTCTCTCCTTTTTTTTCCCCCAAGACTAATCAGAGGATGATGAGAACTCCATACCCTGTGATTATTCATTCAGCAAGGATTTATTGAAGATTTACTCTATTAATTATTTAATTGCTGTAGTAAGATTTAATAGCTTAAATCTATACTAAGACTTTTAGGATGCCCTATATGTCATTCTGCTGAGGGGGCTACAAAAGAAGCATAAAATATAATTCCCTTCCTCTAAGAGTTTCCCATCCAGTTGGCCAGATAATATATCCTCCCACAAAACCATTAAGTAGTAATATAGATTCACATAAAATTAAGTGCTCTCAGAGTACTATAGGTGACTGCTCTATTCTTAAGCCAAATTGGACTGCTTTCTATTCCTTCAATGTAACCAGTGTTTTCTAGCCTTCATGTCCTTGCTTCTACAATTCTCTGTATCTTCCTTCTTTTTACCTGTTCAGTCCCACCCAATATGTCTCATATCCCCCTACTAGAATGTCAAATCATAAAGGCAGGGCACCTGCCTATGTTACCTTCTTTTAGCACATAGACAGGTTCCTGCATGTAATAGATACTTAACAAGTTTATTATATTGAACAAGAGATTATTGCCTGTTAATTCACTGGGAAAAGACCTCTTAGAAAAAGTAAGCCCTGGACAAGTAGAGAGATCATTTTATAGAAGGAAAACAATGGGAATGAAACCATGGAGTCAGAAATGGGGAGAATATTGTCCATGCAGAGTGAGAATACTGGTCTAATAGTGTAGTGGTTCATAAGTCATAGAACGATGTCATAAAATGATTGTTTTAAAGATGCCTAAATGGTCTCATTTGCGTGAGGAGTATCTAGTGGTGGACAGATCAACCTGTTGAAATTTGGAGAAACTGAAATGGAGAGTGACTGACATATGTATTGGAAAATCACAGATAAAAGAAAAAAGTCCTTTATCTTGAAAGGATAACAAATAAAGAAAGCTTTAAAGGTTAGAATGTTGTACAGTACCACAGACTTAGAGCTGGAAGGGATTTTAGAGGTAATCCAAACCCCTCAATTGCAGGTGAGGAAATTGTGGTCTATAGAGGGAATAGGAGCAACTAGGTGATTGGAATGGTTGGAATGCCAGCCCTGGAGTCTTCCTGAGTTCAAATAAAGCCTCAGACATTTACTAGCTGGGTAACCCTAGGCAAGTCACTTAATCCTGGTTACCTTAGTTTCCTCATCTGTAAAATGAGCTGAAGAAGAAAATGATAAATCACCTCATTGTCTTTGCCAAGAAAATTCAAAATGAGTCATGAAGAGTCAGGCCCAACTGTTTTTCTTTTATGTTAATAACCAATTATTAAATTAAGATCCAGGCTTTTTCTCCTGTTTTTTCACTGAAGCCCAGCTCCTGTGGAAAGTCAGCCTCTGAAGGACATGGCTGATTGAGATTAACCCAAACTTCAGGCTCTTGGCTCAGACTGCATCCAACTAGACCTTACTTCTGTTTAAAAAGTAAATAGAATCCAACCTATGTAAGATCTTACCCTGAGGAGATGAGCCCCTGTCCTTGTTCCCCCTCCACTAGAGTTTAGGATCACTCTGCTCATGAAGGCAAAAACCAACCAGATTGGTCTGGATGGAGATGAATTCCCCTATCCAGATTTCTGGAGGTGGTTGAGACTCATGATCAAGACATGTTCTCAGCAGGAGTACTTCTAGCTCACCGCCTCATTAAATGTCGACCAATCAGGGTCAACTTTCATTTGCCAGGGGCATTCCCTTCTACAGTTATTTAAGACATTCAGTGTCTCTATTGTGGGGGAGAGGATCTTTGGTTGCCTAGGGAAACCACTGGCCATCAATTTATTGATTATTAGCTAGCCTAATTATTAAACTGATTATTAATTACCCAGAAACTCTGTTTTTCATTTTTCTGAACTGAAACTACTGACCAACAGCAACAGCCAAAGGTAAGTGATTTGCCCAAGATTACATCTTAGAAAAATACTAAGATATAACAGCCGAATTTGAATTGTCAAACCCTAACATAGAGATGACAAGGGGAGGGGAGTAGAAGCTCTGTAGTAAAAAAAAAAAAAATAACTTTGTGAGTAAGAAAAATGAACCTCTGAGACTTGAGATGATTTTCAAAATAAGACAAGGCAACAATTATGCTTATAACAGTATCAAGTTAGCCATTAGGCTCCATGAGCAGAGTGAGATTTTCATCACCAAAAGTAGCATTTATTGGTGCTAAATAGCAATGAATCCATCAACAGGCATTTATTCATTCCCTAAAGCACTGAGGCTTACAACAGCAAAATGAGATAGTTACTGCCCTCAAGGAGTTTATATTTCATCCACAGGAAAATGATAATTGTTTGTATTTATACAAAATACATAGAAGATACTACAAATATAAAATATAGATAAAAAATATAAGGCAAATATAGAATAACCTTTAGGACACTAAAAACTGAGGAATTCAGGGAAAGTGACAGAGCAGGCAGCCTGGAACTGAACTTTGATGGGAGGTAGAGAGTCTCAGAAGAGAAGGAAAAGAATTCCAGACATGAGGCACCATGTGGGCAAATATGCAGAGATGGGAGATGGAACATTGGGAAAGAGCAAACCAGCAAGCAATGGTTTTGTTAGAATATTGATTGTGTAAAAGGAATAAATGTGGGATAAACCTGAAAAGATAGGCTAGAAACTGGTTGTAAAGCTCTTTGGTGGTTGTCCTTTGTTCTTGAAGACCACCAAAATGACATTGCTATACTACAGTCACATTACAGTGCATCCAACTGTGGCTGGTCAGACCAACACGAGCTCGGAATGTTCTCCCACAGGTTGGGCACAAATAGTCCACGTGAACATTTGGGGTGGACTCTCTAAATCTGCACATCTTACATTTCTTTTGATCTACTTCAATTCTGCTTTGCTTATAGAACATAGCACCTTCTCTGATGGAGGGCACACCATGCTGGGTGGTCTTGTAAAGATGGTTAAATGCCAAACAGAAAAGTGAACTTAAACCTGGAGGAAATTCAGACCAACCCATAGTAAGAGTGAGCAAGGAAGCAATATGATCAGACCTGGGCTTTGGCAATATCATTTGGACAGCTTGGTTTCCTTGTAACACTTCTATGTAATGGATAGTACAAATAGGGCTAGCTTGGTTTTGCTGAAAAGGAAACAGTCTCAGAAAAGTTAAGGGGTTTCCTAGTCATACACTGAGTAAGTGACAGAGCTTAAATGTGAACCCAAGTACTTTGTTGATCAAAATGAACTAATCCATAATTATAGCTATTGGAGATTATGTTTTGGAGATAGGTAAGGAGATTTCCCTCTCTGTCACTCAAGGATTAATTGTTATTAATTAAAAGAATTTTTTTTCATATCCCTTTAAAGTTCACAAGGTTCACACACTGTCCCATTTGAACTTCACTATAACTCTTTGTGACGGGTCATACAGACATCATTATTCCCATTTTGTGGATGGCGAAACTGAAATATTAAGTGACTTACCCATGATCACCCAGCTTAAAAAGTTGTAGAGACCAAATTTGAAACCAGGTTTTCTCTTGACTCTAAGGTCAACACTCTACTTTACCACAATGTTTCCTGGCCTAAGTATGAAGGCAATGTATATGAACACCTAGTTTGTCATCCAAAAACCATGGAATGAAAAATGAATTTAACAGCATTTATTAAATGCTTACTATATGACAAGTGATCTTCGAAGTGCTAGGGATACATATGGAAAACCTGAGATAGTCCCTGCTCTCAAGGAGCTTAAAGTCTAATGGTGTGAGATACACCTAAAAGAGGGCAAATGATAAGACCTAGAAGTCTCAAGGGGTTACACACAGACAAGGTCCACCTGCAAGGCCACTCTTTTCTCTTTCCAAAGTCTATAGCAGACCTCCTGGTGGCAAGGAGAGGGGAATGTAGAGTAGTGTCATTGCAGAAGGGCTAAACTAACCATAATGCAGTGAGAATTTTAGGACTGAAGCATTTCCATAACTGTCCCTGAAAATCAAGGTGCTCAAAACTTACAGCATTTAATGTCAAATTAATGACCCCCCCAAAAAAAACCAAAAATATGTTGAAAAGCTTCCCACTCAAGATAGTACAAGGAATTTTTGTGAAAAGTTGCTTGGTTAGAGATAAACATTTTTTCTGGCATCTGGGATTATTGCTGGTGAGAGTCTGTGCCAAGGTTCACTTTCTCACAGCAAAATGGGAGGCAAACGGGGACCCCAAAACATCACTTCTGGAAAGGCTGCACACTGCTTATATATATGTGTGTGTATACACACACACACACATATATACATATACATACACATATGTCTGTGTGTATGTATGTGTTTTTATATGCACACATGTGTATATATATATATATATATATATATATATCCATATAAAATATATTTGTGTTTGTGGCTACCCTAAAATCTGCCTAATAGGATAAGATCTTGGACATGAATGTTGATGTTACATTTACATAGTACTTTGAAATTTGAAAAAAGTATTTATACCTTGTGCCACTTGAGCTACTGATAAAGGAAATAGCAATGCATAACAAACTATTGATGGAAGTAATGTTGCCTGTGTATTAGACAAAAAGAGAAAGGAAAGGTCATGATGCTAGTGGCTTCAGGATTTGTCTTTGTTTTCCTTTAAGACAAAGGCCTCCCCTTTCACATTGGGCAAGCAGGTTATAAAATGGACTGAGCTGAGAGGAAGAATTTTACCTAAAGGAGCACACATATCTGTTAACAGTAGGGGGAGCAAGATGTAGGCAAATCTCAAGGCTCAGGACAGAGAACACAACAATGTAAGAATGTATGTGTTACCTAGGGCCAAAGCCATGGGCGTATGTCCCAAACTGAACCCATTATCTTTCTTCCCAAGCCCTCCCTTGTCCTAAAGGTACCACCATCCTCCCAGTCGCTCAGACTCACGCCCTGTGGGTCATCCTCAGCTCTTCATTCAAACTCAGCTCTCACATTCAGCCTGTTGCCCAGTCCTGCCATCTCTATCTTCATTTCTTGTCTATGTCCCCGGATCTCCTCTGACACCGCCTCGACCCTGGTGTGCCCGGAATATTGCTGTAGCCTTCTGGTCTGTCTCCCTGCCTCAAGTCTGTAGTCCGTCGTCCACTCAGCTGCCAAATATTTCTCCCTAAAGTGCAGTTCTGACCATATAACCTCTCCCCTCCATTCAATAAACTCCAGTATAGTCCTATTACCTTTGGGATCAAATTGGAAATCCTCTGTCTTTTAAAGGCCTGCCTAACCCGACTCCTTCCTACCTTTCAGTCATCTTACACTTTATCCCTTCCACATACTCTCTGATCCAATGGCTTCTTTGCTGTTCCTTGGACTACACATGCACACACACACAGACACACACGCGTGTGTACCTGTGTGTGTGTGTGTGTGTGTGTGTGTGTGTGCCTACCTCAGAACCTGCCTAATAGGGAAGGATCTTCGTGAGTTCCAAAAGATTTTCCTCTCCTCCCTTCCCCTCCTCCACTTTCTTTTCCCTCTCTGTGTCTCTATCTCTCTCTGTCCCTCTGTCTCTCTCCTTCACTCTCTCTCCTTTCCCCACCTCTCCATCCCTCCCCTCCTCCTCCTTCTTCTTTTCCCTCTGTCTCTCTCTCTATGTCTCTCTCTTTCTCTGTCTCCTTCGCTCTCTCCTTTCCCCTCCTCTCCATCCCTTCCCTCCTCCTCCTTCTTCTTTTCTCTCTCTCTCTCTCTCTCTCTCTCTCTCTCTCTCTCTCTGTCTCTCTCTTTCTCTGTCTCTCTATTTCACTCTCTCTTCCCCCCCCTTTCCATCCCTCCCCTCCATCTCCTTCCTCTGATCATTTTCACAGGCTCTCTTCATGTTTGACATTTTCTCCTTCCTTGCCTCCTGGTTTCTCTCCCTTCAAATCTCAGCCAAAGTTCCACCTTCTGCTTGAAATCTTTCCCAATCCTTTTTAATCTTAATACTTGCTCTATGAAATAATCTCTAGTTTCTCTAGGATATATCTTGTTGGTAAATAGCCCCAATTAGAACATGTGTACCTTGAGATCAGGGACTGTTGTTTGCCTTTTTGTCATATGCCCATCACTTAGCACCGTGCCTGGTAAATAGCAAGCACTTAATAAATATTCATTGAAATATCTTATGACATCTGATGTATTTAGTTTGAAATTAGGGACAAGGGTAGTGACTTAACAATGACTAGCCTTTTTATAGATGATCTAAAGTTTATATAGTACCTTTCTTCTAAGGTTTTCCAGGACCATTCAGCCAGTGAGTGTTGGCACCATGATTCAAATCCAGGTCTCCTTAGTCTCCTGAGAACTCTTGACTATACCAAACTATGGACCGCCTGAACCATCTCTGTATCATATCATTAGAGTCTAAAAAACTCCTGGTTACGTAAATTGACTAGTTTTCCAGCTTCTTAAAGCCTTCTACCTCCATATTCACTCAATCTTTGTAAATATAGACTATAATCACCTAAAAAACTGTGAATTGGTGTGAAGCATTATTTTGGGGCAGGTAGGTGACTCAGTGAATGGAGCATCAGGCCTGCAGTCAGGAAGAGTGGCTATTTTATCCACCATATCACTCTGTCTCTAAATATGTTATCTGTCTCTAACTCATTTGTGTGTGTCCTGCCAGTGCATATTTACAGAGCATGTAGTAAAGTGGACTATGGAAGGAAATGATTTGCATGGGAAGGAAATTGACCTTGCAAGAAAGTGGGTAAGAGGAAGAAAATACGTACTTTCTGTCATCTGCCTCCTTTATAGACAAGAAAGATCAGAAAATTTAAAGCTAGAAGTAGTCATCATGTCAATCCTTCTGATTTTACAGTAGAGGAAACTGAGGCTGAGAGAGATTAAATGACTTGTCCAACTTTGCCTTGTTAGTGACAGAACTGTAATTCAAACCTAGGTCCTCTGACTCCCAAACCAGCATTCTTACCACTATCTCTAGCTGCTCTACGAGACCTGCATAACAAGATCCCACAGACAAAAACTGTCAACCAGTCAATGCATTGCCTCTTCTCTATCTCTTTTTAAAAATCAACCAACAAACATTTATCAAGCTTCCACCATAAGCTAAGCACTAGGACAAAGAGAAAGTAAACAACAAACAGAAACAAATAAAGAATCTTTACCCTTAAGGATATAGTTAAGAAGTTAAAATACACAAATAACAGGACAAAATAGATTTTGAGATGTGAGTATACTCCCCAATTTTAAAAACCTTCACTTGGGAAATATGTTTAATATGGTTGTGTGTGTGTGTGTGTGTGTGTGTGTGTGTGTGTATATGTATATCCCATATCAGATTGCTTGCCATCTTGGAGAGGGAGGGAGAAAAATAATGGAACTCAAAGTCTTCTAAAAGTAAATGTTGAAGACTGTTTTTATATGTAATTGGAAAAAATAAATACTATTAAGTGGGGGGAAAAAAACCTAAAACCTTCACTCGACCCAACAATGACCAATAGTTATTGTCCTCCATTCCTCCTCCTTGTCCAAGCTCAACTCTTTGAGGGAACCCTCTACAATGGGGGTCTCCACTTCCTCTCCTCTCATTTTCTCCTAAACATTCTGCAGTCTCTCTTGCAACCTCATCTCCAATGTTACCAGCAAAGTCTTAACTGTCAAATCTAATAACTCGTTTTTTCAATCCATATCCTTCTTACTGTCTCTGCAGTCTTTAACACTATTAATCACTCTTTTCTTCCAGATTTCTTTCTCTGGGTTTTTATAACACAATTCTCTGATGGCTCTCCAACCTTTCTGACTGCTCCTTCTCAATTTCCTTTGCTGAACCTTCATTTGGGTCATGTACACCAACCATCTGTCTCTCCCAAGGATCTATCCTTGTGCCTCTTCTCTTCTCCCTTTATACTATCTTGTTTTGTGATCTCATCACCTCCCATGGGTTCAATGATATCTGTGTAGATAATTCTCAAGTCTATTTATCCAGTCCTAAGTTCTTTCCTGAGCTCCAGTCTCCCATCACTAATTGTCTCAAACTGGATGACATACATATTTCAAACTCAATACATACAATAGAACTCAGTATCTTCACACACTTGTCACCACTCCCCTCTTGTGAATTTTTTCTTAAATTTATTATTTTATTTTTCTCGATTACATGTAAAAAAATCTTTAACATTGTTTTTAAAAAAATTTTGAGTTTCAAATTCTCTTCTTTCCCTTCCTTTTCCCCCTCTCCCATTGAGATGGCAAGCAATTTGGATTATACATATACAGTCATGTAAAACATATTTCCATGTTAGTCACGTTGTGAAAGAAAACAAAGACAAAAAAAAATTCCAAGGAAAACAAAGGAAAAATGTGCTTCGATCTGCATTCAGACTCCATCTGTTCTTTCTCTAGAGGATGGCATTTTTCATCACAAGCCCTTTAGAATTGTCTTGGGTCCTTGTATTGCTGAGAATAGCTAAGTGGTTCACAGTTGATCATCATACAATATTGCAGAGTTCTCTTGATTCTGCTCATTTATTTTGCATCAGTTCATGTAAGTCCAGGTTTTTCTGAGAGCATGCTCCTCATCTTTTCTTATTGCATAATAGAATGCCATCACAATCATATGCAACCATTTGTTCAGTCATTCTCCAGTTGACATCATCTCAATTTGCAATTTTTGGCCATACAAAATGAGCTGCTATAACTATTTTTGTACATATAGGAACTTTTTCTTTTTTATCTCTTTGGGATACAGACCTAGTAATGGTATTGCTTGGTTAAATGGTATACATGGTTTTATAGCCCTTTGGGCAAAGTTCCAAATTGTTCTACAAAATGGTTGCATTAGTGCACAGTTTTGCCAACATTAGTGTCTCAATTTTCCTGTATTCCCTCCAACATTTATTCCTTTTTCTGTCATATTATCCAATCTGATAGGTGTGAAGTGGTAGCTCAGTGTTGTTTTAATTTACTTTTCTGTAAGCAAGAGTGATTTAGAGCATATTTTTTCACATGACTAAAGATAGCTTTGATCACTTTGTCTGAAAACTGCCTGTTCATATCCTTTGTCCATTTACCAATTGAGGAATGGCACTTTTTTCTATAAATTTAACTCAGTTCTCTATATATTTGAGAAATGAGGTCTTTACAGAGCAACTTGCTATAAATTTTTATCACACTTATGATTACTGTGTATTTCCCTCCATCCTATTTTCCCTAATTTTTCCTATTCTCTCTCCTTTCACCCTGTCCATTCTCAAAAGTTTCTTCTGACTACTACTTCCATCAATCCACCCTCCCTTCTATCAGCCCCACTCCCTTCTTTTATCATTTCCCCCTCCTACTTTCCTATAGGGAAAGATACATTTCTATACCTAACTTAATGTGTACATTATTCCCTCTCAATGAGAGTAGGATTCACACACTCCCCACCTACTAGTTATTTAGTCTGGCTACTGGAGTCTGTGTTGACAGCTAAAGGCTTCAGCAAAGTCAAGAAAAATGAATATTGAAAAAAAGCCCATTCAATTTGGAAGTTAAGAGATCACTGGTAACTTTGGAGAAGTAGTTTCAAGTGAAAGATGAGGTTTGAAGACAAGCTATAGAACGTTTGGGGAAAAATGAGAAGAGAGGAAGTGAAACCATCCATTTGATGTATACCCTGGGCTTCTTCAAGGAGTTTCGTTCAGAAAAGGAGGAAAAATATGACAGTCACTAAGGAAGATGGTCTGATCAAGTGAAGACTTTTAAGGATCAAAGATCCACTGGTTTGAATTTGCAGATAAAGATCACCTGGGCAGTTGTTTGGTAGCATAGTGCATTGCTCATAGGAGAGAAAAGGTAAGTATTTATTAAACACCTACCATGTGCCAGGCACTGCGCTAAGAGCTTTTACAAATATTATCTCATTTGATAGGTACCATCATGACCCCCATTTTTCAGATGAGGAAACTGAGGGAAACAGGCATTAAATGACTTGCCCAGGGTCATACAATTAGTAACTATCTAAGGTTGGTTTTGAACTCAGATCTTCCAGACTCAAGGCCCAGGGTTCTGTTTACTGAGCCACCTACATAGCTGCTAGGAAATGGATAAATGTTTATGCAATGGAATTGAGTTGTATCTTTTAAATATTCCATTCCTTTGCTACCATAACTCAGAAACTGTAATCTTGTGACGACAAATCACAAATGATTGTGTAGATGTCTTGGATGAGACTCAATTTTCTCAGGCATTGTAGGACATAGTTTAATTAATATTCTCCAGGAATACATCACTTTCACATGACAATGCAAATAGATGAAAAGCACTTTGCAAAGCCCTGAGTTACAAAATCAAAACTGTAGATGACCTCAAGGAACTGAAATTCATTTTCATAGGAATCAGCACTCAGACATTTCTCTCCATATGGATTTCAGTACCAATTTGGATTACTTTTTCATATTGTCTTTGTAATATCTAAAGGGATGCCTCTTCTCCTTATCCTATCTGTTTATATTGTCTGTCTTTTCCCACAATCTAAAACTTCCATTAAAGACAAATTATGATGTACAGTTTAGCCAGGTGGCTCTGTTCAATTTGTTTTTGATTATTATATTTAATTACCATTGACTTAATCAGAGCTCACAACTGGCATTTGTTCGGACAGAGATAGCATGACCACAGCAACTTTTCATTCACCTTACATTAAAAAGACATCCTGGAAAGCATTCACAGCAATATTAGTGACTTTGTCAGGAGTCAATCTGTAATTTTAAGGATGTTTCCACTGCTTTTCATTCTTATAATTTGGGAATCCAAGAGGCTCCAAATATGGACTTAGATTACATTGAAATTTTACAGTTACATGTGTTTCCAGAAGATACCATCCAAATAATTATCTATTGGGTAGAAGGTGCATTTAGAAAGGGAGGGATAATTTTAGGAAATAAATAATGACCATGTTATTAGCAAAACATTTAAGTTACTTTTTATCTTTTAATACTTCACAGTTGTTAATGTTGTTATTTTAAATATAAATGCATTTATTTTCCCCTAAAATAGTCACAATGAATGGGGTTAATAAAATCTCAAGTATAAAACTGAAGTGAAATTAGGAATGTAAATGGAAAAACCTGTACAATCAAGAGCTCAAGACTCGAAGGCATTGGAGCCTTCTCTCGTGCTCCAAACTGTCCTTTCCTGAGACGTGTGGTTACATAAACTCTGAAGGATTAGCATATAGGTCATGGAATTAGCCTTTTCAATTCTCTTACTTTTTTCAAGTATTCTGTTTGCCTTCTTGAAAAGCCAGATTTGCCAGAGAACTTTATCATTCTAACATTTTCAATTTTAAAGCTTACCAATAAATATGTCTTCATGGAGGACTTACTTTAATGATTCTAGCAATATCTGCAATAAATAATATCTGTTGGATTTAATCTATAGAGACAAATAGAGACTTTTTTTTCCCTTCAAAAATTTCCCTTCCATTACAGAAAAATTTTCTGTCGACTTCTGTCAACATACAAGGGATAAAGTGGAGAATATACACAAATATCTGAGTATTTCATGACTTTTCTTGCCATTTAACTGGAGGAAACATACAGGTTTGTGGAGAAAAGATTCTTGGCCTAACTCTTCCAAATAAGTAACTCGACCACCTCCTGAACACTACCACTATCCTCCCTGCCCCCGGCTTCTACGATGATTAGGCTATCAAGATATTCCTGGAGACTTGGTTGGCTCAGGGCACTAAGGACTAAGATTGCTAATAACTGATTCATTTCTTCATCTCATTAATACAGAAGCATCCTGGGTAGGGTGGGGGAGGTAGATGGGGGGTATTAGGGAGACTTGGAGGTTTGGCTAATGGATCACTTTGGGCAACTCAAGCTAGGGAGCTTCATTCACTGAATCAACCCTAGGTGTCCTCAATGCATTGTCAAAATCCTTACTAAGTATGCTTCTCCTACTGTGGCTAGGTAAATCCCCCCCTTTTTTTTAACACCTGGATAACCTAAAGACCATCTCATTTTCTTCCAAGGTCCAATATATTGAGGGTACTGGCCAGACCCAGAACAGAGGTCAAAGAGACTAAATAACTTGGTCAAAGTCACATATAGAGATAGTGGCAGACCCCAAGCCAGAACCTTTTCTAGTGGACTTTCCACTCCCTACCTTTTACAGTTTGGCTGGTTATCATCAGTGAGTTTTTTGAAGTGCCTTGTTCAGAGATCACAAGGCTGCCTCATTCTTCCCATGTTGTTACTTTGTAAGGACAAATTTTAATTTCAAAGAAAGATATGGGCCTCAAATTACTTTTCCTTTTGATTCAAAATACGTGGAAAACCAAACAGGCTCAGAATGCTTATGAGGAAGGATGAGAAGACTGAGCCCTAATTTGAATTATGTTGCTGATCATTGAAATCTGAGAACATATCTAAAAAATGGACCGGAGTCAGGAAAAATCATTCCTGAAATTCACCCTTCTGGTTTTCCAATCTCTTGGTGTTACCACAACATTATCAAACAGCGATTTATCCTTCTCTCACTGTTCCCATCCTCCAGTCATTTCAGTCATGCCCTACTCTTCATGACCTCATTTTGAGTTTTCTTGGCAGAGATATTGGAGTGGTTTGCCATTTCTTTCTCATTGTGCACAAGAGGAAACTGAGGCAAACCAGGTTAAGTGATTTAACCAGGTTCACACAGCAAAATGAAATGTCTGAGGCCAGATTTGAATTCAGGAAAATAAGCCTTCCTGATCCCAAGCCCAGGGCTCTATCCAATGTGCTGCATAGCTGCCCTTCTGGGTGTTACCACCATATTATTAAACTTGATTTATCCTTCTTTTGCTGGTTGCTCACCTGCCCCCTCTGCATGACATAGATGTTACAAAATTGAATTTAAGACCGAGTATTGTAAGCAATCAATCAATATCAACCATGTATAAAGGTACCTATTATCACTTCCAGGCTTTTGGTGAAATACAAAGTTTTCAATTAGGCAAAAAAATGTTTTTGTTAGGAAATTTCTCAGCCTGTGTTTCTTAAGAGCCCAGGGAGAATCATAAGGCCAAAGAAAGATTTTGGTAAAATTAAGGGAGTAGCCAAGCTGAAAGGGAAAGAGAGTTATTCACACAATAAAGAAGATTTCTTGCAGGAAGCATCTTCTGCTTCCTAGGTCACAGCCTGGGTTTTTATAGCTTTTTAGCCCTTCTTACAGTCCTTAACCAATCAGTAGCATTCTGTGGCAATTTAAGATAGATAAGTTAAAAAAAAATGTAATGGCAGAGGAAGGGAGACTCATTCAAGGGAGAAAAGAGGGAAGGGTTCTGGAAGGGAGGTATTTGGAATGCAGCTAAAAAGATCTGTTGCCAGGATAAGAAAACAGTAGGAAAGAAGAGACAGCAACTGAGTACGGTTATAACCCTTAAAGAAATCCATTTGATTTATGTCATCAGGGATGATGTAACCATTAAGAGAAAAGTTACAAGTATCTCTTATCTAAGGATAACATAGTTTTTTCTCTGCTTTGCCATAACCTTGTATAATTTGCTGTATTTTATTTCTCCATCTTCATAACATTTATTTATTTATATTTTGTTTCCCCTTCTGGAATGTAAACTGTTTTAGCCTTTCTTTATATCTCTAGGGCTCAGTACAGTGCCAAGTATATGGTAAGGGCTTAAAAAATACTTATTAACTCACTAACACAGTCAAATAGAAAGATATGATACGAACTGAGATGACTACAATTTGCCATATTACATGATCAGTACATGCAGCAATTGGAAAACAAAATGTTATTTGAAATCTGAGATCATTCCCATGGAAGGAGTTCAGAGAAAACTTTAAGGAAAAAATGACATTTAAATTGAGTTTTAAAGAATGAGGAAGAAATCAACAGATGCAGCTATTTCCCAGAGGGCAAAAGGACAGAATATTTCTTTTGGGTGGGATGGAAGAAGAGGAAAGTACAGAATGGAAAGAGGACAACAGCAGGATGGTCCCTACTTTGACCAGACTATAGAATATATACAGAAGAAAATGATATAAGATGAGGTCACATGACAAAGGACTTTGAACATCAGACAAAGGAATTTAAATTTATTTTGTAGGCAGTAGGGAGCCATGGAAGATTCTTGAGAAGAAGAGTGATGTCACTGGATTCATACATAAGAAAGATTATTCTGGCAAAAAAGATGGATTATGGGAGGAGGGGGGAGAAATGTTAACAGTCTTCAAATATCTTTATTTCTCTATATCACAGATTTTTGTGGTTATTATGAGTGTTCTGAATGTCTCATTATGAAGGTAACCGGTATTCTATGACAACACTATATCACCTGTGTACGCTGTTAATGAAGGACATGTTGTGGGTGGACCACAATCTTAATACACTTTTTGTTTCCACTTTTTAAAAAAATCTACATTTCATATATGTGTCTGCCACAAACTAAAGGGAATTTGAAAAATCTAAACTCTCCTTGAGTCAGATTGCTACCATGTTTTATATTTAACACATTCTCTACTCACATCTGGAGCAGTTAGGGTCAGGGAGAACAAGTATTTTGAGGTCAAAGTTTGGAATTTCTTGTTTTGTATGTATGTATGATAGTATGTATTACAAGCTTTTAAATATCATCTATCGAACAATTCCAATAGACATAAAAATATTAAATAAAAGAAGGTCATTAAAGACTTTCAGGTGTTGTAGGAGTGATTCTTCATCCAGATGGATAAGATCAGGTGACCTCTGAAATCCTTTCCAACTGAGATTCTACAATGTTGTGCCCATTTAACCTGAACTGCAATTCATATTCTTCACCACTAGGTGGAATAATAAATCACATAGAGTGAATTGATAACTTGAGCCAAGTTCTAGTTGGGACTGATTTCCTTTTCTTTATAGGCACAAGCCTCCTCAAGTAGGAATCTGAGGATGTCCACAGTGGCCAAGTGTTGTTGGAGGAGATTTCCCAGGTTATGGCTTTCTACTACAATGCAGTCTGATCAGAATTGTGATTGTAAAACCAAATTATGCCAAAAAGTACTTCACTTCGTAGGAATTAAGAAATGCAGAACTATATTTTTAGCATCCCCAGGGAAAATCCCAGTTAGAACATTTCAGTTGTATGCCGTAGTATATGTAATGAACACTGAGGCAAGAAAAGAAAGAGTCAGCATATGACCTTGTTAGCACATAATTACAATATTACCGCGAATAATGCCCCAGGATTTCTACTGATATTTGTCACTGTTTCAGTGAACGCTCTAGCTGACCTATTCTTTGGAGTGTTGGAAGATAGCGCAGACAAGAATCCCACCATTGGTACATCCCTAGAGCAGGAGAGTGACTCAGCAAATAGTACTAGGGAGTTATAGACTCAGCATAAAACACTGAGAGGGGCCCTAGTAAGTAGAGAGTACTGTGTTAAACAGTCTTGTTGCAGGGAAATAATTTGAAGACTTGGGTTAATTGTATGACTAATTCAGGCAAAACCACAGTAATCACAATAGCCTTCCTTTTAAGCAAAATCACATCATGGATTGCAATGTTTAGATTAACCAAATTTATTTACCTTTTTGCAAGCCAAGTGACCCTTGGATGAATCATTTAATTACTATGAGCCCCAGTTAACTCATCTATAAAACAGGAATAATTATTACATAATAATATCTCCTTTGCATATCCCATGAGCTGTGGTACAAAGGAGAGAACATATGGGAAATAACTTTGTAAATGTCACCTTACAGTGACTGTATATAAGATAATGTCTATAAAATGCTTTGCAAACTAAGTACTATCAAAACACAGTTACTGTTATCTTATTCTTCTCATCTTCGTTTGATTCCATTCAGATAGAAAGAGTCCTGGGAAAGACTGATACTTTGCTAATATTCTTTTATGTGGAATGTTCTGTAAATTAATGAGAAAGTGAATAAAATATTTACTTTTATAGTATCATAGGACTCCCGTACCTTCCCCCTCTCAACATCCTCCCTCTACCTTCCCTGCTTAGTCAGCATTCTTGCCAGGTTCATGGAAAGCTGGGCATATATGCATGATGGAGAGTCCTTTCCTCACCAAAAACATTTCAGAGATATCCTCTGACTATGATGACAAAGGGATTCATATGAAGTGGAACTCTATGAATATAACAAAGGGGTGATATGTGTTCTTAAGAAAGAACTCTTCTTCCTGCTAGACTTTAAGAATGGTTCTCTGAGTTGCAGATGGTCAGGTTGAGGGAAAGGAGGAGAAATGCCCTTTCTTCCAATCACCCATGAGCACTTGGCCACCTAGGTAAGCCAGTATTTGCAACAGGACTAACTCCCTTTTGTGAGTTAGTCTTTCCTTTAGTATATAGGGCCTTGCAAGATCATGAAAGGTAGCTGGTATTTTCTCTTTATTGAGAACCTGAACTTCAGGGTGGCTGCCAGAGCAGCTTGGGTGGCAACAGCAGCAGAGTTAGATGAACTGAAAAGGAAAATATCACACACAGAAGCCACTGAATAAAAGACCCTACTGGGCACTGGTGCAGCGAATAGATTACTGGGTTTGGAAGCAGAAAGACTCATCATCTTGAGTTCAAATCTAGCCTTTATTACTTATCATCCCCTTTAGTCTATGGGAATAAAGTTGACTCTTCCAATCTAATCCATATTTGTATTCTAGGGACCTTTATTTTTTTAACTTCTTTTATTGCTGTTGAGTCACTTCAGTTGTGGCTGATTCTCTGTGACCTGATTTGAGGTTTTGCTAGCAAAGATACTGGAATGGTTTGCCATTTCCTTCTGTAGCTTATTTTACAGATGAGGAAACTGAAGCAAACAGGGTTAAATGACTTGCCCAGTAAATGTCTGAGATCAAATTTGAACTCAGGTCCTCGTGATTCCAGGGCCAGCGTTCTGTATATACACTGCACCACCGAGCTGCTCTGCAACTAGCTTCTGCTTAAACTAAAACTAAAAATAGAATTGTTTCTCAGGAATCTGAAATGGAAGGGGGGTAGAATTGAATAATAATAAATATTATAATTTCCATAGCTAGCATTTATATAGCTCTGTAAAGTTCGCAAAGTGCTTTACAATGCTATCTCATTTGATCCTCCCAAAACCCCTGGGAGGCAGCTGCTGTTAGCATCCTCATTTTATAGATAAGGAAACTGAGGCTGATAGATGCTAGATGTCTTGGCCAGGGTCACCTGGCTAGCAAGCGCTTGTGGCAAGATTTGAACTCAGGTCTTCTTGATTCCAGGTTCTGTTTATTATGCCACCCAGCTGCCTGTAGTCAGAGCACTAGGAAGACTAGTTACCCTCCTGAGAAAATGGGTGACCCCAAAGCAACCGAACCTAGGGCAAAATGAGAGGACAGCTAAAGAACAAGGAATGGTGAAGGTCTCTAGCCCCTTTGGCTTGAGGCTAGCGATGCCTGGCTGACCCCTGCACTGATGATTGTGGGCATTGCCATGCTTGTTGTTACTGTCATACAATTGCAATATATCATTATCACCTCTCCATTTTCCCTTGTGATACGGACATAAAATGAAGATTCTTAGATTTCTCATTATAAAGATAACTCTCTAAACCAATACCAATATACTCTTTATCCTAGTGAGCCACCTTAAATATTTCACAACAGATTATCATCAAATGAATTTGCATTGTCAATAGTGTATCATTGTTGAATTTCTTCATTACATAAAAGTGTGGAGCAAATTCTTTACTAGTCAAGTGTTAGCCTCGGTTTCCTCACTGTTGTTTTTTAATTTTTTTTTAATCAATACCAAATGATCTATATTGGAAAAAACCCAACATTATAGGGATTTGGGGCATTGAGATGGTAGGACTTTTCAGCACCTCCTTTGTCATCCTTCTTGCCTAAATTCTTTACCTGACCTTGTCATTTCTCACCTTTCTACCAAGTTTCATTGGTTTTCCTTTGTTAGTAGTACTTTTTTTCTTTCTGTTCTTCAATCCTTCCTCTGGATTCTTGGATTTGGGACAACAAAATGACAATTAGAAGTAGAGCTTCAGTGATCATCAGTCATTCTCTATCAAGAACTGACGTATTTAAAAAAGAAATGCATAAGCATCCTGGCTAGTATATGTCTATAGGCTTTTTAACACTCCAGATTTATACATTTAATTTAGCCTTTTGATCTGGACTCTACATAAAAAGAAAGAAAATAACATCTTGTCTAACATGATGATAAACCAACAAAAAATTCATGATTCAGGACCATTACCAAGCAGGATGATGCCGCAGGCTAAATTGCCATGGAGGGAGGAGATTAGAGGATTTTAAAGTATGGGTAAGGATTTGTTCCCAGATGTTAGTTAAGCTTTCACACAATGTACATGAACAGTTTCAGTGAAAGGGAAACTGTTTACTCTGCTTCATTGCTGTAACTAAGAGCACAATGTTACACTCTCCATTGAAATTGACCTACAGTTATGTAATGCCCCCTGTAACGCACAGAATTGTTTGTCTTTGCAGATGGGGACTTTGTCTGGCCTCTGGGGAGATGGCTTAAGCGGTCTACGGAGTACCATATGGTGATCGGGAATAAAGTCCTGCTCCAAGCTCCAGTTCATAGAGTCCACGTGATTTTTATATTTATTTTCTCTGATAAATGGATAATAGCTACACATTTGAGCTACACACACTGGGATTTTTGGAAAATCACTGGGATTTTCACGTCCAAACTGCTTAACTGGACCTATTAATATAGAATGGAACTTCAGCTAGAAGCAGTTGGACATAACATGCTGCTTTCAAACATGTAAAACGGCTCTCCTTTCTCTTACCCAAACGAGGGAAAACACATACCCGAGATTATTTTATTTAAAAGGAAAAAATTAAACAAGTCTTGGGAAAACTTCCCGAGTTCTTCATCCAAAAAGGCACTCTCAAACTATAGACCAAATAAACCATGGCGCTGGGCTATAGCAAAGAACTTCCAAGTCTGATCTGTTCTTCATCTATTTATCTATTCCACATCTTTAAAAAGCCAGCAGGAAAAAAAGCCTTACAAGAGAAGATCTGAATTACAGATTACTCAGCTTTAATGTGCTCTTCATATTTTGACCAAATGAGAAAAGAAAAATGCTAATTCTCTTGTGAGAGTATTAATAATTTTAAAAATGTTCATCTTAATTAGTGGAGGAGGGGAAAGCAAATGTATTTTTTAAGTAAACATATCCCAGTTGTCTGGAAAGGAGAAGAGTAGAAGAGTCCTTCATTTTGACGATTTAAATAAATTAAAATGAAACCCATGTTCACTTTCAGGAATGTCATTTACGTATTATCTGGTCCATTTCTGGGAGAATAAGGAACTATAATGCCTTATGCTTTGCCTTAATATTAAGTGGCTTTTCAGCCCTGTCTGACTCTGTGACTCCATTTGGCATTTTCTTAGCAAAGATACTAGTTTGCCATTTCCTTCTCCAGCTCACTTTATGGATGAAGCAAACAGGGTTAAATGACTTGCCCAGGGTCACACAGCTAATAAATAAATGTCTGTGGCCAGATTTGAACTCAGGAAGATGAATCTTCCCAACCTCAGATCCAGGACCCTATCCATTGTGCCACCAAGTTGTCCTTACTGATACAGGAAACCTCAGTAAACAGAACCGCAGACAACTAAACCAGAATAAAAACTATGTGTATAATAATTCATTGCAATGTAATACTATGATGTAATGTTATAACATCTATCTAAATCTGTCTCTAGTTATTTTCCTCTACATAAATGCCTTACCAAAATGGCAGGCTGGTCATTTTATCCATGTGACTGAAGAAGAAAATTAAGATCTAATTATGTCCCTCATATGTCTAATCATGGATACCTTGCAGCCCTCCAGCAAGTTTATAGTTGTCCCCATTAAGTGAGCAATAAACATAACCTGCTAATCAGCTCCTTGAGTTTTTGCCTTGAATTCAATTTTATTTAGCCCAAGATATAGGCACTTTTGGTATTGGAAAGATACCATTTAAAAAAAAAAATCTGTATCAGCAGCTTGTATTATCTCAATGCTAATAGAGTATTACTATAAATAAAAAAATCGAATCTCTGGTGCTATTTGTTGCAATGTGACCAATACCGAGTCTCTAGGAGTATGCCAAGGTATAATAACTGTAGGCTTGAAGGCAATAGGCACTTGAATTTTTCTTCTACTTCAGAAGTCATTAGATATAGGTCTTCTGTTCAATTTGAAGACAGACTTGTTCTTACCACTCTAGATACTGACTTGTAGTTTCATGAGGGAACCTAGGTGGGTAGAGTCCTGACCTGGAATCAGGAAGACCCCAGTTCTAACCTGGCCTCAGATACTTCCTAGATGTATGACTCTGGGTAAGTCACTTAACCCTGTTTTCCTCAGTTTCCTCATCTGTAAAATGAGTTGGAGAAGGAAAGGGCAAGAAAGTGGTCAAGAAAACACCAAATGGGGTCACAAAGACCCAGACACGAGTGAAATGACAGAACAGTAACACACAAGTTCATTGGATCATAGAATTAAAGCTACAAAGGACCCAAATGATCACATAGTCCAACTCCATCATTTTTTACTGAGGCTAAAGAGATTTAAGTGACTAGCTCAAGATCACACAGGAATCAGTGGCAGAACCAGGATTTGAATGCAGGTCTTCTGACTCTAAATCTAATATACTTTTTATTACAAGACACTTCCTTTGCTAACATTTCTCTCAAATAGGCAAAGAAGTCATACAACAGGGAGTTAGGGCCCAGTGCTTTATTTCTTAGAAATGCTCAACTCAGTTTGTATCCATGCTCTGCCAACATGCTCCGGTAGGCCTACATACCTTTAGGGAAGTGAGCAGCACATGCATAGCTGTTATGTTGCCAGAGAGAGAAGGGCTGTGAATTAGACAGTCTTGAAACAACCTACAAAAGGCTCCCTGGAGAGGGTTACTAAAAGCACAACTCTCCAATCCCTGAAGAGTAACAGTGGACTTCAGCTTGGCAGTCGAAGAGCTGCCCAGTCAAACTGCTCACGTGGAAATCACTTCATGTTTGATATTTGGCAAGCAAATAAGCAGGCATTCTCACATCATCCCAGTGTGACCATGTCTACACAGAACAGCATGAGCTGGAATTTGGTAACAAATTATATATATATTTAATCTGACCAGTGCACATGGCCAATCTGCAGAATTCTAGTAACATTGACCATATTAAATTTCCAAAATGTACAGGGAGGGCGGGAAATATCATTTCAACTTGTTCAAGCATGGAAATTAAGATGCATGATCAGTTCTAGGCTATACAAGTTGTCTGTTGAATAGGAATTGAACCGAACCTTTTCAGTCTTTGAGAGCAGTGTTCTAGCTACTAGACTATGTTTTTCCTTTAAAAGTGACTCATTGGACTCTTTGGTGACTGAATTATTCTGGGGGAAAATATACCAGTGCAAATTGAAGGTCTTTAGAAGTGAGTTAAACCAATTTGGATTGTTGAGATTTACCACAATTTGTTGGTATCATTAGTGTTTGTAGTTCTTACTAATGAAAGCTCACTTTGGCTATAATGAACACATCCAAACAAGTAACTGAGCAGCCCCAAAGTGACTTCTTATCCTACATACACTTGGTCTGGGAATAACGTTGGCATGAGTAAAGCTGTTATTTACAGGGACAGGTACTAGATTTATGATTTCCTTACAGTAGGAAACTCTAGGAGAAGGAAACTCTCTCTACTTGTGCAGGCCACCACCTTTGCTGCAAATTATAGAATTGCCTAGGGCACTGAGAGGTTGAGTGCTTGCCCACCATCAAACAGCCAGTGGATATCGGAGGCAGGACTCTTATCCTGGTTTTCTTATCCTAGGCCAACTGGATGTGGACTACACTATTATTTTTGTAACATAAAAAACTTGGAACAGTTCCAAGAAATGATTCTCTCTTTTCCAGCCTATAAATCTGTACACAAAAAATGTATTTGAATTCATTTAGTGGGAGAAAGCAGAGGAAAGGAAACAGAATTCACTCAAATCACTTGTTTTGGTGTATATGACAAGCATTCATTAGGTACCTACTGTGTTTAAAACAATGTGTCGACCGCAGTGTAATTGCACAGAATGTTAGACCTGGAAAGTCAGATTGAACATTTACATCTATAAATATTAAGGAAATTGAGACTTGTTAAAGGAAACTGCCCAAGGTATCATTTCTTGTTAGCAGCAGAGGCCAGACATTTGAATGTCAGTCTCTCCTTCCTCCCACTGTACCATATAGCTTTCACAGATATATCCTACATCTTTCAAATGACCTAAATAATTAAACCCTTTGGATTCCCAAGGAAGTTCACTTTGAGAGATATGACTTATTTGTAAATTAGTTACATATCAAGAAATTAATTCCAAATATTTTAATAAATAAAAATAATCAGATGACTAAATCACTTAAATTCACTTTTTGGCCCTATTATGATATATAAAGTCAAAATTTTAAGAATCAGCAAGTCTTGTCTCTGACATGTATTTGTTACATGATCACGAATAAAAGTTACAGATGAGTTTCTGATCTCATCTGTAAAGGAAAGGGTATTTCTGTGCCATGGGTGACTCACACTAATAACACCACAGGTCCATGCCCAGCCCTCAACCAAGATGATGGCACACTGAAAACTCCTTGAGGATAAGAACTATTTCATATTTGTCTTTATATCTCTGTACAAAGCAGTCTTGATATATGATAGGTGCTTGCTAAATGCTTATCTAATGGAGTCACTTCTGCTTTTAGTACTCAAGTAACTTCTCAAAACTGTGCTTTCTAGTTGCCTATCTGCATTAAAGCACTGTCAGGATTAAATCCCAAGGCAGTACAAACAATATAATATTGATGCAGTGTATTCAAATCATGTTCTAAGAAAGTTAAAAATTAGGTGACATCCAATAGGGGGAAAAAAGAAAAGTTTGCTTTTCTGTGACAAAAAATTGATATTTAACTGGAAGTTACATCTTAACTGTTCCTCTTCTACAGATAAGATAATGTTCTCCATGGTCCACTGTTTTGTTATGTATTGTGAGGATAATTTTGATGCCCCTGTTCAATTTAATCAGCAGGTAATAAATATGGATAGAGGCTGCATGAAATAGTGAGAAAAGGACTGGCTCTAAGCCCAGAGGCCAAGATTCAAATACTAACTCTGAAGTGGGACCTTGGGCCACTAGTTTTTGCTCCTAGATCTCAGTTTCTTAATCTGTAACATGAGAAGTTTGGACTAGATGAATTTTGGACTAGATGAATTTTGATGTCTTTTCCAGCTCTAAATCCAAGGTCCTAGGGTAAATTAATTTAGTAGTATATTCTTAAAATCTTAGGAAACTAATTAGATAACTATTATCAAAGCAAGTTCAGGAAAAACTTTACACTTCTTGTTCAGGCATTTTACAGTTTTGTCCCAATCTTTGTGACCCCATTTGGGGTTTCCTTGGCAAAGATACTGGAGTGGTTTGCCATTTCCTTCTCCAGCTCATTTTACAGATGAGGAAGGAGGCAAACAGGGTTAAGTGACTTGCCCAAAGTCAGCACTAGTAAGTGTCATTTTAACTCAGTAAGAGACATTTTCCTGACTCCAGATTCAGGACCCAAACCACTGTGCCACCTAGCCACCCTGTGTGTATTACTAAGAGAGAATAATTGAGAAGTAAATTCCAGTTAAGTATCACTTTTTGTCACAGAAAAGCAAAATTTTTTCCCCTTTATTAGATTCGTCACTTAATTTTAAATTTCTGAGGCCATCATTTGAATGCATTGCAGCAGTATAATTTTTCATACTGCCTTATGATTTAATAATTGTAGAGAGTTCTGTTTCACTAAGGTCCACTAGTTTAAAGGCAAAATTAAGTAACTTATGTTAACCTTCCTTTTTTATAAACATTTATTAAAAAGGTTGTTTAAGATTAATGCTACTGTCAATACATGTGTAATAATACTCAGTAAATCATCTTGTACTTGATATCTTGAACTTAGGAATGTAACAATCCAATCAGATCCCGCTTTGTACAATCCTCTCTCTACAGCATGACACTGTAGGAAAATAAAAAATCAAATACCTTTTTTTTAAGGGAGGAGGGCAGAGGAAAAAGAAGGTAGAGGAGTGAGGTTGGCGGGATAGGAGTAAGGTATTTTGTTCCGAATCCATTTTCCTGAAGTGCTTGCTCATGCTTTTGGCCCTGAAAACATTTAGCAAGGTCAGTTTTGAGAGAACTGAGGAAAAATCCCTTGCTACTCTTAGGCAGGAAAGGAGAAAGAACCTGTCGTTTTCAAGTAACTTTTGACAAAACCAGGGTGGAGTAAACAGGTTAGGCAACTGAGGGACTCAAAGCAAAAACCGGAATAAAGTGCACAGTTATTGTCAAAAATATATTAATTTGATCCTAAGAAAATTAGGAATATTACTAATGACTAGATTGCTGATGTTTTAATACGTTTTGGTTTTCATGGAACATACAATCACAATCGGACATAGAGGACTGTTTGCATTTTTTTTAGAAAAAATTGCTTGGAGTTTATCTACAGAAATGCTGTGAACTCAGTTCAAGGAAAACTGCCCCGCAGCTCTTTGGATTTGGACCGATTCCCTCGGGCCGATCCACAGAGAGAAGGGGAAAGGAGACGCGCTGCGGGAGCGGGGGCCGGCTCCCTTGCTCTGGGTCTGCGCTTCTCTCTCGGCCCCTTCTCTAAAGGCCCGTATTTTCCAGTTCTCCATCCTCCGTCCCTGCGGCGTGAGACCGGGAGATCATGAGGAGTTTCTCTCTTTTTGTAAACTGCCTCTGGACCGACCGGGGCGGCTGTCTGCCCGGACCCCGCTGCGGGCTCTCGTCCCGGCTCGGGGCCTCGGCGCAGTCCCGGCTTTGACGGGCTGGTGTGTCGGTGACGGCCGCCCGGGAGGTGCCCGCCTCCTCCAGGGGGGTGTAGCCCTTATTGCTGCTGGAGTGACCCGCCTGGGAGCTCGGAGAGTCTCTGCTGGTCGCCGGCGCCGAGGCGGGAGGAGAGGCCGCCGGGGGAAGCGGGGTGGCGGGGGAGGCCTCCGCCGAAACGGCCACGTCCGCGACGGTCCCGCCGGGGGCGGGCGAGGGGTCCGGGGAGGCGGCCCTCCTGCAGTCGAGGAGCCCGCTTGTGCTCTGACGCCTCAAGGCCGAGTATTTGCCGGTCCTGGGCAGACGGCCGCCCTGCCCCCTGGCGGTAACCGTGAGCGCTGCAGCCGCCCCCGCCTCCTCCCGGTCCTCGGATCCGCGCCTGCGGCCGCCGAGGCCGGGCCCCCCGCGGAGATCCGTCAAACTCAGCTCCTGCGCCCCGCGCGGGATCTCCTGGGAGCCCCTCTCCCCGGGAGGGCGCTGCCAGCTGCAGCTGGCGCCCTCCCCGTCCCCGTCCCCGTCCCCGCCCCCGCCCCGGTCCCGGTCCCCTCGCAGGGGCCCCAGGGCGAAGGCGCTGAGGGACGAGCCCACCAGGGAGCTGGCCGTGCTCGGCCGCCCCCAGCTCTCCGAGGGGCTGCACGGCGCGGGGCTGCCGGCTGCGGCGGCGGCGGCGGCGGCCACGGCGGCGGCGGCGGCGGCCGCTGCCCGTCGGCGACCGGCCAGCGCCGAGCGCTCGCGGTAGATGCTGTACACCGCCTCGGCCAGGCTGGGGGGCTCCCGCGGGCAGCGGGGGGACGAGGCCGAGTCGGGCGGGGACACGGGGCCCCTGGCGCCGCCGCCCCCGCCGGCGGCCCCGCCTCCCAGCGCCGGGGGCGGCCAGGAGCCCTGGGCCAGCATCGCGGCGGCCCCGTAGGCGTCCCCCGGGCCGCCGCCGCCGGGCTTGAGCTCCAGGCCCCGGGACTGCACGTAGCTGACGAAGCCGTTGAGCGGGGCCGCCGCCGGGGGGCCCGGGGCGCCGGTGGCCGCAGCCGCGGCGGCCGCCAGGTCTTTGGCTCGGAGGCTGTGCACGTCGATGACGGTGGAGTAGAGGTCCCGCAGGTTGATGATCTTGGTCTTCTTGTCCCTGTTCTCGTGGAGCACGGCGTTGGCGCAGATGAAGAGGAAGATGCCTATGCCCATGATGAGCGGCCCGAACACTTTGAGCTTGTCAGAGTGCAAGTAGCCGGAGAAGAGCTGGAAGAGGAAACCTACGGAAGCGGACGAAGACGGAGAGGAGGAGGAGGACAAGGGGGCGGCCGCCCGCGTGGGGGGCGTGCGCTTGGTGGCAAGGCCCGAGCTCGAGCTGGGCTCGGGGCTGGCTGGAGCGGGAGTCCCCGAGGGCTCCCTCGACGGGCCCTTGTTGCTACCGTTGTTGCTGCCGACGGGGGCCGGGGCCCGAGGACCGCTCCCCGCCGGGGCCGGCGGCTTGGCGCCCTCCCGGTGATGGGTCCCACCGGCTTTGGGCCAGTAGCCCACCACGGCCATGGCGATGCCGACCAGCAGTACCAGGATCCCGCAGAGGGCGATCAGGCCCGAGATGGAGCAGAACTTCAACTTGCCCTTCACGACCACCACGTCGTTCTTGCGCTTCTTTTTGGCTTTCCTCTTACGTTTGGGAACTTGGCTCTGCGGGCGGAGAGGATCTTGCTTTCTAGCTGAGATCCTCAGGAGGCCCCCTGTGGCGATCATCGCGGGCCCCTGGACTGCGGGGCAGTTGCGGGGGGAAGGTGTGCGTAAGGTGGGGAGCTAGCTTCTACACCACCGCCTGCAGTAAAGAGAAAGACTGTCAAAGACAGCAGGGTTTGGAGCTGTAACACTTCTTACTTGCAAAATCGTCTCTCTCTCCTTACCTCCCCTCCCCGTGCGGTCCCAGCCCTCTTCACCACAGAGTGATCTTAGAGGTGCAAATTAAACAAGAGGGACATTTTGTATGGAGGCTGGCGGTGATGGTCTGGCAATGGGGGAGGGGTGATTGAAGACACTAATATTAGAAAAGGATAAATCTGTGTAGGAAAATCCACCACCAACTCCCATAGCCAAAGGTATCTCATATAGTAATCCTGCCTTACTCATTTCCAACCAATTAAGAATAAGTCCCGTGTCCCCAAAACTTGCCAAGGACTTTGCCAGCATGAGTGCTTTGTAAGGGCTAGGGAGACACAGAAGATCTGAGGGACTTTCGTCGGAAGGGTCTGAGGAGCTTCCCAACCCTAACTGACTGTGGGTATGGATTTAAAATCCCTTTTGTAAAGTAGATAATACATCAGGAAATCATCAGGCCAAGAGTATTTACTTCAGACAGATAATTAGTTGCTGGAGAAAGAGCAAGGTTTACTTAGGTGGATGGATAGATGGCATATCCAGCTAAGCACATCCCTTTTAAAAGTTTTCCCCCACTCATTATTTTATCTACAAGGAAAGCAAGCATATTTTCCTCATAACCAACCCCCTCCCTTTGCAATGAAACATCTGGACAGTTGCCTCATTTGGAATATGTAGTTTTAGGTAATGGGTTATGTAACTGAGCCCTTCTTTCTCTCTGTCTCTCTCCCTCCTCCCCAAAGAAGGTAAGAGTGTCAGGCCTTATTAGTAGATGAGAGTACACCCCTGAACTTAAGGGGAAAGATCGTTTTGTTTTGTTTTGTAAGGAAAATGGCAATCCCCTCCCTTTTAAAGATTTCATTAGAAACAACTATTCATTCCCTGATTACTGTGCTATCAACATTCATGATCCCAGGATTCAAAAGAGTGGGTGATTAGCTATGTAAGGATCAGTCCACACAAGAATGATGGTTTGTGGAATCAGCCATACATATTGCTGATGAAGGATGTTTTCCCATCCTCCTGTCTTCATCCCATCCCCCTCCCCCATTTCCCAATGTTCAGGGGGTCATTTATAGAAAAAGAACACAACAGGAATCAATAGTCTACTCCTATATAATACTATACAAAGTTCAATTATTTACTTCAAAGCTTTGTTAGGTAACCACATGGATGCACATTTGGGGTCATTGGTTCCTGCAAAATTGCACACCTGCTGGCCCTCCAGAGTGAATAATTTGTTGTTCAACGTGCTGTAGAGAGATGTTTTCAAATAAAATAGGGAGACTAGGATGTAGGGTATTTTATTTATCTGAGAAAGGTAAGAATCACTCCTGGACCTTTTGTATTTCATCCTGCTTAAGAAATAATTCTTTATTTTAGACTGATTTAGGATTACACACATGTTGTTGACATGGTAGAATTTTGCTCTTGATGGGTTCATCAGCAAAGAGTTTTTGCTCTTAATTCCCTCCATGATATCAATATCAACCCATCCTTTCTCCAAAGGAAAGGAAAAGCAGGTAGGTGGTAATCAGACTTATAAATGATTGCAAATCAAGTCTCCCTGGTACTTAGTCGGTTTTCAATAAAGAGAAACATAAAGGAGGTTACAGAGGGATTAGTAAGGGGACAGAAGACTTATCTATAAGCCATTTACAGTACTGTTTTAGGAAGGGAGCAGTCATAATCAATCCATGAGTTAAAAACAGGTTGCAGAACACTACTTAGCTTATACAGGTACATAGTTGTATGTTGTTGTTTTTTTTAAGTATACCTATTATCTAAGTTGTAACATATTGAGCAATGTTTAAGTAACCTCCAGAGGATCTTTAATGTAGTAACCAGGAGATTAATGGCTCTTTTAAGATTTGGGGAATCAGATTTTCTTTAGAGGAGCCACCCCAATTGGACACTGAAGAATATTTCTATGATTGAAGAGAAGTAAACAAATATTTGATTTACTAGAGGTTATCAGTGGGCAATAAGATATGGGGAAAAGAGATATGACTTTCTCTTCAACAAGATACCTTCAACTCTGTATTGGATGTATGAAGTGTAATAAAATAAGATATCCTGGAATTTTTTTTTAAAGCTCTGATAATTCTTTTAATTTTGTAGATTTTTTTTTTTGTATTGCAGTTTTTGCTGCACGAAGTCGATTCTTGGATGGGGGAGGGTGTTGGTCGAGGAAAGGAAGTGTCTAAAAATACAACTGCCTCCAAGTGAGACATTGAGCTTTTCCCCTCTTGATGGATTAGGTCCCACAGCGTGCTCTATGACTTGCTAGAGCTTGAGGTCTAGGAGATTCATGTCTTGCCCGAGATCCAACATAAGCTATCATCCAGGTTCTTAAATCATTGCTTAACATTAGTGAGGAGTGAAGCGGCGTCCCCCCTCCCGGATTACCCCTACCCCCTCTGCGCGCTTCTTTTAATTGAGTCTTTATGTTGGAGTCACATGAGTGCAGCAGATGTTTTGTCCGCCTCTGGAAAGAAGCGAGAGAACCGAATTTCTCTTAAGCATCCCCCTCTTTGCAGACACAACAAGAGAACTGCCCTCCCCCAACGAGATGCCAGGGGAGGAAAGGGGTTCGGGGGGGAGGGGAGGATGGGGAGACGAGGGAGGCAAAGCTTTAGGGCTGAGAAGTGAACTACTTGCTCAAAATGGCAGCACTGTAAGCAAAGACTCGAGTCTCACTCACCGAGGAAGACTGGGGGAGTCTAAGGTTGCAGGAAGAGAGCTCCGACGACGACACAAAGGAACCATGGAGAAACTTTTCAGCCCGAGTGGACAGTTGCGCGAATATGCAGCCTCCCCGCATCCCTCATCTCTCCGCGGCTCAGAATCCCGGGAGAGCCCGCGGGAGAGCTCGCCCCAGTAATATTCTCAGACCCCCGCCGCGGAGCCTGTGGCAGGAGCCATGGCGAGGAGTTTCCAAGAAGTGTTATGCCCTCCCCATCCTTCATCCTTCCTCCCTTTCTCCCTTCTTCCTTCTCTTTCTCTTCTCTTCTCTCCTCGCCGCCCGGTCCCTGCTTCTCCCCCTTTGCTCCTCCGGATCCCTGCCTTCGCGGGCGGGACGCGGGCGGTGCTCTCAGGTCTTTGCCTGGTCTTGGGTTTGTTGCCGCCGCCGCCGCCGCTGCTGCGGGCTTGCGCTCCTCGGGCTCTGGCTCGGGGAGTGGAGTGGAGTCCGCGGCGGCGGCGGCGGCGGCGGCGGCTGCTGCTGCTGCTCCTTTCAATGGGGTTGGCTGCTGCTGCTGCTGCTGCTGCTGCTGCTGCCGCCACCGCTCTGCTGGCCGGACTCAGTGCTGTTGCTAAGATACCGGAGCCATGACACAGGGAAATTGCTGCAGGATGGCAATCATTACCCTTCCTAACTCTCCTCTTTGGGAGCGTACCCATCCCCCCCTCATTACTAACCCCCCCCACCCCCTTGCAGCACCCTTCCCTCCTCCCCTCCCTCCTTTCCTCTTGTCTTCCTCAGTCCTGCTCCTCCTTCTCTCTCTCCTCCTCCTACCCCTTTTCTTCTTCTCCCTGATGCCGGGTCCCTCCAGTCGACCCCGAGAGCAATAAGGTGAGGAAGAGGAGAAAGAAGGGGAGGAGTGAGCTTGGAAGTGCTAGTTCCTCATCCATGGTGGGGGGCTAGGCTGGGGAGGGGAGGCACCAAGGAGGAAGGAGGAAAGAGAGGGCTAATGGAAGGGGGTTAAAACCGAACAGAGGGTGGCATCTTGGCTTTGCCTACCCCAGACTCCAAGCGTAGCAGAACCGCTTCCTTTCCCTTGTTTGGGCGCTTTGCTCTTTTCCTACAAACTACCTGTCTGATCCGCAGGGCTGGAGAGGGTAAGCAGAAAGCAAACGACTACGCACCTAAGGGTCTCTGTCTCTGTCTCTGACTGTCTGTCTCCTCTCCTTTCTCTTTTTTTCTCTCCTTGTAGGATCGACCCTGTGACACACACTTTCCCCCCTTTTCCCAACTGTGTCTGTGCTGTGGAGGAACACGGTAAGTTTTTCTTAAACAAGCCCAAACCTCGGTCTCTGCAGAGCAGCAATCTTTTAGTTAAGCTTATCTGCCTCACTCTGAATGGAAGCCTCTGTCTGATGTTATCGCAGGGGTTCAGCGAAGCAGGGCATTATGACCCGCTTTTATCAGGAGTGCAGTGTCTCCCTCGGACACAGGCTGCTGCTGTTCATCATAGCTTAGAACCGCCCCTGAGGAGTCTCTTTGGGAATTCCTCCTCTTTTGACTATCCGAGTAATAATCACCAGATCATCATAAACCAAAACAAAGACAAAAAAACCTCTTCAATTTCCCACGATGGGGAATTAAGGAAGGGGAAGATTCAGACTCATTATGTGGTAAATGAGAGGCTTGTTCCCTGTTCTGCAAGTCAGCACCAATAAAAGGGGAAAGAGATTCCCTAATGGAATTTCCCCCTCCCTCCATGAAGTGCTGAGAAAGTAAGAAAGATTTCAATGATCTGTTGACCAAAATAAATTAAAAGGCTAAAAAAAAAAAAAAAGGCACAGAGAAAGCAGCAGAGAGGCAAGTAGAGCTTTATGTCCAAGATTTGAAATCCATCTCTTGTTTAGAGTTCAATGGTAAAAACATACATAGAGCTCTTACTTGCGATATTGGGAGCTTTGTTTAAAAGAGATAACAAGGATAGGTTAAGAAGGAGGTAGAACAGAAAAGGTGCCATTTGTTACTGGTTTAGCGATGGGTGTGTGGAAGGGGAAAGGGAAGATGAGGTAACACAGTTCCTGAAGAGAGATGCTGCACCTGCCTTGTTAAGAGGTGGCCTTGGTCCTCTAGTCTAGCAGATTATAAAATTGGAATCTGATCAAATGGTGTTGTTTCCACATCCTTCCACCTCAGCCTACTGTGGTGCAGGTTGTGAGACTGCCAGGAACTGTGGGATAATAAAATGAAGTTTTGGTGTCCTAATTGGATTGAATTTCTTTTAAGTAAAGAAATCACCCAGAGCAGTAATTACTCCAGGGCTGATTGTCATTTTCTGCAGAAACTCTAAGATTTCAGATTTCTCAAATTCCAGTAATAGTCTAGCAATGCCTGGTGCAAAGATTGGACCTGAATAATAACATCCATTTCACAACTGGCTCTCTGAATAACTCTGAACAAGTCCTTTCCTTCATGGGTCTGTTTGCTCAGCTGTAAAAAGTGGGAAAGAATGCTGCTGTACTTCATTAGGGTATTAGGTGGATTAAGTAGTTAATAGTTTCAGATTGCCGCATAAATGTCCATTATCATCGTTATAATG
>CM053773.1:60277161-60290588 GCA_028658325.1 Potorous gilbertii
AGAGACCTTTTCCATCTCAATTATACAGCACCTGACCAGACATCCCCAGGACTTCAGAATTGCACAGAGATTTTTGAAGGACAATGGTACTCTCTCCTCTTTTCTGAAGTTACTTTCCTTCTAAATTTCATCAGCCCAACAAACCATTACTTTAAGGAACTTTTATTGAATTCCTTGCAATGCCTATTGACCTGCAGTTGAGTGGAGGGGCTAAGGCCAGTGGACTCTATTTTTCATTGATATTTCTAAGATTCAGCATTCAGGCCTACATTGGGCATGGAATTGAAAAGAAATATTAAAACTAGGGGAATAATGAAACTCTTGGGACAAAAAAAAATTAGCAAGGGAGTGAAGGGATCCCAGGTTTAGTTGAACCTCTCATTCCACCAATACTAGTTTTCTAAAAGAGGATCCTTGTTTAATTTGTTAGTTTTCATCATTTGTTCACAGCTCATTCACTGTGCCAATTTTTTTTTCATTTATTTCATTTGGCAACTTAGCACAGCTTGTTTAAATAAATTCTTAGGTTTGCCTACTCATTATCCTAGAGTATTCAGCAGGAGATATTAGTGACCTGACAAAGCCCTACTTTGTCGCTTTTGTGGATAATAGTGGATTAAGAACCTTCAGGAACCCAAATCTTAGCCTACCTTCTCTATCTGTTTGGTTGAATTAGCTTTCAACAGCTGGGAGATGAAATCTTTCCTAGTTCCTAGAAAGTTACCAGAAATGTCCCAAGGGGAAGATGAAAACTGGCTGTATCTATCTCCCTGCTCTCTTATTTTCCACCTAGTCCTGAATCCTGTGATTTTTCAGGGAATCTCTGTTCCCCTTTAAACCCTGACCTATCACAGATTCTTGGTGTTTAGCTATTCTCTCGCCCCCAAATTTGGAGTAAATGAATCAAAGCTCCAAGTTCAGGTTAGAGAACAGTCTTCACTCTGATTCCCAAGCTTCAGCTTTGGAAGAATCACATCTATACAATCCGTATTCTCTGTTGGGGAGTGGAAGGATTTAGGTGAATTGTGTCACTTCCAGGCATACTTAGGGACAAGACTAGGGACCATGTCAGCTGACTCAGTTTGGTTGGTGGGAGAGCTCAGTCAGCAAAGTAGAGCTTGCTTCTTCTGTCTGCTGTCTCACTAAATTCTCTAGTCAGGTTTGGTCAGTCCCAGCATCATCTCGTTCTAGTCTCCAGTCATTCCTTCCATTCCTAGTTTTCTCTTCTCTCAAACTTTCTTTTCCTTTCTCTTTCCTCCCAGCAGATGAACTTCCTCTTCACACTGTTTACTGGGAACTTTCAGGTGTTCAGACATAAACCTCTTCAACTCCTGTCCTCTGAGAATTATCCCCTCGATTTTATTTCCTCTAGTGTTAAGTGTTGTAATGGATAGAACACTGGACTTGGAGTCAGGAAGACCTTAGTTCAAATCCAGCCTAACACTTTCTAGCCTTAACTGTGTGACTCTGAGTAAGTCACTTAATCGAGTTGCCTCAGTTTCCTCAGTTGTAAAGTGGGGATAAGAACAATACATAACTCACAGGGTGGTTGTGAGGATCAAATGAAATAATATTTGTAAAGTGCTTAGCATATAACAAACATTATATTTGGTTATTTCCCCTGGGTCTCTAAACCTTTCATTGTCCTTAATCCAATCTCAGAAGACGTTTCACTCCTTCTAACTGAAGTTAATAGTACTTTTTATTTGCCCTATTGCATTTCCAAGAATCCCGTATTCCTTCATAAATTTGCTTACTTAAGCCTTCTCCTTTTTTGAAGGCAGATGTATTTCCCCCTTTCATCTTTAGTATCCACCTTTCTGTGATTTCTTCCTCTGAGCTTGTGAAGATGTTAAAAAATCTCCTACCCTAAAAAGAACAAAAATCTTGCGTTGACCCCACTACCCCTCAAGCTACTTCCTGTACACCAAAATACTGCTACAAAAAAAAGTAATCTACATTGTCTGGCCTCATCTCTTCCTCATCCCTATGCAACATCACTTTTTTACCCATCACTCTACTGAAGGAGCTCTCCAAAGTGACCAATGACTTCTTTATTGCTTAATTTAATGCTATTTTTTTCTTCCCTAACCCTCCTCCATTTCTCTGTAACATTTGACACTGTTGTCTTTCTTGATGTCTTCATCATCTTCTGTCAGAACAACAAAAACAACAAATATTTATCAAGCACTTAC
Organism: Potorous gilbertii; assembly: GCA_028658325.1. Taxonomy (NCBI): domain Eukaryota; kingdom Metazoa; phylum Chordata; class Mammalia; order Diprotodontia; family Potoroidae; genus Potorous; species Potorous gilbertii. Next base: position 60,279,357 of record CM053773.1, read on the forward strand.
TCTGAGCCAAGTATTGTACTAAGGGTTGGTTACAGTGCACTCATGTTCCTTCTACTTCTTAATTTTTTCTTCTTTATCTCCTTCATGGGCTTACCCTGTTCTCACTCCCTATGTTTCACTCAAGGTTAAGCTAGCATAGATTTAGAAATACAAGGGACCTTAGATACTGTCTTGTTCATGACCTTCATCTTACACACAGGGAAACTAAGACCCACATTAGGGACTTGCCCAATGTCCCAAAGCTAACAGATATCAGAAGTGCTGATTTCTTTTGTCTACTTTCTAATCTCTTTTTACATTCTCTTTGGTAAGTTCATCCACTCCCTTAGCTTCAATGATAACCTTTATTCAGATGACTCCTAACTACATAAATCAATATGCAACCTTTCTTTGGAACTCCATTCCTAGATTTCCAATTATTTGCTGGGCATATCTTCCAACACTTCCAACACAACATGTTCAAAACTGAGTTTCTTATTTTTAATCTAAAACTTGTCCTTCCTTCTCACATCTTTATTTCTGTCAATGGTAACCTATAGTCACAATCTCATCATTTCACTTCCCTCATCCCAGTTAATTTTAAAGTCCAGTCAGTTCTATCTCTGTAATATCCCATATGTTTGTCTCTTCCTTTTCATCTCCACTGTAGCCACCCTAGTTTGGGCCTTATCTCTTTGAGGTGGTGCAGTGCATAGAGTGATGGGCCTGGAGTCAAGATGATCTGAGTTCAGCCTCAGACACTTACCAACTGTGTGATACTGGATACGTCAACCTCTGCTTACTTCAGTTTCCTCAACTGTAAAATGGAGATTATAATAGCTTCTAACTCCAAGGGCTGTTGTGCAAATCAAATGAGATATATGCAAAATTCTTAGCACAGTATCTTGAACATAGCAGGTAGCTCGTTCCTCTTCCTTATTCCCCTTTCCTTGTCACCTAGACTATTGTCATAGCCTCCTAACAGGTCTTCCTGTTCTAATATAACCCCTCTTCAATCCATCCTTCACACCCCTGTACAAGTAACATTTCTGATGTGTCACTCTGATCTCATCACTCCTCAAAATCATTCAGTGATTCCTCCCTGTAGATTAAGTAAAGCAGAAATGCCCAATTCTGATATTGAGACCCTCCACAATTTGGCATCAATTTTCCTTTCCAGCCATGTCTTATACTACTAACATTCACATACTTTAAATTTCAAGCCAAACCACAATGAAGTGAAAATAAGAGGGCACACATCAATTAGGGAATATCTTACAAAATATGGCATAGGAAGGTAATGGAATCCATAAGAAATGATGAAAAAAATGGTTTTAGAGAAGCCTGGGAAGAGTCTTATGAATTGATGCTGAGTGAAGTAAGCAGAATCAGGAGAACAACTTATAACATAACAAAAACAATGCAAAGACAAACAACTCTGAAAATCCAAGAGCTCTGATCAATGCAATGACCAGCCATGATTCCAAAGGACTAATGATAAAGAATGCTACCCGACTCCTGATAAAGAATTGATGGACTCAAACGAGACATTCATTTTTGGACATGGCCAATGTGGGAATTTGTTTTGATTGACAATGTAAAATCTTTTTTCCTCCATCGGGGGAGAGGAGAAAGGGGGATAAAATTCATGCTGAAAGATTTCAAACTGAAAAAGATTTCAGCTGAACTGACCAATTTCACGTCTCTCATTTTCATTCTATTTTATCATCCCTTAATATCCATCTATTAAAGTCTTTCCCTTTATGGCCTAACTGGAGACATCTCCATGAAGGTCTCCCTGACCAATCCTCCATTTGAAAGTGATCTCTGAAGCTCTGGATTTCTCAGTATACTTTACCTTAACCTGTTTTTCACAACCGCCACACTTTCATTTGTTGAGATATTTTTGTGCATTTCTTATCCTTCTCCCTTAGAAGAATTTAGAGTGTGAACAGGCATTGAAGCCAGAAAGAATGTGAAGAAAGATGAAGTGGTCAAAGAGATCCCACCTCTATCCACTAGCTACTTTTGTATACTTCCTATCCTAGAATGATTACTAGTACTTAACACAGTGCCTTCCTTGCACACAATAGATACTTAGTAACTGTTCAATTGAATTTTTTAAACTGTGCCTCACAATGCTACCTGACTGTTTAAGAATGAATTTTCTGCTGTCTGTCAACTGACTTACAGGTATAGATATCACCCAAATAGCTCTTGAATTACAAAATGAGGAAAATACTTTTCTTTCATAGGAACTTTTATTTTATAATGAGTAATATATTCCTTTTGGGAATGTTTCATTGGGCATTTAGAGTGTAAACAGGCAGGAGGCAAAGAGAGGACTTGAGTTCAAACCCCACTTACTAACTGTGTAAACTTTGCCAATTCACCTCTCATCTGAGCCTCAGTATCCCCATCTGTAAAGTGAGGGAATTAGACTAGGTTATCTTTAATATCTCTTCTCACTTTAAATTCCACGCTCTTTTGAAAATGATCTAGCACACATTTAATTACAGATACTACAAAGTCATAGAATGTCCATCCTTCAATAAGGAAAGCCTTACTGAAATTGGTTTATAAATGGAAAGGTATTATTTCCCCAAAGTTAAGATTAGAATACATATTTCCTTCTCTTTCTGTCTTTATCGCTGTCTCCTCTTTTCTTAGTCACTTTTTACACCCTATCCCCCACATTCCCCCCCACCCCCAACCTCTCCCCAAGTCACATGTTATATATTATGTATTGTGGTCTCATTCTCCTGGGTTTATTTCTAAGTATCTGTAAAGGATAGAAGAGTTTGGTAGCAAAAGAAAAGATAAAACAGAGAAGACTGTTGAAATTGTCAGATTTCATTTGGAAAGGGTAAAGAGTAGTAAAAGCAAACACTCTGAAAACCTTAGACCAAGACAGCAGAGCTGTGGTTTGTTAACTTGGCTGAGTAGAGAGCCTTGGGGCTTCACATAGTTAGATGGTTGGCTATGTAGTCACTGCTTCTATTTTCCCTGTAGGATAGTACAGTACTGAAGGGACACTTAGCTCCAACAGCATTCCCCAGGGTCCCGTAAACAAACCTCTTAAATGATAGAGCTCAGCATCTCTTCTAAGAGACCAAGTTTTGAAACCAAGGCTGTACTAAGAGAAGTGTTAAGGTCACAGACAAGCCCACATTCTATAATCTTGAAGGAGAACATAGTTTAAGCAAGGTCCCTTTGCCATAAAATTCAGTAAAAAAAAAAGATGACATAGTGGTTCAAGAGAATTCTTTAGAACCAAGATCTTGGAGAGTCCTGCTCTTTTTAAAATAGCATTTCTGCCTCTCTCCAAATTGAATGACATCTGTGAGAGGGAGCTTTCTTTTCTGCCTTCAGTCACACTCATTTTAAAAGACTTTTTAAAGCAACCTGGTCCTTAATTAGAGAACTACCAACTGTTATTTTCTTGATAAGTAGGTTTTTCACTGCAATTTTTCTTTTAGTCAGAATTCTCTTCTATTTTCTATGCATACTATCAAAGCCAGATTGTACGCCTTCCAAGACAATTGGCCAGGCTCTGATAGATGCAACATTCATAAATTAGGGATGGGTTGGTGTGCCTGAAAACAGAGCAAAGCTGGTGGTGGTAAATGCTGTGTAGGAACATCTCTCCATCATGAAAATAACAGCCAAGAGCTTCCCGCCAATGTTGCCCCATGTTCCTAAAACATATCCAAGATTTCCCAGACTTGCATCGTTGATGTTATTTCTCACAATCTACAAGCACTGTGAAGAGATGATTTGTCCCACTGAGAGCTAGTAGTAACTCCCATGTCTGATCTCATTTCAGAATTAATTGTGGTGTGGGCTGCTGCGAGGGCTCAGTTGGAAAGAGGAAACACAGAAACACAAAACAGGATTTTCAAAGTGGAAAAACCCCACATAAGATTCAGAGAGCATAAGGGCAAGAGAAATGATAATCCTTCTGATTTGTTCAAGAAGCATCAACAGATCACTAGTCATGTGTGCCTAGTACTGAGCTAATACCATTTGGTTTCTAAAAGAATGATTACATTTGGACCTCTTGAGTTCTTATCTTGACTTGCTGGTATTTAGTTACTAACTGTGTAAACTTTGCCAATTCACCTCTCATCTGAACCTCAGTATCCCCATCTGTAAAGTGAAGGAATTAGACTAGATTATCTTTAATATCTCTTCTCACTTTAAATTCCATGATCTTTTGAGAATGATCTAGCACACATTTAATTACAGATATTACAAAGTCATAGAATGCCCATCCTTCAATAAGGAAAGTCTTACTGAAATTGGTTTATAAATGGAAAGGTATTATTGTAGAAGCTAACAGACAGCGCAACATGTGTGTATCTAAATATACCTATAAATATAGGACTGCTGACTATACATCTACACTATGCCTTTTGTCATTGTTTAGTCTTTTTTTAGTCATGTCCAACTCTTTATGATCCCTTTGGTGCTTTCTTGACAAAGATATTGGAGTGGTTTGCCATTTCCTTCTCCAGCTCATTTTACAAATGAGGAAATTGAGGCAAACAGGGTTAAGTGACTTGCCCAGGGTCACACAGATAATGTGTCTGACACCTGATTTGAACCCAGCAAGAGAAGTCTTTCTGATGCCAGGCCTGACTCTCCATGCCACTTAGCTGCCCTGAGCTATGGACAGATATATCTATGTCTATAAAGAGAAATATAGGGTAAAGTGAAAAGGTACTACGGTGAATCAGAGAGAGAAAAGCTCACTATGATCAGATATGAGTCTGAGAAAGTGGCTATATGGAGGTCAGTCCCTTAAATGGTTCCCTATTGCCTAGCAAATAAAGCAGATTTATTATTTGCCTGGCATTCAAGATCCTTAACAATCTAAACCCAACCAAATGAAATTACTTGCTTATGTTCATTGTATATCCTACAGTTTCCCACCTGGGCTCACACTGTTTAGAATATCCAATTTTAATGTAGGCATCTTGAAGGCAGAAAATGATTTATTTTTGGCTTTATATCCCCAGGATCTAGCTTAATGCCTTGTTAAAATTGGGAGTTTGGTAAATATTTGACTGGATTGAATTGATTTGGATTAAAATGCCTTTTCTTATTTTCTACACTATATCCCACCCCCCAAAGGTACTTAATGAATTGTCCACAAAACCATGGACTATTAGAAATTAAAGGGATCTTCAAGGCCATCTTGTCTAATTCTCTTGTTTTTGAAGAAAAAGAGTCCAGAGATGTAAAGTAGCTTGCTCAAGTCACACAAATCGTGAATAGTACTTCTGGAATGAAAGTCTAGCTCAGGGGTGGGGAATCTGCAGCCTGAAGGGCTCATGTGGCCTTCTAGATCCTTAAGCGTCATCTTTTGACAGAATCCACATTTTACTTGGATTCTGTCAAAAGGTTGAACTTAAGTACCTAGAAGGACATATGTGACCTTAAGATTTCCCTGCACCCCCACCCCCACCCCCGCCCCATCTAGCTCTTCTGATTTCTTTAAAACCGAATTCAAATACTACCTCCTCTAGGAAGCCTCATTTCCTACGCCCCATCCCTGTTGGTAGTGTGACCGTTGCTCTTTTGTAACACACACAAAACACTTTGTACTTCTGTTATATCCTTATCGTATATTATTTTGTATTGTAATTATTGTTTATGAATCCTCTCTCCCTTAAAATAGAAACTCTGTAACTAGATTAGTATGAGTCTTAAGAAGAACAGTAAGGGACTGAGCAGACAGGCATGGCATATCCTGGTTGAAGAGATATAAGAAACAAGACTGGTTAGTTAAGATGAGATGAGTTGTTGGAGAGCCGTGGGTACCATTTGCTCCATTGATTTTGGTTTCTGGCCTTTGTGATATGTGTGTGTGCATGTGCCTATGTGCACACACACATACATATATGTATATATGTGCATATATGTGTATAGATACATGTGTATACATACATATATGGTTGTGTGTGTATGTTTTTTATGTGTATATTATATAGATACCTGGTTGTATGTGTATATGTAAAAGAGAATTGGCAATATTAATTTGGCGAGTAGAAATAGATAATTTGGAAATTAATCCTTAAATAGACTTTGTTTCTTTTCTTATTTTGGTGGGGGGGAGGGTCAGGAAGAAGACTGAATTATGCAGTTATTTACAGAAGTCAAGTTCACTAGATCACTCCTCTATTTTTTCCTTTGCTTTGTCTATGTAGTTATATGGAAGCTACAAAGTGTGGATTATCTACGATTGACAGGAGTTTTTTTTAGTCTTCCCAAAGTGCTTAATGAGGCCCTGGCTCTGGGTAAGAATCCTCAGCCTTCAAAGGCTTGGTTCCGTGTTCTTTTATCCAGGTCGCCATGAAGGTCCTTCTCACCCTCCTGAAGCAGTGGTGAATGGAAGTGAGTTCAAGCAGTTAAGATGGCGCAGTGGATTAAACGATGCACCTGATGTCAGAAAGACATCTCCTATTTCATATCTGTCCTCAGACACCAGCTGTGTGACCCTGGGCAAGTCACTTAACCCTGTTTGCCTCAGTTTTCTCATCTATAAAATGAGTAGGAAAGGAAATGGCTAGCCACTCCAGTATCTTTGCCAAGAAAACCTCAAAAGGAGGTCACAAAGAGTTGAACAACACTGAACAGTAGCAGCTTCAGTCCCAGGCCCCTATCCCTGGGATGCCTGTAGAGCAGTCCTCACATTGGGTCTGTCATCTAGTCCGCTGGATACATCTTAGTAGCACCCTTGGACATAGAGGGCTCAAGTGGACCCAGATACTGAAGGGATATTGTTATGGAGGTGGATCCCACAATTTGTGTGGCTAATCTTCCCATGGTGTCCTAACCAAGGCTTTTCAGCAAGAATAGAAGGCCTGAGGGATCTTCTGCATAGTTGTGATTTTCATCTCAAGCTCTTCCTGATTTGTAAGGTGTGTGTGTGTGTGTGTGTGTGTGTGTGTGTGTGTGTGTGTGTGTGTGTGTATTTTAGTGTCAGCTACTCCATTGTTTGGGGAATGATTACAGAGGCATGTAGATGTAAGGGGATATCACTGTTCTATAAGAAAAGATGAATGCAGAGAAGCACAGGGAGACTTGCATGAATTGATGCAATGAAAAGTAAGCAGAACAAGTGAAACAATATATCTAATTATCACGAGATGGAAAGTGAAAAGAACAATAACAACAAAACTTAGTATTATGAAATTATAAAGGGCAAACTTGGCCCCAAAGAAAAGAAAACAATAAAACACTTACCCCTTCCTCCATTCCTTTGCAGTGGTTGGGGTCCATGAGTGTGAAAGAGTTCATATAACATTAGACTTTTTTCAACATGTGGATCAGTCTGAATGAATTTTTTTTCTTCCTCTTTTTCTTATTTAGAAAAAAAAATTGTCTCAAGGAACCACTCTCTGGGAGGGAGGAAAGAGAAAGATATAAAGGGAAACCTTGATGATAAAAAACCAAAATATATCAATAAAAATCTACTTTAAGGTTGTTAGCCAGAGTCCACAAAATTCTCAAAATGATTCATTGGTAGTATATTTTGCTGTTTCTGTTCTTTGTAACTAGTTTTTGCTATTATCTTTTGAGGTAGTGAGCTCCCTCTCCCTGGAAGTGCTTAAGCAGATGCTAGATTTCTTATGTCAGAGATCTCATAAAGGCAATTTATGTTTTCATTAAAGGGATCAACTACATTACCTTTTAAAGCCCTTTCAATTTCAAGATTCTACATCTCTCTATAAAGGTAGCCTGCCAATGAATCACAAACTGCCTTCCCCAACTCATCATTCTCATATAAACACATTGATAAATCAATGAAGCAGGCCTAAATGCTTTGCTTTTTCATCAGAAATCATTGTGATCTTGGCAATGAAACAAAGGGCATCTTAAATCTCACAACATTTTGAGAAACAGCATGATAGTGTGAAGGACCATTTAAATTTTGTCACAGACATGTAATGCTTGTGTTCCGTGGGCAAGTAAATCAACTTTCCTGGCTCTAAATTTCTTCATCTGCAAAATGGACTGGGGTCGACTCGAAGGCCCCTTTCCACTCTCAGTTTTCTGTGAATGTGAATATGGGGAAGGTCATATTTCTTGAAACTACTCTCGAGGGGAAGAAAAGAAACCTAATGTTTCTCATTGCTTAGAAATTGAATTTCTATCAAGTTTGGCAATTGAAAAATCTAAAGACATTGAAAGGTGCTATTATAATGAAAACAGGTCCCAGTGTTTTCTTTCCCAGCATGAAAAACAGCAACATTTTCTTAAAGAGGCAACAAGGATGAGGATCCTTTCTCCAGATGTAATGGGGACATTTGGCCAAATAGACATCCTGCATAGTGAGAAATAGCATGCTGTCCATTACCCTTGTAGAAAGATGATGAATCTGTGTTCAAACTACTGATTTTGATTTTTAAAATATTTCACAACCACTTCCACCAAAGATCTGTCTTTGGCTAGGCAATGGGCGAAAAGCAAACTGCTGAATGAACACTTAGGGCAAATCTCCTACCAGCTCAAAGTGTTCACTTTTTTAAAAAAGGTGAGCCAAAGAAGTCTCTGATTTCCTCCACAGGCTTCTGAATCACTGATAACCCTCGGGCTTGTGATGAGATTGGTATTAGTGCCTTGATAAAAATTAGACTTAATGGAAATGTTATGCCAATCAGTGCATAGCTCCAGGAGATCTTTTTCTCAAAAGAGATGATTTTCCTCATTTACAGAGATAAATACATGTTTGATTGAGATTGAAAAGTTAGCATCCCAGAGAGGAAACTTAGGGGAAAAAATGGTAATTGGAACGGTTGTTTTAAGATTATATTCACTTGTGTGTGTACAGGTGTCTCAGACCCCATTTGACTAATTTGTGAACTGAAAGGGAGGTTTTATCGTAGGATCCCACAGCATAACTCAGTAACAGAAGTGTCTGCAGGGATGGCCTTGCCTGTGAGAAGCTTGAGTCCAGTGCCCTGCCAAGGCTCGTGGGTGGATTTGACAGGGAGCCTGTGACTGTTCACGGCTTGGCAAATAAAACTATTTCTAAAATCTTAAAGATGGAAAGCTCCATATGGCTTTATGAGGGTAACAAGTGTGCTCCACATTTTTTTTCCTGTCCTGATTAAATGTGTCTGAGCAGAGAATTGTGATGTGATGCTGATATCTTGAGACGTCACCTGTATCATGCTGTTTGCAGGGAGGTCACTCCCTCTCCTCCTTCTAGCCTAGGCCATTTTTTTTTTTACCAAATCCACATATTTTTTTTTAAATTTTAATTATTTTATTTGTTTTCAGTGTTCCACAATCATTTCCATATATCCTAGATTTTTTCCTCTCCCTCTTACTTCTTCCTCCTCCCTCTCTACTCCCTCCCCAAGACAGCATGTAATCTTATATAGGTTTTACACATACATTCCTACTAAATACACTTTCACCTTAGTCATGTTGAACAAAAGAATTAAAATGAATGGGAGAAACCATAAAACAAAACAAAATAAAACACAAAAGAAAATGGTTCGCTTCATCCCACAATCCAACCCCACTGTTCTTTTTCTGGACGTAGAAGGCATTTTGCCTCAAAAGCCCATTGGGATTTTTTTAGGTCCTTGCATTGCTATGAAGGGCTAAGGCTACCAGAAAAATTTCTCTCACACTATGGTTGTTGCTGTGTACAAAGTTCTCCTGGTTCTGCTCCTTTCACTCAGCATCAGTTCATATAAATCTTCCAGGCTTCTCTGTAGTCTTCCTATTCATCATTTCTTATAGCACAATAATAGTCCATTACATTTATATATCCCTACTTATTCAGCTATTCCCCAATTGATGGGCATCCCCATGATTTCCAGTTTTTGGCCACCACAAAGACAGTTGCTCTAAATGTTTTTGTACATGTGGGATCTTTTCCATTTTTACGTCTCTTGGGGATGCATCCTAGAAGTGATATTGCTCGGTCAAAGGGTATGCACATTTTTGTATAATACTTTGGGCATAGTTCCAAATTCCTCTCCAGAATGGTTGGATCAACTCACAGTTCCACTCACAATGAATGAATGTTCCAACTCTATCACATCGTCTCCAGCATTTATCATCTTCCTATTTGGTCATGTTAGCCAATATGATAGATGCGATGTAGTCCTCAGAGTTGTTTTGATTTGCATCTCTCTACATAGTGATTTACAGCACTTTTTCATATTACTATAGATAACTTTAATTTCTTCCCCTGAAAACTACCTGCTCATATCCAATATCTTGTATCCATCCCCTTCTGTCCACCCCCAGAAGTATTGACTTAGTTCATGGCCTCAGCACCCCTCGTGTACTTGTGTAACCTATTGCTACAACCTCCTAATTGTTCTCTCTGGTTCTAATACTTCTGCTCTCTAGTTTATCACCATGAAGCTTCCGAATTCATATTCCTGTGATTCAAGTTTTATCATGGCATTCCACCTACAAAGTTTTGATGGTCCCTTATTATTTCTTGGATAAAATACAATTTTTTTAGCCTGGCATTCAAAGCCTTCCACAATATGATTCCCACTACTTACCTTTCCAGCTTGTTTCACATTAATTCCTTCTAGTCCAGTTTGTCTGTTGCAGACTAACTGGTCCACTAATGTCTGAACTTAACCTTCCATCCTCCTTTTCCCAAGACATTTGCTCCTTATTCCTAGAATGAACTCACTCACACCTGGGTTTTGTCTCAGAACTCCTCCTCCTCCTTGCCTCTCACCTTGCCCCAATGGGTGCCCTACCCTCCTTTTCTTCTCCTATACAGAGTAGTAGCCAGGGTAGGATAACTAGAACTTTGCACCAGGGCGCCAAAATTTAGAAGGTACTTAAAGCACCACCTCCTGCTTTATCTCCATACCCTAGAACCTCTTTCACCACACTCCTAGCAGGAGCCATTACTGTAATAACCCTTTAGAAACCTCATAATATCTCAGCGAATGATGCTTTGTACCCCAGATAAGATTCTTATTTTTCCTCTGCTTTCCTCTCCCCATTTCTCAGGTCTATAAATTCCGAGTTATGGCTGTGCTCCTATTCAAAGACTTTCATGACACTTAACATCTCCTCCCCTCCAAGAAAGCAATTGCTAGTCTCTCTTTTTCTTAAAATTATTTTATACTTACATCATAAATAATATAAATATTATTTGTAGTTTATATTTATAATTTGATATGTTATAAATTCTATAATGATAGTATAACATTTATTTATAAGATATAAAAGTTACAATTTTATTTATACTATATG
>CM053773.1:60291088-60320113 GCA_028658325.1 Potorous gilbertii
CAAATAATAGAAATGTTATCTATAATTTATATTTATTCATAATTTAATATTATGAATATGTTATACACTATAACTCGTTTATTTATAATTTATATTTATTATATGAATATTATTTGTGATAAAATAAACTTTATTTTATATTTCCTAATATTATATGGAACTTATCTATTGGTTAAATCCTATCAAATAGAATGTAAGATTCTTGAGGGCCAGAATTGCTTTATCTTTGAATCTATGGAACCTAAAATAGGGCTATAATAATAATTGCAATAAATGTAGTCATTTAATAAATATTTCCTGAAATAAATTTGTAGCTTAGGAAGTTGAGGACCAGAGAGTAAGTTAGATCATCTACCCTTGAATGGAAGGAATTAGATAATTTGCTGAAGTTTCTGCTAGTCAAACTCTATAAGCCCATGACAGGGAACATTTGAGTTTAGAGAAGTAGAGTTATGGAAATTTTAATATTCAAAAGATCACCTGGTATCCTAACTTTCATATTATCATACATATGAGTTCTTTCAAGTTCATGGCATAATCAGCCAGAATGTACTGGAAAGGCATTGATTGCACTTAGGATTATTACACTCCAGTGGTTGCTGCCTTACTCCTTCCTGATGCTGAGATTTTCAGAACTAAGCATCTTTGTGAGCCATAGCTTCTGCATTTGCAACCTAAACTCATACTGACCTATAAACTCCAGTCTGATTTGTTGCTCACTCTCTCTTCTGGTCTCTTCTGGCAGTGCTGCTTTTCAGGTTTCTCTCTTTTTAATTACCTTGTTTCTGTGGCCTTTCCCCAGGAGGTGTTAGGACTTTTTCCAGTCTTAGTTATGTTTTCTTTTCATGTCTGTCTTCCTCTGCCAGAAAACCCTTTAGTAGAATTTATCCATCCTTATAGGTGTATGTGATACCTTTTAATTTAGTATTCCCATTAATGTGCTGTTTACTTCATCCTCAAGATCATTAGGAAACTTGCAATACTCTGGGGACCATAGTGGGAATTTCTCATCTAATCATGTGTATTTAAGATTTTGCTGCATTCTTGGTTACTTTACTGCTAATATTTATCCTTTTGAATCCTTTTCTCCATGCTATAGCCCCCTCCCCAAGCTTTTACTCTTCATAAGATTTCTGGGGAACTCATTGATATTCTATATACTCCATAGAGATTTATTGCAACTGTGCAATATGCAACTATGGTTTGCAAGACACGATTCTAAGTATTAAGGAAGTTCCAAGGATACAAGCCCTGACCTCAGGGAATCTCATTGTGAAATCAAAAGTACTTCTGGCTTAAGGATGAGATCGGAACACTCTAGGTAGATTTTTTAAAAATCAGAATCGAAAAGAATTGTAACTGGTGGTCGCGTACCCCACACTCTGGCATATATGAACATAGTTCAACCTTCAGTACTATTGCTCCAAAACCACCTTTTCTTTAGCTCATTTTGTCTCATTTGTTCTGGAAGAATCTCTTAATACTACTTATCTCTAAGCATTCACCCATGTGAGTAAAAGGGCCTCTCAATCCTATACGGGATATTCAAAATAACTGTGAATATTAGGAACAGGACAGCCTTTATCCCATTCCACAAAATATGCAAAACACATCAAAGGAGTTAGAGGAGACCATCAACAATATCGAAAGCACATCAAGTGTTCATGATACTTCACAAACATGACTACAGTTTGCTTCCCTATCTGGTGGTCTCACTTTTTGAATTGCTCTTGTAGAACTAAGTGGGAGATTTTCTATTTATCCCTATTAAACTTCATCTTAGTAGATTCAGTCCAACATTCTAGCCTGTGAAGATATTTTTGGATCATGACTGCCATTGAAAGTACTGGCTATCTCCCCCAGCTTTGTCACCTGAAAATTTGATAGCATACCATCTTTCCTTTGTCCAAGTCACCAATAAAGATGTTAAACTGCGTAGGACCGAAAACAGATCCCTGGAACCTTCCACAAGTGACATCTCAAGTATCATTAATGACAACTCTTAAGGTCCACTCATTCAATCACTTCTGCCTCCACCTGGCTGTACTATCATTTCACATATACTGTTCACAAAAATATTATATGGAGATCAAGGTAAACTAATTGTCACATCCAACTCTTTGTGACCCCATTTGGAGTTTTGTTGGCAAAGATACTGGAGTAGCTTGCCATTTTCTTCTTCAGTTCATTTTACAGATGAGAAAAACAAGTCAGTGTTAAGTGACTTATCCAGGGTCACAAAGCTAGTGTCTGAGGTTAGATTTGAACTCAAGAAGGTATCTTCCTCACTCCAGACCCAATACTCTATTCTCTGAACTTTCATTTTAAAATCTGTCAAAAAAAAAAAAAGAAAAAGAAATGATGTCTGGTATGATCCATTCTTGAAGAAAATAGAATAGTTCTCTGTGTTCACCACTTCCTTTTCTTGATATTCATTAATCATCCCTTCAGAAGCACATCCTAGTATTTTTTGCAGGAATTGAGGGTAAGCTCATTGGCATGTAGTTTTCAGGTTCCATTATCTTGAAGTACCTCCAATTTTTCCAAATCTTTCTTTTCAAAAGACAGATTTTATTTGTAACAGTTCACTTTACAGCACCTAGATTTCACCCTGTATCTTTCTCTCTCCTGTTCTTAGAGAGCCATCCTTATGTATAAAGAGTTTTAAAAAGAGAGAGAGAAAGGGAAGAAGTGAAAAACTTCAGCAAAAACAATTAAAATTTGTTTTTTTATGTAATGTTCAACTCCAGTAGACCCTATGGGATCAAAGGGTCTTCTCATATAGCAATGTTTGTTTTTTATAATTTTGTAATATTAAATGTTAACAGTTTTGTGGTAATTGTTCTTTCCATTTGCATTGTTGTAATCACTATGTATATTTGTTTTCTTGGCTCTACTTACTTAATCTTGCATCAATCTATATAAATCTCTCCTTCCTTCTCTGTATTATCCTCATAATTTCTTACAGAATAGCAATAATACATCTAATGTACCACAATTTGTTTGTCCATTCCTAAATTGATGGGCATCTACTTTGGCTTACAATACTTGGCTAGAGTGAAAATGCTGTTATAAATATTTTTTCTCTATATAGATCTTTTCTTTGTGTCAGTAAATTCCTTGTGCTATATACCCGGCAGTGAAATCTCTGACTCAAAGGGTATGGACATTTCAGTCACTTTGCATAATTCCAAATGCTTTCCACAATGGATATGCTCATTCACAGCTTCACCAACAATGTATTCCTGTGTTTTTATTTTCACAACTCCAACAAAACTGACCATTCTAATTTTTGTCATTTTTGCCTATTAGCTAGGTATAAGGGAGAAATCTCAGGTTTGTTTAAATTTTCATTTCCTTTGTGATTAATGATTTAGAGCATTTTTTCACATGATTAAGACTTTATAATTATTTTGAGAACTATTTGTTTATATTATTTGATCACTTTGGGGATTGGCTTTTGGTATTATGTATTTTTATTGTTTAAGTATCTTCATTATCAATCCTTTGTTAGAGATATTTGAACCGGTCAGTTCCAGGCACTATGCTAAGCACTGGAGATACAAACAAAAGCAAATTAACAGTTTCTGCTCTCAAGGAACTCATGGTCTAATGGGAGAGAACAACATGGAAACAATTATGTACAAGTCTAATATATACCGGCTAAATTGGAGGTAGTCTCAGAAGATACTAAGATTAAGAAAATCTGGGAAAGACTTGAAGGAAGCCAGGGAAACCAGGACACAGAGACCAGAAAGGCAATACAAAACTTTATTTTTGCCCAGTCAACAGTCCCTTCTTTCTGCTTAGATTTGATTGTACGATAGTATTTCAATTTCATAGGATCAAAATTATTATTATTTTTTTTTGCAATTGCCTCTAGCCTTTGTTTGGTAAAGAACCTATCTTCTTCCCATGGCTGTGCAAAGAATATACTCTGCTTCTCTTCTATTTTTTTTTTAATGTCATGACCTTTAGTTTCAAATCAAGTATACATTTAGACTCCATTGTGGACTAAGGTGTAACTGTGTTGATCTAAACTTAATTTCTGCCAGATTGTTTTCTAGTTATCTCAGTAGTTCTTGTCAAATAGGGAATTATTTCCTAGGTGATTTATGTTTTCAGATTTATAGAACAATGGGCTATTGAGTTCTCTTATTTCTGATTCTCCTTTGTATTAGTCTGTTTCATTGATGTATTTTTCAATTTTTTAACCAATAGCAAATGCCTGGATGATTGCTTTGAGGCTTGGAAATGCTATTTTTCCTCTATCCTTCCTTTTTATTGTTTCTCTTTATATTTTGTATCTTTTTTATATCCAAAGTATTTTTTTAAATTTTATTTCTCTTTGTACAATATCTTTTTGGTAGTTTGTCATAGTAAACAAAGTAGAACTTAACTTTGGTGATATTTTCATTTATGCTTAGCCTCACCATGAGTGATGACTATTCCTCTGGTGACTTAAGTTGTTCTTTATGTTTATAAGGAGAACTTTGGAAATGTACATACATACATACACATACACACACACACACACATATATTTGTGTGTGTATGTGTGCCTGTGTGTGTGCATGCTTGTGAGCATTCATGTGCTGTGGTGGACTGATTCCCAAATATTTTATGCTTTTCATAGTTATTTTGAATGAAATTTCTTATTCTTACATTACCTCATGGATTTTATTGTTGTTGTTTTATAAAAAGCTATTGATTTTTTGTGAATTTATTTTGTGCCTACAACAATTGTCTTAATTAGTTTCTTTGCTGAGTTCCTATGATTCTCTAAGTGAAACATTATGTCATTGGCAAATAAGCATAGGATTGTCCCATCTCTGCCTATCTTTATGTAAGGGTGGGTATCTTTATTTTACTCCTCTATTTATTGTGAAAGCTTCTATTATATCTCCAATGAATAAGGTGTTTGCTTTTGTTAGCAAATACATATTTTTATGATGTAAAAAATTCACTATGCCTGTAATTATTAGGGTTTTTTTTAGCATAAATAGGAGTTATATATCATAAAAGGCTTTTTATACATCTATAGATATAATATTGTAGTTTGGGATGTTTTTACTTTTACTATGATGAAGTAGATTGTTTTCCCAACTGTGCACCATCCTTGTATCCCTGGCATAAATACTATGTGGTTATAATTGATAGTTTCTTAGATGTTTAACATGATTTTATTAAAAATTTTGAATTTCATATTCATTGATGTTATTGATCTATAGTCTTCCTTTTGTGCTTTTTCTCTCTCTGTTTTAGGTATTAAGATCATTTTTTCTCATACAAGGAGTTTGGTAGAGTGGTTTATTTATTGATTTTTGGAATAAGTTGTATTATATTAATATTAATTGTTATTTAAAGATTTAAAAGAATTATCCTGTACGTATATCAGAAACATGAGCTTCTTCCCTTTAATAATTCTTTTGAAACTAGTCATGTTTTCATAATAATTTTTCCCATATTGTAATATTTCCCATAATTTCCCATTTCGCAATAATATTTCCCAATGACATTGGGTTATTTAAGATCTTCATGTGATATTGTTAGTTTGGGTGTTTTTATATTTTTAAAGGAAAATTTCTATTTCTTTTGTATTTTTCAGGTTTTTTGTCATATAACTATATAAGTTCTAATAATTCTTTTCATTTCTTCTTTTATTGAGATCTCACCATCTTTTTATGTTTGTTATTGTGTTAATGTGATTTTCAATTCTCATTTTTTTCATAAAGCGAGGTACAGATTGATGTTTTGTTAGTCTTTTCAAAAATAGCTATCAGTGAAGGGCAAAGCCAAGATGGCAGAGTAGAAAGGTGCATATACTCTAGTGCTTCCCTCACAGCCCACAAAATACATGTAAAAAATGACTCTCAACAAATTCTAGAGCAGCAGAAGCCATAGAACAACAGAGAGGAATAAGTTTCTGGCCAAAGGTAACCTGGAAGGCCGACAGGAAAGATCTATTTCACAGGACCCTGAGCAGAGTGGAGCCCAGCCCTGGATGCATGGCACTGGGAGGAACAGGACCTGAACAGACTTCCGGGCAGAATTCCCAGCAGGGTGGGTCCCTGATCCCTCAATTCACAAGCAACAAAGAAAGGTTCAAAGGTCAGTGTGGGAGAGCTTTCCTAGGTGTTCAAGTGGGGAGTGGGGTTCCCCCAGCACTAACCCCAGGTTGCTGGAGAGGCAGTGGCAGAAGCAGAAGCAGGCGACTGGTGGCTATAGTGGCTGCAGAAGCAGCCTGGGTCCATTGTCCAGGCAGCTCAGCTTAAAGTCTCTGGGGGAATTGAGCAGCTGATCTGAACCTCAGCCTTCAATGGTGACCCTGCCTCCACCCAAATCCCCTGGGGGAATTGAGCAGCTGATCTGAATCTTGGCCTTGAGCATAGTACTGGGAGGAGGAGGAGGAGAACTAGGACCCTTCTCTTGACAAAGGATTCAGAAGTCAAGTAACTGGCTGGGAAAATGCCCAAAAAAGGGGGGAAAAATAAGACCATAGAAGGTTATTTTTTGGTGAACAGGTGTCTCCTCCCATCCTTTCAGATGAGGAAGAATAAGGCATTCTGTCAGAGGAAGTCAAGGCTTCTGCCTCCAGTACCTCCAAAACGAACATCAAATGGGCTCAGGCCATAGAAGAGCTTGAAAAGTGAGTCAGCAGCTTGCTAAAGGAGAACCAAAAAAAAATGCTAAGGAAAATAACACCTTTAGAAAGAGGCTAACTCAATGGGAAAAAGAGGTTCAAAAAGCCAATGAGGAGGAGACTTTAAAAAGCAGAATTAGTCAAATGGAAAAGAAGGTTCAAAAGCTCATTGAAGAAAATAGTTCTTTGAAAGAGAGAGTGGAGTTCAGGGAAGATAATTACTACAAGATAAACCACGAAGTTACAAAACCAAACCAAAAGATTGAAAAAACAGAAGGTAACATGAAACATCTCATTGGAAAAACAACTGACCTGGAAAATAGATCCAGAGGAGACAATTTAAAAATTATGGGACTACCCAAAAGCCATGATCAAAAAAGAGCCTAGACATTATCTTTCTTGAAATTATCAAGGAAAGCTGCCCTAATATTCTAGAACCAGGGGGCAAAATAAATATTGAAAGAATCCACCGATCACCTCCTGAGACCCAAAAAGAGAAACTCCTAGGAATATTGTGGCCAAATTTCAGAGTCCCAAGGTCAAGGAGAAAATATTTCAAGCAGTTAGAAAGAAACAATTTAAGCATTGTGGAAATACAATCAGGATAACACAGGGTCTGGTAGTTTCTACATTAAGGGATTGAAGGACTTGGAATAGGGTATTCCAAAAGTCAAAGGAACTGGGATTAAAACCAAGAATCACCTACCCAGCAAAACTGAGTATAATACTTCAAAGGAATAAATGGTCTTTCAATGAAATAGAGGACTTTCAAGTATTCATGATGAAAAGAACAGAACTGAAGAAAAAAATTGACTTTCAAACATAAGAATCAAGAGAACCATGAAAAGGTAAACAGCAAAGAGAAATCATAAAAGACTTTCTAAAGCTGAACTGTTTACATTCCTACATGGAAAGAAAATGTAACTCTTGAGACGTTTCTCAGCAGTTGGGTAAGTGGAGCGATTATACGCACACACACACACATACACACACACACACACACACACACACATAGACAAAGAGTACAGGTTGAGTTGAATCAGAAGAGATGATATCCATAAAAAAATTAAATTAAATTAAGGGGTGAGAGAGGAAAATATTGGGAGGATCAAAGGAGAAATAGAATGGAACAAACTGTCACTCATAGAAGAGATAAGAAAAATCTTGTTCAATGGAGGAGAAAAAAGAGGCTTACTCCCTTCACATATGGCTTAAGGAGGGAATAACATGCTCACTAAATTTGTTGTGAAAATCTATCTTACACTACAGGAAAGTAAGGGTGAGGGGATGATAGAAGGGAGGGCAAATGGGAGAAGGGGGTAACTAGAAGTAAAAGCTTTTGGGAAGGGACAAGTTCAATTGAGAGAATAGAAAAAAAGGGGGGACAGGGTAGGATGGAGAGCAATATAGTTAGTCTTACACAACATGACTATTATGGAAGTCTTTTGCAAAATGACACAGATATACCCTGTATTGAATTGCTTGCCTTCTCAGTGAGGATGGGTAGGGAGGGAGGGAGAGAAATTGGAATTCAAAGTATTAGAAATGAATGTTGAGAATTATTATTGCATATAACTGGGAACTAAGAAATCACAGGTAATGGGGTATAGAAATTTATCTTGTCCTACAAGAAAAGAGAGAAGATGGGGATAAGGGAAGGGTGGGATGTGATAGAAGGGAGAGTACATTGAGGGAAGGGGTAATCAGAATGCAAAGTGTTATGGGGGGAGGGGAGAGATGGGGAGAAAATTGGAACTCAAAATTTTGTGGAAATGAATGTTGAAATCTAAAAATAAATAAATAAATAAATAAAAATAACTTTCAGTTTTATAATTTTTATTTCAAATTTATCTATTTCTCCTCTAATTTTTAAGTATCCTCTTTTTTGTACCTATTTTAAAGCTTATTTGTTGAATTTCTGATCTCACATTGTAGAATCTATCTATCATCTACCTTTATCTGTATTATATCTATTATATCTGTATCTATCTATATGTACATATGTGCATATGTGTATGAAATGTGTGTGTGTTATCAGAATTCTCTGCAATAGGAAGGAAATCCCTGAGATGATCCAAAGCACAAGACCATGGGCAGATTAGTGCTGGAGTTTGGAGGCTGGTAGGGAAGGGGAGCTGAGTAAGAGAGTTATGAATTAATGATCTCACCATTTTAAGTGATCTTCACCATATAGCAATCCTAAGATTGACATTTTGTTGGAATCTTGCTTTCTTGTCCTGTAGGTTCAGTTATAACTGTTCTACTTCTGGTGCAAAAGTTCTCTTTTGCAGGAGTTTTGAATGTTAGTGAAGAATGAGAAATATATTTAGTTCTCTCTGTGGTCACATGACCTAGAAGGCTCTCCTCCATAATGTTTCAAAAATCACATGTAGTGGTTTATTTATGACATATATCAGGTGTGTCAATATCTTGGGATGAAGTTCACCTGGGTCTGCTGTCTCAAACTCATCAAGGGCAAGTCGATGCTCTTTTACTATTCCTCTCATTGCCTTGGGCATCAAGAAGAGAACAGTGTAAGAAACACTGGATTTGGAGTCATAGCATTTCACGTTGAACCCAGACTCTACCACTTAGTGACCTTGAGCAGGTCTCTTCAACTCTCTTTGCCTTGGTTTTTTCAGGTGTAAAATGAAGGGGTTGGACAAGATGATCTGTGAGAATCCTTCTAGCTCTTAGTAGATTATCCTATGAACTAGCTAGTAACCATTTTTATTCTGTTCTTTCCAGTTCAAAGATCAACCTCCTGGCCAGAGAAGACAAAAACAAAATAGAGTTGAACTATTTTACTTCTTTTTTGCACTCTATTACGGTCCCCTCCACCCTGAGCAGCAATCCTATCCCTTCTTTGATCTCCCCCTTTTTCCCAATATAGCTTTAAAAAATCTTTAGTTTTCTCTGCCAAGCTCAGCTCATTCTGAGCTTGAGCATACTCCTGACTCTCTTCTCAGAGGACTGTGCCAAGTTTCACATTCATCCTCCGTAAACTGCCCCATTATCATTTCCTATACATGTTTCTAAAATTTAACCTGGTCAATGAGTTTTCTGTGAATTTACATCGGCCTCATTAGACAACTCCCTCCTTTCCTCTTCTTTGGGAGTTTTTAATTTTGTATCTTCAGAATTTCATTCTTAAAATCTTTTGATCCTTCCTGGGTTCATTTGCTTTGGAGAATTTTGATCCATTGAATCTCTACTTACCCTTTCTTAGAGCCCTTTGAAATCTTCTCTCTGCAAACCTAGGGCACATGTCAGGCTGTCTGGATTTCTTTTCCTTTATCACAAATTCCAAAATGGAGCAACCAGTTCCCCCTTAATGTGCCTATCATTCTCATGTCAACATGTTTCTCTTTGCTGGTGAGCCTCAGATTCTGAATTGACATTCCCTTTGTTGATTCTTCCATACTTTGAAGGATGAAATTATTGTTAAAGCAAGTCAAGAAATGATTAACTGCTTTGATTTTGGCAGGGAGAAAATTCCAGCAAAGGCACAAATCATTGAAAATACCCGACCTCCATACAATGTCATGCCCCATGCCAGTCTTATGATATGTTTACTGAATACTTCATGCATTTCCTCTTTCTGAAACAGTCAGCCTGTCAATAAGTATT
Organism: Potorous gilbertii; assembly: GCA_028658325.1. Lineage (NCBI taxonomy): Eukaryota > Metazoa > Chordata > Mammalia > Diprotodontia > Potoroidae > Potorous > Potorous gilbertii. The sequence continues at coordinate 60,301,361 of CM053773.1, forward strand.
TATTAAGTACTTACTCCTAAGTCAGGCACTGAACTAAATGCTAGAAATACAAAGGAAGGTAAAAAACATGGTGTCTGCCCTTAAGGATCTCTTATTCCAATGGAGGAGACAACATGCAAGCTAGTAAGATAGATACAGTATAAATAGAAGGTAATTACAGAGGGAAGTCACTATTAGTGGAGAGGGATCAATAAAGACCTTTTACAGAAGTTGTGTTATGAACTGAGTCTTGAAGGATACTAGGAGGCAGAGGCAAAGAGGGAGAGCATTCCACATATGGGAAACAGACAATGAGAAGGTGTTGAGTTAGAAGACAGAATGCTATGGAGAAAGAATAGAAGTAGATCAGTGTCACTGGAGTATAGAAATAAATGTAAGAGTAGAAAGGTAGGAAAGGGCCAGGTAATGAAGTGGTTTAAAAGTCAAATCCTAGAGGCAACAAGAATGATTGAAGTTTATTGAGTAGGGGGAATGACGCTTTGACAGTTGAGTGGAGGATGGCCTGGAATAAGGAGGATCTTAAAGCAGGAAAACCAAACAGCAGAGTATGCAATAGCCCAGGCATGATGTAATGAGGGTCTGCATCAGAGTGACAGCAGTGTCAGAGGAGAGAAGGGGATGTATGTAAAAGTTATTGAGAAGATAGGAACAACACAATTGGCAACAGATTAGATTATGGAGTGGGGGATGAATGCAAGAGAGAAGTCAAAGGTGACACACGGGTTGCAAGCCTGGATAACTGGAAGGATGGTAGTGCCCTAAACAATAATAGAGAAACTAGACCGAGAAAAAGCATGGGAGGAGAGATAACTAATTCTGGTTCAGACATATTGAGTTTAAAATGTCTATGAGACATGAAGTTTGAGATGTCCAATAGACAGTTGGGAATTTGAGATTGGAAGTCAGAAGAGAAGTCAGAATTAGATAGATAGATCACATCCAAGAATCATCTGTATAGAGGTGGTATACTTTTAACATTTCAAAATAAATTTATTTATAGTTAAATGAATTTTCAACTGATACCCCCCAACTGAACAAAAAATAAAGAAAAAGAAAATCTCTGTCGTAAACATTACAGTTAAGCAAAGCAAGTTCCCATGATGACCTTGCCTGAAAATGTATTTCTTTTTTTGCATTTTAAATTCTTTGTGGTAGGAGTTGAGGAGCATATTCTGTCTTCTTTAATTTTAATTTCATTTTTTAATTAACAGAAATCTATTTTCTCTCTTTCCATACCCCATTCCACTGGGAAAAAAACCAACAACAGAAAATCTTCATAAAGATACGCATGGTCAAGCAAAATGAATGTCCTTATTGATTATGTCCAAAAAGTACATGTCTTATTCTGCACCTTGAATCCATGACCCCTCTATCAGGAGGCAGATAACAGTTCTCTAGAATCATAGATGGTCCTTGCATTGATCAGCTTTCAAAAGTTGTTTGGTTTTAGAATGTTGTCGTTATATACATCATACTGCTGGTTCTTCAATCTTCATTAGTTTATATGTCTTCGGAATTATTTATTTTAATAATCTTGATGTTATAGTATAAATTGCTTTTCTAGTTGTGTTCATTTTATTTTGCATCAGTTCATACAAGTCTATCTATGTCTTTTTGAAATGACTTTTCCCCTCATTTCTTACAGAAAAATATTTTTCCATTATATTTTTATGCCACCATTAGTTCACCTATTCTCCAGTTGATGGGCATCCTTTTAGTTTCCTTCTAGCTTTTTTTATCATTGCAAAAAGAACTACTACAAATATTTTTGATATTTATATTATTTATTCTCTTTAGGGTGTTGGCTTAGCAGTGATACAACTGGGTCAAAAAGATGTGCTTATTAATAAATTTTTGTGTATAATTCCAAATTGCTTTTCAGAAGTGTTGTACTATATAGCTCCTCCAGTACTTGTCATTTTCTCTCTTTTTTTTCATTTTTGCCAATCTGAAGGTGAGATTATGTGAGGTGAAATTTCAAGATTATTTTTATATTCCCCTAATTATTTTTACTTTGAAGCATTTTTCACATATCTATAGGTAGTCTAAGCTTCATCCCTTGATAACAGCCTATAATTATCCTTAAATCATTTATCAGTTTGGGAGTGACTCATTCTTATACATTTGACTCAGTTCCCTATATGTTGTGGAAATCACCATGGAAGGTAATGAGATCACCAAGTGAGACAATATAAAAGGAGAAGAGACTAGCTGCCAGGATAGAGGATGCTTATAGTTAATTAGTTATGACCTGAAAGAAGATTCAGCAAGGGATACTAAGAAGGAGTAGTCAGAGAGGCAGAAGAAGAACCAAGAGAGAGCCTTTCAGGTTTTTGTGACCCTCATGATTTCTTTATTGTTCTTTACCCCAGTGCTATCCATCAAGCTTCCTTCCTTATGCTTTCTGAATTTTCTCAATGAATATATCTTCTCAACATATAATATTAATCCTTTTCAATTTTAATCCCTTTGGTTAAATACTAATAATGTAAGACCAAAGCTAATTATTTAGGGAAGTCATTTTTAAAAATTGACATACAATATTTTTAAACTCCATATATTTCATTTTGCTGGACATCAAAGCAAATGTTCTTTTAATGTAAGCTATGACAATATGGCTTTTCCTAAGGCAGTCTGATAGACCCTCTTATAAGTCTAAAAGCATAATTTCAACTAATAAATATGATTTCCTTTTATCCCTCAAAAAAATCCCTTTTGAGTAGATTTGCAAGACTGCAGGTAAGTGTATTCTGACCAAACTCTAATGAACTATGTTCCATTTCTTCTCAGAAGCTTCATATTCCTACATTTTAAAGGCATGGTTCCAACTAGATCCCAAGATAAGAATAAAGGAGCAATCCGGGCAAAGTTGTATGAGAAATTTTAGGAGAGAGAATTTTTATTGGACAGTGTTTGGCAAGAAAGTAGCACCTTGAAGACCTTGAAGGTAGGAAAGAACTTCAATGGATAGAAAAATGTCTATTGGGAGGTGGGGGAGTGTTGGATTGGGAGGAAGGATCTTCCATGTATGACCAATGCTGTAAACAAAGATGTAGGGAAAGGAGAATGCAATAGGAGGTCAGGGGATAGAGATTATTCTAGTTTGGTTGGAAAACACTGTATGCAAAGGGGAAATTATATGACATAAGACTGGAAAGGTAACTTGGACTCAGACTGGGAAGGAGCTTGAATGACAATATTAATGATTTATTTTTTATGCAGTAAATGAGGGAGAATGAAAGGTTTCGTTTTTTTTAATCAGAATGGACAATGAGGAAGATTATTTTGGCAGAACTGCCTCTAATGTCCACGTGGAAAGCCAAGGAAAGGTGATGCCTTGGCAGACTAATGGACAAGTGTGTGTTGAAGTATGTGTTGGAGAGGAGAGGGAGGGATGACCTTCAAGGAACTCTCAGGTCTCACATTTTCTGCTCTGGCAGTAAGAAGGACAGTCCCTACTTGGCGTACATGTTTTCAAGGCAATAATAATTATAGTTTCTGTGCAATCTACAAAGTGTTTTTAGGAATATTAACCTTAATCCTCTGGATACGGAACTTACTATCCTCATTTTATAGATGAGGAAACCATGTGTCTGAGAAGTTGGGGACTTGCCCATGGGTCACACATCTGGTAAGTAAGGAATTAAGATAGTAGTAACTAGTTTTTAAATCAAGGTCCTCTGTCTCTACATCCAGGAATCTTTCCATTATACCAAGTACCTCTTTTTCGCTCTTTCCCTCTGTCTTTCCCTCTTCCCCTCTCTCTCTGTCTTTATTTCTTTCTCTACTTCTCTTTCTCTGTCTCTTTCTGTCTTTCCATCTCTGTCTCTCTCTGTCTCATAAAAGCAACATTCTTCAATTTTTAAAGGTCAAGGAATAAGGTGAAAATGAAATCTGTTATTCAAGAGAAACCAGATGCTATGGTAATGGAAGTTAAGAATGGGACCTTATCCTAGGCTTGAACACAGCTCCCATAGCTACCTTTGACATGACAAAAGCATGTTTGTTCCACTTTGATAGAATTAATCCATCTTACAGAAGGTCAAAACTTTGAGATAGCTTGGTGATGCAGTAGATAAAATGCGTGTAGCACATCAGATATGTGGTTCTGGACAAATCCCTTAACTTTTGTCTGCCTCAGTTTCCTCTTCTGTACAATGGGGATAACAGTACCTACCTCCCAGGGCTGTTGTGAGAATCTAATGAGATAATATCTGTAAAGCATTTGATACATAGTATGCACTTACATGCTTATTTCTTTCCTTCAAAGCTGCATCTTTGTTCTCTATTTCATGTCTAACATCGAATTAGACAGATTCTAGGAGATATATTTGATTTTTTTAATGAATAATTCAGTACTCTTGAAAGGTGACAGATGGGCGATGAAGATTTCTGTTTACCCACAGGAAACATTGTACATGAATAATGACCTCTCTTTTCTTCCGCCAGGACAGCCTTTGTCTTCCCAGTTGGCTGGAACAATCATTCCAAATAAGAAATCTCTGCATTTTTTGGCCCCAGCTACCTTTAAAAGTCATTTCTCAATGTATCCATAGAGTCATGGTTTAATTTACCTTCTCTCAATGTGCATGTGGAGAAACTGAGGCAGGGTTAATTGAAAAACAGTATGTGTGGGAGGAGGCAATAAACCATAGGACCCGAAATATGACTTTTTCCCTCTCTGGAGGGAAATTGTCACAGAACTACAGTATGTGCATTTTGCCAAAATGATTGTAGAAATGGTCATCAGCTAAAAACAATATGCTTAGTATTTATTCCCCTCCCAGCACACTAGGTGAGGCTATCTCAGTGCACTTTGAGCTGATGTCAAGAAAAGCCTCAGTAAAAACAGAAAGAAAAATACCATTCCTATAAGTGACACACACACACCGTCACACTGTACTTCATATATCAGTTGCCTAAGATAGCCTATTTTATGTCCTCTTTCTCTCTCTGTCTCTGTCTGTCTCTTTCTCTCTCTCTCTCTCTCTCTCTCTCTCCATCCCTCTCTGTGTGCTTCTCTTTTGCTCTCTATCTCTATCTTTCTTTCTCCATCTCTCTCATAAAAGCAATATTCTTCAATTTCTAAAGGTCAAGGAATGAGGTGAGATGAAATCTGTTATTGAAAAGAAACCAGATGCTATCGTAATAGAAAAACAGGGGTTTTTCCTTGCCTTGAACACAACTCCTATAAGCTACTCTGACATGGCCAAAAACATTCTCTTTTTACTCTACCTTGACAGTATTAATTCATCTTGTGAAGCATCTCCCCAAAATTACTCTAAAAGCCAATTCACTCTGACTTTCTCATTTCCCCTCCCCATTCCCCACAATATGACTCTCTATTACAGGCAGGATGAGCTACAGAGGGGAGAAATGAAAGCTGATAGGAATGAAGGAGGCTCCATGAAGTCAGAGTACCCAGGTTCAAATCCCACCCTGCAACTTACTTTATAATCCCTGTCACTTTGAGTAAGTTATTTAACTTCTATAGGCTCCGGAGTTCTCATTTGTAAAATGACAGGGTTAGAATAGATGACCTCCAAGGTCCTCCCAGTTCTATAACTATAACCTTATTACAACCACATTGGTCTCTCGAAGGGAGAAGATGGGGTAACAGTAAAATTTCAAAGTAAGTAAAGCTTACCTTTGGTATCTTTCTACCTCTGTTTCCCTATCACTTTGCCTAGGAATTCAGAGTCCTTATGCCATCCAAACAACCCAATTTCTACCCACCCCCTCCCACCCAGGTTGGCTTGCCTACCTAGAAAGTAGTGACCTATCACTTCCTTCTCTCCCCCTTAAAACTCCCATTCCCTCCCAGCTAGGAATCAGAAAAACAATCTGATAATATGAGAATCCCTTAGAATTTGTAGGTGTGTGAGTTGATTTCAAAAATCTCTACATAAGCACCACCTCCTTTTTATATCCAGGAAAGTCTTGAATGTTTCATTATATATATGTATATATATCTTTTCTATATAGACTTGATTATTTTCAAGTGTAAAAAGATAGAAAGGTTTCATGCTATCTAAAATGCAACACAAAAAAACAACAAAGTTTTGTTGTTGTTTTCTATGGTGGTATTGGTTGTTGTTGGTTTTTGTTTTCATGCTGACAGACATGTGTCACAAAAACAGGAATATGGGCTGGATTATACAATGATCTGTTCCTATTTAGGTGTTTTTTATATTTTCTCAGATTTGTTTGTATACCAATCTGGAGATGATTTGGACAGCAAAATAGTGTTTGTAGACTCAGCCTCCAGACAACTTCCATGGGGTTCCTTTGGCAGAATCTTTTGAAATATTTTTGAGGAGACTGGATACCGAAAAGAGGTTAAATGACAAGTATAAGGAATTTCTAACCCCAAGTCAAATAGTAATATGGAACAAAGGAGCTTGATTCAATACCAGGCACAGGGAATTCAAAAACTAGACTTACTCTTAGTCTGGGTGCTCTCTGTTTGGTTTTTATTTGACCATCCTTAGCTAGGAGTCCTAGCTCATAGTCTCAGCTATGACTAAAGAGCTATCAGCCTGATATTATCAGAAAGAAACTTTCTACTTATTCAACGTTAGCAGATCTAGTCATTGTACCTGAGCACATTGGAACAGAAACAGTCAGCAGGGGACCCTGAAGAAATATAGCACAGGTAAAGAGAAGGTCCATGATCACAAGATCAGCAGAGATGCACAGAAGAGGCAATATGATGCCCCTTCCCAGCTGCACCTCTAACTTCCTGGACTTCAACACTTTCCCCCTTCAGACCAGCCCAACACAGACTTTTCCTTGAGACACTGCTCCTTGAGAGCAGGGACACGTTCTTCATTGCTTTAATTTATCTCCAGCCCCTAGCATAGAGCCCAGAACTTAGTAAGCATTTAATATATGCTTATTGCCTGTCTGCCTGCCCAGAAAAGAGCAGAGACATGATGCCCAGCAAAGATAATATGCCCAGAACAGAGACAACACCACAGGGAGATCAGACAACAGAGATGAAACATCTAGCAAAAAAATGGAGGACATCATCAGGGGAGATCAGCAGCCCTGAAGCATCAGAAATGTGAATTGCCATATTCATGCCCCTATGCATGGATTCTGCTCATGTCCCTTGATCAGAAAGTTTCCATTTTCCCTATCCAAATGGTCCTTATATACATGCCAGTCAAACATATTCCTCATAAGCATGCCCTCCAGATGTAGTTCTTAATTACATATACTCTAGGAATGTATGCTCTTCTCCATGATGGTGTGCTAACATGTGGGAGAAAGTATCTCATTTGTACATGAGGGTGAGTAGTAATCATTCCTTCATACTCTATTTGCTATGCTGATTGATTCAATATCTTTTCTTTGGATGAATGTGTCCTCTGACTGGTTAGTAGAAGTAAACACATTGGTGGGAACCAGTGAGCTAGGGTTTTGAGTGGAGGCGGGGGCTGACCTAAAGAGGTGACACCTGTGACAGCTTCTGAGCTCACATGTGAGAAGGAATACTGGAGGGGATGCAAGATCTCCCTGATGTGGGTCTTTACCCACCCATATCTTTTTATCCTGTATGACTTTTGTCGATGTCCTTGCTTCCATCATCCCCATTGTTTTAAATATGGAACCACAAAAGTGGTTAGATTTATGTCTGGTAGTTGGGCTTGCCAAACTGGAGGGCAAGAACAAATATCTTATCCAAAATTTGAATGTTTCCTAATGTTGTTCATATAGCGTGTCCTAAGAAATGTTTTTCAAATTACTCCAATAATTTCTAGGTGCTAAGAAGTACCTACTGACAGATTTAGATGTTGTTTCTTTTAGATAAAGTTTATTTTTCCTACAATAGCCAAAAATTATGCTGTTCATTGCTTTGTTACTAATTTTAGAACCTTCTGTCTGATGCTTATGATGATACCTTATATTTCTGTAGGACTTTAGGGTTTAAAAAACACTTTCCTCATAATCACCCTGTGAAATAGGTCGCAAAAGTATTGTTAACCCCATATTATGGATTAAAAAAGCCTGAGGCTCAGACACATTGAGTTACTTGACCAAGGTCACAGAGTACATAAATGTCTCACATCCAAGTATTTTATCTTTTAAATTAATGCTTTTCCCAAGACCCCCTCAGCACTCTCTGCCCCCTCATTGGGCCAGCAGAACAAAGAATTCTCCCTAAAGCTTCCATTTTTAAAGGGCTCCTTGACCAGCCAACTTTTCATTACCATCTGTGCTTCTTGGACTGGCCTCCACCATGACTCTGCACATTGTACCTTGCCCCCTACACCTCTGTTTTTCATCTTCCTTTTGCATGTTATTTTCTGCCATTAGATTTTAATTCCTTGAGGACAGGGATTGTCCTTTTCCTTATTTGTATCCCCTTCACTTAGCATAATACTTGGCACATGGTAGTGTTTAACATATGCTTATTGGCTGATTATGCTGTTTTAAGATTTACTTTTCCTATTATTATGTAATTCATTCAAAAATACCTATGTTCTTGTTATGTACAAAACATTATACTAGGCATTGGAGGAGATACAAATATAAGTGACGTGGTCCTTGCCCTCATGGTGGGGAGGTTATTAGACACATACATAAATAGGAATTAACTATTCCTATAAATATATACCTTTCAGGATAGATTATAAAAGATATGCAAGAGAGATCCAAAGTGATCTGCAAGATCTAAACAAAGAAAGGCCATCACCTATTAATTAAGCAGAAGATTGCCATACCTGCCACCTTCCCCTTTAGAAATCTTGGACTCCATTTATAGCTAACCTCTACAAGTATATTCTGTGATCTGAACTTAACCCTCCCTAGGGGTTAAGTGATAATTTATTACATTGAATTAATCTTTAATTGGTAGAATTTCAGGCAATTGAGGGAGGGATATTTCTGGACAGGGGGCCTTCCCCTTAAATCTTAACACCTTCAGCATGTTTCAGTCTTAGAGGAGGTGAGAGGATGGGACAGAGAGAAAGGAATGCCCTGTATGTGGCAATCTATTTGATCCAGCAAAGGGAAGAGACAAATCAAGAAGGAGGTAAGGTACCAGGTAAAGCTGAATATTACTCTGAGGACTATGAAGACCCCTGGATCTATAACCCAGAAAGATTCAAATATCCAAGCCTTCCTGGTTCTCTGAGAGTGTACTCCCAAGTCAGATCAGGTATCCTGGGAAGAGCTCCCTCCTCCGAGCCCGGATGGTAAGTTTGCTACTTGTTGGTACAGAATAGGCATAGGGCGGAAGGAAGGGTGACCATGGGGCTGACTTGGCTTAAAGCAGAGCTCCAGTCTGTCCTAATAACAGACTGGACTAGCTAGGGTTGAAGATTGAAGGCAGGAAGCTGGAGGAATGGTATTTTGGTAAGGATACTATTCTTCTGGAAAGAAATTTGGATTGTGTGAAGAGGAAAGGGTAGGGAGTCATAGACTCGTCTCCTCCCTTTCCCCTCTAAGAACCATCCTTTTCTTCAGTTGGTTCCAGAAATATTTAGTTTGGTGATATAAAAGCAATCCTGATGGTAGTCATTAACATGAACTACTTAGCATTTATCCCTAAATACCATCTTGTGTAATAATAACTGTACTCCCATACTTTGATGGATCTGTCATCTTATTGATGAGAAACATTCTTCCAATGTCCTCTTGCTCTGTTTGACTCCAACCCACACTCTCCCATAAATCCTTTACAGGGGGTCCATTCAAAGTTTTGGGATCTAAACTGAATATCTTTGGATGTTGCTTGGGTACCAATGGAGGGCTAGGACTTTCCAACTTTCTCCCTTTTTCTTCCTCTTTTCCTGTCATACAACTCTAATGACATCCTTTATCCTGCATCACTTGGCATTTCTTTATTAATAATAATTTATTTATTTATAGTAATAATTTCCTTTTTAAAAATAATAAAATGTGTATTTGTAGCCTACATGGGTTATGTGCAAAGGCATATTGATAAATATTTAACAACCACCACCTCCAATGTAGGCAACATACAAGTTTAATCTGCATTATTATATACTTTCTTCATCATTTTCTTAAGTCAAATAGAAACAGGGGCCACTAAACCATAATAAGGATCTCTGTGAGCCACATATTGATGATAATTTTCAAATGTGATATTATATGTCATTGTATTTTTATTTTTTAAAAATTATTTCCCAATTATATTTTAATCTAATTCTGGCTGTAAGTGGTCTAAACAATCACCAAAATAATAAATCAAACCTTGATTTATAGCATTTGCTCATTTCTGAAGTATAAATGCTCATGCTGAAAGAGCTGATAGGCTCTTGCTAGCTGATGTGCCCTCTGGTTATCTGTGATCACATGGTTCTGTCCAGATGTAGCTCAAAGGAAGGCATGTATCGATATCTCTAGAGTCTTCTCCATTCACCCTTCTCCAAGGAAGATTTTGATTCCTGCCAGGAGGGGAAACAGGAAATTGGGACCATAAGGCAGACCATTCTATTCTTAGAGAGTGGGTCCTGGGCCAGAATGATATTTATCTACCAACCTGAACATTGTTAGACTGGGGGAATAAAAGTTCAAGCTGTGCCTCTTGATCACTGTCCCTTAACACAGAATTGCCTCAAGCTATATATCCAAAGGCTTGACTCTTGTCCCATCAAATGCCAGTTGCACAAAGGCCACATATAGAGAGTAGGAAATCAATCTATTTATCCAAGCTAATAACAAACAGATATCAGAACAGTTTTACAAATGAAAATGTAACAGATGATATACAGAGTGAATACGTTCTCCCACTGGGTTGTAGGTATCTCAGTCCAACCAAAAAGAAAGCTCTAGATCTCATGCACAGGGATTTTATACAAAGTTTCTAGTGTGCTAAACAGGGGACAGAGACATGCTTGAGGTGCCAGTTCCTCTACAATGTTCTCTTTTTCCTAGAATCTCTATTCCCCTTAAGGGACCTCTCCTTAAGCTGACAATCAGAAGACCAAAATCTCTTTTCTCCTAAGCTCTTGCCAAATCTGGGAGGGATCAATTTCTAACAGTGAAGAGAGTCTTATTCAAATAGGCTTTGAACCTCCGGTTACGTTAAAATAGACTTTGAGCTTCTGGTTACAAATATAATGCAGTCTACTTATAACCATCAGACATCTCTCCAGGACATTTTACATGTCAGCTGGATAAACTTGGTTGTACGTTTTATTTTATTCCAGTACTAAACTCTGTTCATCTATGGTTTTAGTCTTTTTTTTCTGACAAAATTCCAAACACTCTATTTTTAAAAAATTTATTTATTTAAGTTTTCACTATTCATTTCCACAAAATTTCGAGTTCCAAATTTTCTCATCATTTATCTCCTCCTCCCACCCCAAAATGCTGAGCATTCTAATTACCCCTATCACTGATCTGCCCTCCCTTCTAACATCCCTCCCTTCCCTTGTCCCCATCTTCTCTTTTGTCCTGTAGGGCAAGATAAATTTCTATACCCCATTACTAGTATTTCTTATTTCCCAGTTGTATACAACAATACTCAATAGTTGTTCCTAAAACTTTGAGTTCCAACTTCTCTCCCTCCCTCCCTCCCCACCTGTCCCCATTGGGAAGCAACCAATTCAACATGGGCCATATCTGTGTAGTTTTGCAAATGACTTCCATAATAGTCATGTTGTGTAAGACTAACTTTATTTCCCTCCATCCTATCCTGCCCCCCATTTCTTCTATTCTCTTTTGACCCTGTCCCTCCCCAAGAGTGTTGACTTCTAATTGCTCCCTCTTCTTATTGCCCTCCCTTCCATCATCCCCGTCCTGCTTATCCCCTTCTCCCCCACTTTCCTGTATTATAAGATAGGTTTTCATACCAAAATGAGTGTGCTTTAGTCGAATGTGATGAGAGTAAGCTTCATGTTTTTTCTCTCATCTCTTCCCTTTTTCCCTCCACTGAAAAGTCTTTTACTTGCTTCTTTTATGAGAGATAATTTGCCCCATTCCCTTTCTCCCTTTCTCCTCCCAATATATTTCTCTCTCACCCCTTAATTTCATTTTTTAAAGATATGATTCCATCCTATTCAATTCACTCTGTGCTGTGTGTGTGTGCACGTGTGTATGTGTGTGTAATCCCAGCAATGACCCAGATACTGAAAAAAGTTTCAAGAGTTACAAATATTGTCTTTCCATGTAGGAATGTAAACAGTTCAACTTTAGTAAGTCCTTTATGATTTCTCTTTACTGTTTACTTTTTCATGCTTCTCTTGATTCTTGTGTTTGAAAGTCAAATTTTCTTTTCAGCTCTGGTCTTTTCATCAAAAATGCTTGAAAGTCCTCTATTTCATTGAAAGATCTTTTTTTCCCCCGAAGTATTATACTCAGTTTTGCTGGGTAAGTGATTCTTGGTGTTAGTCCTATTTCCTTTGACTTCTGGAATATCATATTCCATGCCCTTCTATCCCTTAATGTAGAAGCTGCTAGATTTGTGTTATCCTGATTGTATTTCCACAATACTTGAGTTGTTTCTTTCTAGCTGCTTGCAATGTTTTCTCCTTGACCTGGGAACTCTGGAATTTGGCTACAATATTCCTAGGAGTTTCTTTTTGGATCTCCTTAAGGAGGTGATCAGTGGATTCTTTCAATATTTTGCCCTCTGGTTCTAGACTATCAGGGCAGTTTTCCTTGATAATTTCATGAAAGATGAAAGATCTCAGTTCCTCCAAGGTGGCACAATCAGGTATGTACACTGGTCTGGGAACAAGTAGAGATTTTTTTTTTGCCCAGAATTTTAGTAGAGTTTCTTCTTCACAACCACTTCACCTCTAGTTCTGCCAAGCCAGCACTGGGGGCTGAGCTCCAGATAAGCTGCATGGGCAGGGCCACCATTCAGTGTGAGATAAAGATCAACTGCTCAGATCCCTCAGGAATTAGGTGGGGGCAGGGCGTCTACACAAGGCTGAGGTAAGAACAGGCTGATCAGTGCCTCAGGGGTTTTATGATCCAACAATGGATGTGGGCTGCTGTGGGAACTGCTGCCACCTGCCCAATGTGACCTCTGTAGCCGTTGTCTAAGGCTGGATCTATGGGAAGGCCCTTCTCCCTTCCCAGCCAGCTGAAAAAACCCTGTCACTGATTTTTGGTGCCTGTGGGTTGAGGTATCTGTAAACCACTGCTACTGCTACTGGAGATTTCATCCCCAAGGTGTCCTCCTCCCAGAGCTGCACCACGCCACACGGCCAAGCCTGGGCTGGGCTCCACTCTGAGCTTGGTGCGATGGACGTTTCCTGTGGGCCTTTCAGGTCACCCTGGGCTGGAAATCTCCTCCACTATGTTGTTCTCCACTTCTGTTGCTCCGGAATTTGTTGAGAGTCCCTCTCTACAGGTATTTTATCGGCTGTGTGAGGAGAGCCAGTATATGCCACTCTGCCATCTTGGCTCCGCCCCCAGTTTTAGTCTTTGTGGCTTGTTTCACATGTAGCTTGGTTGTCCACTTATAACTGAAAAAAATTAGAGGAAATGCTGACTTTGATCACTTCTGCATCTATTTCTACAAAGGAGATGGTCCTGAGATAGAATGGAATTTGAAGAAAGAAACCCCTTCCATTGAGTGATAGACATTATTGTTTCTAGTGAAACCTTGTTTCTGGTTGGCAGTTTGGGTGGATCAGTCTTTGACTTATCTGCTTCATAGGGGAGAAAGCCCTAGCCTTGGAGTGAAAATCTTAGTTCTGTCTCTTAATAGTTACATGATCTTGAGGAAACCACAATTTCCCTGAGCTTCTGGTTTCTAATCTGTCAAACAGAACAAGTAAAATGCTTATACCACTTACTCCTATATGAGGGATATAAAGTTACTGTGAGGAAAGAACTTCATAGACTTTGAAGTGTTGCATATAATTGAATTATTATTATTCACAGACTACTCGAAGGTCCCTGAAAGAGGGCAGAAGGAGAGATGGAGAAGTCAATTCTAAAAGGTAAAAAGATAGCTCTGGTCTCACTTTCCCTCCTCCTGAATGAATGAATGAATGAATGAAAAAGCATTAATTAATGCTTACTCGGTACCAAGGACTGGAGATACAAATAGAAAAGTATGTTCTAATGAAGAAAACATATAGGAAGTAAGTAGTCCTATTAACAGAACTGGAGCCAATTCAATTTAGTAAGCATTCATTAAGTGTATACTGGGTGCAAAGTGTTGTTGTTCAGCCATTTTTTGGTCATGTCTGACTGTTTGTTAGACTTTTCTTGGCAAAGATACTGTGCAGTGGTTTGCCATTTCTTTCTCTAGCTCTTCTAATAGATGAGGAAATTGAGGCAAACAGGGTTAAGTGACTTGCCCAGGGTCAGACAGTTAGTATGTGTCTGAGGCTAGATTTGAACCAGATCTTCCTGACTCCAGCTCTAGCACTCTATCCACTGTGCCACCATGTGCTGAGTACCATATCTCTAAAGCTATCACTCTCTGGGAATGGATGTTTGCATACATTGAATTAACCTTTCAGTGGTAGAACTTTTAGGCAGCTGAGGGGGAGATATTTCTGGAAAGGGAAGCTTCCCTTTAAACACTCAACCTATTTTAGTCCTGGAGGGGTAGGGTGGTGGAGAGAAAAGTTTGCTTTCTCCAGCAGGAGAAAGAGGCAAAGCAAGGAGGAAGAGAGGGATTGAGGCCCCTTATGAAGACCCCTAGATCTATAATTCTGAAGGACTCAAACATCCAAGCTTTCTTAGTTCTTTGATAGGGGATACTTCAAGGTCAAATATCCTGGGAAGACCTGCTTTCTCCCACCCCTAGGTGATAAGTTTGCCTATCCCTTGGTATTATGGGTAGAGACAGAGCTCTGGAGTAGGGAGGGGCAGCTGCTGCTGGCTCAAGGCCAACCCTGGCTATTGGCCCAATTCTGAGGAGAGCTGTGTTCTGATTAGCACACCATGAGATCCTCTTGCTCAGTGCTACCACCTTGAAGCAGGGAAGAACCCTAAGAGAGACGAATAGTTTGCTGCCTCTCACACAGTGGTTATTCTCATAATTATTGTACACTGTAGTTACCAGATTTCACATGGCAGCAAGATAGGCCATTTTTTCCCACTAATGAAATGGCTTTTCCTCTCCATGGTATTCTGACCCAAATACAGCAGCAGCTTGTGAATTCTGGGGAAAAAACCAATGTAACACATATGGAAAAGCATTCAGGTGCTCTGATTATGGAGCAATTAATTAAAGGACAATAATGAAAATGTTCCAGATAACTCACAACAAGCAGCTCCTCATGATTCCTTTTGCATTCAGGATATAAAATCACAATTATCAGTTAATTTGTTTTTAATATGTCCGTACAGCATTGGGCAATTCTTTGGTAACTGAACAGCAGTTAAACGCCCAGGTGTTTTAAAATACTTTTTATTCAATTACCCAACTTCTAGCAGACACAAGTTACGCCATTAGATCAGACTTTTCACACAGAGATACACACCTTAATCACCGCAGTAGTAATGGCTACTCATATTTATTTACACTTTTTATCTTCTAATGAACACTTTCTCCTCAACAACATTTTGAAAGTGTTCATTGTCAGCCGTTTTGCAGATGATGATGATCTCTGAGGGCTCTTCTAGAGTTAACGGTCTATGATCATGAAGTGGTCCATATGGCATAGTAGATAAAAGTGCTTGGCTTGAAGACAGGATACTTAGGTCCAAATCCTAACTCTGACATTTCCGAGCTGGGTGACCATAGCCTTCTAACATCCTGGAAACTCTATTTCTTCTTCTGTAAAATGAGAATATTAATACTTCTTAAGATTGTTGCATGACTGAGATGATACAATGTATACAAAGTCATTGAGGACATATATAAATGTCAGTTTAAAATAACAAAAACAAATAAATGATGTTATTTATTATTGATTTGTTTCATTTGTGTCTGACTCTCCATGACCCTGTTTTGGGACCAGGGGATTCTTGGCAAAGATACTGGAGTGATTTGTCGTTTCCTTTGGCAACTCATTTTTTAAATGACGAACTGAGGCAAACAGGGTTAAATGACTTACCCAGGATCACACAGTGAGTAAGTGTCTAAGGTGGGATTGGAACCCATGTCATCCAGACTCCACGCCCAGTCCTCTATCCACTGTACCTTTAAATAATGTTCAAAGATGTTAAATGTCTTAGCTATGGTTTCATATCTCAAAAGTGGCAAAGGTAGATCCCATCCCCAACCCAGATCTTTTGATTCCAAGTCCAGCACTCTGTCTTTGCTGTCTTTTCACTTTGGAATGAGACCTAAGCATAAATTTATCAGATTTTTATTGTATATCTTTTCATTGGCTGCATTGTATTCATATGATTTGCCATTGTATGTTGGGAGCATCTCTGCTTTGTTCAGTATCCCTCTGTGTGTGTGTAGTCCACAAAGCTACTAAGATGCATTTACAGTTATT
Source organism: Potorous gilbertii (assembly GCA_028658325.1). Lineage (NCBI taxonomy): Eukaryota > Metazoa > Chordata > Mammalia > Diprotodontia > Potoroidae > Potorous > Potorous gilbertii. The sequence continues at coordinate 60,317,755 of CM053773.1, forward strand.
ACTAGAGATATGAGAGTCCTTCCATAATTCTTCAAAAACATTTCTTAAGTACCTACTTAATGTTAGAAATTGTGATGGGTCCTTCAAGCAAGGAAGATAAAACAAATATAAAAACTCATAGAATTAACCATATATTTGAGGAGATGATAGATATGCATAGAAAAATAATTAACAACAGGCTTCAGGGTTAGCAAGATAAAGTAAACCAAGGGCCTAGGGTCAGGGGTGGGGAACCTGTGGCCTGGAGGCCATTTGTGGCCCTCTAGGTCCTCAAGTGCAGCCCTTTGACTGAAACCAAACTTCACAGAACAAATACCCTTAAGAAGATTTCTTCTGTAAAACTTGGACTTAATCAAAAGGCCACACTCAAGGATCTAGAAGACCATATGTGGCTTCAAGGCCACAGGTTCCCCACCTCTGACCAGGTTCAAAACCCGCCTCTGATGCTTCCTCCATAACCTCTCTTGGACTTCAGCTTTCTCATTTCTGAATTGAAGGTCTCGAAAATGCCTCCATGGGATATTCCAGGACTGGTTTTATGATCCTGTGATCCTTAAAATTTCATTGGTGCAAATATCCTTACCCTGATATCGACCAAAAATCCTTCATACAGTAGTAGACAATTTCCTAAGTTGCTTTAGCAGTGTATCTGTGATATATTTAGTCTCTCTACATATACATATATAAAATGTCCTTAAAGTCTTAATGCCATTTTGAAATTTAAATGTTAAATTAAAATAAATTAAAATTTACAATTAAAATGGCACTAAGACTTGGAGGACACCCTGTATCTATTCTATAGTCTTGTTTGTTTGGTCTTTTTGGTGCAATGTAAGCTACCAGAAGGTTGGAATGAAATGCTTTCCAAGTGACATAATTGGAACAAAGCTCTACACCCAGGGGCCAAGGAGGCATACGTGATGTTGGTCGTGATTGATCGCTCCCCAAGTAGAATCCTAAAGATGTCTCTCTTAATTGTAACATTAACCCTAGATGACCTGGTTGGAAGGAAACGAAGAAACTGATTCCAAACCCCAAGCATGTGTTTGTATGTGTGTGTCTTGTGTGCATCTATATACGTGTGTGTGTGTCTGTATATGTGTGTGTGTGTCTCTGCGTGTGTATGTCTGTGTGTGTGTGTGTGTGTGTGTGTGCAGAGAAGATGGGGTTGCCAGAAGCTTTATTATGAGTAGGAGGGATGGTGGCAATCAGATACTATCCCTATATTTTCTCCTGTATCTCCCTGGTACTTTGGGGTCAGATTTCTAGGTTTATGGTTCCTCTACGCTGCAAAGATGTAGCTGACAAGTTCGTTCTCCTCCACTCTTTGGAATTCCTAGCTCTCTTCAAGGTCTACCTGCCACACCTGGTATAAGAAGCCATCCTTCATCCCAGGAATTGCTCTCCACTCATCTTGCAAAAAAAAAATGTATTTATACTGTTTAGATTTTTATTTACTTACCTGTGTACATGTTTTACTTCACATACCCTCTCCTCTGCTTGCCCCCCTCCATAATTCTTCCTATCACAATAGTCAGTTTCATTTCTTTGTCTTTTCGATACCCAATATGCTGCCTTGCATATAGGGGATGGAGATAGTGACTGGGTCTATAATTTTATTGAGCTAGAGAATTATTAGATGAGAAAAATCTTCCTTCTAATGTAGATTAGCACTTTTTCTGCAACTTGTAGTCTTGAAGAGGTGCCTAAGGCATTGCTCAAGCTCACACAGCCAGTATGTGTCAGAGACAGGCCTTGAACCCAGGTCTCCTTGGTTCGATGCCTGCTCTCTCTCTACTACATTATTATGCCTCTTAGTCACACATATTAAGGACTTAATAAAAATTTGTTTCATTGAATTAAGCATAGCTGTTATGTGCTCCAGGAGGTAGCTAGGAGAGATCCTTTCTCCCTTTTGACTCTTAGTTAACCCTAGGCTCTTTCAGTCCCTGCTCCAGCTTCCACCCTCTAGGAGTTGTTTCTGGAAAGGGCCTGAGGGCTGTGAGACTCTCTTTGCATGTAGACATTAAAATTACATGAGAGGACATTGGCTGCTCAGAGAGAGGTCATCTTACAGTGAGATACAGCTAGAGGAGTTAGGGATTTAATAAAAGGGGCCATGGAGAGAGATAAAAATACTAAAAAGAAGGCAGCAACATTGTCCCTCTCCCTCTTCTGTTTTTTTTTAATTTATTTATTTAACTTTTTACATTCATTTTCCACAAAATTTTAGGTTCCAAATTTTCTCCCCATTTGTCCCCTTCCCCCACCCCAATACACCGATCATTCTAATTTCCCCTATCACCAATCTGCCCTCTCTTCTATCATCCCTCCCTTCTCTTGTCCCCATCTTCTCTTT
>CM053773.1:60320613-60359129 GCA_028658325.1 Potorous gilbertii
TTTCTTGGTTTCTCATAAAGTCATTAGCCTCCATCTGTTCCATTCTAATTTTGAGAGAACTACTCTCTTCAGTGAACTTTTGAACCTCCTTTTTCATTTGGCTAATTCTGCTTTTGAAAGCATTCTTCTCCTCATTGGCTTTTTGAACTTCTTTTGCCAATTGAGTTAGCCTATTTTTCAAGGTGTTGCCTTCTTCAGCATTTTTTTGGGTCTCCTTTAGCAAGGTGTTGACCTGCTTTTCATGCTTTTCTTGCATCTCTCTCATTTCTCTTCCCATTTTTTCCTCCACCTCTCTTACTTGATTTTCAAAATCCTTTTTGAGCTCTTCCATGGCCTGAGACCATTGAATATTTATTTTGGATGTTTGGGATACAGAAGCCTTGCCTTGTATGTCTTTCCCTGATGGTAAGCATTGTTCTTCCTCATCCCAAAGGAAGGAAGGAAATATCTGTTCACCAAGAAAGTAACCTTCTTTGGCCTTATTTTTTTCCCCTTTTCTGGGCATTTTCTCAGCCAGTTACTTGACTTCTGAGATTCCTCGCCACCCCCACCTTGCCTCCAGATCCACCCAGCTAGTACTTGGGGTCTGAGATTCAAATGCTGCTCCCCACCCTCGGGGCTTTCAATGGGGGCAGGACTGCTATTCAGTGTGAGATTAAGTTCAGGTGCTCAGGTAGGGGTGGGGCTGCCACCAGGGGCTCAGTTCCCTCAGGGAGTTTATGTAGAGACCTTCAACAATGGATCCAAACTCCTGCCTGCTGGGAGCCCCTGTCTGCTGCTGCCTCTGCTGCTGCCTCTCAAGGGGGCTTGACTTATGGAGATACTGTGCTCCCCTTGCAGCCAGCCAAACAGGCTCTCTCACTGACCTTTGGCATCTGTGGGTGGGGGGACTTGAATGGCTGCTGGAGATTCCATCCCTGAAGCCTGCTCCTCTCGGTGCCACGTGACCAAGCAGGGTTGGGCTGTGCTCCAGGTCTGGTGCTCGATCAACCTTTGGTGTCGGTTTTTCAGGGCTTTCTAGAACAGAAATCTCCTCCACTCCGTTGTTGTGTGGCTTCCACTGCTCCAGAATTTGTTGAGAGTTCTTCTTTACAGGTATTTTGTGGGCTGTGGGTTGGAGCTATCATATGTGAATCTTTCTACTCCACCATCTTGGCTCCTCCCCCCCTTCTGTTTTTAGATAGTTAACACTAACCTTCAGTTTTCTCTCTTCTTATAAGAGGAAAAACAAAAATAGGAACCTTTCCCCCTGAATGATGCAGCCCCTCACCAGCCCCAAGCAGGGATTTCTTTACTTCTCTTTTCCTCTCAGACTTATCATTTCTTCCCACTACCAACTTCAGCCTGGGCCTGATTCAGAACTCTTTCTCATTTTAGCTCCTGTTCTCCATGAAATCTGCCTATCCCTACTTTTGGGGCTGTTCTGACATGACTTCCATTTCCACCTCTCTTGAATTTCCTTCCTCTCATTTTCCCTCCCATCACAGTGGCCTGCTCAGCTCTCCCCTCTGTTGTCTTTCCCGGTGCTCTGGGTTCTGACATCTGGATTGTCCAGCCTGTGTCCAACCTCAACAGCCCAGAGGAAGAACACAAATACAGTGCAACCTCCTCTTCCTTTGAAGGATCCAGGGCAAAACGCATCAACCCCAGCAGCTGAGGTATCAGCTAATTTGCTGAATGGTCCCTGAAGGGGCCTGAAAGGGTCAACATGACGTCCTCGCACATGACTTTCTAGTAAGGAGTCAATGGCACACTCTTGTTGGGTCTTCTCAAACGATGATCTTGAGATCAGAAGATATTGCTTGTAGTCTGAGCTCTGATTTAGAAATACTGTCTCTATGACTCTGGACAAGTAATTTTACCACCTTGAATCTCAATTTCTTCATCTATGGAACAAGGAAGTGAGATTAGATGAGATTTAAGTGTAAAAGCCAGCATTCTGACATACACAGGAGGGCCTGCTTTACAAGTTCTTTGATCCGCTTTTATGAAAGGAAAGCAGCTTTTGGGTGGGGGGTCAACAATCACTTTAATCAAGCACATATACCGTTCACCAACAGAGAAAAACACAAGAGGAGAAATAAAGACCAACAGATAGATCCAACTGTCTGATCATTACATTCATACATCGTTAACAGAGAGAGAAGCACCAACATCTAGGTTGTCAAAGCCAGGGGGCTCTTTAGCAGCTGCCCAGAGTCTCATCTGGCTCACAAAGCTTCTTCCAAAAACTAAGCTCCAAAGTAAAACCTCACCCTCCGAATATTTATACATTTTTTAGAGCCAGAGGGCATCACAACCCTTGAGAATCAGTGCCTCATTAGAAACTTAAAAAAAGGTGTGGGCCTTCCTATACATCTTCTCATTAATGGGTAGGGAAGATCTTTAATCACATTAAAATAATTAATAATACAAATCCATATTCTGTTTCTAGTTAAAGAAACTCTAGTTTCTATACTTTACTCCTAGTAAAGACTCTTGGTTGATAAAGGCAAGATTCAATTGGAGGCACTTGATTATACTAAAACAAAAACAGCAAAAGATTGTACTTTGATTACCATTACACTAAGGTCCTTTTCACTTCTAAATCCCATATTCCATTGCTCCGTAAATGAAAAAACTAACTATCTTCTCACAATGATGCTGTAAGGAAAGTGGTTTGTAAACCTTAATATTAAAAAAAATTATTATTGTCTTTCACATCAACCAACTTGTTTTGTTCCTTAAAAAGATGAATATCACTTCTAGAGAAGGGTGGTCGGACTGTGACAACTAGGTGGTTCAAATATGACCTTAGACAGTAGCTCTGTGACCTTAGGTAAGTCACTTAACCACTGTGTGTCTCAGTTTCCTCAACTGTAAAATGGGGATAATAAGTGCATCTACCTTCCAGGGTTGCTGTGAGGATCAAGTAAGATAATATTTATAAAAAGCACATAACACAGTGCCTGGGACATAGTAGGTGCTGTGTAAATGTTTATTCCCTTCTCTTCCTACCTGTTCGACTGTCTTGTTACTGCCTTCAGATCTTCCTCTACTGAGAGATTTCCCTGTGCATTCTTGAAGGAAGGAGGAAAGCAACAGAGAAAGCAAAATTGCCCATCAGTACAGCCTCCCCAAGACAGCAATGGCAATTAACTCACTTTCACTTAAGGGCAAAAGTCTCACATCCACTTTATATACTTTGGGATGTTTAACAAAATTAATAAAGCAGAAGCGTTTTCTCTCATATTGCTCTTGAGCTCCCAGTGAATATCCAGATTTAGCAATCATTGACTTTTCCCTTTGTGCCAGGGACTATTTGCCAGTCCCTTCTTTTGCAATCCCCTAGTCCCAAATGATAAGGCACACACATCAAAATAAGTCACAGTCAATCATATTTTTATCTAGAATTAAGCCAGTTTTAAAATACTATTTAAATAAGGAACTTTAAACAATTTAGAAGAGCAGAAAATTATTGGAATCCATATTTTCCATCTCAAGTAGAAAAGAACATGGGAAGAAGATTTTCACCTGTTCTCCCTAATGGAAAGTGCCTTCAACTTCAAAGAAAGTAGAAATGAATACAGTACAGAGAGGAGCACCAAGGCAGCCATGCTAACTCAATGTTCAGCGGTCCAGTTTCTAGACCAGAGGTTCTTCACCTAGGGTCCATGAACTAGTCCTAAAAATATTTTACTAACCTTATTTCAGTATAATTTGTTTCCTCTGCAATCATAAGTATTTTATTTTATGCCTTTCAAACATTATTCTGAGGAGTTCATGGACTTTGCCAGACCATTCAAGAAGTCATGACCAAAGGGGATTACAACTCCTCCTTTACACTCACACATCCCTTGTATCAGGTGCCCCACAGTAATCCCAACACATCTAGTCTTAATCTCTCTCAAGAATGGGAGAAAACAGTGCTGGTTTTGACTTTATCTCCAAGAACCGCCCTCTAGCCAAAAAGTAACGTCTCCGCATACTTCGCTATACTTATCCACGTAAACTAATTAAAACCTACCAGATGTCTACATAAACTCATTACTGTCTTTATTTTGCAGATGAATACACAGATATAGAAACTTCTTATGTGGCGTTTCCAAGGCAGGGGTGGCCAAAAGGAGAATATCAGGTAGTGGGGACGGCTGTATCTAGGGCAGAAATATACCCGAGGCTTTCCTTGGAGTGTAAAAGAAGGGATATATTGATGAGTCCTCAGAGGGATATTTGGTCCTCTAGAGATCCTTGGACCCTTAGTAGCAAGAGAATCCAGGAAGAAAAGCTAATAGTCATTAAATGTATAGAAATAAAAAAACATTTTGGCATAAAAATGGTTGGAGAAGGAAATGGCAAACCAATCTAGTATCTTTGCCAAGAAAACCCCAAATAGGGTCATGAAGAGTCAGACATGAAAGAGTCAGACATGACTGAAAGGACTGAATAACAAATGAAAATGGTAGGACAGAGGATCTGGAGCTGTGATTTCACTGGTATGGGGAATTCCCAGATAAGAAAACCCCCAGTAGTAACGGAAGTTGGCTTTATTTTTCTTTGCAACTTAGAGTCTTATGAGAGTTTCCTGGGGGCATTGAGGGGTTGTGACTTGTTCCTTGTCATACAACCAGTACATGTGTACAAGACAGGACTTGACCTGGCTCTTCAGTATAGTTCTTTATCTAAGCATTATTGTCCAGTCATTTCCATCCTGTTTGACCCATTTGGGGTTTTCTTGACAAAGATACTAGATTGATATGCTATCTATTTCTCTAATCCATTTTACAGATAAGAAACTGAGACAAATAGGGCTAAATAACTTGTCCATGGTCACACAGTAAATATCTGAGACAAGATTTGAACTGAAGTCTTTCTCTAGGGCTGGTGCTCTTTCTGCTGTACCAGGCAGATGTCCCACCTCCAACACCCCCCCCCTTTTAAAAATCTATTGCTATCTCTCTATAAAAAAGTGATGATAGACTCATCTCTTTACATCTATACCGCAGGTCCCGGTAAAGTCGTGGCCACTTTCTACAAAATCATCACCAATGACCATATTTTCCTCCAGCACTTCTTAAGTGACTACAAAACTCTCCTCTTAATGATCAGAAATAGAAATGCACTCAGAGCTGTAAAATCAGGAACTTGGAGAAAGTTCTGATTAGACTTCACCAGCCAATTTAGGAGAGTTTGTATCATTCTCCAGAATTTCTATTTTGAGAACAAATAGTCTTGTTTTAGCTAACAGGCATAGCACAGTATATTACAAGGTGTCAGGATAATGTAAGAGACTGAAACCTTGAATGTTAGATAAATATTTGGTGGTTTCTAATAAATAGTTGGGGGATAAAATGAAGCATTTACTGAAAAGTGATACTAGGAGAGTAGAAACAAGGTGGGGGGGCATCTAGTGACTATTTTGAATTTCTGTTAATGAGTTTATTCATTTAAATGAGGTATGCTAAGTCCTGGGACTACAAAGGCAAATACGGAATAGCAACGCCCTCAAAGGTCTTATACTATATTGTAAGCTTCAACATATGCTTTTTATTTTAGTTTGCAACATTCACTTTTATAAGATTTTGAATTCCAAATTTTCCCCATTTCTCCATCACCTCCACCCTCCTCAAAACAGCAAGCAATCTGATATAGGTTATATACAACATATACTTTAAAAAGCAAATACAAGAGAACATATGGAGAAAAAGATCATTAATTCCCGAGGGTGTGGGGATAGGGGAAGAAAGCAAATATGACTTAATTTGAGGAGAGGTGGAGGGAAGAGGGAAAGAAAGGAAGTTTTCATGGAGGAAGGTTTCTTGAAGGAAGCTAGCTATTATAAATAGCTGAAATGAAGGAGAGTTCATTCTAATCATAGGTTACAGCCTAACAAAGGTAGGGAAAGTGATTTGGAATGTGGAGTTCGGAGTTCAAGGGGGAGCATGAAGGTCAGTCTGGCTGAGATGTTTGTTGTTGCTTAGTTATGTCCTATTCTTCATGATCCCATTTGGGGTTTTCTTGACAAAGATACTGAAGTAGTTTGCCATTTCCTTCTCCAGCTCATTTTACAGATGAGGAAACTGAGGCAAAAAGGGGGAAGTGACTTGCCCAAGGTCACCCAGCTAGTATAAGTGTCTATAGCCACATTTGAACTCAAGTCTTCTTAACTCCAAGCCTGGCACTCTATCCACTGTAACACCTAACTACCCCTAAAATGTAAAGGACATAAAAGGTGATAGGGACTATGATTTCGTTGATATAGGAGGGAACACTTGGGTGAGGACACTCTCTCTACCAGGGCAGCCAAGATCACCCAACTATTAGATGTCAAAGGCAGAACACTGGTCTTCCGACCTTCACGGTCAGCTCTCTACCCATTAGGCCATACTGAAAGCAGACTGAAAGGGTAAGTACAGGTCACTTTTAACTGGAAAGCCATGAATTTTTTCTCCCTGTTTTTATTTGGTCATTTTCCTCGAATACATCTATTTTTAGCACAGTACACCCATAACAGTACACAACTCCCTATAGCTTCACGCTCATTTTACCTGTGCTTATGTTTAGAAACAAAAGGGTGAGGAAGTTTAAATTATCTGAGAAAGTTTCCTGAGATAGTGCTGGAGAAGGATTCCACAAACATCTGGGGAAAATCAGAAAGGCCTGTGCACAGACAACCTTAGCCTGGAGAAAATAAATTATTTGAAAGTGCTGTGTGGGGCCCATCTCAAAGTTTCATGAAGCAGAAATGAAACACAGATACATTCATGGTATTTTCAAATTCGGTGGTATTTATTCCATCCAACACATTTGATTTAAAGGAAGAAATTGGTTTCTGAAGCAATCTGGTTGAGGATTGTTCCCCCGGGCATCACCTGTAAATACTGAATTCAGAAGTGGGTGCGGGGTTTCATTCTGGGCAGGAATTCCACAATAAGCTAGTTATGCATGCCTCTTCTAAGCTGTTCCAATAGCTCAAGGCTTCGACTATTTCCAGGCCTCTTTTACCTCATTTCCCGTACAGTGGAATATATTTTATAAATTTCTATGTGTGTGTCGTTGGCACACAGTATTATGAAATGTTACACCAGGAATGTGTCAATCTCTAGCTAAAGAGAAAAGAAGGTTTCAGGTGTATGTACAGGGAATCGATGACTAAGGACCTAGAGGGAGCTCCACAGAGCAAACAGAGAGAGAAAGTTATGGAAGAGGCAGACGTGCTATTATATCTTCTTTCCTCCATGCAGTGACTATGACATTTCCTGCAGTCAAAAATGATTATAAAGCTAATCTCTGCAGCTCATGCAGTCTGGTTATCCAAAGGGTCCAGTCATTTGGTGCCAGGGGAAGGGGAGCAAAGCATCATCTGACAGTAAGATTTCCAAAAGCTGAAGGTCGGTTCATGGAGATCTGGTATCACACCCTTTCCCTTAAGGTGAACTGGCAACTGCTGGGATGAGGGGGATGCATAGGGCCCACACATTAATTTATGGCCAGTGATTATGTCATCTGTGTGAGACAGAAGCCTCTCTATGAGGGTTTCACAATCTTCCTCCAGAGAAAAGTAAAGGGACTATGGGTTAGAACAGAATTCTCCTTTGACTCAACTTAACAAACATTTCTTAAGCCCCTACAGTCTGCCAGTCAACCAGCCCTGCCTAACTGTCCTCAAATAACTTAAATTTATTTAACTGGGGAGATACCACCTGTATGTTAGTAAGTACAGAGTCTATTCAGAGTAATACAGAACTTAGCATCATCTCTGGCACATTGCAGGTACTTAATAAATGCTTATTGATTAGAAAAATTAATCTCAAGAGGGTCGAGAGTGATAATACCTGTAGATGGGATAGGGATCAGGAAAGGCATCATGTAAGACATGGCATCTGAGCTATGCTTTGAGAAAACCTGGCGATTCCAAGAGGTAGAAGGGAGGAGGGAGTGCATTCCAGAAAAGGGAGACCACTTCTCCCCAGGCAGGGAAGTAAATGACCATTGGTTAATCACCTGCTATGTGCCCGGCACTGTTGTAAGCACTTTAAAAATACCATCTCATTAGACCCTGGGAGGTAGGTGTACTTATCATCACCCCATTTTACAGCTGAAGAAACTGAAGTAGCCAGAGGCTAAGTGACTTATCCAGGGTCATACAGGGAGTAATCAAGGATTTGAGAGAAATGTTGATGTTTTGGTTTGAATAGAGAACTGACTTAAAAGCAGTACACCAGGTATAGAGGGAGACAGGTACTTCTCTGAACGGAAGGTTATTAAGTATAAAAATGTGGAACATTTTCACAATGATCCGGATGAGAGGGAACACAGTGAAATCTCCAGCACTGCAGATGGGTAGTGAAATGCCAAGCTGACGGGGCTAAACTGAAGCAAGATCTCACAAGGTCTTCTGAGTGGGCAGAAAATGGCAAATGAGCTTTAGCATAGCGTGGGCATATGTAAGGTAATACACTCTGAGGGAAATAATCCCAAAGTATACTTACAGCAAATCTCTGTCCTATCCCAGGAAAAAGATCAGGGAGTCACGGAAATTCTTACCTTTCATTTTTCAATGCAATTTCAAGTCCTCTTTTGATCCCTAAAACAACAACCTGGTGAGATAAGCAGGGAGTGATTATTCCTATCTCCTAGAATTGCTGTGAGTCTCGAGTGAGATAATTATTAGAAAAGACTTAGCACAGTGCCTGGCACATAGCAAAAGCTATACAAATATAATCATCACCACCACCATCCTCCTCATCACTATCATTCCTGTTTTATGTTAGAAGATGGAAAAATGACTTGCCCAAGACTGAGCTACCCAACTTACCTAAGTAGGGCCAAAACTGGAACTCAGATCTCTTGACTTTTAGCTCCTTCCACTATTTTATACATCTCTAACACAAGCTAGCATCTTCAATGCATGGCATTGGTACTACAGTTGCTTAGAATGCCATCCATCTCCAAGAAACATTCATTTTAATTAAAAAAAATAACAATCATCTATTTTCTCCCCTGCATTCTTCCCATTGTGAGGGTAGGGAGAGTGAGAAAGAAAAAAGAAAACCTCGTAACATGTCTGCTAGTCAAGAAAAACAAATTTTGACTTCTGAGAGCCAAGATGGTATTGTGAGCAGGATATCACCATAATTCTCCCATACTTACCTCTAAACAACCATAAAAGAGTCCCCCCCAGACAGATCCTGGAATAGCAGAACCAGCAAAAAGATGGGGTGAAACAATCTTTTAGCACAAAAGATTTGGAAGGTTGACAGGAAAAGTCTGTCTCAGGTAAAAGGGGAGTACAGTCTCAGACAGGAACTGTCTCAGCAAGCCAGCAACAAGCCCTGCCTCAGCCAAAGAGTGGGAGATACTGAACCCCAGTGTGGCAGAGCAGGCAAATGCCAACACCAGGATCCCCTACATGCCTCAGAATAGCCAGGGGAATAGGCAGCTGCCAGCTCTGGGACCCACTATGTGCTTCAGCATAACTCCCAACAAAAAGGTAGATGCCAATGACGGGGACCCCCAAAGGTGCCTAAGCAATTGGGCAGGTACCAGCTCCAGGACGCCACACATTACCCAGCATAGCCAGTTGAATAGGCAACTGCCAGCACTGGGAATCCCATGGGTGTCAGCATAAACCCCACCAACAGGCAGATGACAATGCAGGGACCCCCCCCGCCCCGGGACCTCAGCATTCAGGCCAACACCAGCACAGAGATTTTCCATGTGCTTCAGAGTATCCCCAGGCAGATAAGCTAGGAATGTCCCACTGGCTTTAGCACCCATGGAACACCAGAACTAAGACCCCATCCCAGTATCCTGTGAGCTCTCTGACATCTACAACCTCCAGCAGTGTTGACTACACCTCCTCCCCCTCCCCTCAGTGTAGCACCAGAGATGAGGGTCCCCTGTCTGCCTCAGGGCAACATCAGTGCAGCAGCAGGTAAACAGCCAGGGCCTGCAGCCCCGGAACAAGAAGCCTGAGACAATGTTCCTTCTACCCCAGGTGCAGAGTTCAAATTCAAAAGTGAGGAAAAAGGCCCCGAAATGAGCAAAATGCAAAAACAACAACAAAAAGAATCTTACCATAGAAAGCTATTATGGTGATAGGAAAAAGGAAGACACAAACTCAGAAAAGGACAACAATGTCAAAACAGCTACAGGCAAAACCCTAAAGAAACATGAGAAGTGAACTCAAGCCCAGAAAGAATTCATGGAAGAGTTAAAAAGGGAGTTTAAAAACTGAGTAAGAATGGTAGAAGAAAAATTGGGAAAAGGAATGAGAGTGATGCAAGAAAATTATAGAAAAAGAATCAACAGCTTGGGGGAAAAAACAACTGTTTAATAAGTAGAACTGGCCAAATGGAAAAAGATATATGAAAATCACTGAAGAAAACAACTCCTTAAAAAAGTATAACTGGCCAAATAGAAAAGGAAGTACAGAACATGAGGAATACAACTCCTTAAAAGTTAGAATTGGGCAAGTGGAAGCTAATGACTTTATGAGACACCATGAATCAATCAAACAAAAAATAAAAGAATGAAAAAAATAGGAGAAAATGTGGAATACTTCATGGGGAAAACAACTGACTTGGAAAATAGATCCAGGAGAGATAATCTCAGACTCACTGGACTACCCAAAGCCATAATGAAAATGAAAAAGAACCTGGACAGTATCTTTCAATAAATTATCAAAGAAAACTGCTCTGATATCCTGGAACCAGAAGGCAAAATAGGCATTGAAAAAATTCACCCATCACTTCAGGACAGATATCCCAAAATGAAAACTCTAAGGAACATTATAACCAAATTTCAGAACTGTTACGTCAAGGAAAAACTGTTGCAAGTGGCCAAAAAGAAACAATTTTATCATCAGAGAGGCACAATCAGGATTATACAGGATTTACCAGCTACCACATTACTAATTATTATTTTGTTGTTGTTGTTTTTAGTTTGCAGGTAGAATCCTTCACGTTGTGTGTTCATTACACCTTGAATAACACAAGTTCCAACAACCTCTTAAAAAAGGTGATTTCAATGATCATGGAGATGGAAGAATTCCTATATGTGGAGAGAATTTTTAAATGAAGACTTTTCCATCTGAAAACATGACAACTGTTAAGACATACTCTCAAAGCTTACATAATCAGGAAAACCAAGGTGAGGGCTGGGGAGGGATGAACTCATTTACCAAATCCCAGAAGGCATAAATTAAGGGACAACTTGAAACCTCAGGGAGGCTTTTAACATAATAACTCCTATTTTTCTGGGACTTTAAAGTTTATAAAAGACTTTCCCTGACAATAGCCCTGTGAGGTTGGAAGGGAATATATCCTTACCCCTATTTTACAGATGAGAAGACTGACATTCAGACAGGTTAAGTGTCTTGCCAATATGGGGTCATCCAGTTAGCAAATGTGAAAGGTGGGATTGGAACCTAGTTCTTTTGCCTCCAAGTCCAGGCTACAGTGTACAATGGGAAGATGTCTGGAAATAAGAGTCCCTGGATTCCAATTTATCTCATCTGTAACTTACTACCTATTTAGAACTCAGTTTTTTTATCTGCAAAATGAGGATGTTGGTGACTTGTAAGGTCATATGCAACTCTAAAGGTATGGTTTTATGTTCTATAATCTTTCTACTAACACACTCAAGTTGGGAAATATATTGGTCTAATGAATCTGTACAGGGTGATATAACTAGGTTCTGGAAGGGATTAAGTAATAATGTCAGACAGATACACCACAGGAAGCAGTGCATGGTAGTAAATAGAAAGAGTCAGGAAGACCTGAGTCCAAGTCCTGACTTAGACACATACTAGTGTTGTAGTCTGGGGTTTATTGTTTTACCTCTCAGTGGCTCCAGGTAACCCTGCAAAATTATAAATTGCAGAGAGTGTTTGATCTGCATTGGCAGAGAAAGTTCCTTACTGGGATCTTCCCCTAAACCAGATATGTCAAACTTGCTACTGGCAAAATTTTAAAAATGCAATACATGCTATTTTTTGTTGTTGTTTCCTATATTGTTTCAGTACTGTGCAGCTAGGTGGCATAGAGGGCTAGACTTTGAGTCAGGAAGACTCATCTTTCTAAATTCAAATCTGGCCTCAGATAGTTAGTAGCTGTGCGACCCTGGGCAAGTCACTTAACCCTGTTTGCCTTAGTTTCCTTATCTGTAAAATGAGCTGGAGAAGAAAGGGGCAAACTAATCCAGTATCTTTGCCAAGAAAACCCCACATGGGGTCATGAAGAGTCAGACAGGATTGAAAAATGACTGACCAACAACAAGAACATCAATATTTGAGTTGAACATATTTGCCCTAACCCGTTAAATCACAAATCTGGTAAAAACAAGCGAACTGATGCTGGGAATATTTGAGGTGCAGTGTTATGTGAATTACCTGACACAAGTAATAATTTTTATGTAACTTTATTTTGTGACCATAATGATCATGCAAATGTGCATCTATTAAAACTAGGCTAATGTGAACTTCTGTCCTTGAGCCCCCCCCAAATTAGATGATTTGGTTTCTCCAGTTTTTGTTAGTTCTCTATCAGCTAAGTGTTGGGTTTCGTGCCAGATGTGTTTCATTGCTCTCTTTTGTTGTGTTTTTAATTCTGTGGTTTTTAAGAATGAACTTTGTCAAGTCTGAGTTATAGTTCCTAAAGAGTACACTTTAATGACTGTTAGAGATATTGCAGCTGCTACTGGTATAGGGAAGTCAAACATTTCAATAATCATTCAAGATCACAATGAAACAGGACCCATCTCCTCCAAGCACAAAGGAAGGTTCTAAATTGAAAACTAAGCCCAAGTGCTGACAAATTATTGCTGCAAAACAGCTTGATTCATCATTAGAGAAAAGACAAAGAACTTCAGAGGGACCTGGCAAATGGAGGGGCTTTTATTATGTCCCTCTACAGTATGGTAGAGGCTTTTTGAAGTTATAAAAACAGTATGAAGACCAGTAAAAATAAACAAAAACCCCTACTAACTGTTGCTATGAAGGAAAAAATATGTGGCAAAATAACAAAGAGACTGGAGTACTGAAGATTAGAAAAATATTATTTCTACTGTTGAAATTGATTTTTCATTCAAAGCTATATGAAAATTATTGTCAGAATAAGTCCAGGTGAGGTTGTAAAATCTACCTATATTTGCTACACTATAAAATGACTACCCCCAAAAAATGTTGGGGAAGTTTCACTCTCATGGGGTCTAGAAGTCTTGTCTTCATTGAGGTAATGATGAGCTCTGATATTGCTGTAATGAAAAAACAGAATTGTTCCAGAACAGAAATCCCCACATCGAAATGGAATACTACAAATCTCACCTTCTACCATGCTATCGTAGATCACAGAAAGTTAAGAATTGTCCCTAAAAGATGTAGATAAACATGTTTCAGTAACATGGGAACTCATCTGATTTCAACTCATTTGAAAATCTATGAGCTATAATCCAGGCTAGATGTTTGTCAAAGGAATGCTGAATATCCAATGTGACAAAAGTGTCATGATAAAGAATTATTAGGATATGCATCAAAATCTTGTGAACTTGACACAAAATTGTGGAAAACAAATCACTGCAGCAAAAAAAAGGAGGGCAGGTTGCATATCAAAAGTTGTTTAAAGATGGAAGAAGTTGTAAATTTTATTATATGCCAATAAATTTGATTTTAATTTGTCCCAAGTTATTTGCACAGTGCTGTTTCTATCACTAATTTTTTGTGATTGGAAGTTGGAATGGAAATCATGCTCTCCCACACACTGTGAATTGGCTCCACTGTCATGGGAAGAATCTGAAACTTTCAAGAGTTCTGATGTGTCCCAGAGCCTGCAATATTTGTGTTCTTGCATTAAATGTTTTTTCCTGAATTTTACAAGTCTGAGTTTGCTGCTTATGATCATTCTGGAAATCTGATTTTGTCCTTAAATCACTTTTTATTAGACTCAGCTGTATGTATACTGTATTGTCCCAGAAGAATGTAAGCGTTTTGAAGGCAAGGACTGTTGTATTTGTTTTGACATTGTCTTCTACAACCTAGCATAGTATTTGGAACATAGTGGCTACTTAATAAATATTTGTAATTGACTGTTTCATGGGCCACCTGAGACATAGTTATACTAAACCCTAAACATAGGGTCTTGAATTTAAAGGAATCTCCCTCCCCTACAACTTATTTCTGGCATTTAAAGTCATTTGACCTCCCCATTCAGCCTAGCATCTTTTGAGATTCCTAGGACTATCCCTTCTCTCCCAGGTGTTAGGAGTTTCTAACATCTAACATCTAAAAGGAGTTTCTTTCTCAGTGATTTAGAACCTTAGCCCAGGGGCCCATTCTACGATGGCAGGTACCACATCTAAACTGGTATGAGCCTTTGTTGATTTAGGGCTCTAGAAAACACTGGGCTATTTGTATCAGAGTAAGTTCTTGGTCATATTGATGATCATTTTGAATTTTTTCAGACTCTGGAAATAGGTTTAATTGTATACTAGGATTTTATTTCAAAGTAGCCTATAAAAGGAACATAAATTAATATTACTGTATCTTAGGAGATATGAAGAATTCAAAGAAGCAAGAGGAACACTTCGTAAACAAACACAAAGTAAATGAACTGAGGAAAGCAGTATCTGGAAAGTATAAATGGAAAGAACAGGGAAAAAAGTCAAAATTGAATACTATGTCATTAAAATGATGGAGCTTGATTTTTGTACTGGTAAGGGAATTTGAAGATCTTCCCTAACCCTTAATAGGCCCATGTGACCTGCTCTGAGCTCTAGTCCAGCCCACAGCCCAAGTCACATAGAGCCTATGGTGAGAGGAGATTGCCGAATGGGAGGAGCAGGAAGAGAGAGTGAGGTGGAGCTGAGAGAGCAGGCAGAGCAGATAGGGTGAGTGAGAGAGGGAATGATTTTACCTAAGGGAGCTTATTTGTGGGGAAGCCTGGCTTGGGGATGTTAGTGCTCCCTGCATTGATAATGTGTATAGATTTCTTTGTTACTAGGATGGATTTAGCTTTCTGGTGTATGAATAAATGTCTTAGTTTCATCTTTGGAGAAGAGGTTTATATTTTGTGAATTTACCCTGGAAATACACAGGTATATCCATAGTGGCTGCTGTGGGTATTGAATTAGCGATACAATCCTGAAGAAGAGAGAAGAGGAAAAAAAATATCTTCTACTCTCTCCTCCCATTTTTTTTTACAAAGGTGGGGAATTATGAGTATGAAATATTACATGTTCTGTCAGACTTAATTGATATGGTGGTGAGTTTTGCTGACCTATTTTTTTTTAAATATTCATTGTTACAAGGGGGATGGCTCCTTGAGTGGAGGGAAAGATGTATTTATATA
Organism: Potorous gilbertii; assembly: GCA_028658325.1. Classification (NCBI taxonomy): domain Eukaryota; kingdom Metazoa; phylum Chordata; class Mammalia; order Diprotodontia; family Potoroidae; genus Potorous; species Potorous gilbertii. The sequence continues at coordinate 60,335,940 of CM053773.1, forward strand.
TGATAGTAACAAAATACATTAATTTTTAAAGGAACGCAAAGGTGGATGAAGAGGAAGTTTAGTATAGTTGACTATAAGAGCACTAAATTCAGTTAAATATAATAATGAAATCTTGCATTTATATAGCACCTTAAAATTGGCAAAGCACTTGGCAAATTTTATTTTTGGGGGGTGGAGGTTGGTTTTGGATTTTTTGAGGCAATCAGGGTTAAGTGAATTGCCCAGGGTCAGACAGTTAGTAAATCTAAGGTTGGATTTGAACTCAGGCCTTCCTGACTCCAGGGTCAATGTTCTATCCACTGCCTCACCTAGCTGCCCCACAAATATTCTTTCTTTATCCTCACCACAACTCTACAAATTAGATGCTATTGTTAGCCTCATTTTACAGAGGATAAAACTAAGGTAGAGATTAAGTAACTTGCCCAGGGTCATACAGCTGGCAAGTGTCTAAGGTAAAATTTGAACTCAGTTCTTTCTGGGTCCATATCCACTGTGCCACATCTCTGCCCACATTTGAGTTTGAGTCCTGATTCTGCTGTTTAATAGCTGTGTCTCTAAGGAGGTTACTTAACCTTTAAGAGTCTCAGGCTTTTCATCTGTAAAGTGGAAATAATACTCACATTACCCACTTCAAAAGGTTATGAAGAAAGAATATTGTAAACCTCAAAGTGCTACATAAAATATGAATTCTTATTATGGGGTCCAAGAATCAGAAAGATCTTTAAAAGGCTGACATGAGTTCCAGTGCTTTTAATATCCCTATTCCACTGTAAATAAGAAGGAAACTTTATAGGTCTTCATGACTCAGGTCATACCAGAGGTGGTCCAAGAAATCAAAAAGTGTTATAGGAGTACAGTGCAGTGTGGCTGTGTTTTTGTGGTGTCTACTGGCTTCATTTTCTGTGTCCCCATTTTCCTTTGTAATGCCGAAAGAGAGACACAAACAGAGACACAGAGATGGAGATAGAAAAACAGAGAGACAGATGGGAACAAAGATAGAGGAACAGAGACAGAGGGAGAGAGACAGACAGAAAGAGATATAGACAAACAGAGGAACAGAGAGAGGGAAAGAGAAGCAGGAGCAGGGGAAGTGAGAGAAAGAGAGAGAGTGACAGAGACTAACACAGAGACAGAGAGACACAGAGAAAGAGACAGACACAGAAAAAGAGAGCCAACCATAGAGGGGAAAGAGACAGAGAAACAGAGAGATACAGAGATGAAGTCAGAGACAGAAAGAAACAGAGACAGAGCAATGACTTCCACATTAATTTTCAGATTATTTAGCTCATGTTTTCCATGGAGGAAAAAAAAGATACTGCCATTTATTTTCTGATTTCTCCTATGGACAAGAGGGAAGAGACAGTTTTAGTCATCCCAATACAACCAATGTAGGCAGTGTTGCTCCCACCCAGGGAAGCAAGAACTCAGACACTCCCAAATCTCATATGTATAGATGAACAATGCCAATAGCCTGATACATATATAGTGGTTCAAGGTTTGCAAAACACTTGGTCTCATCTGACCCCCAGAAGCACATTGTGATGTAGGTGCTATCATGACTATTCCCATTTTACAGATGAGGAAATTAAGGTTCAGAAAGGATGACATGATTTGCTCAAGATCAGATGCAACTAGAGGTCTTCCCGAATGTAAGTCCAGCACTCTGGCCAAATGCCACAACTGTCACTTAGTATTAATATTTACTTCCAAAGAGCTTAACCTGATCCACAGTAGATAAAGACAGGCTTATCAGGCTTACCCCCTTATTCTCCCAAGTCCAACAGTAACACTTCAGGATATAAGTAGATTGTGAAAGGTTCAGGTTGGTTTTAGTAAGACATTTGAGGTCTCACAAATATTCACTGAATTGAGTACTGCATTATGGTAATAGAGATGGAAAGAAAAACCAGGGATCCTAAGTCCTAGATAAGTTTGGCCCCTGGAAATGTTTTCCAAAGCACTTTGATGTGAAAAAGCTTCCAAAAAGTGTAGCAGCCAGGGTCCCTCCTGGTCCTTTGCAAAGGACCTTTAAGAAATAAAATCCAGAACAAACCAGAGAACAGTCTCTGTTCCATCCTTCAGGTGGCGAAAAGTGGGTCATTTTCTGCAGCCTCTTTCATCTTTATTGGTGCCGATCAACTAGGGAAACTCTCATGGCAGTTTCTCACTATTGTTGCTTAACGTGTCTCAGATGATTTTGATTAGAAGCAGCAGGAAGGCTATAGTCAGCAGCTTTTGCGAAGTTCCTGGCTTGACTTTTCAAGTAACAGCCTCCTCCTCCATCCTGGTAGCTGGGTTCAAAAATATCTCTCCAATCCAACTAAGGCTATCCAATATCACCAAGATGCAAAATGGTGGCCAGATGGGCTTATTCTTCTAAATAAGACCTTAGGTCTCTGTGGTGAGTTCGCTGGCATCGACCACCAGTTTTCCCCTTCCTCCCCTCATGCTCCTACTTTTAAAAGTAATCTCAGTGTAACTTGCATGACCTGGCACAAGTTGAGGGGTGGGATGGAGTCATAAAGGCGAAGAATCTGAAGGGGTTTGAGTGTATGTCCTCAGCCTAAAAAAGGCTTGGTAAGAACTACTGTTAACCATATTGGGGGACACTTTTTGTATCCTTGAGTCAGGGAAGAGGTCAAAAGGATTCAGCTGTGGCTTTGAAAATGTTGGTTGGGGTGGGCAGGGCAGGAGATCTCTGAAGCTGCCTGAGGGGCCCTTTTGTGTGCCATCTGAGTAGGGGCTAGGGGCCTGACTAACAAAAGAGAATGCAAGCTCCTTGAATGTAGGGATTGTTTGTCTTTTTTATCCCCAGAGTCTTTCACAGTATTTTGTAGGCTAAGGTATTTGTATTTTATTCTAGGGAACCATGGAAGATTCTTGAATATATGGGTGTTATGGTAAGATCTGAGTTTTAGGGCTATCAGTTCACTAGCTGAGTGCAAGATGAATTACAGAGAGGACAGACAGAAAGCAAGTTACCTAATTAGTACACTACTGCTCTTGTCTACTGTTCATCTAGGTGTCCTCAGTTCCCTTGGAAGCATGATTCTTACAAAATTTGTACATTCTGAGTCCATTATCAATAAAGAAACTTTCCCTCTAGTGAGTTCTCCTTCCCCCAGGTAGCTATGCAGTTCCTCTAACTGTAAATGACACTTTGGGGTTAAGACCCTTTTGATTCCCATGTAGAAAAACAGGTCAGGGTTGCCAAGGGGTCAAGATTCTATTGCCTTTGTTGAATCTTACCTTTAGAGACATATACAGTTGCTCCAGAGCACCTTGGAGTTGTCTTTTCCAAGTGGGAAAAAATCAAGGTCGTCAGAAAGGTGACTTTTTTCCTCCACCTTTGCATAGTCCACATGACTGTCAGTACCAGTGAAAGTCAAAGTCAAGCTCCAGATTTGTTTCCCTTCTGTACCTTGTTATTCTTTGGTTTCAGCTCCTCCTTGGGCTCAAGTGTGGCACCCTTCTGAGAGTGACCCCCCAACTCACACTCATAATTTGGATCCCCTGGAGGATGACTCCCCGGGTTCAGGGTAGCTTGTGATCCTCAGTGCTAAAACCAGAGCCCTGTCTGGTGTGATGCCATTAACAGTTAGCTAGAATGAACAAGGGGTGGTATATGAATGTAATGGAATACTACTGTTCTATTAGAAATGATGAGCAGGCAGATTTCAGGAAAACCTGCAAACACTTACATGAACTGATGCTGAGTGAAGTGAGAAGAACCAGGAGAACCCTGTACACAGTAACAGCAGCATTATGCAGTGATCAAATCTGATATACATAACTCTCCTCAGCAATACAAGGATATAAGACAGTTTCAAAAGACTCATAATAGAAAATACTATCCCTATCCAGAGAAAGAACTACGGAGTCTGAATGCAGAGTGAAGGACACAGTTTTCTCGCTTTCTCTTTTCTTCCTCATGGTTTTCCCCTTTGGTTCTGATTGTTCTTTTACAACATGACTAATGTGGAAACAGGTTTAATATGATTGTACATATATAGCCTATATCAGATTGCATGCCATCTTGGGGAGGGAAAGGAAATGAAGGGGGAAAAATTTTGAACTCAAAATCTTATAAAAGTGAATGTTGAAAACTAGAAAAAAATAAGCAAAAGTTTGCCAGAGGACACAATTAACTCAAGTGCATTTACTGAGATGGCTTAGTAAGGACAGTAGCTACAAAATATTCTGTCCATAAATCTGGGGTACACTCTCCCACAAATAATGTATAGTGTAAGTAAGCAGACGTCTGTCACACATAAACTATGCTAGTAGAGAAGAACATAGGTGGGAATCACACAAGAGCCCTACCACTAACACTTCAGCATTGCAAGGCTCCAACATCCCTTTTCAGTTTCCTCATTCTGTCAGAACCAAGATTTGAACTCATGTCTTTCTTGATTTCAAGTCCAGCATTTTTCGTACTGTATTATGCTGACTTCACACTATAATTCAACACTATGAGAAATACGGAAACAAAGAGTGCTGGAATTGGAAAGAATGTTAAAGATTATTAGTGGCAGAGGTAGCTAGGCATCTTAGTGGATAGATGTGCTGAACTTGAAATAAGGGAGTGCAAATCCATCATCAAACACTTACTAGCTATGTAACCCTGGGTAAGTCACTTAACTTCTATTTGTAAAGCACATAACACAGTGCATGGCACTTAGTAGGTGCTTAATAAATGCTTGTTTATAAAATGAAGATAATAGCAGTTGCCTCTTAGGGTTGTTGGGAGGATGAAATGAGATAATATTTGTAAGTCACTTTTCAAACACTAAAGCACCATTTAAATGCCAGCTATTTATATTACATTACATTATATATTATATTGTATTATATTATAATGAAATGGAATAAAGTTCAGGAGGTATAAAAAGATAAAGCAGAAATCTGATGCGTATGTCATATAAGGCAAAACAATAGTGGACAGCAGAATGCTGGAACCTGTGCGCAGAATCTGGTCATGGGACAAGGGTCACAAAAGGGGAGAAGAGAGTTGCTAAATAATGATTCTGGGGTAGTCATTCACCAGGACACTGGGGTCTGATGAGTAGATTAGGTGGCAGTTTTAACATCCTCCCATAGATAACACTGTAATCTCAGCTTTTGGTTCAAAGTTCCAGGCACTGAGTACTGTCGAGATTTTATTCAACAAACATTTATTAACCACCAACTATATACAATGCACTGTTCTAGGCAATGGAGATAAAAAGACAAAAATGAAATAGTCCATGCCCTCAAGAACCTTATAAAATATAATTGTAGGACGGATGCATGAGATAAAAAGAAAAATAAAGGTCAGAGATTTTAGACTCTATGGTAAAGTCGAACCGAGCAGGATTTCTGTTTTGTCAGTTTCAGAATTCCATTGTAGGGATACCTGCCAGTGTTATAAACCGAGCTATGGCTTCTGGCCAGATATGCCCACGGAGAGCCCACAGCAGACACTCATCATGGGCTTTGACTCACTCACAGCCTGCGGCCAAATGAAGCCTGCATGGATGATGAGCGAGGGTACCATATTGACAAAGTCAGGGGCAGGCGAGCAGATGGAAGCACAGTGCAGCTCCAGCAGTATCAGGCTTCAGACTCTCTTGACAAGCACTAAAACTGTCCAACAGGCTACTTGGCCACCCATCTCAGCCCCGCTGCTGATGGCACATTTTATTCTCAGAAGAGATGCCCAAGTGCCCTTTGCTTGCCATGTCTAATGTGGAATGGCAGGACAAAGCCTGCAGGCAGGACAGTCTGCAGTGCAGGTTCAAAGCCAGGTTTCAAGAAGCTCAGCTACGATGGGCCTGTCACAGGGAGAGCAGGGATGACAATGAGATGCCAGGGCAGTTGTTACAGAAAACAGCAAGGAGACACCATGATTCACGAGGCCTAAAGAACCGGACCGGACCTTTCAGTGGCTGAGGCCCAGATTAAGGGAGTGAGATGTCTTTGACAAAAAGCTTGACTTTTTTCTCTTGTTTAATAAGAAAATCCATTTGTTTTGTTTTTCTGTTTGTACTGCCATTTCTGAAGATTTTTCTTCCTTCCTGAAATTGAACCTACCCTTGTATATTAGTTTTATTTAAAACTGAATTTTATTGATATAATTAGCTTTTGTGTCACCTCATTTTGTAATTATATTTCTCCCCCTACTCTAAGCCATCCCTTGAGAGACAGACAGAGAGAGGAAAGGAGAAAGGAAAGGAGAGGAGGAGGGAAATGGGACACAGGGAAAGAGGGGGATGGAGAGGGAAGGAGAAAGGAATGGAATGAGAGGAGAGAAGGAAGGAGAGAAAGGAGGAGGGGAATGGGAGGCAGGGAGACGGAAGTAAAAAAGGAGAGAGAGAGAGAGAGAGAGAGAGAGAGAGAGAGAGAGAGAGAGAGAGAGAGAGAGATGAGTAAAACTAATGAAACTCAGTAAGAACAGACAGTGACCTTCTCTGACAGTGTATGCCCCATGGCTTCCCACCTCCGCTAAGGTGTTTCATTATCTGTTCTCTAGTACCAAGGGTGATTATGATGATCACTCACAGCTCACCTCTCTTTTCTGTTCCTTTCTTTCCCTTTACTGCAGACACTGAGTGTTCTGTTCTCTTGGTTCCACTTACTTCGCCCTACCTCACTTCCATGAGGATTTCCCTCTTCCTCAGGATTCCTCCTATGCCTCACTTCTTGCTGCACCATAACATTTCATTGCATTAACACCCTACAATTTCCTTAGCAATTCCAAGTGGATCCATCCATCTCGTTTCCAGCCCTTGGCTACCACAGAGTACTTCTATCAATATTTTTTGTATATCTGGAGCTTTTCTGTCTTTGACCTTCTTGGGCTGGATGCCCAGTGGTGAGGTACTTGGGTCAAAGAGCAATTTAGCCACTTTTCTCAAATAATTGTTTGATAGAAGCCTTGACCAGGATGAATATTCAGAGAAGACTGACTTATTTTGAAACAAAACCATCCTGTTCCTGAAGACACAGAGGCAAAAGTTTGCTAACAGTCCTTGGTCACATTCATAGTGGCAGATACGATCATTGAGAGCTTACCAGCAAGCTGTGTTTTGTTAGTAGGATATGATCCTTGAACTATATTTTTTCCCTACTAAAGACAGTAGACTTGGGCTCAGTAGCCCATTCTGGTTCCCTGTTCCACTTTTGACCAGTAGTGATTCTCTGAAAGTTACCTTGTTGAGTTTAGTGGGTTGGGACCTTGAAGTAGTTTTTCACTTTGTGGAGCGGACTGCCCTATGTTGGGCTTAATCTAGTGGAGCTATGTGGTCTAGATTAGGAGTTCATATGTCAGGGGAGTCATGAACTCTAATGGAAAAAAAGGACATCTTTATATCCACTTAAATTTAGCATTTCCTTCAATTATAGATTTAAAAAATATTCTGAGAAGGGAATACAAGCTTCACCAGAATTCCCAAGGGGTCCTTCACACACACACACACACACACACACACACACACACACACAACCCCTCCTTTAGCTGTTCTGTTTAGCATATAAAGGTCTTTACATCCTGATACCAACCTACCTATGCAGTTTTATTACATATCCCTGCCCTTCACATAAACTGTGGTCCAGGAAAACTGACCTTGCTGTGTCTTACTGATGACCTTTCATCCCCCACTTTCCTCCCACTGGAAAAGCTGTTGCTCACTCCCAAAATGCATGTCCTTCTTACTTCTGCATTTTTAGAAGGAAGGAAGCAGCTAGATGGCACAGTGGATAGAATGCCAGGCCTGGCATCAGGAAGACTGTTTGCCTCCATTTCCTCATCTGCAAAATTAGCTTGAAAAGGAAATGGCAAACCACTCCAGTATCTCTGTCAAGAAAATACCAAAGGGGTCATGAAGAGTTGGACATGACTGCCAAAGTATCTGGGGCCTGATTTGACTCACATCTTCCTGATTCTGGTCCTAGCATTCTATCCAGTGTACCACCTATCTGCCTCTGAAAACATAGTTTTATTCAAAGATCAACTCAAGAACTGCCATCTCCTACATTTTTCTTGATCTCTTCCTCCCCATCAGCCATTAGTGCCTCACTGCCCAAATTACCCTTTGTTTATTTTTATGTGTAACACATGCTATTATCTCAAATCCCGTTTTCACTGATGAGTCAGATTCTCCCAAAGTATGGCTACTACCTGCCCTCAGGACTCCAGGGCTAGCCATTAGGGATTGGAGGCTGTCATTTTATTGTTACAGCTCATGAGCCCCCACTGGTGTGCTCCTCACCAAGATTATCAGTTTGATACCAATTAGCCTAGATAATTAGCTTTTATAAAGGGATATTTAGTAAATATCCCCAGAGTTAAAATAATTGATTCAAAACAACCTTCAAAAAGTCTGTAACACAAATGACCACCAATACATACACAATCTAGAAGAAAGTAGAATGTGTGGCAAAGGGTTAACTCACAGATCCTGAAAAGTCTTTTGCTGTGAATCTTCAAGATGTTGTGCAATATGGTATAGCTTTCTGTTGGTCTCTGTAGACCTTATGATCTGTTTTTCTTCAGTGAGGCTCTTTGTCCTTGGCTCACAACGCAGACACTGTACTAGCTGTACTAAGATTCTGCTAGGATTAGGACACTAATGGAACACTAGGACAGAGCCCTTCAAAGTTCATGAGGTCCTTCTCTGACCAAATGGGATACAGGTAGGGGGTAGGAAATGAGAAAGAGAATAAGGGTAAGGCATTCTTCTCCTCCAAATGACTCCTTCTCAGGATTTTGTTTTGCTTTTTTAAAAAATATATATTTATTTTTAGTTTTCAACATTTAATAAGATTTTGAATTTGAAATCCCCCCTCCCTTCCCCAAGACAGCAAGCAATCTGATATGGGCTATACATGCATGGTCATAGTAAACATATGTGGCAGACATATTAGTCATGCTGTGAAAGAAAAATCAGAACAAAGCAGAAAAGCCAAATGAAAGAAAAAAACAAAACATGAAAAGAAAATAGTATGCTTTAATCTGCATTCAGACTCCATAGTTCTTTCTCTGGATGTGGATAGCATTTCCTTCTCTCCTGTCCAGCCACTCCCTCCTCACTTGGCCAAGTCCCTCAGATATGCCAAAGAGGCTTCCTATAGCATATAAGGAGGTGTTCAGTCCTTGTTCACATCTATTAAATAAGTGATATATATTTGATAGATGTATCAGGGCTAGCACTTTGATCTTTTCTTAAATGGGATGGGATGATTTGATTGATTTACTCAGTCAACCTCCACCTTTACCCTTCTCCCCATTTCAATTTTAATATTTGTGTCCTCAACCAATCTATTGGAGCATGTTTGGCAAAGTGCATAGTCCCAAATCCTGGATAGATCTTGAGAGACTTAGAGAGGTTCTTCATTATTCTTTCTCAGTGCTTTCCCCAGAGCTTTGTACAGTAGCCACAGAAAAAGTTTATGTGACCTAGTTTGTGATCAGCTCTAGAAATTAATATGCTTCCATTCTTCCAAATACAGTGGCACAATTTAACAGATTGCACTTCACTAAGTTTTAATAAGTTAATAATTTCTGTCTTGTTAGTTCCAAAAGGGCCTTCTTCAACCCAAAACAATAAAGGAAAGAGGAAAGGAAGAGAAAATTAAGTCTTCCTCATAGGGCATAGGGTGCCCATAGCAATCCTAGGGCCTTACACAGTTCCTTGAGCATGTGAGGGTCTTCTTGTAGGCAAGCAGGACCTATGGTGAAGCAGAAATTACTCCTTCACCCTCAGGTAAGAAGCCAAACTGATTGGGTTTTTGGTGATTGCAAACCAGCTCTGAGATTTGCTGGGGAATTAGGGAACTTCATCTTCCCTCACTTATATTAAATATTTTCCCCCTGACCTACATGTACGTATGTATATACACACATACATATATGTTGACATGTATATTATATGTAATATAGTCTGTGAATACTCCACATGTGTATACATACACATATACATTCATATACACATATGCATGTATATGTATATATGTGTTTATACAGGTAAAATGTGTGTGTGTATACACACACACACACACACACACACACACACACACACAGCCTCTTCCAATAAAAGGTTACCAACCTGAAGGCACGAGCACTTTCATTTTTGTCTTTTTGTTCTCAGGGCTCACCATAGGGCCTGGTATATAACAGGCATTTAATAAATGTATACTTGGGGCAGCTAGGTGTTACAGTGGATAGAGTGCAAAGCCTGGAGTGAGAAAGATTCATCTTTCTGAGTTCCAATCTGGCCTCAAGCACTAACCAGCCTTGTGCCCTGAATCAGTCATGTAACCCTGTTTGCCTCAGTTTCCTCATCTGTAAAATGAGCTAGAAAAGAAAACAGCAAACTACTGAAGTATCATTGTCAAGAAAACTCCAAATGGAGTCACAAAGAGTTGGATACGACTGAAAACAACTGAACAACAATGAAGAGGCCAGGTTACCCTTTTCAATTACATTTCTATGCAGCCACTTAAGCTGCAAAGCCTCATGATCCACAGAGAGGCCTCTGGAAGAGAAGGCAAAGGTAAGTTGGCACCACATTCTAGGAAACTATCTAGTTTTGAACCATCTCTCAGAAAGTCATCATGTCCACTATGTTCAACCAGAAGATAAAGACGTAGAACGATTATTATTTTCCCCCAAGCTACTCCTCCTGCCACAAGACCTCCGTGTGTGCTGCTTCCAGGAGCACAGATCCAGAAAGTGCCACCCCATTCCAGTTCCCTCCCAGCATGGAGGCAGATGGCAGTTGCGCTCCATAGATGAACCGAGACTTGCACACTTTGGTGTTGTCCTGAAGGGACAAGGTGGCTTACATCAGGCATAGTTCCTGCGGCAATGTAGCAGTCAATGTTCCAGGGTAGAAGGAGAAAGAGAACTGGAGGCTGAGCAAACGAGTTCATTGTTCAGGAGGGGAATGAGCTGTACAGCCTTGCCAACTCTTGTCTTTTGATGGGAAGTGTGGGGAGTGATAGAGGAGGGAGGGGGTGGGGCTCATCCTACCTACCTTTATCTCCTCCACACTTGGCCTGCTTAGCTCTCTTAGCTGTAGCCTGCTAGGCTTGTAGTTCGTGGCAGTGAGGTGCCCCATTTCCCATTTCATGTTTTTGTCTTAAAAGAAACAACTGAGTCACAAACAAGATTCCTCTGTACTTATTCCACTGGATCATCCCCTCCTCTGCTTCCCTTGTAGGGACCTTGAGGGGAGTTTTCATAGTGTGGAGAAGAGGGAGAAAGAAGATGATATGCTCAGGCCTACATTCACAAAAAGGAAAGGGAATGAGTTTTTTGTAAGTTTCATGACAAAAGCATAGAAAAACTCGAATGCAAGGTCCACACTTCAGCATTGGATTTCTACAAAGAACTTGAACTTGAAAACATCCTCATTATTTGAAAAGTATCCTTCTTTCGGGTTAGCCTCTTCCTTCTCAAGGCTTTGTAGTGGAGAAAATCATTTGGATCATAAGATTTAGAATTATGGGTATGGGGCAAGAGATCGGGGATATGGGGTCAACATCAGGGCATCGGGTTCAGTTTTTCATTTTACTGTAAGAACTTAAGTCAATAAAAGTGACTTACCTAAGGTCACACAGCTTAAAAAGTGTCAAAGTAAAGATTCAAACTCAGATTCTGACTCCTTCTCCACGCTGTTTTCTCTAAGTATGATGATGTCTTTCCAAGGTGTAGAGTCATTGCTAAAAAATAAGGGCAAGGGTTTCATCAAAGATTAGACTGTATCTACTTTCCCAGGTGGGATAGTATAGGGTCCTTTGTTCCTAAAATAAAGGTGATTGTGCAAAGCTGGGGTAAGGCCAGCCTTGTTTGATGATTTCTTGGCAGTGACATCAGACAAATATTGACTTAGCTTGTAGCCCTGGATTAGGCATCATTGAACTTGAATTTGCCTCCACATGACTTCAGACTGATTTACTCTGTGAGAGGCAGAGAGGTGAAGTGGAGAGAGAGCCAGCCTTGCAGTTAGGTGAACTTGGGTTCCCTTACTCACTGGTTTATCCTCTCATTGCTTCCAGCAAACCTCTAAGACTATAAATTGAGAAGTAGTTGTCAATCTAATTAGCGGAGGGAAATTCCTTCCTAGGAGTTCCTTATACCAAGGAAACCATAGATATGCTCCTCCTCAAAGTTTGCCTTTTTTTTGTTGGTATTGGCTGATGTTGGCTCATGAGCAAACACATGAAGGGAAGGGAAAAGAACCTACTATGTGCTAAGTGCATCACATTATCATCTCATGACACTGATGTAACACTGATGTGTTGGGAACACGAGAGATGGTCACAACAGGTTGACTCTGCTCTGGTTAACACAAATTCACTGCTTCGCTTACAGTGAGAAAAAGAAACCCAACACAGTTGTTATTCTTGACTCGAACATTCAGTGAATCTGTGCAGCAGCACTGACAAGTTAATCAGTCAGTAGGTATGGTTTGGGTGCTTGCTCTATACCCATAGAATGTAAGTTCTTTGAAGGCAGGGGCTGTTTTCATTTCTGTCTTGGCATCTCCAATAGAAGGCTCAGCACAAAGTAAAGAGTTAATAAATGTTTACTCTGGATTCCTAGCAACATACTAACTGGATGCTGGAGGGAGATACAGAAGAGATATAAGATTGGGTCTCTGTTTTAAAGAATTTATAGACTAGATGGGAATCTAGAAGTTTCTGGCAGGAAACAGAGAACCATTAAGTGGCAAAATATATGAAGTGGATGTAGCAGTGTGGTAGATTTTGCTCAGAGGAAGGGGAAAAGGAAGGGAGAGAGAAAAAGGGGCAAGGAGGTAAGGAGGTCAAAGAAGGGTCCAAACCAAAGAGCTCGAAATACAGGGGCTTCTCCTTCAAGGCATTTCACATTGGTTGTCCAAATGGAGAGACTGCTTCAGGCTTTTATGCCTGAAAACTGTCCTCTGTTTTGACTAATGCCTCATTATTACATTTAAGGCTTTTAAAAAAAATTTGAATAATCATTTTATAAACCACTTAAAAATAAAATAAAAGTAAAGTTCATTTGACCCCTGGGACCTCCCTTCTAGCTTGAGAGGCCCAAGTATCCTAATTCTGATGTAGTCAATAGTTTTCTAGGGTGTTTCCACCTCCTGTCACACAGATAGCACCTTCCATGATATCTGACATAGTTAGAGACTGAATATATCTACAGCATCATTCACTTTTAGCAGAATTGGTCTGGAGGTCATGGTGATAACAGTCTATCTACCCCTTGACAGGCTATTCAGGGATAATGAGAAGGCCTTTTTTCAGAGCAAGGAGCTTGGGGTGGATGGAGGGTGGCAACAGAAAGAGATGGGGATAAGGGAAGTTAAAGGGACATCAGCTACAAAAAGTGGATGAAAATGTCGCAAAACCAAACTTCTGGAGACAGGCTAAAGGATATGAGATTTATTCTAAAGAAGAGAAGGTTGATACCTCTAAACAGCTGGTCATTGTTCTAATGAAGCCACTAAATAACTATACGTGGACTTGGGCATGAATAAGGGTAGCTGGGTGTTGAATTAGATAGTGCCATGCCCTGGAGTCAGGAGGGCCTGAATTTCAATCTGGCCTCACACACCACTTATGTGACCCTGGGCAAGTCACTTAACTCAGTTTGCCTCTGTTTCCTCATCTGTGAAATGAGCTGGAGAAAGAAATGGCAAACCACTCCAGTATCTTTGTGAAGAAAACCCCAAATGACAAGGAACGTATAGACCTGCCCAAGTTATCTTGCTTCTCTAGGTATAGATCCCTTAACTGTAAAATGATTAAAATAGTTAACATTTATTTAACTAATAATAACAAAATAAAAATAAAATAAAAACTAACAAAAAAATAAATTTAACAAAACTTGAGGTTTGTCAAGAGCTTTATTTGTGAGAGAAGTTCCTCAGTGCTTATCTATTTGAGCCAGAAATAGCCTGAAACTGTGACTGAAAGCTTAACCATACGAGAAATAATCATCTTACCAAAAACTCCACATGGCCCTCAGTGAATTAAAGAAAGAGTTTATTAATTGTTCTCTTGCCAGAGATGGCAAGATCCCAGATGACCCATAATGAAACATGCCCTTTCAGACAAAGCTTTTCTCTCCTTGTATTCCATTGGCGAGGCATTCCAGGGTTCACAGTCTATCTGAAAACAACTAAACCCCACTGCCACATGCGTCTACACTCCTGCTCACATCCTACTCTCCCCAACAGAGACTGTAAAAGCAAGAGAGAGCTCCAGAGGCAACCACGGAGGGGTATTCCTAAGGAGTCACAGGAAGCAGGCAACATGGTAGCCACTATGGTATATGGAGGTAAAGGGGGTGGCCGTAACTTTCTGCCTTTGTCACTGGATTGGTTCTCAAGAGACTTCAACTGTGATGATGTTGTCTTCATGTTAAGTGGCTTCAACCACAATCAGACTGGAGACAGAGATACAAAAGAAGCTCCTGGAGCCAGGCTTACCTCATCATTCAGTTTGTTAATAAGCATTTATGAAGTACTTCTTGTGTGCCAGGTATCACCTCTAACCTCATCACCCTGCTGCTAACTTAAGCCTTGACTGACACCACCTTTCTCAGACTCCTCTCTCCTCTGACTGGAGGGCTGGAGGACAGAGTACCAAACTCCACCTAATGCCTTGAAAAGGGCAGGAACTGGACTTTTGAGTTCACTCCACCACATATGCTGCTCTGCCTGGTTTCAATTCCATGGAACAAGGTGACTCTGTTCCCCATCTCTACTCTGCTCTCCTCCCTCCTTTTGTGCGTTCTCCCCTCCCCTCATTGAATTCAAAGCTCCTTGAGGATAGGGATTATTTTTCTTTTTATTGTTTCCCTAACCCTTAGCACAGTGTCTGACATGCAGTAGGTGCTTAATAAATACTTATTGGAAGTGTTAAGGATACAAAAATAAAAAAACTTGTTTTCAAAGTCCCTACCCTCAAGGAGTTTCTATTTTTCCAGTTATTTTGACAATGGAATCCAAGTCATGGCTGTCAAAACACTTGAAAAGGAGGCCCCAGACATAATAATTAGTGATAACTCATCCCTGTTATTTGTGCAGTAATGATGGGGTGGGGTGGTGAGTAGGGTTCTCCAATTATGTTCCTCCCCATCCTACTATGGAGTCATTGCCTAGATATGAGCATTCCTTCTCTGTTCTAGGATACTGTATCAACAGATATGTAATTCTATTTTTTCTTAAGTTATGAGTCCCATGTCAGAGATGGTGCTCTGGCAAAACCCCTCATAGGATTACTTCTGTGGGCTGGATAGTGGGTGCCGGTGTTGGGGACAGAGGAGGTTTTAGCAACACAGCATCTGCCCAGATAGTCCTCGTTCCCAGTAGGTCCAACTCACCATGTCCCCGATTCTTTCTTTATTGTGGCTGCCTCTGCCCACACGTCTGTTCTTCTAGCTCCATATGGTTTCTTAAGGTTCCTCCTGTTTCTTCAAGGGCCTGCTTCCTGTTAGAGTTTCTCCTTTGCCTCTAGTGAATGAAACTACTTTTGAAAGTCACCTAGAGGGACAGCCATTCATTTTTTGTTCCACAGCATTATTCCCTTTCCAGTTCACTCAAGGTACTTGTTCATACTGGTCTTTTCCTTACCGGTCCCACTTGATTCCCTTTATGTGATTACATACTATAACTCTAGGACCAAGTCCTTTATATTCACAAATAGCTTAAATCTCATTTGGGCTATACAACAAGTTAGCGATACAGGTATGACAGGCATTATTATCTCCATTTTACAGATGAGAAAACTGAGGCTTGTAGAATTTGTTACCTGCTCATGGTCACATACCCAGGAAGTGTCAGAAGCAGGACCACGACTCAAGTCTGTCCTGACTTCAGGTCTAGTATCCTTTACATACACCACACTGTCTCTGAAGAGATGACACATACTGGATGTCACAGCTCACTGGTTCTCTAGTAGAGTCTGTTCCTGGCTCATAGACTGACTTTTAGGAGATGGGTTTCCACTGATGCTCAGTTTTTTCATTTCTATATTAGAAAAATAACCTTCCATTATCCCCACTGGGGGATTAGGAGGATGGCTGGGAGAATTAAGTATTGGACAAATTTCTGAAGTTATAAGGTGAAAGGTTTATTTGAGCAGCAGGATGAGATGAAAATACATACACACTGCAGATTCGTAGGTATGCCTCATAAACATCAGCTTACCACTGAGCTAAAATTAATGAGCCTGTATATAAAGCATTGCAGAACAAAATATATTCCTGATGACAATTTTACTTAATCACATTAGAAGTCTCTCTGATTACTCCTTCTTAATTGCTACTTACAGTCTGAAGAACTTTGATGAAAATTTCCAGGTTAACAGTTTACATAATTACTAAAATAAAACTAGTGTTTACAATGCCATAAAAACCATCATGGCAGCCAGTCACCAATATTTACCAAGCACCCACTACATGTCCTGTTGGAGGAGCTATTGAGCCATGAACACACACACGCACACACACACACACACACACACACACACACACACACACACACACACACAAAACCTGATAGGGACAACAAAATATTTAGAAGACCTAAAGGCTTCTATTAATATTCCCAGGGCTTAGCACACAGTAAGCACTAAATCAGAGGCATGAAGTCCACAATACCCTTAGTGTGCCCTGAATCGGCTTAAAATGTAATTGAAATATTTAACAAGATAAATAAAAATACAGTAATAAATAGATAGCATTACATTTAAAAGCTAAAGGATCCACAGGGATCCTTCTGTAAGGATTAGTGGCCATGGTTTCTATTTGAGTTTGAGACAACTGCACTAAATAAATGCTCTACATATATTTATCTAGTAGAAATCATTGGTGTTGAGCACATTCTTTTCTTATCTTTTTCTTTTCTTACCACCTTCTTTTTCTGGGCTAAAGAGGGTCATGGGAAGGAGGTAAGGGGACAAAGAAAAAAAAAAGATAGGATGGAAGGAAAAATACCATTAACAATCATAACTGTGAATGAGGTGTGTTAACCACAAACAAACGTACTTGAATCATAAATGTTCACATACAGCTTAAAATGAAGAACTGGGGAAAAAACAATTGTGCTTCAAGCAAACTTAAAAAAAAATCCAAGGAGAAACACTTTTGATTTCTGACAAGGAAATAATAAGGAATAGAATTGATTAAAAGAGCTTAAATAGAAAACTGCATTATGGTTAAAGGCAATGGATTAACATCAATACATAATATAGATGGACTGAATGACATAGCATCTATATCTTAAAGAAACAGTTAAAGAATTGGTGGGGATAAATAGGCAGTAAAACTATAACAGCTGGGGTCTTCAATTTACTCCTTTCAGACTTAAACAATTTAAGTAAAAGATAAACAAGAAAGTAGTTAAGGTCACGAACAGAACTTTAAAAAATTTAGATGTGATAGATTTCCAGCGATTACTAATAGAAATAGAAATGAGCTTATTTGCAGCTATGTACAGCTGAAAAAAATGGAATATGTTACAAAAATTGGATATATTAATACATAAGCTCCTTATAAACAAATGCAGAAATATTAAAGGCATTTTATAGACCACAATGTGATAAACAATTATGTTCCATAAAGGGTCTTTGAAGACAGTAATAAAAATCAATTGGAGACTAAATACCTTAATCATAAAGAATTATTGGGTAAAAAAAAAGAACAAATCACAAAACATTGGAAAATCTCATGACAATGATGAGAAAACATTAAAAATTTTGAGAATGTAGCCAAAGCAGTCCTTAAGGGAAAGTTTACAGCTGAAAGCACTTTTATCTACAAAAGAAAGAAGAGGTCAATACTTTGGTCATGCAGTTAAAAAACAGTAAAGCAACACATCAACCCTTCCCCACCCAAACACTAAAATGGAAATTCTGAAAATCAAATAAGGAACTGGCAGAATTAAAAGCAAAAAAAAATTAAAACATGAAATTAGTAAATATAATTAGAGCAGGTTTTTAAGTAAAAAAGTTAAAATACAAGTGAATTTTACCAACAACTAAAGAACAATGAGTTTAATATTATCTAAACTGTTAAAAATGCCAAAAGAAAGGATCCCCCCAAATTTCTCCTGTGGTACAAATATAAATTTTATACCTAAAACAGGGACAGACGAAAAAGAAGAAAACTACAAGACTATTCTAGATAGTGCAGTGGATAAAGATTGTCAGGAAGATTTGGGTTCAAATCTAGTTTCTGACACTTCCTAGCTATGTGACCCTGGGCAAGTCACTTAACCTGTTTGTTTCAGTTGTCTCAACCATAAAATGGAGATTATTATAGCACCTACCTCTCAAGGTTGTTGTGAGGATCAACTGAGATAATGTCTGTAAAATGATTAACACAGTGTCTCGAACACAGTAGGTATTTAATAAATATAATTTGTTCCCTACTCACTCCATGCAGAAAATTCCAATAAAACATTAGCAGAGGATCTGCATCAGTAGTATCAAACTCTAATAGAAATAGGGACCACTTATCCTTACAAAAGGATCCCTAATATTCACATATTGACTTATTTTTAAGATGTAATATTATCTATGTTTTATTGTATTTTTATTTATTTTGAGAAATACTTCTCATATACATTTTAATCTGATTCAGGCTGCACTTGGTAGTATAATAGGTTGCAGGTGGTCCATGGGCCATGCATTTGATACTTCTTATCTACAGCATTATATAAAAACAAAACACTTTGACCAGGTTGGATTTACACCAAAAATGTTGGGTTGGTTCAATGCTGCATTCAATATCCAAGATCAATACAAATATAATAGATAATACATTTGTACCATATAATTAAGGAAAACAATATAAATCACATATATCAATACATGTGGGAAAAGTTTGTGACAAAGTGCCTCACCTATTTCTGTTAAAAACACTAAAAAACAGAGGAATAAATGGACTTTTCCTAAATATGTTAAGTTGTATCTATCTAAAACCAAGGGGCCATCCTTATATTTAATGGGGATAAAGTGGAGGCCTTTCCAATAAGATCAGAGGTAAAGCAAGGATGTCCATTATTACCATTTTAAAAAATATAGTGCTAGAAATAATAAATAGAGCAATAAGACAAGACAAGGGAATGGGGTAGTCAGAAAAGAAATAAAGTCATCATTTTTATTTCAGGTGATATGAGGCTGTACTTAGAGAACCCTAAAAAGTCAAATAAAAAAATAAAACAATAACTTCATCAAAATAGCAGTATGTAAAATAAATATAAACCATTAGAATTCCTGCGTATTTATAACAAAAAAAAGGAATGGGCAAGAACCTTCAGAATGTATAAAATATTTGGAAAGTTACCAACTGAGGAAAGCATAAGAACTATATGAATTCAGCTACAAAACATTGTTTAAATAAAGACAGACCTGAATAACTGGGGAGACATTAATTACTTATCATTGGACTTTGTTAAAATTTTTTAAATGGCAATACTATCTAAGTTCATTTATATGTGTAATGCTATAATACTAATCAAATTACCATAGGGTTAATTCATAGAGATAGAAAAATAATGATGATATTCATATGCAGGAAAAAAGGACACTAATATTAAGGAAAATAATTTTAAACAGTGGAATATAATAAGGCCTAGCCGTACTAGACCTTAAACTCATTATTCAAAAAGCAGTTACCATTAGAATTATTTGCAGCTGGTTAAAAGACTAAGGAAGTCAATCAGTGAAATAGATTATTTACACCTCATATAAAAGCACATAAACATAGTAGTATGGTGTTTGAAAAACCCAAGGATCCCAGTCATTGAAGTAAGGAGTCACTATTTGACACATCTCCTAGTAAATCTGAAAAGTAAAATGGCAGAAATTAGGTTTAGACCAACACCTTATATCATGTACACTGGTTAAGTTCCGAAGAGATACATAACTCAGATATGACAGGTCACATCATAAAAAAAACTAGAGGAACAAGGAACAAGTATTAATTACAACTACAGACAAAGGACCAAGCAAGGGATATAGAGAGAAGCAGAAGATAAATGGACAATTTTGATAATATATAAGGTTTTTTAAAATTAATGAAGTTAAAAATTAGAAGGGAAAAGTTAACTAAAAAATGTCTGCAGCGAGTTTTTCTGAAAAAAAGGTTTATTATACAAAATATATAAGGAACTGATTCAAATATATAAGAACAAGAACCATTCTCCAGTAGATAAATGATCTAAGGATATGAACAAGGATGTTTACAAAGAAAAAACCTATCAAGAAAAATATGAAAATACGTTCCAAACTACTAATAAATTCAAAATACTAATAATGAAAACAACTCAGATTAGACCTCATTCCCATCAGATTAGGAAAATCACAATTTTCAAAAGGGCTGTACAAAAACAGACACACTAATACATTGCTGGGAGAGCTATGGCCCAGCAATTATGGAAAGCAATTTGGAATTATATCCCCAAAATGACTAAACTGTGTATACCCTTTGACCCTGTGATGTCATTAGGCTTATGCTACAAAGACATCAAAGAAAGTAAAATGTACAAAAAGAACCCATATATACAAAAATATTTAGAGCAGCTCTTTTTGTATGGGCAAAGAATTTGAAAGTAAGAAGATGCCTGTCCATTTAGGAATTTTTGGACAACTTAGGCTAAATAAATGAAACAATATTACTGCATCACAAGAAATGATGAAAGAGGTGGTTTTAGAAAACTGTCTTGTGTGAACAAATGGAGAGTGATGTGAGCGGAACATAGAAAAATAAAGCAAGGTCAACATGAAAGCAAATCTGAACAAGAAGAATTCAGAACACATTAAGAGGGAAATAGAATGAGCAGAAATGCACAAAGAATCCTTCCAGAGACTTAGAGGGTGTGCCTGAAAAATCGCTTTGCTTTGTAGAGGGAAATTCATTTGAATGTGGTTATACTGCAAGTTTGTTGATATTGATGTTCAAGGTTTTCATAATCTTTTTGACTTAAAAAGGGTTCCTCCTACTCCCTAGAAAGAAAGGAAAAGAAAAGCTTTTAAAGCACGATGATGCAGATGAGGACAGATTACTGTAATATAACCTGAGAGAGTAACAAGGAGTTTTAGCTAAATGGGAAAAAAAGACTGCATTGCCAATAGTATGCATGAAGGTGTGACCTCATATTTGCAGGGAATGAAAGTCTTGGTGAGGGATTATCTAATATTAATTGTTATTTTCATATATTTGGCAGTGTTCAAAGACTAAGGGGCATCAGTTTCCATGGGTTACTGACTCCAGTTGAGAAAGGTTAAGAATCTAAGCTTTTGCATGTCCAACTTTTTCCATACCTAACAAAAAAGGTGGCAGCGATCTTCTAGTACACTCCTTTCCTTTTATAAATAATAAATTTTATTTATTTATATAAAATATTTACTTACAATACATAATACATAGAGATATAATTCTATCACATAATTATAACTACATAAATATATAATATATAAAATACAATTATATATCATATAATTACATAATTATATTTATATACTATAAAATATATTTATATAAAATATAAATCACAATACTTATAATAATAGTTAGCATTTTACATAGTGCTTTAAGATTTGCAACATGCCTTATACATGTTAACTCATTTACTCTTCATAGCAATCTTACAGGTAATATTATTGTCCCCATTTTACAGTTATGGAAACTGAGGGATATAGAGATTAAGTGACTTGCCCAGGGTGACAAAGCTAGTAAGTGTCTAAAGAACGATTGGAACTCTGGTCTTCCTAACTCCAAGTTTCACACTCTATTCAATAGCTGCTGAAGCTCAGAAAGGGTAAAGGATTTATTCAGATTAGTAGAGTTAGCAAATGGCAGTTTTGGGATTAGGAGTCCAGAAATCCGCAGCTGTTTCCATACCCTTGGGGTCCTGTCTGTGACGGGAATGATGATGAGCACCATTGATACCAAGAAGATAAACACCATTCTTCTTGAGAGGGAAGTTTCTGGCAGTTTTTCAGAAGTAATCTGAGTAAATTAGATTTAGGTGCTACTAAAAACAAGTAAGTATTGGAAAAATGGAGAAATGCAATTAACTAGGGTCCTACCTCCTGGCTCCACTGCTCATATTTTTCACAATTTGTCCTCAGAATCCTCTTTGGTGTGATGTAAATAAAAATACTTCCAGATGTGCAAGTTTCTCTGATCTCACCAATCTGGTTGTTCTTCCACTAAAGAAGTTTGCAGCTCACTCATGTCCCGCCATCCTATGTTTTTTTTTTTTAATTTTATAAAATTTATTTTCAGTTCTCAAGAATCACTTTCACAAGAATTTGAATTCAAAATTTTCTCCACATATCTCCCCACCCCTCACCACAGGACAGCATGCACCCCATCTACCCCTTCCTCCTATCTGTTCTCTCTTCTATTACCCACCCTTCTTCTATCCCCCTTCTCCTCTATTTTCCTGTAGGGCAAAAGATTTCTATATTCCATTGCCTGTATATCTTAATTTCCAGTTGCATGTTAAAACAATTTTTAACATTCATTATTAAAGCTTTGAGTTCCATATTCTCTCGCTCCCTCCATCCCTCCCCACCCTCACTGAGAAAACAAGCAATTCAATATAGGTCATACATGTGTAACAATGCAAAGCACTTCCACAACAGTTATGTTGTAAAAGACCAATCACATTTCCCTCTATCCTATCCTGCCCTCCATTTATTCCATTCTCTCCCTTGACCTACAATCATGTTTGCTTCTGATTATCCCTTTCCCCAATTTGCTGTCCCATCTATTCTCTTCCCTCTCCTATCCTCTTCCCCCTTGTCTTCCTGCAGGGTAAAATAGATTTCCATATCCAATTGAGTGCATGTTGTTCCTGTTTTAAACCAAATTCCATTAAAGCAAGGCTCACTTATTTGCTTTCATCTCTCTCCATTTCCCTTCCACCGTGAAAGCTCTTTTTTCCCTTCCCTATTTTATGTGAGATGATTTGCTACATTCTACCTCTTCCTTTCTCTTACTCCTGGTACAAACCACTCAGAAGTAAATTTTATTTTTTTAGGTATTCTCCCTTTATATTCAGCTCATCCTATGCCCTTTGTCTATGTGTGTGTGTGTGTGTGTGTGTGTGTGTGTGTGTGTGTGTATACACACATACACCCATGTACACATATATATCTACACATAAATAATGTGCACATACTATATATACATATATA
>CM053773.1:60359229-60496398 GCA_028658325.1 Potorous gilbertii
GCTTCTCTTTCCTGTTTACCTTTTCATGTTTCTCTTGATTCTTGTATTTGAAAGTCAAATTTTCTATTCAGCTCTGGTCTTTTCAACAAGAATGCTTGGAAGTCCTCTATTTCATTGAAATTCCATTTTTTTCCCCTGAAGTATTATACTCAGTTTTGCTGGGTGGGTGATTCTTGGTTTTAATCCTATCTCCTTTGACCTCTGGAATACTATATTCCAAGCCCTTTGACCCCTTAGTGTAGAAGCTGCTAAATCCTGTGTTATCCTGATTGTATTTCTACAATACTTGAATTGTTTATTTCTGGCTGCTTGTAGTATTTTCTCCTGGACCTGAGAACTCTGGAATTTGGCTAGAATATTCCCAGGAGTTTTCCTTTGAGGATCTCTTTCAGGTGATCAGTGAATTCTTTCCATTTCTATTTTACCCTCTGGTTCTAGAATAACAGGGCAGTTTTCCTTGATAATTTCTTGGAAAATGATGTCTAGCTTCTTTTTTTTTATTATAGTTTTCAGGTGGGCCAATAATTTTTAAATTTTCTCCTGGATCTATTTTCCAGGTCAGTCATGTTTTCAATGAGATATTTAACACTGTCTTCTATTTTTTCATTCTTTTGGTTTTGTTTTATAATTTTTTGCTTTTTCATAAAGTCATTAGTTTCCATCTGCTCCATTCTAATTTTTAAAGAATTATTTTCTTCAGTTAGTTTTTGGACCTCTTTTTCCATTTAGCCAATTCTGCTTTTTAAAGCATTCTTCTCCTCCTTGGCTTTTTAGACCTCTTTTGCCAATTGTATTAGTCTATTTTTAAGGGTGTTATTTTTTTGGGGGGGGGTCTCTTTTAGCAAGTTATTGACTCACTTTTCTCTTCCCAATTTTTCCTCCACTTCTCTTACTTGATTTTCAAAATCCTTTCTGAACTCTTTCATGACCTGAGACTATTGCATATATTTTTTGAACGTTTTGGATGTAGAATCCTTAACTTTTATGTCTTCTTCTGATGGTATGCTTTGTTCTTCCTCATCAGAAAGGATGAAAGAAAATACTTTTTCACCAAGAAAGTAATCTTCTATAGTCTTATTTTTCCCCCCTTTTTGGGCATTTTCCCTATTAGTTACTTGATTTTTGAGTCCTCTTTCAAAAATTTGAGGGTATACTAGACTTCAGGGGTTTTGTGCAGCTGCTCTCTGAGATATCTCTAGGGACCTGTAAGTTTAGTTCCTCCAAGATGGCACAATCAAAGGAGAGGCATTTACTCCTCTCCCGGCCTGTGCTCTGGTCTGTGAGCAACCACAAGCACTCTTTTCTACACAGGATCTGCGAGTAGGATTCCCCCTCCACTGCCACCACCAGCTCCACTATGCCACAGATCCTCCTCACCCCAGGACCACCACTCAGGACTGAGACCCAGATCTGTGCTCTATTCCCCCAAAAAGTCTTTAGGCCAAGGCCTCCAAAAGTGTATATGGCTGCCTCAGTGGCTGCTGCTGCCCTGGGGCTGAGCTGGGGCCAGGCTGTGTTATCCTCTCAACCAGGTGGAAGAGCTTTTTTACTGACCTCTGAAGCTGTCTTTGGCATTTGTGGGTTGAGAAATCTGGGAACCACAGCTGCTAACTGTGACTCAGTGCTCTGAAGCCTGCTCCAGTCCTGTCTATGCCAAGTGGTCCAAACTGGGCTGCGCTCTGCTTTGAGTCAGGTGTGAAAGACCTTTCCTGTCAGCCTTCGGGCTGGAAATCTGTTTCACTCTATCATTTTGTGGCTTCTGCTGCTCTAGAATTTTTTTAGTCATTTTTTACAAGTATTTTATGGCCTGTAGGGTGAGAGCTTCTACAGGTCCGTTCTTCTACTCTGCCATCATGGCTCTGCCCCTCTTGCCATCCTATGTTAACATTATATTTTAAATTTCAAAGTCTCTCCAAATTAGTTTTTCACAATGTCCATCACCCAGGTAAAACGAATAATCTTAGAACATACACATTTTTGGAACCACATTAGTAAGCTGGGTTGGTGACCTGCAGAGAGGTTCAGTCTCTTGGAAAAAAATGAACAAAATGCATTCACCCTTTGGAGGCAAATAAAAGGAACTAAGACAATAACATCAAATTATAAAACAATTCGAAGAAATATGATTTCCCCACAGGGAGGATTATGTCTAAATATACAGTTGTATAGCTTCAGCATTATCCATCTAATAGACACACAGATTCTCTCTGCTCCACTGAACAGACACCTGCATCCTTTGGTGCCAGTTCTATGTGAAAACAACCGTTTAGCTTATTCAGAAATAGCAGAGTTAATTTCAAAGTATTTCTCGCCCATCTACTTCTGCAGTGAAGCTGAGCCAATACAGTCAAGAGTTCCTGGCATCTTCTCCTATAAAAAAAAGCCTTTGAGGCCCCAGCAATTCACAGCAAAATACAGAGTCTTCTATTCCCATTCAAACAGTCCATCTGGGTATTTAGAAGAACTGCTATCTGCTGCAGCTCAATGACCACAGAAAATCCCTTTTCAGAACATCTGGGCTTAACCTGGGATTTTCAGCACTTTCTGTTCTTCATAGATCACTTTCTCTTGGGGCCTAATTTCTGAAATCATAGGGAACAGAGTCTAATTTCAAATGTAAGGAAATGAAGAACTTAGCAGAAGGTTCTCTATGGGCCAAATAAAAGCCCATCCCAGTCTGGTGCCACGATACCAAGTCACCAATTTAGAATTAAAAAAGAATAAAGGAGATATGTCATGATTTATTTTACACCTTTTAGAAGGTTACAGGTTCAGGTCTTCTTCCTCTTCCCAGCTCCTCACAAAGCACTGCTTTGTTCCTTTAATTACCATTTCTTGATCTTTTTATCCCATGGAAGTCACGAGCGCTTTCCATCTGACTTGCATCTGAAATTTCCTATACATGGGTGGTCACTTCCATTGAAAATGGGAGCTCCTTAAGAAAAGGGGTTTGTGGCATATGACTGAGAACCTGTCTACTTGGATTGGAAAAAGATTTCATCTTTATGTCAACATAATCGGTTCTGTTTGTAATCCTATGCATTTTAGGCACTTAAGAATATCATTTGTAGTAGTGATTCATAAAGCTTGAGCCTGACCTGTGGTGGGCAGCCTTTCATGCTTGACTGGTTTGATCAGCTGCAGTTAGACACACTGCACGCTGACCCCAACATCATGATGCCACTTTGGGTTCTCTTCACTGACAAAGGACAACAATGGCCCAGATTTACAAAGATTCTCCATGATAGGAAAAAAGTAAGAAATTATGGTCTACCGAAATTATAAAGAGTCCCATGGTTGTTTTGGCGGCACCATGTTAGAAGTGCTGTTGTTTTGGTCTCTCTACAAGCATCAACATGACCTATGTCCAGAATCCCAGTATTAGAAGGGGGCCTCATAAATTATCTAGTCCAAGCCAAACCTGAAGAGAAATCCTTTGTACACTATGATCCAGGTCTCACCTAAAGACCCCAGGAGATCTCTCAGGCAGTTTTCAGCTCTAATTATTGAAAAGGCTTTCCCCACAGTGAGCCACAATAGACAGCCCTCAGCAACCTTCATGCACTGCTCCTAGTTTTTTCCCTGCTTTGGGGCAAAGTGAAGTAAGTTTAATCCCTTGTCCATGAGACAGCCTTTCAATTCTTGAAGACAGCTATTTCTACCTCTCTTCTCCACTTCTTCAGGCCAAAAATATTTAGTTCCTTTAATGGATCCCCACAAGGGTTGGTTCCCCGTCCCCTAACAACCTTGGTTTTCCTTCTCTGGATGCCTTCCAGTCAGTCAGTACTCTTCCCAAAGTGAGCTGCCCCAAATCAAACACAACAGTTCAGAGGTAGTCTGGGCAGAGCATGACAGGACTCTCCCAAATAAACTATACTTCTCTTAAAACAACCCAAGATTGCATTTTTTGGAGGGTGAGGGGGGCTATCATGGCACATTGCTGACTAAAGGTTTTTTGTAGGTACTCTTGTCTATGGCCATATTGCCTTCTCCTCCTCCCATCCTGTACTCAATTTTCTGAAACCATGTGGAAGAACTTAACATTTCTCATTCTTAAAATTCATTTCATTAGATGTAGCAGATTGGTGATGCGGTGGATACAGTGCCTGGGCCTGGAGTCAAGACACTCTGTAGCTAAGTAATACTGGGTAAGTCAGTTAAACTTGGCTTCAGTTTTCTCAATTGTAAATTGGGATAAAATTAATACCTACCTCTCAGGGTTATTAAGAGGATCATATGAAATAATATTTATAAAGCCCTTAGCACAGTGCCTGAAACATGGCAAATACTTCATAATGTTCATTATATTATTAATTGTTATCATTTCAGCCCATTCATTCTTACTTGTTGAGATCTTTTTAGAGTCCATTCTGCCGTCCAAGTTGCCAACAACATCTCCCAATTTTGAGTCATCCCTAATTTAATAAATAGTCACTGATCAAGACACTGAACAAAACAGGACCAAGAACAGATCCCCGGGACGCTACTAGAGACTGTATTTCCATTTGATATCAATGTATAAATCATTGCTCTTCAGGTCTAGTCATTAGAGAAGTTCTGAATCCATCCAACTTTACTATCCTCTAGCCCAGGGGTGAGGAACACATGTAGCCCTCTAGGTCCTTGGGTGTGGTCTTCTGAGTCTGAGTTTTACAGAACAAATCCTTTTATTAAAGGGATTTGTTCTGGAAGTCTGGACACAGTCAAAGAAGGTACATGAGGCCTCAAGGCCGCAGGTTTCCCATCCCTGGGAGTCTAACCCATCTCTATACTGTTTAAAAGTATGTGGAGACATGAGGTGGCTCATACTGTCAGGTGCTTCTTTTTTAGAACACAAAAATATTTATTTTTTTAGTTTTCAACAGAATGTATGCTTCTTGAGAGAAGGTAGTTTTATCCTTTATCCTTTGTATTTATAACCCAAGTGCCTTGCACAGTGCTTGGTATATTGTGAGCCCTTAATAAATACTTGGTGGTTGACTAACTGGCTCATGTAGCCTCCAGTTTGCTTCTATCATTACCAAATAATTCTTGTCTCCATGGTTTCCTTATGTTTTATCACAATCTCTCACGGGACCCAACATGTCAGTTTTGTAAACATCACCACATAATTAAAATCAAATGACTTTTTTGATTGTGATCACTTTGGATGCAAACGTCATGCGTTATGAGAATTAAATATTCTCTGAAAATGAGTAATGGAACTTGATCTCAAATCAAAGCAGAAGACAGTTTTATTCATAGGACAGTGAAGGTAGTTTGGGGCTAACCAGAGAAAGAGAAAAGAGTGAAGGTAGGAAGGAAGCAGAGTTGTTGTTCAGTCATGTTGGACTCTTTCTTATCCCATTTTCTTGGCAGAGATCCTGGAGTAGTTTGCCATTTCCTTCTTGAGTTCATTTTACAAAGGAAACTGAGATAAATAGGGGTAACTGACTTGTGCAGGGTCACACAGTTACTAAGTGTCTGAGGCCAGATTTGAACTCAAGAAGAGGAGCCTTCTTGACTCCAGGCCCAGTACTCTATCCACTGTGCTACCTAGCTGCCCATTGCTCATCAGGACACTAGTCAAATTTGTAGATGAGAATGCAATGCAAGGTTAAATGGTTTTGTTTTCTGTTGCAGAAGTCTTCAGATTTCCTATATTCTTTAGGTCCTCAAAAATCTTCCTCCTAAACTGCCACTGTTGCAAAGATACTATAATATTAGGAGCCTAAAGAAATATGCAGCCAGAGTTACTGGTAAATTAGCAAATATTTAATCAGCATTTTGATATTTCAATTCTACTCATCCTAACAGGAATTTTAATATCCAATAATTCATTGTTTTCTATGGTAATTCTTAAGCTATTTATCAGGGGTGAGCCACATGCTGCTGTTCAGTTGTGTCCAATTCTTTGTGACCCTGTGACCATATCATGCCAATAATGTCCACGGGGTTTGTATGACAAAGATACTAGAATGGTTTACCATTTGCTTCTCCCGCTCATTTTTTTTTTTACAAAGGAGAAACTGAGGAAAACAAGGTAAAGTGACTTGGCCAGGGTCATACAAATGGTAAGTATCTGAGGCCAGATTTGAACTTAGAAAGATGTCTTCCTGACTCTAGGCCCGCCTCACTACCTCAGTAGCCATGTCTGTGTCCAGTATCAGCAGGCTGAAGAACACAGCAAGTACTTAGAGATGCTGCTAGAGACTAGCATTCAAAGCTTAATATTTTATTCTTTGTTTCTTTAGCTAGCTTCCTACTTTCTCCAAAAGTTAAGTAGGCATACAATATCATTCAATGACATTCTTGTGTGACTGTAGATTCATGTATGGATTTAGGTCAGCCAGTAATTTCCAAGTTCATTTGAAACTCTGTATCCAGCAAATGAAAGGTGCCAACTCATTATTCACAAATCTATGTTAATACTGATTCTTGATTCCAGAGACCCAATGAAGCATGTTATCCACTGACAGGGTGGTGACAG
This sequence comes from Potorous gilbertii, assembly GCA_028658325.1. NCBI lineage: Eukaryota > Metazoa > Chordata > Mammalia > Diprotodontia > Potoroidae > Potorous > Potorous gilbertii. The sequence continues at coordinate 60,365,699 of CM053773.1, forward strand.
ACTCAATATACAAAATGAGATATACATTTTTGAACATGGCCAATATGGGAATCCGTTTTGCTTGACTATGCATATTTTTACAAGGGTTTTTGGTTTTCTTTTCCTTAGTAAGGGTAGATGAGGTGGGGAGAGAAAATAAATGTTTATTAAATGAAAAAAATACAATTTAATTAAAAAAGAAAAAAAAACAAAAACAAAAACCAACGAGCTGATTTCTTTCTTTGCTACTTTCAATTTCTTCCATATATGGAGTATTCAGGGTTGTGGGTTCTAACGCCAAAGGGTAAGAAGTGGTATAAGGGAATTAGGGACCTAATACAAAATGACAATCAATTGTTCATTATCTGAAGAATGGTCAGACTTCTTTTGCAAACTTTGCATGATATACCAAGAATCTTGTCAAAGGAGTGATAGGTTAATTTAGGATTCTTGCCAGATGCTGATGACCCTCAATACTCTGCCCCATTAATTATATTTATTGGATACTGGCAATGGTTTCTTTTATAGGGGATTTCTCCAGATGACTGGATAACTGTAACTTGATAAGTCTAATGGTTAGGAAAATATTTCTTACAGAATGTCAAGTATCAGTTTTTTATATCATTCCCCCCTACTAGCTTATAAATTCCATAAGGACAGTGACAAAACAGAGTCTAATCTATTTTTAAATTCCTCTCTACCAAGCACTGAGGATAGAGGTCTGCATATCATCAGTGTTTGTTTGAATAGAATAGAATTTAAGAGCATGCAAATCTTTTTGCACCATTCCTACATCTTTGAATGTATCCCTTTACTCAAACCACTAAGTGAGGTGGAGTAGGGATAGGAAAGGAAAGGATCTACGATTTTATTGGTATAGAGAAAGTCCCTCTACCATTGGAGGTTGGCAATTTCTTTGTAACCTCTATTAGTTGCCTGGTACACTGGAATTTTAAATGACTTGCCTAGGGTCATAAACCCAGTGTGTCAGAAGTGGGGTAGCTCTGTCTGATAGTTTTCTATTAGAATCTACTTATCCTTTTCCTGTTGACACCTGGTATCAGGAGAATTAAAACTGTGTTATGGATGGTGGTCTAGTAGGGCAGTCTCCATAGTGTCTTTCTAGGAAGGCTAGAAAGTTTTGTGCTAACAAATCCAAAGTTTTTTTTTTTAAGACAAAGCTTTGTTAGGAGAAAGCATAAAGAGTCTGATTTTTGAATTGGAAAGATTAGGGATCCATTAAGGAGGAAGAAATGCGAGGCTGGGGAAGAAAAGGGAAGTTTTGCCTACTTCCCTACTTTGTTCAGTGTGGATGACAATCTTCAATAAAAACACCCTAGCCTCTTAGGTTTGTGCCATTTTCTGGGCTGAATTGGGTCTTTTCTAGGGGGATCATTTATATCAACGTTGGTAATAGGGATATAAGTCCAACTCAATGAGACCCTCTTACTTTTCCCCTGGATGTCTGGAGGTTAGTCTCCTTACTTCAAGTCTTTCCACTTTTCAGTTCATCCTATACATAGCTGTGAGAGTGGTCTCCTTAGGATACATGTCTGACCATGTCACTCCCTTGCTCAGGAATCTTCACAGGATCATTGCTGATTAAAGGATAAAATAAAAATTTCTTAAAATGGAATTTAAAACACATCAAAATCTAGCTCCAGTTTACCATTTAAGACACATTTCACACTTTCCTTCATGAACTCTACATTCTCATCAAATACCGATCTGTTGCTTTCTAATCTTGCTATTTTATCTCTTGTTTCCATGTCTTTGTACAGGTGTACACATTTGTAGAATTTATTTCTTCCCTTCCCCCTTCCCTATCTAGAATTTATTCTCTCCTCACTTTTGCAACTGAGAATACTTAGCTTCCTTGAAGCCTGAACTCAGGTGACACCTAAGGTAAACCCTTTCTGATCTCCCATTGTTAGTACTCTTTCCCTCTTCAATGCCTCTCTTAAAAAATATTGATGCCTTTTATTTTTCTATCACATTCATTTCAAAATATATCCTTCTCTCCCCTATCCAGAGAATAATCCCTTACAATAAAGATTTTAAAAATCAGAGGAAAAAACATGGCAAAACTGGGGAATGACTCTTGGTCTTACATATTTGTGTTAGATTCCTAAATATCTTGAATATCAGAACATTATCAGAGATATCTGATGCAAAGATTTTTCCCAAGCAAAAGGTTTCTTGGCTACATTTATTTAGTTTGTATGATCTGTTATCTATTTTCTCTCTTGCGATCTTTACTTCATTTGGTTAAAAATTTTCCCCCTGGCTAGTGCACTGATCGCATTCTCTTTTAATTTTAAGCTTATTGTGGTATATGGAGTAAGATGCTGGTCTAAACCTAATTGCTGCCAAATTGCTTTCCAGTTTTCTCTGTAATTCTTCCTAAAAAACCAACTCCTTAAACTATCTTGCACTTCCTTATATAAGCACAAATGTTGTATCCTTCCTTAGTACAACATGTAGAGAAGAGATAGTGTCCATATTGTAGAGGTAAAATTGATAAATTTGCAGCTAGTTGGATATAGGTAAGAGTAACAGTACTCTTTCAGAGGTACCACTTTTATCACCACTGGTATGGCCCTAGGCTCAATGAGCAACAACCTATCTGGAGATCTGGGCTGCTATTTAAGCAGGGATGGGGGCAGTCCTTCCAGGGTCTGTCCTGGAGCCTACCAAACAGACCTAAGAGACTACACCCAAACATGGCCAATAAGGAAAGATGGATACTGAGTAAAATCTAACCCAAACACAAAGGAGCACAATGTAGGGCACATAATAAGTGTTCAACATATAACTGTCAAATTTAATTTAATAGAAGTGGTTGGTCTAGAACCCAAATAGCTGTATAATGCAAGACTTCATCATCTATTTAACTTGCTGCTTTTTGTCTTTAAGTATCTCACACAAGTGCTTAATTTTTGTTGTTGTCATTGAATTACTTTTTATTGGTCCCTAATCTTCAAACCATATTAGAACTATGAATTTCCCAAGAAAATCTATTCTCAGATATGTAGCTTCCAAAGTAGGCTATATTCTTTGCTTGTGGGAGATGTCACTATGATTTTGTCTTGATTTCAAATGAAAAGGTCTCAAATGAAAGAGTCTCAAAGCTTAGACACAGTGTGTCATGATAATGAAGGCAAGGGGACATGACTATTTCATGTATATCAGTATTTATTAGCATTTAAAATGTATTAAAATATGAATACAATAAAAGCATGGGTTTCACTTACCCATAGAAAGATTTGGTAAAATCACAGAAATGAAAATTCACATCAACCAATAATATATTAAAATTCTATCTAAGTCAAAGACCCCAAAGACACATAACAAATGCATATGCTTTAGAGGTGTTTTTCTCAAGTAACGGTATTGTTGACACTTCTATCCAAATAGACACAATATTAGAAAAACATTATAACTAGTTGCAAGCAGAGGAGGTGATAATAGAACTTTATCCTTCTCCTCTTTTCCCTCTCCCATATTTGTCAGTCATTCTCCTTCTGCAAACATAGTGGAATTCATAATAAAATTCCCTTGTGGATGTGCCCACCTGAAAAGTACCAATTATGGAGGATCCCACAGGATTTTAGTTTCAGGTATAATTACTTGTAGGAAAACACCAGCTCACAAAACACTTGAATGTGGGAGATGATGCTTTTCAAGTTATGATGACATATCTCTAGCTTTAAAAAATACAATAGGCTCATCATCCATTAATAACACAATTCTTGATTACATGTACAGTAGGACAAGTCCCATCCCCTGAATGTGATCAATTATACAGAGCATAAGTCTGACATAATACAGTTCATCTATAAAGGCATGTTGCCAGCCAAAAGTAGTGTTATAGACAGATTCCACTGCTATCCCATTTAAAACACTAGGGGACTGGATGATTGTCAGAGCCAGGCAGATGAGAGTTTCATTTTAAAATGCCTGGATCTGACTTTTGTCACATTACATCATCACATCCCCTTTTAAGGTCCCAAGAAATCTTTAGTGAGCAAACAAGAAAGGTTACTTAGACAAAAAAAAAAAGAATTAATGAATTATGAAAACATGTGCTTTATTATTTTTTTAAAAGCATTCACACTTTCCTGAGTAAAGTACATAAAAATCTCACAAGACATCTTTTTAAAGCATCAGGTCTTTGTCTCTTCCTTCCATGTATCTTTTGCAGACTCATTACAGTCCAGATGGCAAATCTAAGCCAAGTTTGGATGTTCTGGTGAAAACATTAACAATGTATTTATGAACACTGATTTTCTAATATTTCACCACTTGAGGGTTTTATGCCTGGGAAATGAAAAATGGCTTCTTTAATGGAATCAAGGGAAAGGATAAAAATGAATGTATGCATGGACACCTTTGGTTTGTCTGATGTGACAAGACTTTACCAAAGAATAACAATGTTGATAGATGTTTGAATGTGCCTAAAACTTTCTGAATTCTGGTACTTTGTCACCAAAATTTTTTCAGTGTATAAAACTTAGACACAACATTTTTCATTATGGATACAACCAGGTAAAACATGAAAAATCAAATTAATGTATTCCAGATTTTATTGCTTGAATAACCTAAGTTCAAAGTGTCCAGAAGAGAGTGGCACATCTACTCCCTGATGTCTTTGCTAGAGGCAGAATCTGTTTCTCTGAGCTCCTGGGCATTCCTGAATATCAGGATGGAATTATAAATCTTCAATGCTGGGCCAAGTTTAATGTGCATCACTTTGACTATATCTGTCTGGGTCAGAAGCAGGAAGGCTTTGCCATCGATCTGCTGCAAATAAAACAAATCAAGGACCTTGTCTTCATTCTTCTCTAATACTGTACTGCTGACTCTCCTAGACTTTCTTTGCAATGCTCTTGGGGCAGATAAGGTCAGGTACCTCCTTATCTCCCCCCTTCTCCCTTGTTTCTTTTTATATGCTGTCTTCCCCTTTAAGAATGTAAGCTTTTAGAAGGCATAGACTGTCTTTTTTTTCTCCCTCTTTTTGTATCCCCAGTGTTTAACACAGTTCTGGCACATAGTAGGCACTTAATAAATCATCTGCTTGATGACTTGATCTTGTCACTATTTTCTGACTTCAAACCTATTTGTCCGCAACAAGGAGAGACATTATTACACAGCACATAGAAAAAGGGCTTTGGAGCCAGGAAAACAGGATACACACCAATGTGTCACCAAAGTCATTTGATTTCCCAATGATCGAGGCAACTAAGACTATGGATAAACTGTGGCTATATAAATCAGTGGAGGGAGTTTCCTACCCTCAAGATATCAAAGGGCTGGGTAATACCATCACCACTACCCACACTACCACTTCTACCACCAACTCCTATTAAGACCAATTAAGTACAGACTCAAACTCACCCTCATACAGGTCACTCACTTAACCAGCCATGCCTTGATTTAGGAGATACAAGTCTAAGAAGTAGTCCACCAGAACTAATTTTTCCAATTAGGTTTTTTTTTAAAAAATCATTTGAACATACATTTAAAAATAGACCATTTACAGGCTGTTAAGTCACAACAGAGGGTGTACACTAATAGCCCAGTCCATGAGATAGCGGTGGGAATTACTTTGTCTGCTCAGGTGGATCTGGACTGAAATTCAGCTGACATCTGGGGAGGGATTCAAGGTGCCCTTGGAAAGCATGGAACTCTACACGATGGGGGAAGAGCCATACAAGACAACAAAAGCTGTGACTGCAATGACCAAGCTGGGCCCTGAAGACGAGGTGGGGAGGATATTGAACTGCCTTGCTGGCATTCCTTACCTCTTTCCTGAAGTATCTAGAATGCTCTTCACAGCCTGGAAGGCTTTGCACAAAATTTGCCACCTTCAACACAAAATGAAAAACCTAATTTGAAATATGTGCATAGTAGGTGCTTAAAAGTTCAAATTTTATCTGTTCAAATTTATTGAATAAACGGAAATAATTTCTTAGGTCATAAGCAAATCATAGTGCGGCTGAGCAAAGTGCCTGGAACATGGTAAGTGCTTAATAAATGTTCTGTCTTCCTCTGACTCTGTTTCTCTCTCCTAACCAATTTTATATCTATGCATATATATGTATATATATATACATATATATGCATAGTTGTACATATATATTTCAAATTGTCAAAGACAAACCCTCAATTCAGCTCATTAATCATTTATTAAATGCTAATGATCCACAAGGTACTAGGATAGGCACGGAAAGTCTAAAGATAAAGATAAAACAATTCTTGCCCTTGAGGTGAATGCTTGTGGGGTATGGAAGCCCAGAGGACTGGGAGAATGAGGGGGGATACATTGAGGGAGTGGTACCCAAGCTCTGCATTTGAGGCAGGGAAGGTGGAGATGAATTCTAGGCAGGGAGAATAGTTTGCGGAAATGCAGAGCTCCAAGTCTGATAGCCTGGGTGTGCTCGAGCCAATGTAGACTAGTTTGAGAGTTAAATTATAAATGTGAGAATTTACACCTTGGAAATCAACCAATACTGAAAATCAGAGCTTGATTTGTTGTTTATCTAGACTCGAGAAAGTGATGAGGAAAATGTTAATAATGCAAATTACATTTTCAAGTGTGTCATGGGCACTTCCCTCCTCTCCCACACCCTTGGTAGTAGTCCAGTAAGGTTGGCACACAGAAGAGTACAAAATAAGGTAGGAAAAGTAAGTGGGAGACTGTGGAAGGCCTGAAATGACAGGCTGTTTGTATTTTTGTCTTAAAGGCAATGAGAAGACATGCAAGGTTTTCTGAGCAATTTGATAGGACCTATGCCTTAGGAAAAGTATTCTGACAGCTATTTGGAGGATGGATCCTATTAGAAATGAGAGGTTATGGGGCTTTAAACCAGAATGTCAGCCATAGCAGTGAAGAGATGGGAAAAGATGTGATAGCTATTATGGAGGTAGGAAAAACAAGACTTGGCAACTGATTGACTATAAAGGTCAAAGAGGGAAGAGTTTAGATGGCATAAGTCACTTAAGTGACCCAAGGTCACACAGGGTAGTAAGCCTCCAAGGCTCCTCCAAGATCTCTAACTCTAGGGTCCAAAGTATTTTCTGGTCATTTTTAGAGCAAGTAGCTTCAGTTGAGTGGTAGGATGCAAAACCAGACTGCAAATGCAATGAGAAGTGAGTGGGTAGTGAGGAAATGAAGTTATAGTATAAAGCTAATTCTTTCTAAGAGTTTGGCAGTGAGTAGGGGACAAGAGCTTGCAGGGTCAACTGAAATTTGCTATGGGTAACTTTCCCATTCTTTCATTACCTATAAAGGATACTACAGACTGGATATTCTGACCTATTCAAGCAGCTACATATATTTAATGACTTTCTATCTATGTCAAGGTTCTACCCAAGATCTGGCTGTAGATTGAGGAAAAGAACAAGTTTTCCCTATTGACACATTTCCCAAATGTCAGATCAAACCAAAGTGTAAAGTACACATGCTCAAAAGCTTGTCTTTTGTACCACATAGGACCCTGATCCAGTGCAACTGTTTAGTCTGATGCACAAAGCAGACTTTACTTAAAATGTCAGGAGAATATTTTCACAGTGAAACAAATAACTACCTATCCCATCCCCCAAACAGAGGTTCTGGGTAATTAATAACCAATTTGTTAATTAGACTAGTTGGCAATGAATAAATTGGTGGTCAGTGGTTTCTCTAGGCATCCAAAGACACAAAGGGAGACTGAATCACCTTAAATCCCTTCTGAAAGGGAACTATCCTGACAAGTGAAACTCAACCCTGATTGGTGCATGAGAAGATGGGCTAAAAGACTTCAGCTCCTTCTGCTGAGAACATGGCTTGATCATAAGACTCGGCCAAATCCAGAAATCTAGACAGGGAAGTTCATCTCCATCCAGACCACTCTGATTGGTTTTCTATTTTATGATCTGAGTAACCCTAAACTCTAATGGAGGGGTACAAGAATAGGGGCTCTTTTCCCCAGAGTTAAGAACTTACCCAGACTGGATTCTGTTTATACTCTTAATAGAAGTTATGTTTCCTAGTTGGGTGGCATCCCACTCAAGACTGAAGAGCATGTTCCTTGAAGGTTAGGGGTAATCTCCATCAGTCATGTCCTTCAGAGATTGACTTTTTATAAGAGCTGGGTCTTAATGAGGATATTGAAGAAAAAAGCCTGGATCCCAATTTAATAACTAGTTAAAATACAATAGTGAAATAAAAATTTCTCTCAATAGGTAAAAACAGATTTAGGGGAATGTAGGCAGGCCTTGGTGAATTACAAGAGTTGCTTTCTATCTGGTGGTCCACTTCCAGTCTTTCTGAGTGTGATTCCTGAGAGCTAGATGTGAAACCTAGTCATGAAGAAGGTTCACGTAACTCTAAGGACTTCAGACCAGGACACTGTCATAATTTTTTCAACAGCTACAACACACCCAATGCCTTGGGACTATGTACTGCCACATGCTCCCATTTTCACTCTAGGCACAAAGTAATCTCAATCATGAGCCATGCTTCGAGGATATCAGTTTGTAGTCTCTCTTCCCATTCTTTAGGCTACGTATAATCAGCGGCAAGATACATTACCCGAGTTTGTTCATTATAAATTTGGAGCTCCCTGATATTTACACCTCAATAAAGCAGATGCAGCAAAACAATGAAATAAAGAAAACTATTCCAGATGCTCAGGGTGTATATCATGTGGCATTTAGGCTGGCAGCATTGCCTAGCATGATTCACTTTCATTTTCATCCAATCCAATTCAATTTTATTCAGTTCAACAACATTTATTTATTAGGCATCTACTCCATTCAGGGGGAGAGTTAGTGACAACAAGGGCAGTCACTGGGGGAAACTCTGGGTTCCTCTGAAGGTTACTAGCTAAGTAACTATGGATGCTTTACTATTCTAGGCAGCTCTCAATCTATGTTATAGATATCAGCGGAGGGAATTAGGTGGTCCAGTGGACAGAGAACTGGGCCTAGAGTCAAGAAGACCAGAGTTCAAATCTGACTTCAGATACTTACTTAGCTGTGACCTTGGACAAGCCAGTTAACCTGTTTGCCTCAGTTTTCCCATTTTACAAATGGGGATAACAATGGTACCCACCTTCCAGGGTTGTCATCAGACTCAAATGAAATAATACTTGTTAAATACGTGGTACATAGTATGTGCTATATGAATATGAGATTTTATTATTACTATACACAGGAGCTCCCCATAAGGATGAAATCAAAGGTCCAGACTATATCACTACTCTACTCACCAAAAACTAACCAACTAGCCAGCAAATACATGGAAGGCATTGGTCAATAGTCTCTACCCTTGAGGAATTTATGTTGCAGTGACTCACAGAAGGGACATGATCTGAATATCTGCTTGGTTCCATGACTATCTCATTGGAAACTCTGACTTTTTCAGTACATACAAAAATTATGTTGACTCAACAACCACTCCTGACCTCTTTGTAAAAAAAAAATTTCACTGACACATACATAAATTACAAGCTAGAGGATCTACCGCTCAAATTACCAAAGGGAAAATTTACAGAGCTAGACAAAATAATGACAAAATAAATCTGGAAGAATAAAAAGACCTAGAATATCAAAAGAAATAATAAAAAAGTAATGGAGAGAGAATAGTACTTTTAGAACTCAAAGAATATTATGAAGCAGTAATCATCCAAACCACTACCAAGTGGTTTACAAAAAAGAATATCTCTAGAACGTACTAGACAAGGAAAACTAAAAAATAACTGAACTCAATAGACCAATGTTTAATAAATGTCAAAACATAAATTACCTAGGAAAGGTATGTGATAAGAATTGCTGGGTAAGTCACATACAACAGTTAACTGAAAATGGATATGTAACATCAATATTACAGATCATGCCTAAAAAAAATCAGAAGATAACAAGAGAAGGTATTTTTCATAGTTAGAGTAAGGGAATGAATTTTTAAGCAAACAAGGCATAAAACTGATCACAAATGATAAAACAGAACACCTTAATCGCATGAAATTAAAAAGGTTCTACATGAACAAAATTAGTGCAATTAGGGTAACAAGGGAAATGATTAACAGGGGGGTGGGGGACCATAACAATTATCACTCATAAGAACCTGATATTCAAGATATTTAGGAAACTAATAGAAATACAGAATAACTTAAGTCATTGCTATATATAAGTAGTTAAAGAATATGAACAAATGGTTCTCAATAGAATAGCAAATTATTAACAACCATATGAAAAAATGTTTCATATTATTAATAGTAAAAGAAATGAAAAGCAAAATAATTCTGAGATTTTACCACACACTCAGCAAATAGGCAAAGGTAACAAAAGTTGTCAAGAGTCAATGAAGGAAAGTGGTACAAGATGGAGACAATAATGCATAATTGTTGGTGTTAAGAACAGGTCAACTCTTCTTTGGAATTATGTGAAAGTGACTAAAATATCCACATGCTTTGACCCAAAGATTCTGTATTAGGCATATACCTTAAGCAGGTCAACGATAAAAGGAAAGATCTCATATATGACAAAGTATTTTCAGCAGTGTTTTTTTTGTAGCAGTAAAGAATGATGTGGGAATAGCTAAACAAATTAGCGTGCAAAACTATTGTGGAATGTACTGTAAGAAATGATGAATATGATGACTACTGAAAAGCATGATAAGGTTTATATGAACAGATGCAAAGCAAAGCAAGGCAAACGATACACACAATGAGTACAACAAAGGGAATTGATCCTATTTACTCAGTAGATACGATTTTTTTTTCTTTTCCAGGTGAACAAGAAGCAATGAATTCTTTTTTTGTAACCTATATTTAGCTTATCAACAGGACAGCTGGGGGCACAGTGAATAGAATGGTGGGCTTGAAATCGTCTTCCTAAATTTAAATCCAGCCTCAGACACTTACTAGCTGTGACCCTGGACAAGTCACTTAACCCTGTTTGCTTCAGGTTCCTCCTTTGTAAAATGAGCTGGAGAAGGAAATGGCAAACCATTCCCATATCTTTGTCAAGAATATCCCAAATGAGGTCATGAAGAGTCAGATATGGCTGAAAAGACTGAACAATGACAAAATTTAGCTTAATGATACCTCTTTCTTAGAAAAATATTGGAGGTATTTCTTAGGGCAATCCCTTGGGTCTAGGCTCCTAAGGGATATGATCAGAAATCTAGAAAATTAAATCCAAAAAATTAAAACAATGCTGCGGAATCATTATGGTCATGTTTAGCCCCAAAGAAAAGACATGAGAAAGCGCCATTGCCCTTTTCTCTGCATAAGATGGGAATCGTGGGTGTGAAACACATGCCGCATATAACGTCAGACTTTTCTGACCTTATTAGCTTTCCTAAACTTTTCCTCTTTTTTTGTTGTTATAATGGATGTCTCTCTGGGATGAGAAGAGGAAATATTGGGAAATGTAGGTTATGTAAAAACAAGATGGCATTAAAAAGAAACAAAGAGACAATTTTTTTTAAAGCAACACCATAGCTGGTTGGTTTTTCAAGGCCACTTAAAAGTCAGAGTGAGCTCCGGAGCAGAATCTAGCACCTGTGTGCACACCTTGAGCTGTTCACTCACCCTGACATCTCTTCACAATATTTAATTAGACTCAGTTTTACACCCTGTATGAAAGCCTTAGAATATTTTGTTTTTAAAAATAATCAGCATGCTGATGTCTGCTTTGGTCAGCACTGATTCCACAAGTATAATTTTATCTCAAGTCCTTGAACCATTTTTAAAATGATCTTAAAAAAATACTGGATAAGGATAAAAACATCACCACAAATAGCCAGCTATCAAGCTGATAGGGAACAAATTGTTCTGGCCAGTATAGCACAGTGGGAAGAGGGCTGGTTTCTCAGGGAAGAGCCCTGGGTTATCTGCTACACTAATCAAGCTGTATGACCTTGGGCAGATTTGACCTCTCTGGGAGATTACCTCTAAGATCCTAAGAATTTGTGCTCTGATGTTCATCAAGGAAGGGATGAAAGACTCGTAGATTTAGAATTGGAAGGGACATCAGGGGTTAAAAGGTCCAAACCCTTACGTTATCAATATGAAAAAAGAAGGCCAGACAGAGGCAATAGGAGAAAGAGCCTGGATTTGAACACAGGCCTCCTGACTCAAAATCCTGAATAGTGCAGGTGTTTGAGAAAGGGGCAGTTCCCATACACACTGGCCGTAGATAACAGAAGGTAAAGTCTTTTACCTATTAGCAAGTGAAAACTGTTTTAGTTGAGAACCTAAATTCTCTGTGAATTCTTCAGATAAGGAGAAGGATGTGATATGATATGACATTACATTATATTATCATGTCATGTTATATCATCATATATCAACAAGAATTTATAATCACTTTACAAGCATTCTCTCATTTGATCCTCACAATAACTCTGGGAGGTGAAGAAACTGAGACAGACAGAAATTAAATGACTTGTTCAGGGTCACAGAGATGGAAGTGTCTGAGGCAGAATTTGAACTCAGGTCCTCCTGACTACAGGCCCAGAGCTCTTAACCACCAAGATTATGGATGACACATTCAAACACTAAGGAAACGAATCTTGTTTACTAAGTGAGTACATTTTTTTTTCTCTCTCTTCCAGGTGAACAAGAAGCAATGAACTCTTTATGTAACCTGTATTTAGCTTATCAATACCTCTTTCTCTGAACCTACTGGGCTACTGCTTGGGTCCACGCTGTAAAGGATGTGATTGGAAATCTTGATGTTTTCCAAGCTAATGAATAAAATGAAATTTCCAAGGCAGAGAGCACTCCTGGGGGATAGGAGATTGTACCACTTGCCAAGTGGTCTTTATGGATAATGAATGATCTTATTGATATTTCAAGATGCATCATCTGTTTAAGACAAGTGAGAGTCAAAGAAAAAGTTTTCTGAGGAAATTTCTGAGGAAAATGTTTTAGCAGCTGAGTTCTGGGAAAGGTCCCCAACATTCCATCTACTTGTAAGAGAAATGATTTTTATATGGCAAGGAAGTATCTTACTGGGAATTTGGAGACCTGAGTTCTGGTTCCAGATTTATAACCAGAAAGTTACTCCCCTTCCCCGGGATCCAGTTTCTTCCTCCGTAAAAATGAGGGTAAGGATAAAGACATTTTGTAATGTCTGTTCCAGATATAACATTCTATGATTGTAGGAGAAAAGCAGAGAAGAAAGTAGTTTTGTTCTGTAGTAACAGGGCAGTCCTTTATGTTGACTTGATTTATTTGCATGTAGGTTTACTTGTTCTTTTCTAGTCAAGCAAAGCCTCCAAATTATGCTTTTTTCTTGCTCCTTGGCATCAGGAATTGTTAGTCACACAGAGCAGTGTGGTACACTGGAATCTAGGTTGTTCAAATTCTACCTGTGGTTTCAGACGAATCACTACCCCTAGCTGGATCTGTTTCCTCATCTATAACATGAGGGGATTGGATTAGATGATCTATAATGGCAGCTAGATGGTGCAGTGGATAGAGCGTTGGGCCTTGATCTTCCTGAGTTCAAATCTGGTTTCAGACACTGTGTGACCCTGGACAAGTTACTTTACTCTGTTTGCCTCAGTTTCCTCATCTGTAAAATGAGTTGGAGAAGGAAATGACACACCACTCCAGTGTCTCTGCCAAGAAAACCTCAAATGATGTCACAAAATGTCAGACACAACTGAAAACAACTGAACAAAGTCCCTTCTAGCTATAAATCAAACTATAAAGAGACTGCCTATGTGATGAATGCATACCAATAGCACAGTAATCAAATACTGTAGTCAGTGATCAGTATCTAAATTTATCTGGTCCTGACAACTTCATGGCTTGACCATTGGATTTCCCAGTCCCTCAAAAGTAGAAGTCTGAATTCCAGCTGAGTTTATCTTTCCTGTTTTGATGTCAGTGAGTTAATTCCGTGAAACTTAATATACCTATAACATGAGGATAAAAACGTGGTCCCATGAAAAGAGTTGGTTCTGGAGTCAGTGGGCCTGGGATCAGGTCAGCATGACCCTCACCAGTGACTCAGGGAGATGTCCTTCTTTTGGAGGGTGTGCAGAATGACTTCTACAATGTGGTGAAAGCCTGTCACTGCTCTGGGAGAACACTGAACATGAAGAAAGACAGCAATTGGGAGAGTCCAAGCTTTACCTTTCTAGGCTCTGGAAACTTCCCTCATTCCTCTGCTTATAACCTACTTTTGTTTACATTCATCTCTGGATCTCAGCAGGCCTAATTTTCTCTAGTGGGCTTGCTGTTTTCTCCAGAACCCTCTAAATGCCAACGCTCTTCACTCTGCTGAGCCTATTGTAGTGTGCCCAACTGTGCCACCTTACAGGACATCAGGGATCATGTTCTCAGCCTCTCTTGTTTTTTTTTTTTAAACAGCAGAGTTTGTCATTTGCCTGTATTATCCCCCCAAGGTCCAACTGCATAACATTCCTATCCTCAGCTTGGCGGTGCCCTGGATTCTTTGAACTGTGTTCCCCTTTGTAAAGCTTGCTTTGAAAGCGACTGCCATCTTTTAGCATTAATGAACGTTTGGGGAGCACTTGGTTGGAGATGGGGCAATTTATATACAGTGCTTTAAAAATTTTGGGTTTCTTTGAATATAGGAAATAAAAATCCCTCTGCTTTTGCCAATAACACTTACCAAGTCCTCCCTGCAGCAGCTGGTGAGATACATACATAAGGTCTGCCCACCTTACCTCCATAACATATGTGTATATAAGACTGTGTGTGTGTGTGTGTGTGTGTGTGTGTATATATATATACACACACATATGTATATATGACTGTGTGTATATTTATCTATCTATATGGCCTCATATATGCCATGAGTGTGCCCTGTGAAATTCATTCTCTTGAGACAAATATGTCCACATGCAGAAATTGTTCTAGGCCAAGGGGAAGAGAAAGACAAGGAGCTGGAAAAGATACAGGCTCTGCCCACAAGTAGTTTAAAATCTAATAGCAATGAAGCAGGTTTGTACAACATACTGTCCCTGGGCCTTCTGTAGCCTACTAAAGGATTTTGGTCATCCCACGAAAAATGTAGACAATTAAACGAAAGTAAAGAGGTAATGGGTGCTTTGTCTGTGCCCCACTTGACCTGCCTTCCACTAGTCACCATTCTGCCTATCATGTAACTTGGTCGGTGGGTTGCCACTGAGTATTTCTCTCCTGTTTGTCATATGACCTTTGGCAACCAACCATCGTCAGTCTGTATCTAGTCTGAGAGGAGTGAGAAATAGTAGTTTTTCCACTGTGTTTTTGGTTGTTTACTGGTGTTGACCATGGACAAAGTGTGTGTGGCAAAGTAATTTTTTTTAACATTAATGCGATTTCATGATAAATAAAAATCTTAAGTAATAAGTGTAATTAATTGATATTAATTGAAATCACCTTTTAAAAAAAGAGATTGTTTGCAAAACAGTTTTATCATTAATTATACCTTTATCTGAAAAGTGAGAAGTTGAGCCTATTTTAATTTTGGCCCCCACCTACTGCCCAGTTGTACAGGTGTGCAAGAGAGCATCAGCCGAGTTTAAATTAGGTCAAACGAAACTCTGCTAGTGGAATAATTTTGGTCAACTCAATCACCGTCATCCCTTGTGCGTAGAAAAAAAGATGCCTGTTTTTTTGTAACCAAACATGATTAGCAATAACCAATCTCTAATAATATGGAATAGGTCTTTCTCTGTACCTAGGCAAAAGGGACTATCTTTTCATCACTTCATCTTCTTTGTCATCTAAAGGAAACGATCCTTAACCCACAGGGGCAGTTCATTTGGTACATACTGTTACAAGATTCTGCTCCATCACTTTCACTACTTAGGAAGCAATGAAGTCATTTTTCTTCATCCAGTCATGCAAGAACTGCTTTCTCAAAGGACTTTTATTCTGAACACCACGTCAATCAGAATTCCACATCATATTCAAGCTGTTTAAAATTGTTATAAAATTGTGGCCAATGGAAATATCTTCCCCACTGAACTTCCCTCTGCAGCATCTCTTATTTTTATGTGTCCAACTCTGTACTAAGTGCAATTGGAGATACAAAAGAAATTTAAGACATAATCCCAAATCTCAAGATCAAAATTTATGTGGAGACAAGCTTAACATATATGAAATCATTAGGTGCTAACCTATATGATTTTTGTTCAGTTGTTTTTTCAATCATGTCTGATTCTTCATGACCCCATTTGAGATTTTCTTGGTAAAGATACTGAAGTGGTTTGCCATGTTCTTCTTTAGCTTGTTTTACAGATGAGGAAGCTGAGGCAAACAGGGTGAAGTGACTTGTCCAGGGTCACACAGCTAGGAAATGTCTGAGGCTGGATTTGATTAGCACTAAAAGGCCTAGTCCAGGCCCTTTATTTTACAGAGGAGGAAACTGAGTCCAAGAAGATGTACAGATTTCTATCATCATCATCTTTACTACTACTATTATTTCTACTACATCGAGGAAGGAATGACAAAGGCATCTCTGAAGGCTGAGTACTGAGTTGCTATAAGAGAACCCAGAGGCACCCGGAGTTTCACACACCTGGGAAAACAATGAAATTCAAAAAGAGTAGTAACTTATATATGGTTCAACAAGTACCTAACTTCCTTGCTTGTTGTTGTTCAGTTGTGTCTGACTCTTTGTAACCCTTTTTGAGGGTTTCTGGGCTAACATACCAGAGTGGTTTGCCATTTCCTTCTCTAGTTCATTTTACAGATGAGGAAACTGAGGTAAACAGGGTTAAGTGACTTGCCTAGGGTCACACAACTAATGGAGGCCAGATTTGAACTCAGGAAGATGAGTCTTCCTGATCCCAAGCTCAGTGTTCTATTTACTGCACCACCTACCTGCCCCAACTTCCTTGCTAGATTGCGTTATTTCAAATATAAAAGAACAAGCAAGGGGGAGAAAAGGATGGATCTGACCAGCCTGGTCACACATCTGACTTCTTACAGAACACTGGAACAGCTGATGCAAATGTTCACAACTCTCAGGACCCCAGCAAGGGTAAGCATCTGGAGACACAATCAATTCAAGTGTAAGGGGCTGGATAGGAGATTTCTGTATTCCCCTCTGCTCAAAAGCATTTGGTGTCTGATTAAGTGATTTGGTTCTACCTTCTTTTCTGTATTATTGGGTTACCTTTACTCAGTTTTCTTCCATCCTCAGTAAAAAGAAAAAAAAAAACACATTCTCTAACCTCCAAGGAGAAATACTGGGAAAATAAGAGACTGTTTTCAGTAGGAGTCCCCATATTGCTCAGAGGAAAATTAGGAGCAATATATGGTTTAATTAATCCTGATTAAACTTAAAATTTAAAGGCAAACCCATGTGGAGTGACTGTTTATTTCTGTTTTGCATTTGCCATTGGAATTTTTTTTTTACCATGATATCTCTTGCATGTCTCCTTCTTTTGGAGAACCCCAGGCACACGACTCACTTCACCCTCTGTGGCCTGCTCTACCTTTCCACCAAGGGCCTTGCACTTGGGCAATAACTCTCCTTCCCCTAAATCTTCATTTCTTAGAACCTCTGAATTCCTTTAAGATTCAAATTAAGTACTACCTACTTCCAAAAAGGTGTCTCTCCCCATATCCACCCCACCTGTGTGCCCCTCTGTGCCTTCCCTTTTATGATAACCTAGCACAGAAGATAGATGGGAGGTCCTGAAGTCAAGTTCAAATCTGACCTCAGGCATTTCCTAGCAGTGTGATGCTGGGCAGATCACTGAAATCCTTTTTTGCCTCAGTTTCCTCAATTGTAAAAGAGGGATACAAATAGCAACGGTCTCTTAGGATTGTTGTGAAGATCAAATGAGGACTTAGCCCAGAGCCTGGCACACAGTAGGTGCTTCATACATGTTTGTTCCTTTCTTCTTATTCTCTGTGTATCTAGTATGTATGCATACCCTCTCCCCAGGTAGAAGGACCTCCTTGAGGAAAAGGAAGGTTTCTGCTTTTTCTCTGCATCTTCAGTGCTTAGTATAACAGCCTGGTACAGAGTAAACACTTAAGTCACTCAACTGGCATTGCCATGTAGGTTATGCTGGCACTAATGCATATTAGCAATAATGTAAAGCTGAGCCTGAGCTCTGGCAGAGCAGTGTGGTTGATTTGTTGTCAGAAGAAGACTGAAACCCTGCCTCGGATATCATCCCCTCAGCTAATTCTGTGTTACCTCTCTGAGCCTATGGCGCCTCTTCTGTGTGATGAGACGGTCAGATGGAGGATCTTTGAAAATTCCTTTTAGTACTAATCCCATAATTCTGCAAAATCAAGGTGAATAAAATACTCGCTGGGAGAAAGGAATTCAGTGGTAGGAAATGAATGAATTCTACTGGAACACCACTGGGCAAATAGCTACTCTCAGAAAGTAACCCACTTGTCTTAATTCAAGAAAGAGACACACGTGGAAAGCAAGCAAGGTTCTGAGAAACCTCAAGTCCTGTGTATTTTCACATTTTGTTGGGATGAAGCTCATGGTAATCTTCCTCCTATACTGTAGCTGGAGCCAGAAAAGTGGTTTTAAATATAGGCTTTAAATACAATGAAAAGCTGGGGAATCTCAGGCAGGTCACTTAAGCTTGATAATACTGCAGAGAAGGAGGATTTGGTGAATAGAGAACTGACCTTAAGAGTCAGGAAGATCTGTGTTCATGTCACACTTCTGACATGTAACTGGTTGGGTAGCCCTGGGCAAGTCGTTTAACCTCAACTCTAAGAGGGTGAGTGGCAGAGAAGGTGGTGGCCCCAAATGGCAGGCGTGTCCTCACTTGGCAGGTCACTATAGAAGTGAAATCATGGTATTGCTAGTTCATTACCAACTTCTCAGGTTCCTTTAAGGATTAAATCAGAAAATGTAAAAGAAAGCAATTTGTAAACTGTCAAATGACACAAAATACAAGTTTTTGATGTGGTTTCCTGAATATACACAAAATTTAAGTGAGTGACGTGCTGCTATGAAAACGTTGGCCTTTATGATTATTCTAGCTGCAAGCAAAATAAGGGTTAAGATGGAGATGGGAAACTAAGGCAAAGGAACCAAAACAAACCAATTAACTTGGATGGCTTTCATGATTCCTTCACACTCTTTGCTTTCTTTTCCCCCTCAAGCTTCCATAATAACCTGGGTGACATCAGAGCATTTATTCTGACAAATGCAGAGGGGTACAATTTTGATAGGGCTTTCAGAGAAATATGCCTTGGCCTCATAACTAGGGAAACCTTGGAAACTTCAAAGTCTTTCTCAATTTGCTTCTCCCAAAAGGCCTCTGATCTCCTGTAAGCACTCAGACTAACAAGAACATTAGCCACTAAAAAATATTTTATTTACACAACAACAAATAAAAGAAAGAACTAGTACCTAAGGCAACAGACAATTATGAAAAATTCTCCATCTCCAAAAGAGATCTTCTAACTACAGCCTTGTGTGGTTTGGGGTTGTTAAATTCTCATCGTATAGTTTGATTAACCACCAATCATCCACGTTTAATCTGGTGGGTAGAACTGACTCAGGGATTAAAAATTACTTCTGTTGATTCTCTGAAGGAAATACTATGGTACCTGCCTACATTTACTATCCCTGCCTACATTTATTTGTCTTTGTTGTAGGTTCTTCCTGTATTTTTTTTGTGCCATGAATCAGACTGCATCCTTGAGATTACCATGGTTTTTTGATTCACCATGCCCTTACAATAGATCATTTGGGTTCACTAGTTGGTTCTCCCTGGCCAGTAACACATTAGACTTAGGTTGTGGTTGCTACCTCTCAATGGAAGTATCTAATTTAGTCTTTATCATAATATTAGAATATACAATATGTTGCTTGTCTATAATCAAAATGGAAGTCCACATACACAATTGAAAAACATTTGAGGCTAAGAACTTCAAATTTTAAGATGAGATACAGGCATCTAGCCTTTGACTGGCAAATATAATAGGTTTCTGCCAGTAAGCCATCCTTGGAGGAGGGAGGAGGAAGGAGGAAGGAAGAAAGGGATCTCCCCTGCCTTTGCCTGGTTTATGCTTGATATACTTAGCTCTTATAAACTTACCGTAGCCTCCCTTTCTTACTGAACCAAGGACTTCATGTATATTTTCAAAAAAATCTCATTTGGAGGAGAAAAAAACACACACACTTAGCAAAAATCATTTTATCAGGCATAACGGGACATGAACATGAAAGCCATTTTAAATGTCTGGTTTAGACATTCTCCCTTGAAAAGCTTCAGAATAAAGAAAAGGAAATAGATTTCTCACCTCATCAACAGTCCAATTGGCTACTTCACTTGCCGGGATATCAGCCACACCTGGAAGAAGCTTGCAATGCTGTTCTCTGCAGAGGGGAAGGTCCCGCGAGGGGTGGGTTGACATGGCAGACAGGAAAACTGACTGGTGGAGGCCAAGTTCTGTGCTTTCAGTAGAGTATTCTGGGGGGAAAAGCAGCACTATATGGAACTACTTTACTCAACCTAACTTTAAGTCGTAATAACACGAACAGTCAACATTTATAACATTTCTGATGAGCCACGCACTAGGCTAAGTGCTTTACAATTATTATTTCATTTGATTCTCACAACAACTCTGGGAGGTAGGTGCTATTATAAATCCCATTTTATAGGGAAAAAAACACCTGCGGCATAAAGAGGCTAAGTGTCTGAGGCCAGATCTGAACTCAGATTTTCCTGACTTTAGGTTTGGTGTTCCCAGCTGGCTGCTCTCTACAGAGTTCACTGTGCTATGTGCAGTGGAAGATAAAAAGTTTAGAAAAGTCAGGTCCATGTATTCCTGGGGCATAGAGTTCAGGCCAAATCTGATGTGATGAATAGCTACTATATTTAATCATATTATGATAATGAATACTAACAATAATCCTCCAATAAGGTGCTCAGAAGTGTTTCTGAAACTCCTGTCATCCACGTGTCCCTGGAACATGGGCTGCAGCAGAAGCAAGTACAGGCAATGCGTCCGAGTGTTTGTGTATTTGTCATAAGTCAGCTTCATTAGGCCCCATCAGGAGAGTTTTAGCTATAGTAACTTATTAAACAGTCTGTTCTGGTGTGGAGGATCTGGGCTCTAAATGTGTAGATCCTTTTTTCCTCAACAGAGCTTTAGAAACCCATGGGTTTGTTCTCCTTAACTTTTCTCTGAAGACACACTGTATGCTGTAGTTCTTCTGAGGAGATCTCAGAATTTCAGAAGACATTTATGTCAGCCTTCACCTAGACAATCATAAGACAATGAGCATTTATATAATACTAGAAGGTTTGCAAGGTGCTTTACACTTATTAACTCACTGGAACCTCCCAAGAACCCTACGAGGCAGCGTCTTCCTCAGGGTCCTACAGCTGGAACTCTGAGGCAGTATGTGAACTCTGGCCTTCTTGACCTCTAGTCTTTTACTCTACAGACTACACCATTTAGGTGCCCAAAAGACCCCCGAGTCTTTGTTTAAAAACGTTCAGTGAACGTTTTTAACGTTCTTCTCTCTCCTGTTGCTCATTCCAACTTTGGATAGCTCTGGTTGTTGGGATGACTTTGCTTAGAGCAAGTCTACCATTCCCTCTTCACAATCTCTGACTGCTCCTTGTTTGGCCCTCTAAAGCTGAGTGGCTGCTTGTCCTGTGTTTTCAAACAGCTCTGAATATAACCTACGATTTCTTTCTTTTTTAAAGTTTTATTGTTGTGCACTGTTTTTACATTAAGAACACTTGCAGATTACTCCCACTATCTGAGAAGTCTCTTGGAACAAAGCAAAACAATAATCTAACAACCATGTGAAAGTGCATATGACATTTTATATCTGTAGCATTGCTCTACCCTCAGCTATTTTTTTTTTTAATGAACAGAAATCACTTTCCTCTTCCTCCACTCTCAATGATATTGGGGGAAAAAAAAGAACAGAAAAACAAATTCCTTGTAATAGGCATAGTCAAGCAAAATAAATTTCCTCAATGGTTATATACAACAATATATACATACATACGCACATACAGACACACACACACATACATAACTTTGTATTACTCTAAATGCAGCTTCTCTCTCTCATGGAGAACTTGTTTCACATTCTGGAATGCCTAATCATGTCCTCTGGAATCATGAGTGGCCATTGTACTGACCACAGTTCTTAGAGTTTTTAAAGCTGTTTGTTTTTACAGTGTTATTACTGTGTAAACTGTATTTCCAGTTCTGCTCATTTAATTCTTTACATGGCTCATTTTGATAATACTGATGTTATGGTATGAATTGTTCTCCTGCGCACTTTACACTAGTCTCAGAAATCATGTATTTCCTTATTCCTTACAGCACAATCATACTCTGTATTTATATATCACAACTTATTCAGTCATTCTTCAACTGACAGAAATCTTCTTAGCTTCCATTTTTTCTCACCACCACACATAAAAAAAACTGCAATATTTCTGTACATACAGAACCTTCTCCCTTTTCTTTGATCTCTCTGATAGAATCCAAGATAAGAGTTCATTAGTTTTCCAGAGTGTCTTATCACATTGGTGATTCATATTGAGCTTGAAATCTACTAAAACCCCGTATCTTATTTTCACATGAGCTGCTGCCTGGCCAACCTTCTTCATCATTGTACTTGGGCTGTTTTTTTTTTTTAATTCAATTATAAGGCTAACATGGATTTCTCAAATTTCCCCTTATTAGAACTGGCCCCACAATAAATACTGAGGTATCTATCTTCTCTTTTCCCTGTGTTACACTCTTGTAATACAGCATTCCCTTCTGCCTCTTCCTATGCTTTTTTTTACTTTTACAGTGAAGACTTTCTCTGAGTTTTGAAGGGAATGCTTTGTTACTGTGTGGAGGCATTTCTCTCTCTTATCATCTTGATGGCTTGATGTTTAAGCAAAGGAAAAAATGTCTGACATTTATAAAAAGTTTTAAGGTTTACAAACATGATTTCACTTGATCCTCACAACAGCACTGGGGTATAGGTAGTGTAAATATTAGTATAGTCATTTCAAAGATAAAAAACTTGAAGAGATTAGATGGCCCCCAACTTCACACAACAAATGGCAGAGCCAGAATTCAAACCTATATCTCCTGATTCTGAGTCGTTTTTTCTTTTCATTGTACTATGTTTCATAACACAACAAATTCTCATAATACACCAAAGAAAAATAATGATAATACAAAATAACATGTACATTAGAGAGGTTCCAAGCAAAGTGCTACGTAGGAGGCATGGGGAAATGAGAGCAATATAGGAGGATCATAGGATGTAGACCTAAGAGAAACCTGAAAGATCATCTAATCCCTCCTACTTTGTAGATGAGGAAATAGGCTGGAAGGATTAAGCATGTTGAGATAATATCAGAAACTCAGGCACACCAGAATTTTCAATGGACTAGGCAAAGGGACTGATATGCAGCATTAACTTTTCACTGTCAAGAAGCAAGACTGATCTTATCATAGATCTTATCATAGATAAATGGCATTCACCAATCATCTGGAAATTCTACTACTGATGACTGGATCAGTAAAGACAGCTGGCTCTGATAGTGCTAAATTAGGTAAATAGGATTAGCGAGAGAGAAGGAAAGACAGTTCTGCAGGTGTGGTAAGGGGAGAAAGGGAATCTTAGAACCTTGCAAAATGAGGGGCTTTCCACATGTAGGAAGGTTTGTACATAAGCTAACAGTTAATTATGAAGGCTCAGGAGAGCAACAGTTAAATGATGGGGTGAATGAACATGTTACAGGGCAAGGAAAATGATGAGGATATACTTGTTTGTGGTTTGGAATAGTGTTAAGTGTCATCTACATCCTTGCAGAGATGACTAATGTTGAGCTGGGCATGGCCTTTGTGTCACCTCATTCTGTCAATGGGCCATAAAATGAATGGTAAATGAAGCTGCTGCTTGCCTTGTGAAGGATCCAAGTTATTCTGAATTCTTGCCCCGATCCTCCTCCAAGAGAAGGATCTAATAAAGTGGTATGTCCAAAGGTAAACAGTAAATAGAGAAAGTGGGTGGGATCAAGAGAAGCTTCATAAAGGAAGGATGATTTACATGTGGCTTTAAAAGATGAGTAAGGAACTTAGCATGTGTGTGTATTTGTGCGTGAGCACGCATGTGTGTGTGTGTATGTGTGTGAGAGAAAGAAGAGAGAGAGAGAGAGACAGACAGACAGAGACAGAGAGATGGTAGGTCATTCTAGCATAGGGAATAATGTTAATAAAAGCATGGGAGGTAGGAAGGCATAAAGAATGGAAAGTAGTTACTTTTGGATGTAGCCTAACATATGTGGATAAAGCTATTAAGGCAGATTAGGTCTATAACATGGAAGGCTTTTTAAACTGCCAAGTAAAGTTAAAGCAAAGGAACTTTAGTAGTGAACATGAGCCAGTCAACAAGCATTAAGTTACTACTATGTGCCAGACCCTGTGCTAAGAATTAGATACCAAAAAAAATGTAAAAGACAGTCTTTGTTCCCAAGGAACTCACAGTTTAATGAGAAATAAACATATAAACAATTCTGTATACACAAGAAATAAACACACACACACATATACACACACAATAAACTGGGAAAAATCAATAGAAGGAAGGCACTAGCATGAAGGGGATCTGGATAGGTTTCTTACAAAGTAGGATTTTAGCTGATACTTGAAAAAAGCCAGGGAAGTTAGAAGATGGAGATACGGAGAGAAAGAGTTCTGGGCATGTGGAACAGAAAGCAAGAAGTCCCAGAATTGGAATACTGAGTATCTAGTTTGAGGAAAAGCAAGGAGGCTAGGGTCACTGGACTGCAGAATATGTGTGTGGGATTAAGGAGTAAGAAGACTGGAAGGGGAGGAAGGGACAAGGTTATTGAGGGAGTTCAAAACAAAACAGGGTATTACATTTGATCCTGGGGGCAAAAGGGAGCCATTGGAGTTGACTGAATGGAGGAAGAGGTGACATGGTCAGTCTTTCACATTAGGAAGATGAATTTGACAGGTAGATGAGTGGAGGATGGCCTGGTAATGGGAGAGACTTGAGGCAGGGAAAATGAGTAGGTTATTGCAATAGTTTAGACAGAGTGGCGGTGGTAGTGTTGGTAGAGGATCTGAACTGTTGAGGTGGCAGTGTCAGAGGAGAGAAGATGTTGTGAAGGTAGAAATGACAGGTCTTGGCACCTGACTGGATATGGAGGGTGGGAGGAATGAGAGAGTGAGAAGGCAAGGATGCCTAATAGATTGTGGGCCTGAGTCACTGAAAGGTTGGTAGCACTTTCCATAGTAATAGGTAAGTTAGGAGAGGGGAGGGTTTTGGGGAAAAGACAATGAATTCACTTTTTGATATGTTAAGCTTAAGATTTTACAAGACATTCAGTTTAAAATGTCCAGTGAGCAGTTGGAAATGCAAGATAATAGATCAGGGGAGAGGCTGCTGTTTAACTGCATCCAACTTTTTGTGATCTCACGGACAAATCCAGGAAATCACCTTGGCAAAGATATTGGAGTAGTTTACCATTTCCTTCTCCAGGGTGCCCCGTTTTAAAGTCAAGGAGCTAAGATAAATAGAGGTCAAGTGACTTGCCCAGAATCACATAGCTAGTGTCTGAAACTGAATGTGAACTCAGATCTCCCTGACTCCAAGCCTGCTGCTCTTCCACCATACCATTTAACTATCCCTGGGGGGTGATGAGAGGGGGAGGTTAGGGCCAAGAAAATAAATCTGAGAATTATCTGCACAGATGATAACTGAACCCACAGGAGCTGATAAGATCACCAAGTGAAATAGTATAGAGGGAGAAGGGGACCCAGAACAAGGCCTACCCCATACCCCCAACCCTCTTTCAGCAGGTATGATGTAGATGAATATCCAGACAAGAAGACAGAGTAGGAGGAGAAGTGGGAGAAAGCAACATCAAGAAAACCTAGAGAGAACAGAGCATCAAGGAGGTGACTGACAATGTCAAAGGCTACAGAAATGGAGAAAGGACCATCAGATTTTGAAGGAGATCATTGATAGCTTTGGAGGGAGAAGCTCCAGTCCCTTGATGAGGTCAGAAGTTGGACTGCAGAAAGTGGTCAAAAAACATTCATTAAGCCCCTACTACTGCACTAGGCACTGAGGAAACAAATATCAAAAAACAAGATAGTGCCTCCCCTCAAGGAGCTTATATACTAATGGAGAAAGACAACAGACAAAAGGACACTGAAAAGTGGGATAAGGGAGGAAGGGAGAAGGTATCCAGAACAGGGGCATGATGAAGTCTCAGGAGCACAGCTGGTAGGGAAGGAAGTGCTAAGAAAGGACTGACAGGAAAGGCATCAATTGCCAAAAGCCTTACCTGAGAGTTTAGCTAGAAAAGAGAGAAGAGGTGTAAGCTGATAGTTGGCAGGAACAAATAGATCAAGTGATGATTTTTTGAGGAAGACAAAACAATGGTCATGCTTGTTGGCCAGAAGATAGGGGGAAATTGAAGATAAGTGAGAGCACTGGGAAGATGGAAGGGGTAATCTTCTGGAAAAGTTGGAATTGAACAAGATCACTTGTGCATGGAGAGGAGTTAGCCCTGCCAAGGAGAAGGGCCACCTCTTCTAGTGATACAGGGGTGAAGGAGATATACAGTAACAGCCAGAGTGGACTCCAAGAAACAATGTAAACTACCTTGAGTAAATGTAGAAAGCAAAAGAAGCTCCAACTATCCCACAGGTAAACCTGCATGTGACCCTGGGCCATCTCGGCACCATGCCTTTTTTGTTCTGTTTCTATATAAGAGCTGGGCTGACCTGGAATTGGTGCCAGAATCCAGGATGTTACTTTGTCCTGTTGCTGCCCAGGATGACTAAGCCTAATAAAACCTATTAATAATCAAGACAGTATATATGATTCAAGACAATCTCAAAGGACTAATGATGAAGTATACTATCTGCCTCCAGAAAAAGAACTGATACTGCCTAAAAACAGACTGAAACAGACTATTTTTCACTTTCCTTTTTTTGGTTCAAGTCTTCTTGCACAAAATAACTAATAAAGAAATGTTTTGCATGATTGCACGTATGTGTGTGTGTGTGTATACACATAAACTATATTAGATTGCTTGCTATCTCAGGAAAGGGGAAGGGAACAGAAGGATGGAGAGAGAGAATTTGGAACTCAAAACTTTTTTTAAAAATGTTGAAAACTATTTTGACATGTAATTGGGGGAAAATATATTAAAAATAATTCTAAAAAATCAAGCTTTCTTCAGTGTCTCTGTATGTTCTACCACCCTATGCCATAACTAGGGCAGGAAGAACCGCCCCCTTACAGGAGGAGAATGTGGCAGAAGACATTTTCACCATGTAAAATTAGGAGTGGAAAAGAGGACACTCTCAGCAAATGGCCTTGATATGAAGGGAGTTTTTTAGCTGAGAGGGAGGTGAGTCATGGGAGGTGTGAGGAGGGATGAAATATTTTGGAAGAGATGCAGCAGTGAGTAAGATAGTGAATTAATTAGGGTGGTTTAAAAGGATTTCCCTGCCACAGTGAATGCCCAGTTGAGACTACGAAACATAAATTTGTAGAGAACTCAGTCAACATAGTTTTGTGATTTTCTTCAACTGCTCATCAGAGCATTTTAACTGGAGGAGTGAGTGACATGGTCAGATCTTTGATAAGAAAGACAGATCTTGCAGTAGTATAAAGGATGGATGTAGAAGGTGGGTGGAAATGTAATAGTTCAGGTGGGTAACAATGAGGACTTATATCAGGTGACAGATAAGGTAACAGACAGGATGGAGCAGATATAGTGAAGTCAAGTTAATAAGCATTTATTATTTACTACATACATGTAAGCCATAACTTGGAGGAGCATCCATTTTAATTGGGGACTATAATACACAGAAGGGACCTGAAAGGAGGGTGGATGGAAGCATTATCTAAATATGGGCATGGTGGTGAGGTCAAGTCAGTAGAGAAATGAAGGATGGCTGGCCTAGCCTTTCTTCAAAATGGAGGCTGCAAGAGGAACTCACTGGTGGGAGAAGGGAACTATGGGAATAAATGAAGGCAAAATCCAGAGAGTGAGAAGTAGAGTTGGGATAGGAATCTGGGAAAGAGTGTCTGCTCTCAGTATACTCTCTCCTACAGACATCTCAAACCCTTCATTCAGCTTGAGTATCACTTCTATACTTAACAGAAACACACACACACTCTCTCTCATATATATACACACACACACACACACACACACACACACACACACACACACACACATTCAAATCCCCTTTCTATTATCCCTTCATGTCTATGGGACTACACCTGGATATTCCTCCATAACAAATTTGACATGTCAAAAATTAAGATGTGGGGATAGAAGTAACAGGACTAGATTACCAATGGATACAAGAAGTTAAGAATGGAGAAGAGTTCATATCAAGGTTTTGAAAACTGGAAACTCAGTGAATGGTGGCAACACCAACTGAAAGAGTGAGTCAGAAGAGGGTATGGGACTGGGGAATAAGTTTTGGGAGAGATGAGTTCCACTTCTGACATGCTGAATTTGTTCTGGAGGGACATCTGTGTGTAGCTGTCCAAGTGTAGGCAGGTAGAGATGTGAAAGGACAGTTCAGGCTAGAGATACTTAGGAGTCAGCTGTACCAAAGTGACATTCTAGCTGTGGGAACAGTTGAGAAATCTATGACAGAAGGTGAAGAGTAAAGACTCTCAAAGGATAACACATCACTGCTATTAGACTCTCTTTCCTTTTTGCTCCTGGATGTGACAGACAACCAAACCACCAGGTGATTACACAGGATACTGGCTGGTGAACATGTTGGAACACCTGGATTTGCAGCTATAGTTGGTAAATTTCCTCCCGTGAAGGACACTATGCAAAGTTCCACTGATGGGAGCTGACAATCCATGACCAGTCCTCAGATGATACATTTGATTTTTTTGTGTAGTTTTTTCTGAATCCCCTGTGAAGCAAACAGCATCACAGGCGAAACAAGATCACTATCCTGCTGAAAATGTTTAGCCTCTCCTCCAAGATTCCTGGAACATTTGGTGTCTCTCCTTAGCTCCCAACTTGTGTTATATTTGTTTATGTATCTAGTTATCCCTTCCACATCGTGATTTTCTGAATCATGGCTTTGATATATCATGGTTTGGCATGAGAAACTAAATGGGAATTTTGTAGAAGCTACAGATGACATGTGAAAGCCAGCAAATGACACAAAGCCTATGACCAAATTTTATAATAAGATACTATAAATAACCCATAAAAGGAAAAGAAAAAAAATCAAATCTCTTCTCTGGTATAAAAGGAGAGTCAAAAAATTTTACGTGGATTTTCCAGGTTGCAGGGACACTGTACCCCTAATCTCCACAATGTGGAAGGGGGGAACTGTATGTCATATCCTCCCTCTCCCCATACACCAATAATAAAAGAGCTTATCCTGAATCCCCAAGGACTAGCATTATCCCTTTCATGTAACACAGATCTATTAAATGTTTGTTGCATTGATTCAAAACAAGAGAGGATAGCCCTGGAAAAAGGTCATGTCCGCTTTCACTTTGAATGTACCCCAACTATAATGGCTCTGTTACCTCTAGTATAAAATATAATACCTTATTATAATAATATGCATATTATAATATTGTTTTATTTGATCCTGTAGGTAGTAGGGAGCCACTATAGATGAGGTGCAACTATAGATCAAAGGTCTCTAACCCCTCTCCTGGTCCCTCCCTGAATTTTGTTGTTGGTGTGGTTAAGTTGTTCAGCCATATCTGATTCTTTGTGACTCCCACTGACCATAATGTCCATGGGATTTTCTTGGCAAAGATACAGGAGTGATTTGCTCTTTTCTTCTCCAGTGGGTTAAGTGACTTCCCCAGGGTCACACAGCCAATAAGTTTCTGACATCATATTTGAACTCAGGTCTTCCTGACTCCAGGCTCAGAACTCTATCTACTGAGCTGGGGGGAGGAATCTACAGCCTTGCAGTTGCTGAGTGATCTACCTGTCTCCAAGGCAAATAGAGGTTAGTAAGTGTCTTATAGTGTCTGAAGCCAGATTTGAATTCAGATTTTCCTGACTCCAGACCTAATGGTCTATCCACTGAGCCATCTAGTGGCCTCCACTTCTCTACATGTCTAAGCTAATTACAGTTCTATCCCTTCCACACATTCTGTGATCCAGCAACACTGACCTCTTGCCTGTTCCTCACAGATGACACTTTCTCCTGTCTCTGTGCACATTCATTGCTTGTCCTTCAGTCTAGAATATTCCTTCTCCTCATTTCTATCTCATGACTTCCTTGATTACTGTCAAATTTTATTTAAAATCCCACCACCTGCAGGAAGACTTCTTGGGGTGCCAAGAACCCCTCCACCCAGAGCCTTCCCATTAAGATTATCTCCAGTTTATTATACATACACACATATATATGTGTGTGTATCTATCTATATCATGTTTGTACAGTTAATTGCATGCTGTCTCTCTCATTAGATTATAAGCTCCTCAAGAGCAGGTTTGTTTGTTTTTGTATCACTTTACATCTCCTGGACTTAGCACAGTGTCCGGCACACAGTAAATACTTAATAAATACTTATTGATTTGATTGGATTTATTGTGCAAAAGTCAGAAGTGGAAATAAGACACAGCTCTGAGAGACAGGGGTTGTTCTTTTAGGAGTGAAGGCTTATGGTTCATGACAAATCTAAGAAAAATTGTTCCATATGGTGATGACTGTTTTTACCACTGCTCAGCAGACCTTTGCTTTGACCTGGTGAGCTTGATGTACTGTCCAAAGGGCATATTAGCTTTCTGGATTGGGCTTTCTACCTCTAAAAAAAATCAGTCTGCCTTTAAAGAGTGTTTAGATTCTACCCACGTTTCCTCCTATCTACTCCACAGTCCAAGAACCTGAGTTATATGGGGACGACCAAGTCAGATAGTGAGACCAGATAAGGAACAAAAACATTACGGAGGTGCTGTGAAAGCCAGTGTGCTTACAATGAAAAGGAATTTATTTTAAGGTACTTTCATCATATATCAGCAAAATTGTTGATATTTTAAAGACTCTTAAGAGAAAGACTACAAAAGAAGTATTTAAAGCACTCTAAAAATCTACTTTTGCTAATGCAAATGATAGGTTAAGTAAGCAGTAGCCATGTAATTTAAAATCTATTATAATGGTCTGTATTTTCCTAACTGGTCCTGAAAATATGAAACATCTATTATGCAAATATTACACCCTTAAATTAATCACCATTTTTAGTTGATGAGCCTGATCCACAGTTTACATAACCCCTTCCACTGCCAATACCCATTAGTAATCAGAAAGGTTTGAAACTACAAATGAACCTGTCAATCACTCAGTCTCTCTATAAAAGCACTCTGGGTACAGCATGGCCAAGATGTCTCAGGAATATTTACTAATGCACTCTGTCTATGCAGATAACAAGACAGCGAAATTGCTGGCTGTACCCGAATTCTCATGCTTCAGTTGCAGGCAGCAGCAGCAAATTCATCTTTAAATGATGATTTGTCCAACATTGACCTTTTTAGTATGTAAATAGGTTATCTCTCTTGGTGTAGTTCAACTAACAGAATGTAAGAGGCTGCAGATTCTGAAGGAAAACTTCCTATTTCTTTTCAAGACCCAGGATGTTTACAAATGTGACTGCTCACTAATGAAGTTGTCGGATTGGGCCATCAGTATGTATAAAACACTTATTCCCACCCTACCCCAGGGTCAACCTGCAAAAGAGGGTGGGGTTATGGCTAAGGAGTCATATATTGCAAGACATTAATAAGCCCAGGATAAATCATAGCTTTAGAATGGAAAGAAAAATAAAACAAAACAAAATACAGTCTGTCAGTCAATTGCCTGTTTCTGCATAAATAATGGGGGTTTTTAAAAAGGAAATAAAGAATGGGTTTTTTTTCTTCACATCTCCCTCCCCAACTTCTACAGACCCACACTGACCATGTAAAGGTTTAAACTTCTTAGGAATGTTAGAATCCAAGATAACTGGATGTAAGCTCCTATAGGCATAAAGTCATTCAGAAATCAATGTTATGGGAGTATGTGTAAGTGATCACAGGCATAGTGCCTGGCAGGACCAGCATTTCAGTAACAGCCAAGTGGTCAGACCTTGCCAAATTATTGTGAGATTCAGAAGAGCTGTGAATACAAGGAAGGTTGAAGGTGCAGATTAAAATGTATTAAAAAAAAATAAATAAAACACTGTGTTCCCAAATGAACAGCTCTCCCATGCCATGGTTTTTTTGAGAGCCAATGTACTGCTTTGTATGTAGCATATATTCAGAAATATATTCCTATCATCAAATGGACAGAATTAGGTCTTTTCACATAAGTGTATGGCAATGCATCCATTAATCTGGTTACCTAAAATTTCAGGATAGGCACTTAAACTAATCCTAGTAGTAAAAAGAACCTTTTATAGTCTATAGTTCTTGCCTCATTCTAATTTTGTTTTGGCTGGCATCCATACTATTTATGCCATGCTAATGTGTTGATCAAGAGAAAGTCCCCTACTCAAATTATTTTTTTGAAGGAAGTATAATCTCGATTTCTCAAAGGCTGAAAAAAGTTTCCTAATCATATGGGAGTACACAAGATCTATGGTGAATAGACTCTTATTTGCTGTAGCGACAGTACTGTGGGTGGTAGGGAGAAAGTAATACTAATAAAAGAAAAGAGGTTTTATTTGTCCCCTAAAAAGACATGCCCTGAGCTGGGGGTGTGGGGTGGAGGAAAGAAAAGGTCAAAATCAGTTATATCTTGTAACAGAGCAACATATTATAAGCTAAATCAGTTTCAATGTCAGAGACTGAAAGCTTGAAAGTTGTATTTTATGTACATATGACACATTTACAGGCCACAGGTCCATTTTACAGGAGCATAGTTTCATACATTTAGAATTGGAAGGGATATTAGAGACCAACTAATATGATTTTTGCATTTATAGATGAGGAAACTGAGATTCAGCCTCATCTTATATAACTAGGGAAGAAGGAACAATCTTGTTTCCATTGTGATTATTTTTCCTTGGTGAAAGACCAGTAGACTGTGTCATGGACTCCAGTGGCTGGTATTCCCATTCAGGTTCAGTATGGTCCAGTCAAACAGTCCTTTGATTGCCCTTCATACACGATCCTCCATTTCCTGTCTTTGCCTGTTCACTTGCTGGGACCAGGTCCCTTTTATCATCTCCCTATCAGTTAGAATCCCCAGTGTCTTTCACCTCCTCTATGAAGCATTTCTTGAATCTCCCTAGCTATTAATGTCCTTAACCCTTTAAATCATCCTGTATCATGCATCTCTTTGTATATGTTATCTTCTCCCTCCCAAAGAATGTAATCTTCCTTTTTCACTTTTGTTTTTGGATTTCTATGGTTAAATACTGCCTGGCACATTGCTTGTTGATTGATTGGATTGATTCTTGAGCTCACACAGAGCTGGGAAATCTGATTCCAAACAAGTTGTTTTTCTCTTACTGTACACTACCTTTAGAGGGATACATGTATCATACTCCAAAGCAAGTTCCTGAGGCAAGAGTTTAAAACAACCAACTTAGAAGTTTCTCAATTAAACTGTCAACTCCATGAGGTTATTAGCCAATTATATCTTCCATGGTGCTGCTCTTAGCGCCACATGCCCTAGCATAGTAAAAACAATACTGATAATAACAGAGGGCACTTGAACATGTTATCTCATTTTTTTTTAATCACATCAACTCTGTAGGTATTATTAACATAATTTTGCAAATGGAGAAACTAAAGATCCGTGCTTATCCCTGGTCACCCAACACAAAGTGGTTGGGCCTAGAGTTGGGCTAGGCACTTCCTACTTGTGTGACCCTGGGTGAGTCACTTGATTTCTGTCTGCTTCAGTTTCCTAAGAATCAAATGACATAATATTTGTAAAGTGCTTTGCAAAACTTAAAGTACTATAAAAATGCAAGTTAGTGTGATGATGATGTGTAAGAGGTCAATGATTAAATGCAAGAGGTCAAACCTGAATCTGTGTCTCTCAATACCAAGTCCAGCCTGCTTTCCACTATACCATGAATGCTATGCATTAGGATCTCATTACAGACACCACTGATAGACTGATAACAGAAAGACAGGTGCCCATGTGTGATTATGGATAGTGCTGTCAGCACCCAGTTTCTCCAAACCAAGAAGCTTGGACTGAAGCACACTAAAGCATGGAAGAAGGCACCATGCCTTAGAAATATCTCTCAGTCATGCAATGAGAGGGATAATTTTAAAGAGAGGACAATTAGGTACTTCATCTTCAAGGTTACAGACCCTTCAGAAAACAGCCAAGAACAATTTAGTACTTTAGAAATATCTCTCTTTTTGAGAGGGCTGACTGTTTTAATTAACAAAAATGTTCTTTGTATCAGTGGGAAAAATAATCATGAAACATGTATTTTTGCTTCTTCTACCAGCATGTAAGAAAACAAGAAATAAAGACATCTTCCTTTCTACACTAGCTCATTTCATGTCTCCCCCCTAAAAACAATCCCCAAAACAAAACCAGGCACAGAGTTATACAAAATCAGCTGAAAACAATTTGAGAATTCACGTGGTTGGGAGAATTCCTTCCCTCTCCCCAATTTTTCCCAAAACCAGGGATTTCTTCATAGTCATCTTGCCTTTGTTTAGTACAATTAAGTTTTTAATGATTTCTGTCAAGGTGCCCAGAGGCTTCCAGACAGGGGGACCTATCAAGTTTCTACTGCCAGCATGGCTAGGCCTTTGCAAAAAATACATGCCCTCAGAATTGTGGACAAAACTCCAAAGGGCTCCGAATTGGTCAGAGCACAAAGAACCTTAGTCATATACCCCACATCTCAGCAGAGACACTCAGAATGTTGTGGGGAGGGTGGGAAAGAGTTGTCTTCAAACACATTTTGAACTCATTACCTTTCTTGCTGAGCCAATTAAATGTTGAAATATGCCTGTGGGTCCCTGATGAGAGGGAGAAATAATTAATCAAGTTTCAATTGCAAGTGAGGTTACAAAGGTCCAAAGGCAAAAAGTTGGCTCTCCTTAATGGTGAAAATAATATAACCTAGTTAAAGGGGTCTCTTCTCAATTGTAAAACAAAACTGTCAAAAAAAAAATGATCATAGGGAGTAGGGGAACAAGTAAACCAGCCAATCCAAAATCCTTCTCTTTGGATTTCTCTCCTATTGCCCAATTTCGGTGTACAAAAATTCCTTAAAGGTTCTTTAATACAAAATATGATTGTTTGCTATGAGGCACCTTTGAAATCATTTGGGTGGCATGTCAAGGACTTCATGTACTTTCAAACACATCAAAAAAAGAGTTATTTCCTGCAATATAAATAACATCTTTTCCCCTTTGCCTCCTCCTTCTTCTCCAGAAGAGAGGAAAATAGTAAAAATAACAGCAGCATCTCTCTCATTTGACCCTGATCATTCTCTCTACTCACACATATATGGCTTAAGTTCAGGCCCTTATTAGGGCCTAGACTCTCTCCCCTAGAATATTGCCATGGCCTTCAAGTTGTTCTTCCCCCCTCAAATCTTTCCCTACCCGGTCCATTATTCACACAGTTGCCAAAAGCATTTTTCTTAAATTTCAATCTGACCACCTCACTCACTTACTCCATCATCTCCAGTGATTCCTTATTGCCCTAAGGATAAAGTTGAAACTGCTCCGTTTAGTTTTTAAAGACCTTAAAACTTGGTTCCAACCAACCTTTTCTAGCACCATTGGACATCACTCCCCAATGGCAGTCTGTAATCCAGCCATGTTGGTCTTCTCTGTTTCTTACACACCAAGTCCTCATTTCTGGTCTCCATATCTTTTCACTGGTTGCCCTCCATGCTTTCTATTCTTGGAATGTGTCCCTCCTTCACCTTTGCCTCACAGAATCCCTCCTCTTCCTTCAAGATGCAGTCCAAACACCATTCTCTACATGAATCTTTTCCTGACAACTCCCACCACTCCGGTGCTAGGGCACGCCTGTTCCGGATACCTTGAACTTAACTTTGCATTTATTTCACGTACATCTGTCTATGTATATACTTTGTGTCTCTCCTGTGGGAATGTCATCTTGTGAATAAGGATTGTTTTCATTTTTTTGTACTGGTATTCCCATCACTTAGCAAAGTGCATAGCACACAGTAAGCACTTAATAAATGCTTGCTGATTGATTGTTCACAAGGTTATAAAGTTAGAACTGGAAGGGACCTTAAACTTGATGTAATCTAGTCTTTTATTTTACAGATGAAGATACTAAGGGCCCAACACAGTAAGCACTTAATAAATGCTTGCTGATTCATTGTTCACAGGGTTATAAAGTTAGAACTGGAAGGGACCTTAAACTTGATGTAATCTAGTCTTTTATTTTACAGATGAAAATGCTAAGGGCCCAAGATGGAAAAATGATAAATACTATGATAAACTCCACCTCTGTTCACCTGGGGACAGCCCTGCTACCACCCTGGTTTCCATGTTTTCCAAATAAATTCACAGTTTTTTGGCTTCTTTCAATTCCTCCTGGAGTCCATCACCCTCCTGGGTTCTTCTCCTATGCTTCCCTTCAAACAAAGAGGAAATGACAGGCACAAGGGAGGTATCCAGTATATTGGAGGATCTTTATCTGCATCCCTTTATGAGTCTGTTTTCCTCAGCTTGGAAATCCGAGCTCCTCCAGAGCAATAATTTATTTTTCTATGTTGAATGCTCGGCACATCATGGACACTTCCTAAATGCCAAGTAATACCATTACCAAAATACAGTGCACCATTTGTTTGCTATGCTCACCCAGCATCTATTTTCTCACATTTATTTTGCATTCATACATTTATATCTGCCGAGTGCTTTATAATCATAGCTCTTAGTCATTCCTCACAACAAGCCTTTCTCCTCTCAGTCCCTTTTATTCAAAAGGGGGAAATGAAAACACAGAGAAGCAAGAGATTTGTCCAAGTCTATCCAGTGAACCAGTACAAGGCGGAAGAAAAAAAAATGAGAACTCTGCTTTGTTGGTTGATTGCTTGGCCAACTGTCTCTGTCTCAAGTCAAGTTGTACACTTCTTTATGCAGGAAGAAGCCAGGGAACTGAGCAAGCAGTAGCAACATTCTGGTTTACCTACCCTCCCTAGGAGCTCCCGGAGAGCTGGCAGGGATGAAAACTGGCTGTTAATATTCTTGGGAAAGATATTCATGTAATAGTTCTTGTTTTCTAAATGCTGTCTCCCTGGGGAAGAAGCCCAGTGTCGACTCCATTTGAAATGACAAGTAAGTCATGTACTCAAACTGCACTGAGCAGACTAGAATCGAAGGCAGCATAAGAAGTCAAGGCACTGGTTCATCGAAGGCAGAGATTGGTTCATTTTTTTCTTTGTTTTCTTAGCGCTTGGAACGTGTTGTTGTTCAATTGTTTCTCTGCCAAGAAAACCCCATGGACACTGTGGACAAGACAAAACTACATATTTTATATTTACTTCTCTGTGTACTATTCACCTTCCCTCACCAACAGAATGTAAACTCCTTGAAGCCAGGTCCTACACCAAGATGGAGCGAAATCACAGCTGTACCCACTATCCCTATCCCAAGTGCCTAGCACAGTATTTGGTACATAGTGCAATGTAAGGTCCTGGACTATTTCACTGTGTCCCTGAAGCCAATAACTGCTCACTGAATAAAACTGGATTGAATGTTCTAAGGCTCTAGCTTTACATGACACAATGTACTAGGCAGTGCAAAGTGTTTTGCATATTTTTGAATTTCTAAGATTTCTAATGACACTGCAGACACCACTTGGAATCAGAACTCCTATTTGCAAGTTACCTCTCCTGAACCTAATTAATTCATGAATTACTAACAGATTTTGATGAGTGGTTGTGGTGAGCTAAGTGGAGCAAATGACTTAGTCACATGATACTACCTGAGTTTTAAGATCAGACAGAAACTCCTGTTTAGCATACAACTCTGGCCCAACCTACATTTCCAGTATCTAAAGTCTAGTCAAACTGGTCCTTTTTCCAATCTCCTATCTCTGTGCAAAGGTTCAGGCTATTTTCACAAAGCCTTGAATCCAAATTCTCACCTCCAAATTCCTTCCTCAAATCCCTTGCTTTTCTTCAAGTCTCTGCACATAGTCCACCTTCTACATGAAGTATTATCTGACACCTACCCCACCAGCTACTAGAACTCCCTCCCCCACATGCCCCCCCATAGAATGTAAAGTTCCTGAGAGTAGGAATTGTTTTCTGTTTCATTTTTGCATCCTATGGGTCTCGCACAGATCTGGCACATAGTAAATGTGTATTGACTGCATCGTGCTGGCAAAAGCAGTGAGTCTCTACTATGTAATTTGTGATGTCTCAATAGCACTCTTCATTGGAAGAGATCTGAGGTTGTTTCTGAACCTGAGAGTTTCCATTTGGGAGTCAAACACTCCTCATTAGAACTAGGCAGCAAGCAACAATTGACTCTAAATCAGTTATCAGCCGCTCAACCAAAGACTTGTGCACAACATAGTTTTGGTTCCCTAAAGAAGAATTGCCTTGTGCTATAAGATCTGCTCCACACAGTAGGGGATGCCATTAATTACCCTTTTTTTGATTGAATACTGCGACAGTCATCCAGCATGTCTCTTTCATGCTCTGCAAGGCTATTTCCTTTCATTTGCAAAGGTGACACTATAATTTAATGAATACTCACATCAGCTTGACTAGAGTGAGCAAGCGAGTCCCTCTTCACAAAGATGCTTTTCCTCCAATGAATGATCACTAGTATTTCAGGAGGCAGATTGGAACAACTTTAGAGGAGAACAGAAGGAAAACAGAAAGCAGAAACCTCTGTGGCTCTGTATGAACCAACCAACCCCTGAACTTTGGAAGTAACCTCTTATACCCGCTGCAAACCAAGTCAAAGCAAGATGGGGCAAAGGGTAATAAGCACAGAAAACATTTCTCTTTTGCCAAAAAACATGTGAGTTTTATGAGCTCAGGGCTGTGATTTGTGACTGGAATGATATAATCTGGGATTTGCCCATTCTGAAAAGCTTTATACAGGGTCTATATTGGCCTTCTTTGAGTTCTTAGCACCCTGACCAGTGCCTGGCTAGGAATAAGAATTTAATAAATACTTGATTGATCACACTATAATTTAAATAAAGTCACAATAAATAACCTGTCAGACTTAGATGGGACAGATGAAATGAAAATGGATATAAACCTCATTGTTAAATTGACAGATTAATAATAGCTAATAACAGGTAGGTAGCATTTTAAAGTTTACAAAGCACTTTATATGTCATTCCATTTCACCTGATGAGCCCATTGGCTCAGATACATTCAATTCTCAGATCTATTTGTCCAGTCCCACCTTGAACTCCAGCCTCACATCTCCAGCAAAGAGCTATCTTAAACAAGATGGTTCTTTTCTAATTGTTAGGTCACTTTTCAGTGTCTGACTCTCCATGACCTCATTTGGGTTTTCTTGTCAGAGATACTGGAGGGCTTTGCCATTTCCTTCCCCAGTTCATTTCAGTTCATAAATGAGAAAACGAGGTAAAAAGAGTTAAGTGACTTGTCACACAGCTAGTAACTGTGTGAGGCTGTATTTGAATTCATGAAGATAAGTCTTCCTGATTCCAAGCCCAGTGATCTATTCATATGCCACCTAATTGTCCTTGGATGTCCCTTAGATGTCTTAAAACCAACATGTCCTAAATGGAATTCATCTTTTCCCCTTGCTCCAACCCTTCCATTTGAGGGGAATACCATCCTCCTAGTCCCCCATGCTAACAGTGTAGGGTCATCCTCAATTCCTCACTTTCATGCCCATATCCAGTCAATTATCAAGTTCTGTGGTTTCTACATTCTTATCTTTTGAATACTTCCTTCTCTGACACTGCCACCACCTTGGGGCAGGACCTCTGGACTATTACAATGGCTTGTTGGCTGGCTTCCTGGCCTCATCTCTCCCTATCCTCTACTCATGTCAGCCTCTATTCAACAAATTCCACTAGCTCCCTAGTGTCTCCAGAATCAAATATAAAAAGCCCTTCCTACCTACCATTTCAATCTTCTCATACATGATCTCCTTCTATCAACTCTGTGATCCAACGACAGTCATCTTTGTTTATCACACAAAATACATCTCCCAACACCAAAATTTTCATTGGCTGTCCCCCAAGACTAACTCTCTCCTTCTTCCTCTCCACCTCCTAGCTTCCTGTAAGTTTCAGCTAAAATCCAATCTTCTGCAAAGGAGCCTTTCCTTGGCTTTTTAATAATAGTACATTAGTTCTGAGATTATCCCCAATTTTCTGGTTTGCATATATTTGTTTGCATGTCTTCCCCATCATTAGACTTGAGTTCCTTGCTCACAGATACAGTTTTTTGTTTTGTATCCCTAGTTCTTAACATGGTGCCTGGCACATAGTAGGTGCTTAATACTTGCTGACTGATTGGCCCTGTAACCCTGGACAAATCACTTACCTTCTCTCAAGCTCAGTTTTATCAGATCTACCAAAAACAAAAAAGTACCTGGTAGGTGTTTTGACAGGATTGGAATGCAAGTCTTTCTAAGTCTATCACTTTATTTGCTCTACTAGGTGGCAACCTCTTTCAAATTAAAAACCGGAAAATCTTTTGACGTTTCATAAGTTCAATGGCTCTTTATGAGAGCATCGTGTAGTACAAAGTAGAAATAGAAAGGTTTAAGTTTTCATCTCCCTCTCCCCCATCACTAACCAGCTGTGTAAATCTGGACAGGTCACATAGATTCTCTAAGGCTGTTTTCTCCTCTAGAAAATGAAGATAATACTTGATCCATTGGCCTCACTTGGTTTTGGGGAAGCTTAAATGAGATCATACATGATGATACATGTAAACTGTAAAATGCTCCAAAGCTCAAGGTCTATCATTGGTATTGGTTAGGAGATGGGGAGGAATGGCTATATTACTTCATTTCTTGGTCCATCAGTTTCTTCATCTGAAAAATGGAAGTGATAACACCTATGCTATCTACCTCTACTTCACAAGGTGGTTAGGGGAAAACTTCTCCAGAACTTAGAAGTGTTATAGAAATGAAAGACTGCTATTGCTTGTTACTGTTGCTGTAGGACTGGCAGTATAACCTACTTAGAGATGAAGGGACCTCTGTCATGGCTGTTGTTCAGTCACGTCCTACCCTTCATGAGCAGTGGGCCATATGCCATATGGAGTTTCCTTGGCAAAAATACTTGAGTAGTTTGCATTTCCTTCTTCAGAGGAGTAAGGCAAATAGAGGCAATCAGTGATTTGCCCAGGCTCAAACAGCTAATAAGCATCTGAGGCTGGATTTGAATTCAGATCTTCCAGACTCCAGGCCCAATGTTCTATCCATTGAACCACCCAGCTGCTTCCTTAAAGGAACCATCTATTCTAATTTCCTTAATTTACAGTTGAAGAGTTATGGCCCAGAGATTAAGTGACTTATCCAAGGCATAGAAGGAAAATTGGAATGCAGGTTTGACTAACAACCAGCACTCTTTGAACTATGGTTTACCTAAGAATGGGCATAACCTCGTGTTTATATGGGTCAGTATAACTTCAAACTGGCCAGCAATTAAGGCTGCAGTGGCCTTGTTGGACCTGTCTTAGTTTGGTCTTGTATCTCTGGTAACAATGAGGGAACAGATTCCCTTTGGGGGAGTAAGGA
This sequence comes from Potorous gilbertii, assembly GCA_028658325.1. Lineage (NCBI taxonomy): Eukaryota > Metazoa > Chordata > Mammalia > Diprotodontia > Potoroidae > Potorous > Potorous gilbertii. The sequence continues at coordinate 60,407,346 of CM053773.1, forward strand.
GATCAGGAAAACTCTAATGGGACATTTCCCCCTCTACTCTTCTTTGCTCTTTTGCTCAATTTTAAAAATTGATGTTTTTAAAATATTAAATATATAAGACTGCTATTCTACCATTTCTGGATTTCATAGTTTTCTTGATTAACACCTGGAGGGCATCGAGTCATTTTGCAGATGAGGGCAGTGAGGCCCATAAGGAAAGAACGACTTGTTAAAGAGGTCATGGAGGTCATAAGAAGCAGAACTAACATCTGAACCCCACTCCTCCGACTCCAGATTCAATGCTTTTCCCACTGTGCCACTTTGACTCAAATGAACTTGTCAATCAATCAATCAATCAACTTTTATTAAGTGCTATGTGCTAAGTGCTAGGGATACAAAAAAGAAGCAAAAGACAGGCCCTGCCCTCAGGGAGCTTACAATATAAAAGAGGCAGAATGGGAAATTTTGGGTTAAATGATAGAGAGAGTCTCATTAGGAAAAGAGGCTTGCATACCTTGCTAGAAGGGGATGGGGCCAAAACATCTTGTGGGTGGAACATTTTTTTGTTTTTACTGATTTTCAAAAGAGAAATATTGGTGATATCAGGGAGAGGGAGTATATCAGAACACTAAGTGAAGACTGAAACTTGGTCTGGGATTAGAGATTACATTTAGAGACTACATAACTATACTTCTGGTTGCTTTCCTGAACCTCTGGAATACACATGCCCTGTGGTATTCTATCTGGAGCCTGGATATTCCTGATTTAAAAACAAAACAAAACCAAGCAACTCTAAGCTGTAGAAATGACAGCACAAGCAACAAACCTTGGCACCCCTCCTGGCAGGCAGAAGAAAGCATCTGCATTCAGAGAGTTGCTAGTGCCAAGCTCAGCATCTGTGCTGCTTCTGGTGGCCTAGCTCTTGAGCTGATGAGGGCGTGTACAAAGGCTAATCTTTGGCACAGAAATCTGCCTCTTGCCTTGGCAAGGAGAGACTGCACAGAAGTTAACTCTGTGGAGGTGCCAGGGTCTGCCCTCACAGAGGTGCTGACATTTTCATAGACATAAATTAAAAAACAGCTAGAGTCTTCGGGGCCTCCAGGAAACCAAGCGTTCTGAGCGTCTTCTTCCTAGTGTCTCAGAAATCACTGGCCTTTGTCTCCAGGATGATCTGGTTATATTAGACTATCCTGAATAGCTTTTTTTTTGTTGGTTAGTTTTAAAATGGATTTCAGTAAAATAGAAAATCTTAGAATCAAGAATATTCCAAAGATGCTTGGAAAAGCATATCTTTGGTTCATCATTCCTGAATGATGTTGACCTGGGCAGAGACAGATGTTAACATTTCCTTCTTTCTGAAAAGTAAGGACGTTCCTTTATGATTCCTATGGTAGTTCTTCCTCTAGAACCTGCAAATAAACAGGTTGACTCCTGTTTGTGGATTTGTTGTTATTTCTAATTTGGGGCTAATTCAATCAAGAAGCTAGTAGAAGGAAGTTTATTTTTCAGTTAGAAAGAAAAATAAAGAAATCCCACAAAACCTTATTGTAAAAAAAGATTTTAAACTCACTGGCTCCTCTTCTACCATTCGCTACCTAAATCCAAAGTGAGACCTCAAGGTCCTTCTCAAGAACTTTAGATTTCACTGGGCAACCTGGGAGACACTGGCACAGGGCTGCTCAGCATAGCGTGCCTACATCAGAAAGGGTGCTATGCTCCATGAACAAAGCAGAATTGAGACAGCACAAAGGAAACATAGGATGCACAAATTTGGAGTATCCACCCTAAATATTCACATGGACTATCTGTGCTCAACCTGCGGTACAGCATTCCAAGCCACTGAAATTTCACTTTATCATGGTGATATCATTTTGGTCCTCTTCAAGAACGAAGGTCAACAACAAACCAATCAAATCCAAAAGAGTGGAAACAAACTGCACTGCCAGGTAATTGACCTGCTTGGAGGCCTGCTCCCAGACATTACCCACCCAGGCCAGGTTTCACTCCTCACTAAGTGGTCTCATATGCTCCCTCTCCCTGATTTTCAAATATTTCTCTTTTGGAAACCCATAAAAACATGTGCCACCCACAGGATGTTTTGGCTTCAGTGATTTCAGTCTTCTGTAAGTTACTTCTCTTGGTTTTGCATGTTTGCTAATGAGAGAGAATCTAATGGGCTATGCCCACTGCAAATTATAAAAAGAGGGAACTGAAATTAAGTTTTTTTTTCTGGCTAAATTTATCAAAAGACAAATTAATGCTCTACCGGAGTTGATCTTGAATTAAGATAAAATACTCATTCACCATCAGATTTCTTGCTAAGATTCAAGTCTCGTAAACAAAACAACATTGAACTATACAAAAGTTAGTATGACCAATGATCTCTCTCCATTTAAAAGAGATATCGAGATATCCTATACTGTCAATATACACAGGAAATATATATTTAGTCAATTCTAATTCATTAGTGAGGGGAGGTAGGTGTAGTGGATAGAATGCCAGGCTTGGAGTGAGGAAGACTCATCTTCTTGAATTCAGATCTGGTGTTAGCCATTTACTAGCTGTGTGACCCTGGTTAAGTCACTTAACCCTGGTTGCCTCAGTTTCTTCATCTGTAAAATGAGCTGACAAAGGAAATGGCAAATCATTCCAGTGTCTTTGCTAAGAAAACTCTAAATAGAATCACAAAGGGTTGGGCGTATCTGTAAATGAATGAATGACTACAATTCTTCAGCATTCAAGGAGACAAAGTTTCACTGTTTTTGTTTTATTTTTAAGGAGAAAAATATGAATTAAAAGAGTTTTATCTATATCTATCTCTACACACACACATACATAAATGCATATGCATATATATATATATATATATATATATATATATATACATACATACACATACATACATATATAGCAGACACAAAGAATCAGGTCAGCGTATTACTTTTTTTGTTTTTAAAGAAAGACTCTTGGCACATAGAAACTAAAATAAGCTCTGAGCACAACTTACCAACCTTGACTCTTGCTCAGGTCGTGTACATTTTTTTTGTGCATACATCCTACGCGTGCTAACTTATCCTCTTCATATTTTTTTTCCTGACAAGTTCCTTGATAGATTACCTCCAGCACTGAATTGTCTTCAATTAGCCTGGTCAGATTCTTGACACATTGCAGAGCTGAATTTTTTTTTTAGGTCTGCCAAAAAGCTGGTATGGGTAGAGGCTGTTCTCGGGGTAATTTTGGGTATGTTATTGATAAATATTTAATTAGCCTGAGTATATGTTATGCAGAATTTACTTCTTAAAGTTTTCATCAAGGAATGGAGCTAGAGGGAGCTGCAGAGTAGCATGGAGAGGGTGGAGGTAGTAAGGGGGCTTTTAAAAGAATGAACTGGTATTGTCTGAATACAGACTGAAGCATGCTATTTTTCACTTTCTTTCATGATTTCTTTTTAAAATTTAAGTCCTCTTGTCTAAAATGGCTAACATGGAAATGTTATATACGATTGCATGACAACCTATATCTGACTGCTTTCTGCTCCAGGGAGGGAAGGAAGGGGGAGAGAAAGGGATAGAATTTGGAACTCAAAACTTTTCTTAAAAAACCACCACATGTTAAAAAATCGTTTTAACATGTAATTGGGGAAAATTAAATATATTCATATTTTTAATAAATAAGTTTCATCAATTTTATCCATTTATAAATTTATGAACAAACTCATAAAAACAAAATATGTATTAAAAATACACAACTTTAAAAAAGTATAATCAAAGGATTGTGGAATGTCTAGAAGAAAGCTGACTGAAACTACTGAAGTACAAGCAATGAAGAAATTAATGGAGTTATTGATCTAGAATCCATTACTGGCTATCGAATCATCCAACCTGTCAATGAAGGACAAGGATTTGGAGCCTGTAGATTTCAGGGCATCATTAACTGCATACCATGTTTTTAAACTTCAAGTAACTAATTCAAAATCAACCTATCAGAATTATGAGTAACTACCAAAGGCATCTGAGAAGAAGGAAACAACAGCATTCATCCATTTCTTAATAGATATCTGCTTGGGTTTCCTAGAACAGAAGTCACAGTTTAAATGTAACACAGTTTCAATGTCCCTATAATCAGAGAGTAATGAAAATAAATGGAAAGGACAATCTTGAAATCAGAAAAGAGACCCTTAAAAATAAATAAAGGTTTTCCAAGTATGCTGTGAATCGGAATCCTTTCAAAACCTTCATTTGAGAAGAAGGAACAGAGCATTCATGGTAAGAGTAAATGAGAGCTGCTGGAGGAAGCACTGCTTAAACTCCTGGAGAAAATAATGTTTTCAGACCCAGTAATTCCTTGGAAAGGCCTACTCTTAACCAAGGGCAGCACAGTGGATAAAGCCTTAGGCCTGGAGTCAATAAGACTTGAGTTCAAATCTGGTCTCAGATACTTCCTAGCTGTGTGACCCTGGGCAAGTCACCTACCCCTGTTTGACTCAGTTTCCTCATCTGTAAAATGAGCTGGAAAATTACCCCAGCATCTTTGCCAAGAAAACCCCAAATGGGGTCACAAAGAATCAGACACAACTGAATCCTTGGCCAAGGGGCATTTTTGAAGTGATGCAACCAGAGTGGGTTTATGTTTTAAAGATTAAATTATGAAGTTAGAAGAAAACTAGATGACTGTCACATAACAATTTAAGACCTGAGGTGGTTCCATCAACATTTTATTTCAATGTTTTTATTAATTATCAAGAGAAAAAATGCTTGTGTACAAGCCTGCTTGTGTACGAGCATATGTGATAGATATGGAAGAGGATAAAACACGTATCAGAAAATAAATTTAAAAGAAGCTATTCTTAGAAAGAGACTAATTGAAATTAACTGTTGCCACAAACTTAAAAATCTTGTCTCTTGCAATCTTATTCTTATTTCTATAGCTTGGAATTCTTCCAAAGAAGTTTTTTCTTTTTTTTTTTTAAACAAGGAATTTGGAAGAAAATACATTTATTTGGTTAAAAAAACAAAACAAAACAATCAGAGTGGCATGTTTTCCAGGTCTACTGATGACTCCAGTCTCCAAAGACCTCATGTATCTCTACAGGAAAACAAAACAGAAACTATCAACAAACAAGCAAACAGTAAAAGCTGACTTATTCTTTGAATATAGAATTATAGGTCAAAGATCTAGAACTGTAAGGAACTTCAGAGACTCTCTAGTCCAACATCTCAAGTTTTACATATGAAGAAACTAGGCCTATGAAGGTGAAATGACTTACCCAAGATCACATAGATATTGCCAGAGATAGGATACATATCCACATCCTTGGACCAGGGCCCTCTTCTCTAAAATACCTCGCTTTGGCTTTCTTTCTTCAGTTTAATATCTTCATGTTGAGATGTGTCTTAGTTCCACAAAAATGCCTCTTCTAAGCAGTATTTTACTTTAACATTTCTATAGTTATGTCACACTGAACTGCTGAAAATGTCAAGGAAACACATCAAGCTGTACTGCTAGGATGTTTTAGAGAACCTAAGGATAAAGGATTTCAGGTCAATATGTCCAAGAAAAAAATCCTTTTCCTCAATCCTATCACAAGCCTAACTTTTTCCTTTATAATGTTTGCCTCCCTTCATTGCAGAGATACGGGGCCTACGTATAGGGAATGTAGCATACGTTGTCAGTGATGATTAATGCACTGGTTGGCTTTTTATAACTATTCTCTCCCCTCTCACTTTTTTTTTTTAACAGAGGATGGCTCATTAGATAAGGGATTTATTAAGAAATAAATGGGATAAGAGAAAGCAAAATAAAAATTCAAAATAAGTAAAAAATAGAATATTTGCTTCTATAACCCATAGTTACAATGCATAATATGCTGAACAAAACTGTTTTATCTTCAGAACTGTTTTAGGAGTTGTTATTGCACCTCTTGTAACTGGAGATAGTGATTAAGTGATTAATGTAAGTAAATTCAAGTAAAATATTGCAAAAACTCAATTAGATTAGCAAGATTAATAATAGTAACAAAAACTTTTTAAACAATCGACCATTCAAAAAACAATCAGAACTCTTTAGAAAAATTTTCGAATTCCATTCTGCTTCTGATTTGGAAGCTGACTAGGCAGACTATGAGGTTTCTTTTTCTTTTTCTTCAAATTACAATATATCATGTTATCAAAAATGGCTATTTCTGCTTGGTTCCCATTTCCTTTTTGGTGAGATAATTAACTGATATGCCAGACCAATTTGTATTCAAAGTCCCTACTGAAGACATACTTAATGTCATAATAGATTTTGGGAATGGCCAAGTAGGGCCTTGAGCACCTTTTGGGGAAGACATTGGCAGGGGAGAAATTGGTAGCAGTTTGCATACTTGCTATATCTATGAATGTCAGGATTGGAAAGGACCATGGACACCATCTTGTTCCACCTCTCAACAAGAATCCCCTTCATAGTATCTCTAGCAAGGGGTCACGTAGCTTCTTCTTGAGGACTTTGAGTTACAGAAAACTCACTACTTTTTAAAGCTATTAACTTCTTTACTTTTTAAATAGTATTTTTTCTAATTACATATAAAGACAATATTCTTTTTTAAATAAGATTTTGAGTTCCAAAGTTTTCTTCCTCCTTCCCCTTCTCTCCTCCCCAAGATGGTAAGCAATCTGATATAGGTTATACACATACAATCATGTAAAATATATTTCCACTTTAGTCATTTTGTAAAAGAAGAAATAGATCGAAAGAAAAAAACACACAAAAACAAAGAAAGTCAGAAGAGGATGCTTTGCTATGCATTCAGACACCATCAGTTCTTTTCTCTGGATGTGTCTACTTCATTTTTAGACAGTTCTAATGGTCAGGATTCCTCCTGTCGAGCTGGGATCTGCTTCTGTATCGTCATTGATTTTTTTTTTCCTGATTCTGCCCTCTCTGGCCAAGCAGACCAGTCCTAATAATTTTCCGCATACAAGAGCCCTTTCAATATTGGAAATCAAGTAACACATCCTCCCTGCGTCCCCCCCCAAGATAAATATTCACAGCTTGTTGAACTAATGCTCGTATAGAATAGTATCCAGTCTTTGCATCAGTCTAGTCATTCTTCTTTGGATTCTTTCCAGCTTATCAATGTCCATCCTGAAATGTGCCAGGCAGAAATGAACACAACATCCTAGATGTGGTCTGACCTCAGTAGAGAATATATCTCATTTTACAGACATTATACTTCTTAATGTGGTCTAAGGTCATATTAAGTTTTTTGGCTGTCACATTGGTGACACATACGGAGCTTACCCTCAGGTCTTTTGTGGATATAGTGTGTGGTCTAGCTATGCCTTCCCTTTCTCTTACTTGTGAAATTGATTTTCTGAACCCAAGAGTAGAGTTTTACATTTACAGCTATTAAATTTCACATTATTAGATTTGGACATCATTGTAGCCCAGGGATGGGGAACCTGAAGCCTCAAGGCTACATATGGCCTCTAGGTTCTCAAGTGTAGCCCTCTGACTGAATCCAAACCTTACAGAATAAAGCCCCTTAATAAAAGGATTTGTTCTGTAAAATTTGGCCCTAGAAGGTCACATGTAGCATTGAGGCCACAGCTTCCCCATCCCTGTTCTAGTGTGCTGAAATAATTTAGGATTCGGACCTTCATTTGCTGAATTAGCGATTTGGGTCATCTGTTGTTTTTTCTCTATTTCAAAGAACAATGACATCAGAGGGTGCTATCTGGACTTGAGCATGAATTTGTATTTAAGTGAGGCAGAGTTGCACAAAGCTGTCAGTCTCACTCTTTCTTCCTGAGTCATCAAAGTCCAGTGGCAAAACAAAGGTCAAGAGGATGATAATGACCCAGGTAGCAGTGGATGACTGATGTCTCCAATGTCCAACTAAGCTCTTAGTGCTCCACAGCACCTGCTTTAGCTGTCTTCATGGCTCTAGGAACAAGCTGTTCTCATCCACCCACTCACATACTTGGAGGAGACATCCCCCTAACTCACTGACAGGTCTGAGACTTGCTGGTTACCCTTAGCCTAGTTGAGCCCATCTGCCAAGATGGTTTTACCAGGATGTGGCCACTGTCCATGCTACAGCTTCTTGGAGCCACAGGTAAGAATTAGGTGAAGGTGGACACCAAAGGTAGGTGAGTAGCCCTAAAAAGACTCAGCAAGTCTTTATACCAGAGGTGCTGGTCCTCCCTGCTTTCATCTAAGTTACTGATAAAAGAGTCAAATATTACTGATCAACATTTTCTTTGTCAGTTTGATATTCCAGGGTACATGAGAACAGGGGGTTGGCCATGACTAACCTGACTATCTGTGTTTTCTTGGAAATTTTCATAATGAATTTTCAGTGATGCAGAATTCTTTGTTGTCTCACTAGTTCTAAATACTATGAGAAAGGCAGAATAATTCAGGAAAGGCTTTTACCCATTTTTCTACCTAACAGTCACACAGGTTACGCTATTTAAAGATAGCTTGAATATTTGTTAAGCAAAAAGCTTTTACCTACTTGGAGTTCAAATGAGAGAGGGAGTCAAAAAGTAAGACTACAAAGGAAAGAATATTAAATTAATGAAAAAGATTCAATGAAAAGGAAAGAATATGTAATACCATAGTAGCAAAAGGACAAGGAAATCACATACAAATGCTGACCAGACATAGCTTTACCAGTAAAAGAAAGATAAGAGTTCTATTTTTTTATCTAAATAATAAAATACATGTGTACAGCAGAATCATGGGTAGATGGAAGAAAATTTTTTTCTCTTCTTTATTTTTATTATATTTATTAGTAAGTTTTGAAGTGTTTTGCTTATGGTTCCCCTCCTCCAAAAAGCATGATTCTCCCCATCCCTCATGCCTATGCCGATCCTATTCCAAACCATTTTTCAAGGTCCAACTTAATTAATCAATAGTTATTTATTAAGAACAGTTATTTAATAAGAACTGACAAATAATCTTATAAGTATACACAATGTAGTGTGGGAAGTGAGGGAGATGATAAGGTTTTCAGTCTGGGAGATTAGAAGACTGGTCTGCTGCTGACAGAAACAGGACAGTTAAGAAGGGAAGGCATTTTGGGGAGGAAAAAAGACTTCAGTTTTGAGAGAAGTGATTATTTCTCTCTTCTATTAATAACTAATTATTGAATTAGGACCAATATTTTTCTCCTTTGCTACTTCCTCATCCAGAAATCAACCAGTGTGGGAAATCTTTTTCAAAAACTTCTCCAGCCAGGATGTCTAAGATCTGGGCAAAGACAGTAAAAGGGATTTTAGGCTAATGGCTGGATTCCTGCTCATTGTTTACTCAGGTCTGGGAAAATGCTGATTTTCTCCCTTTTGTTAGACAGGTGATATGGAAGTCAATGTCTCTTTGACTAAGGCTTACGTTACTCAACTCATGTACTCCAAGACACTCATTGTAATATAGTCCACCTTCCATTATAATATTAATTTTTTCTCTTTTATTGTTAACCAATCAGAGTTGACTGCCACCTTCAGGAACACCTACTCATCCAAGGGCACATAGACTGTGAGCTCACCACCAGAAGGGGTCGCGGGCATTTGAGAGTGTCACTGACCTCTCTTATTAATAACATGCTAGCCTTACTAATAAAATGATTAAATTACCCAGAAATTATGTCTCCCAAGCTTTTTTATGTATCACAGTTTTAACATGAGTTTGAAATTACAGTGAGCCATTAAAAGTGATTTGGGGCTGTGAGTTCTACCTTCTCTACCTGCCCCAGTCCATGTTGATCGCTTCCTTCTCCAAATTCCAAGTCAGCCACTATTTCAGCACCTAATTCTTCCTGAATCATTTCCATCTCCCTTATAGAAATGATAAACTGCTTCAGTTGTGATTCTTATACTGTACATTGATTACACTGCTCAGTAAAGTGCTACAATAAAATGAGCCCTAAGAGATTTAGAGTGGAAAGGGAGCTCATACCCTACATTTTAAAACTGATGAAATGGAAGGGCCAGGGAGGTTAAGTGATTTGCCCACGGTCACAAAGGTAGTAAGTGGCAGAGGCGGGATTAAAATCGTGATGATTTGACTTTAAGTCTGGTACTCTCCTCTGCACCAGGCTACCATTAAACAAATTCTTGGTGATTAATAAATTAGTAAAGAGGCTTAGTATTAAAGTTAGTATTTAAACTTTTAAAAACTATTAAATTTATTAAACTTCATTATATTTAAAATGTATTAAACTTATTTAATTAAATTAAAAACTACTGAATTTAGTACTAAAATTAAGAAAGTTTGTGAAATGATCCTTTCATACAGCTTGTATTTGTTGTTCATGTGTAACTCCATTTGGGGTTTTCTTGGCAAAGACACTGGAGAGGTTTGCTCCTTTCTTCTCCATTTATAGACAGATTCATCAGTTTTATATTCAGCCTTTCCCTAGTTGTCATCAGCTTTTGACAGTGCAGACCACTCCTTCCTCCCGGCTGTTTATCTTTTCTTGGCTTCAGAAGCTCTCCTCTCCTCATTCCCTTCCTTTCTCTTTAACTGCTCCCACTCTGTGTCCTTTTCTGCCTCCTTATCCTCTTAGCTCCTTAATGTGGTTATTACACAACTGAGGCAAATGAGTTAGGTGCGCTGCCTGGGATCACACAGCCAGTAAGTGTCTGAGGTCGGATTTGAACTCGGGAAGCTGAATCTCCCCGACTACAGGCCCAGTATCTCTCCACCGCACCATTTAGGTATCCCTTTTGTATATCAACCTTGCTTAAATTCTAGAAACATGGAATAATGCTATGAGCAAGTTATATGTGCCAGCTTTCCTGAGGAATAAGGAAACTTTTAAAGATCTTAGTGACAGTGAAGGTGATTTCATTAGGGATGAGAATCAGTTGGACAGGTGTCTGCAGGCTATAGAATTTTCCTCATCCAAGTTAAATGGTGACATATGAAAATGACCATAAGGCAGCGATCAGATCATATAACATATATAGGAGGTTCATCTGAAGAAACTGTTTTTTATAGGAACACAATGCAGTGATGTGAATAGGACTGAAAAAGTCAATTTTGACAAAGTTGATATTCACTAAAATGTCCCTTCTACTCTACCCTTTTCTATACCTAACTCATTCACTATGGCAGCTTTCCAAACCTTATCTTCTCTCTTCTAGCCCTCAACTACATCCCAAACTCCCATACTGACAGATGATTTAGACTCCTACTTCTCTCTGTCAAAACTTCTTGGCACCATCATTCACTTTCTCATCAAAGAAGTGCTACTGCATCCCTACTCTTCACAATTCTCCCCACACTTTTGCTCCTAATCACTCCAGTCCCCATTACAACTCTTTTTACAGTCTTTCCTATTTCTTTCCCCCCAGGTTCCATCTACCTAAAAACATGCTCACATCTCAGGATTCCTTTGCTGTCCCACCCAACAAACACATACCTTATATGTTTCAAAATTTTAAAATTATTTTCTCTAAAAGTAGTATGCAGTTACTCTCTCTCCCCTTCACAAATTTCTTGAAAAATGTATTTAAACATGATGCCTGCAATCCTTCAACATCCACTCTCTCGATTCCCTGAAATCTGCTTTCTGCCCCACCACTTGACTGAAATTGCTTTCTGCAAGGTTACCAACAGACTCCTCCCTCATCTTCATATTCAGTGGCCTTTCCCCACTTGCCATCAGTTTTTAACATTGCAGAGGACCACTTCCTACTAGATATTATCTCTTCTTGGCTTTTGCTTTCCTCATACTCTTGCTACCTCTTTAATGGCTTCCACCGTCTCCTCTCCTATCTCTGCATCCTCTTTAGTTCCTTAACATGGTTTTTATACAATTATCTGTCATATCCCCCTTTTTCTTTCTATAATCATGTACCAACTCCCCATCATTTTCAAAGGCTTCAACTATCACCTCTAAGCAAATAACTTGACAATTTATGTTTCCCAATCATCTTCATTCCTTTAAGCTCCAAATCTGCATCTCCCAACAGGTACCTCCCACTTGACATGTCCCAAACTAAGCTGATTATCTTTCCTCCTGGGTCTGTATTTCCTTCTGCCTTCATGACTTCCGTCACTGGTACCAACCTGGCTTAAGATTCCATGATTGGAACCCTGGTGTTACTGGTAATATTTTCCTCTCCCTCATGTTTCACATTATCAGTTACCAAATCCTACTGGTTCTTAACATCTTTCTGTCTTTTCTATCCCAATTTCCATTCCCATTGCCACCGCCCTAGTACAGGCCCTTATTATAACCTGTTGAGATTATTTCAATATTTCCTAATATGTCTTCCAACTCTATTTACCTTCTTACCCACCCATTGTACCATTGTCAGGTTTATCTTCCTTAAATATTGATCCGGATTCCTCTACTCAACCGCTAACGTTTATACGGTCATTTAATGTCTGCTAGGTACTTTACAACATCCCTGGTAGGTAGATGGTGCTATTATCTCCATTTTACAAGAAACTGAAGTAGAGGGAGTTTAAGTGACTTTCTCAGGGTCATATAAGTAGGAAGACTCTTATGCTGAATTTGAACTCGGACCTTCTTGCCTGCAGGCCCAGTGTTCTATCCATTGTACCACCTCCATTAACAAAGTTTAAGTTCCAAAGTTTATCATTTAAAGTCAGACACCATCCTACATTCTAACCCTGACTTCTCATTATTGTCTTTTATCTATCCCTCTGAAAGTCAACATGATGGGATGGATAGACAGAAAGACTCAAAGTCAAGAAGTCCTGGGTTCAAATATGACTTCTGACCCATGGCAGCTCTGGGGCAAGTCCCTTAATCAGTGCCTCCAAATAATTCTCTAAGGGAGTTTCGACACTGTATGTAACCTACACACAGGTCCAAACCAAACCGTCACTCCTTTGTACTGGATGAACTGAATTCCTCTCTGCCCTATGCTTTTCACCTCTGAGTTTTTCTTCAAACTGTTCCCTATTGTTGGCATCTCTTCCCTCTGTCTGTCAATCCCTAGCTATGATTCAAAATAATTAAATTCAACCTCCTTCCCAATTCACCATATGTAACCATCTTCTCCCACAGACCTCACCTACAAATGTGAATATAAATACTCCTTCTGTCCTACACAATTAAATTTTATGTTTTGTAGTTATATATACAACACTTTATATGTATTACGTCATTCGATTCTCACAACAATCCTGTGAAGTAGATACTCTGCGAGCCTTAAAGTGATGTATCAATGTGCTCTTCCTCTTCTTCTTCCTTCACTTCCTCTCCTCCTTCTCCCTTCTTGTCTTCTACCACTATCACTACCACTGCTGCTGCTATTGCTACTACAACTATTACTACTACTAGTGCTACTACTACCACCACCACCACCACTACAATAATAAGCAAGTAACCACAATGTTGGAAGTTCTGTAAGGATGAAAAATATCTCAACCTTCCTTTTCTAATAGGACTCCATGCAATGTTTTGCCCATAGCAGATGCTTAATGCATGTTTACTGTACTGAAAGTCTGGGACCTGTAGCTCCACTACTGAAACAACAGGCAACATCTTACATGGCATTTTAATTTCCTGGAACTATAGGAGCAATGAAACAGAACTCACTCACTGCAGCATTCCCTCTCATAGTGATTACTGTCTGCTTGTCCCACTATGGTCACACCAAGGCATCCCTAGGAAATAAATCTTTTGTGTGATTGTCTGGATATCATCATAGCTTAAAAGTGTCTGCATGACTAATAGGATGAAAGTGGAACAAACATTTATTATATACCTACTGTATATACCTACTATCTGTGTGATCTTGGACAAGTCAACTTCTGTTTACCTCAGTTTTCACTACTGTAAAATGAGGGATAAGAATCACACCTATATCCCAGGGTTGTGGTAAGGATGAAAAGAGAAATATTTGTCAAGTGCCTGGCATACAGTCATCACTTAATGGTTGCTGTTTCCTTCTCTTCTTCCTCTCTCCCTTCTTTCTTTTCCTCTCTCTGTTCTTCATTCCTTCCTTCCTTCCTCCCCTCCTTCCTGCCTATCTTCTAGACACTGTGTTCAGTAAGCTCTAGAGATACAAAGATAGAGAAAGAAGACAATCTGTATCCTTGAGGAATTTAAAATCTAACTGGAGAATCTGACAAGTGTAATATCAGGCAGAGAGCTAGAAGTGTCCACAAGGGGCCCAAAGCACCTGGAGAAATGTGAGAAAGAAGAGACCATGTCCAGCCTGGGGAGCAAGGGAGGGAGAGATTAGAGGTGTCATGAAGGAGGGGATCATCTAAGCTGTATGTTAGAAAAAAGAGATCCAAACAGAGCAGGGGAGAAGTCCATTCCAGGAGGCCACGAATAAAGGCACTGGGCCCAGGGGAAGTAAGACAAAAATGGCGAGTGATGATTATTCCAAATAAGCTAGAATACCGGAATAAGGAAAAATATGAAGGACTTAGAAAGCCACATTACAATCAAACTGCAAAAGGCCTCAGTCTTTCAGGACAAGTCACTTATACTTTATTTGGTAGGTAATAGATAACCATTAAAAGCTTTTGTACAGGTGAGTGACGTTAAAGTGGTGCATTTGGAAGATTGAGTTGATGGTTTGTGGAGGCTGTGCTAGTAGTGGGAGAAAATGAAGATGGGAAGACAAGTCTGCAGGCAATCACCATCACCGAGCTTTTCTAGGAGGAGCTAATAGTGGGAATGAAAAAGGAGAGATGAATGGGAGAGATTACAGAGGTTGAACTGATAGGATGTGGCAACTGACTGGATGTGGGGACTATGAGTGGGAACAGTTAAATATGACTTCATGTTTTTAAGTCTGTTAGTAGTAGCACGATGGTAACATTAATATCAGAAATAAGAGAAAGGAAGGCTCTGGAGGGTGGTTTCAGGTAGTTGATCTTTAGATACCAGTAGCTCATCTAAAAGGATATATTCAGCAGCCAAATGGAAACATGGCACTGGAGCTCTGGTAAGAGGTTAGGTCTAGAGATGTAGATTTAGGATTCATTTGCATAGATGTGATTACTGATGCCATGGTAAAGTAAAAGATCGCTATGGAAAAAGTGATATAGAGAGGAGAACATAGGACTGTGCATAAAGTCAACTTGTTAAAAATTATATAGGAATGGAGACAGAGAAGTAACAGTCAGAAAGGTAGAAAGACAACCTAGAAAGTGAATTTTCAGAGATGTAAAAGGATGAGTGAACATGGGAAAAGTGTGTGCGGGGGTAGTCAGTAGTATTAAATACTACAGAGACATCAAGGAGCTTATAGATTTAAAAAAGAGGTCTAATTTTTACTTGGGCAGCTAGGTGATGCAGTAGATAAAGTGATGGACCTGGAGTCGGAAAGACTCCTCTTGAGTTCAGATCCAGCCTCAGACACTTACTAGCTATATGAGAGCCAGTCAAGTGACAAGTCCCTTAAATCTGTTTGCCTCAGTTCTGTCAGCTGCAAAATGAGCTGGAGAAGGAAATGAGAAACCACTCCAGTGGCTTTGCCAAGAAAATCTCAAATGGCATCATGGAGAATAGAACACAGCCCAAATGACCGAAGAACAATTCTTATTTGGTGATGTGATAAAGAAATCTTAATGGGAATGAAGCAGATGGAAAAGGGCTGAAGAGTGAGTGTTATAGTGGAGGCAACAAATGGAGATGACTGTTTTTGACTGTTTGGAAGTGAAGGGGAAGGAGAGGACAATAGCTTGAGGGTAAAACAAGTTCAAAGGAGGTTTGCTGTTTAAAACAGAGGAAGAGACAAGTGTGTTTGTAGGCACACTGTAGAGATGAAGAAACTGCATATGCCTGAGAGAGACAGAGGATGATCAATGAATTAAGGAGACAAGGTTGGAATAGGTTCAAGGAAAGAGAATGGCATGCCTGTTTATTGACTGATCCTAGGATGAAGAAGTTTATACTGATTATGGAGAGGAAGGGGTGAAAATGGAGAAAATGGAATAGACTTTGAACATTCCGAAGTAATACTTAAGACCCTCCTACCCCAAAGAGAGAAATGAAATGTAGGTAGGAACACAGATCAGGAGTTGGAAGAAACCTCAGAGGCCATCTGATCCAACACCCTTATTTTTACAGATGAGGAACCTGACTCACCCAAGGAAGGATTGGAATTCGGGTCCTCTGATTCCATGGCCAGTGTTCCTTCCCCTATACTAAAACTCTTCCTATGTGCTACTATCTTATTCTAATGTCATCTGAGGCTGAGACAAACATCTGGAGATGATGACCTAGAGAGAACTTCCTGAATGAAAATGTCACCCACAATATAGAGGACTGAACCCTCAAGTGTTGGAATGTAAGACACCTAGAATCCTCTTCTTACTTCCCCAGAGAAGAGTTAAATGAGAGAAGAAGAAACAGACAGAAAGGAGCATATAACAGAGACATTCCTATAAAGAAGTTGTTTGTCCTTAATTTCAGAAAGGACCAATGACATCATGGGGTGGTGTCTTAACTATTGCATGAAGTGGACTTAAGTGAGGCAGAGTCGCATAAAGTGTTCAACTCTACTCTCTCTGCCAGAGTCAATGGAGTCCAGTGGCAGGACAAAAGTCAGGATGACTTGCAATGGCCCAAGACGGAGACACCTTCAATGTCTGACCAAGTTCTAAGGGTGCCATGGCACCTGTTTCAGCCACTTTCAAAGTCATTGAAACAAACTGTTCTCAACTGCCGATTCTGCCAGGGGAAGTCTTCATGCGCTTGGGCAGACATTTTTCTAATTCACTGAAGTGTTTGAAGTCTGTCAGTTACCTCAAACCTGGTTTAGCCCATCCACTGAGATAGTTTTATCACTGGAGTATGGTTGTTGTACATGCTACATCTTGGAGCCACTGGTTGGGAGACAGGTGAACACTAAAGGCGGATGCGCAGACCTGTAAAGGGTTCAGCGAGCCCTCCTAACAGAGCTGCTAGTCCTCACTGAATACCCCATACACCCCAATAAATAAGTAGCCACAATGTAAGAAAGAAATTTGTAAGATGATGCTTTGAACCACTATTAATTCTCTCAAGAATAGAATGAAATCAAAACATTTCTGAACTATCCCCTTCATCTTAAAATAAAACATTTCAAAGAATTATGCCTGGATATCAAATGGCAAATAAACATTTACTAAGTACCTACTGCATGCCAGGCACTGGGCAAAGCCAGGGATACAAAGAGAGGCAAAAGACAGTCCCATCTCTCAAAGGGCTCACAGTCTACATGTTACCTGAAATACAAAATTTAGCACTAAGTGGATATTATAATGGATAAATCTTCATTTCAGTTTAGATTATTGGTATTCACTTTTATGTAGTGTCAGCCCTCAATAATGCACCACATGAAATTTCTAACTCACACTGGAATTTCTACTTCCTTTCCAACACGATTATTAAATAATTTTATAAGATTCAGTGAGAAAACAGAGACCCATTCAGGTTAAATGATCTGCTTAAGTCACAAATGCAGTATAAGCAGAGGTGAGATTCACACCCACATCTTTTGCCTCTAAATTCAGAGTTCTTTTCATGGCTGATAAGTAATATTTTAAATGTATTTCCAGATCTGCCCCTTACCTGATTCATATTCTGGCAAAAAGAAAAAGTGTCAAAGGCAGAGGAGAGTCTAAAAGTAGATTGGGCTGAAAGGTGGGAAAGAGTGTTTCTTAAATAGTTCTAAATTAGCATATGATCTGGGGATTACTCAATTGAACTAATAAACTAGGTCATTCAGATGTATCCCATCAATTTTCCCTTACAAGAGAGTGCCTATGTGATTGGCACTTCATATTAGCATTTAATTCCTTGCTTCTGAAAAATTGTAGGAAAATTTCCCATTGTTAGGTGTACTTTCCTCAGACCTAGATACAAAGCATAGCCACTGTGTGTGCTTGTAACATATAATTATGTATAATTATATTAAAATATTAAATACTCTGTAGGCCATTAAAAAATAATGTCATTCATTGGTACAGAGGCATTGCATGAATTACACCATTGATTGTCAGAACCCCAATCAAGATAAACGCCAGAATCCATAAAGACAATGTGCCAAAGTATTTTAGTTCGTTAGAAAATCAGATGCCTTTCAAAAGAAAAAAAAGTCCTAAATAAAGCTCACACAAGCTCAAGAGTTAGAAAGGATCTCAGAGGTCCAAATTGTACTTGAAATGGAATATCCTAAATGAGGAGTCTGTGTGTCTAGCCACTGCCTGAGTACTGCCAGTGATAGAGAATCCACTAGCCTTTAAGGCAGTTCATTTCTCAAAGCACAGGTCTGAACACATCAGTTTTCCGCTCAGAAAACTCTAATGGCTCTCTATTACCTCTAGAATATCAACAGTAACAAAAAGCCCTTCCCCATTTGGCATTGAGGGTCTTTTACTACCTAGCTCCAATATACCTTTCCAACCTTATTATATATTTACTCCCCTTTACATGATGCCAAGTAAACTGGTCTTCCTGCTGCTCCTAAACATGATGCTGAAACATTCCATTCTATACCTCTGCACAGGTGACTGTCCCCTGTGCCTAGAATATACCTCCTCTTGCCTTCTGTCTCTTAGAATCTTTGATTTCCCTTAAAATTCAGCTCAAACCACAACTTGCATGTGAAGTCTTTTCTTGATTCCCCCAGCTGTTAGAATCTCACTATGAAAAGCTTGCCTTACATTTATTTTTGATATAATTATATGACTATGGAGTACACAGTTTCCCTCTGCCCATTAGAATATAAGTTCCTTGAAGGCAGTGGGTGTTATATAATTGTTTTTGTATTCTTAGTGGACTCTGGCACAGTGCCTGGCACACAGCAGGGCACTATGACAAAAACTTATCAAACTGCTACTTGATCCTAACTTTCAAAAAGTGCTACCTTAGTTACATAGGGCTGATGTCTGGCTCTTGGTAATTCCCACCCTAGATGTTAGCTCTACCTTCTAGTCAAGCAGAACAAATTTAATCTTTCAAATATTTGAAGACCACTGTCCCATCTCCCCCTACATCTTGTACTTACTAGGTTAAACATCCTCAATCCTTTTGACCAGGGAGATGAAGGACTGAGTAAGTGGTAAGGCCATTGCTGGGGGTGGGGGTGAAGAATGAGACCCTAAGAGTCGACGACACTGAGAAGGGAAAGTTGCTCAATTTTTACTTTCCTCCTGTTTCTGTTTTGCCCAGGAGAATGACCTTTGCAGTAGAAATGACAGAGTAAAAATGGCTAATCAGGAGGTGACATCCACAATAAGAAAGAGTGCTTATGCTGCCCTTGGTGACTTCCAAATGAACAAGACCCTGAAGTCTTACAAGAAGTGGCAGGTGTGATCGCTGGTCACTAACAGTGACCTTTGAATGAGTATGAAAAAATGCAAGTGGAGAAGGACAAATGTTCCAACTGTCAAAACAGGGACAAGAACAAGGAAACGTATCAATAAAAATCTATTAAAGCATGTCTACTTGGCAGCTACTTCATTTGTACAGAGAATCAATGAACAAATACTTGAGCACTGATGCTAGGTACCAGGTACAAAGAAACATGAAGTTTTTGTATTCAAGGAGATCACAATTTAATTGGGGGAGATAGGACATACACATGTAAATAATTTTCTTGTCTAGTCATTTTCAGTTGTGTCCAATTCTTTGTGGCGTGGCCTCATTTGGGGTTTTCTTGGCAAAGATACTGGAGTGGTTTGCCATTTTCTTTTCCAGCTCACTTTACAGAGGAGGAAACTGAGGCAAACAGGGTTAAGTGACTTGCCCAGGGTCACACAGCTAATGAGTGTCTGAGGTTGGATTTGAATTCAGGAAGATGAGTCTTCCCAACTCCAGGTCCAAAACTCTATCTGCTGTGCCACCTAGCTGCCCCCCAAAATTAGACACAAACATATACATTATATCATATATAATATTATATGCACATTACAGTCACATATACTATGTGACATAAATGTGTATATATATGTTTTCACATATATAGGTACACACATATATTCCCACTCTCTTTCTCTGATAAAGGAATGACTAGGTGGTACAAAGGGTAACAGTACTAGGTCTGAAGTAAGGAAGACATATTCCAGAAATCAAATCAGGCCTCAGACCCTAGGCATGTCACTTAACCCTATCTTGCCTCAGTTTCCTCCTCTGTAAAATGAGCTGGAGAAGAAAATGGCAGACTACTCCAGGATGTTGCCAAGAACACCTGAAAGGGGGTCACAAGTAGTCAGACATGAATGAACAACAGAATGTATTATACATTTTATATAAATAATACTAACAGCAACAAAGTAGCCTTTCCTGATCTTTCCAACAGCTAGGGTCTTGCCCTGCTTCACCATCTCATATTTATTTGTATTTATTCTGTATATTCTCACATATACCCTTGTTTTCTCCCCTATTAGAATGCAACCTTCTTGGGTGTAGGAATTGTTTCACTTGTTCTATTTTATCCCTAGAATCTGGCATAAGGCCTGGCACATAGCAGGTCTAGAAAAAAGCCTACTGACTGATTGATAAGGCAAAAAATATATGTTAAGTGCCAAATGAAGGGACAGGTTTTAAGTGCTACAGGAGTAGAGAGGCAGAAGAAATAAGACCCTGTGGTCAGCAAAAAGCAGAACAAAGCTCACAGTGAAGCCTGGATCTGAGCTGTCTTATGAAAGATGGCTAAGACCAGATATATGGAGAAAATGGCATTCCACTTCCTCTCCTCCATCCTCTGCTTTCTGGTCTGTGACTTTCTCATTCATTTGAAACTGTTTTCTCCAAAGTTATCAATAATCCCT
This sequence comes from Potorous gilbertii, assembly GCA_028658325.1. Taxonomy (NCBI): domain Eukaryota; kingdom Metazoa; phylum Chordata; class Mammalia; order Diprotodontia; family Potoroidae; genus Potorous; species Potorous gilbertii. Next base: position 60,428,067 of record CM053773.1, read on the forward strand.
TAATTACCAAATCTAATAATGTTTTTTTTTCTCACTCCTCATCCTTCTTCACCCCTCTGGCAGTTCATCCTTCAGTCAGTCAATAAACATTTATTAAGCACCTACTTACTACGTGCCAGGTACTGGGCTAAGCGCTGGGGTGCAAAAGAAGCAAAAAGCAGGTTCTGCTCTCAAACAGATTACAGTCTAACGTGATAACATGCAAACAACTACCTACAAAGAAGAGATACTGTACAAGACAAACTGGAGATAATCCATATTAGGGAAGGCACTAGAATTAAGAAGGATGGGGAAGGGCTTTCTGCCACCCTCTTTCTCCTAACTCCCTCCTCTCTAGGTTTTTGGTACATCACTCTCTCCTGGTTCTCCTTCTGTCTCTGACCATTCCGTGTCATCCTCTTCCCCTGGATCCTCACCCAGGGCACACCTAACAACAGAGCATACTTCCAAAGGGTCTCTCCTTCAACCTCTTTCCTTTTTCCTCCATACTCAGGTTACTTAGTAATCTCACCAGCTTACACAGATTCAGTTACTATCTCCATGAAGTTAATTTCCAGATCTATTTATCCAGCTCCGACCTCACAATACCAACTGCCTTTAGATTCCTCAAAGTCAATACATTCAAAACAGGACTTATTATCGTTCTCCCCTCAAAACCCTCCCCTCTCCCAAACTTCTTCATCATTGTCTAAGGCACCATGATCCTTCCAGTCACCTGGGCTTGCAACTGCAGTGTCATCCTTACCTTCTCACTTGCATTCACTTCACATACACAATATGAATGCCAACTCTTTTTTGTTTCTATCTTTACAGTATCTTTTCTATATTTTCTACATATTCCTACTCTACAATTTCTTATTCTCATTCTACATTTGCTATCTTAATGTGGGCTCTCATCACCTCATACCCAGGCCACTGCAATAGCATGTCAGTTGACAGTCTCCGACACAAGACTCCCTCCATTCCGTCCTCCAATCAGCTACCAAAGTGGTTTTCCCAGAGCAAAGATCTAATCACACCATGCATCTACTCAGTATTGGTTCCCTCATACCTCCAGGATCAAGTATGAAATCTTTTGTTTGGCTTTTAAAGCCCTTCACAACTTGGAACCCTCCTACCTTCCCAGTCTTCTTACACTTTACCCCCCTCCATAGACTCTTCTCCACTACATGACTCAGAAATGCTGGCCTTTTTTTTTTTTTTTTGCTATTCCTTGCCCAAGATACCTCATCTCCTAAATCCTCTTCCATCTTTTCACTGTCTCCTGGCATCACATTGGAAAATAAAGTAAAACAGGATACACTTGAAATCTCTACTCTTGCTTACATGCTAAAATATCAATTATTGAGAACTTCAGTTACATAACAGTGAGGTAGGTTCCTTTATGGAGCATCTGAAAAAAAATAAAAGTAATAGACAACCACTCTTACTAAATCACTCTGGAGAGTTTGGGGGCATGCTGAAACTGACCTAAAGTAGTTCAATGAATGAGTCTCAACACTGGTAAAACTGAACAATTTTCTCTCCCCAAAAATGTAATTTAGTCACTAAGCTAACAATATATCTGCTAACCATTAAAAGGAGAATCAGGCTATATTTCTTTTCATGTTAATAATCATTGCTAGTATGTGGGGATCTTTTCTTTTATTTCCTCTCCAATTTATTTAGGAAAAATGTGCCAAGGCAGAGATAAATATGGGGATCTTTTCTTTTATTTCCTCTCAATTTTATTTAGGAGAAATGTGCCATGGCAGAGTTAAAACACAGTACAGCCCAAGCTCCTTGCTCCTCGACGCCTGGCAACACGTTCTTAGAATCACAGGTTTGGGGAGTCAAAGGAAACTTAGTTTTGTCATATATGAAACAGGGGTTGGAGGAGACACCAGATAATCTCTAAGACCCATAAATGTGAAGTGAGTGGTCTAAGGTCATATGCCATGCAATGCTGGAGCAAGAAGTTGAAGTCAGTCTCCTAATTCATACACAGTCTAGTGATCTTTCTACTTAAATCAGAGCAGCAAATGATAACAATGACGATGACAATGAAAATAACTGGCAATGTAAATTATGCTTTGAGGTTTGAGAGTTTATATACACATATATGTGTACATATGCACAGGTAAACATATGTTATGTATATTATATATGTATATCATATATTAAATATATAACATAATTATCATGTAAACTTTTTTCTTTTTTCTTCTTTGCCATATATATATATATACACATAAACATATATATTAGCTTGTCATATATTTATATATGCATGTGTATATACTATCTATGTATGTACATACATACATACATACACACACAGCACATACATACATCTTCAGTAGGGGTCTGGCCAATGGGGAACCCTATCCTTAGGAGTTTGCAAAACAATCTCCACCTGATGCAATTGCCTGGATTCTTTAGAGTGTGCCCAGGTATTCTCTGCTTATTGTGTGAAGAAAAGAAGCTTTTGATGATCCAGCCCTGTTTTCCTGGCTGTGTTTGTGTGTGAAATGCTGTCAGCTTCCAAGTGGGAAGAGAGGCCCCTGGGACTTTTTCTCCCCACCTAGGCTGATGCTATGTGACCCAGAAGCATGTAGCTCTGCTTTTGCTCCTGTCTCTCTCTGTGAAATCTAATTTCTCCCTCTCTTAAGTGATGCAATATCAGGTTAGGATGCCATCTCTTTATCTTCAAAAGGTCTAGAAAGCAAGTTGCCCGAGATCCAGGACTTAGAGTCTGTGTCAGATTCTGTGAACAGCCAAGCCAAATAAGGAATAAAGTACTGAATAACCTACTTTAACCCAGCACAGAAGTTGATCAAAGCCAGCTAAGAGGGAAAGCCACTAACTCTTCCATTGGCTGGGCTACATTTGGAAGTGAACTTGATTGGGGGGCAAATGTCATGAAGAATCTCCTTCAAGTTGGAGCCAGTTTCCAGGAATACTACAGTGCCAACCAGCGGAGGATATTGGTGAGATACGTGATGATACAAATTTTCCACTGGTATCTGTATTGGGGAGAAGCCAAACAAAGAATTATTCCAACCTCTCAGAAGTATCCACAGAAACCTACAGAGACATTAGAGCTTGCCTTATTTTATGAGTATGAGATCAATCACGTTCAATCTAAGTGTGACTTGGGATAAGAAACTCCTAAATGTCCAATGATCAGTGTAATAACCCTATGAGATATGTGCCATTATCAATTCAGTTAATAATTCTTATAACAAGAATCCATGGTCATTACACTAAAGGAACAACATAGTTCTTCATGTGTGCAGTATCTTGAAGAAAACTTACATCTGGTGGCAGTGGTGGTAGTGTTAGGAGGATCTGGGGGGCTAGGGAGGAAAGAGTATAAGAAACCCATAGGGTTCCTACCTTGATGATAACAACAACAAAATGTTACACTGGAAATTTTGGGTAATTACTGCTTATTTTAGTTTCATGCTCAGTTATAAAATATCAGTAGCATCTGAAACATTCAACAGGCACAGTCAAGTTTGTGCTACTGCATCTGCCTGAACACAAAGCAAGACAAAACATAAGGAAAATGAAGCAAGTATAGGTGATGCTGAAATGTCCCCCTCTTGCCTTGCCTCCAGGCTCCCAAAGACTCCATGCTGCCCTGGTGGCTCAAGGATCTGTCTGACATGCTTTCCATCACCTCCCCTATAAACCAGGAAGTGCATTGTGGGCAGGAGAAAACTGATATTATAAGTATGCTCTTTACAGAGAATGGCTGAAAACTGTAGGCAGAGGAGGCTGCTGTGACTTAGATTAGTCTCATTTTCCTATCAAAATCAGGAAGACTTGGGTCAAATCCTGTCTACGACACATACTGACTCTGTGACCCTAGGCAAGTCCCCTCACTGCCCTAGGCGACTATCTAAAACCACTATTGAAAACAATCTCTCAGTGCTGTAGGCAACTCTCTAATATTCAAAGATGCAAGGAAGGTATCAGCCTTCATTAATAGAAGCATTTCCACAGACAAGATTTCCACATACCATTGAGAATAAAGAATATCTGAAGAAAGATGCTGTCTGCATTCAGAGAAAGAATTGGTAAATAAAAGTACGAATAGAATAATTTTACATACATACAGATCTATCTATCTATCCCTATTTGTGTCTAATGGTAGCCATCTCTAGGATGGGACAGGAGGGAAGAGGAACAAAAGGAAAAGAAAAATAAGTTTACATGATAATTTTATTACGTATTTAAAAGGAATAGCAAGTTGTACATAATAGATTTGCAGTTTCATATGCAATCCCCTTTTTATGATACTGTGTTATGGAAATATGCTTCTTTTATTCCATGAATAAAAATAAAGAAATAAAAAGTATTTTCCATACCAATAAGATCTAGACCTTCCTAATTTCCTCTTTTCTCTCTGTTTTCACCGTGAGGATATTAGTGCTGTTGCACATACAAAATATATTTTATACAGGAAAAACATGACTTTGTGAGGAGCTCAAATCCAGAGCTTCTAGTAAATATAATGTTCATGTTTAAAAAATGAAGTGTCTAGTCAAGGCAAATTTCGAGACAATCCATCATTCAGGGCAAGAAACAGGTTTAGGACAAAGGGTGATTTTGAGTATACTTAGATTGTATTGAAGAAACATTCCTAAGCTTACAAAAAAGAAAAATTTGAATGTGGGTACATTTTCTTTAGGTCATTTTACTAATTTTTCTGTTGTAAAGAAGCTATACAAGTCTTCTTGTTATGTTAGTTGCTACAGTTCAATATTTTGTGGTGCATTTTGGCAGTATCATAGGACTGTGGCAACATTCAGAAATATTCCCTCATACTAAATGAGCTTACACCTGGTTCTAACTCACTTAAGGAAAGAATTTCCCAAAGTAAGGATAAGGAAACAAGGCTTGGTAGTATCTCTATAGGTTTTTCCATATTCATCAAACATAAATTTAACCTAAGTATATACTATAATAACTGCTGCAACATAAAAACACTTATTTCTAGTGAAATGTAATGTGATAGTGAACCTATACAAAATTAAAACTCTGCCTATACATTTTCTTCCTTCCAGTGTATCTAATATAAATAAATGCTGTTTTACTAGAAGTAAAACCTGATTAAACTGGTCTCCAAGAATGTGGAATTTATACTGAGTCAAACAAAGAATAAATGATTTTTATTAGACAAAATGTTCTAATATCTCAAGGTCCTTAAATACAAGTAAAAATAGTCAGGGCTAAATTTAGTAGTTTGACTGAATCAAAGCTTCAACAAATTATTTAAGGTTTCTATATTATACTTTCAGTAACACTGTACAGTGGCAAGAATCCAGAGAACTGGTACTTGTTAATGAATACCCAGTAATTCCTTGGAACTCAATAATAACCACTAACTAGTCTTATGTAATAGCTAGCATTTAATAGCTAGTATTATATATAGCTCATTTAGCTTTTTAAGATTTGCAAAGAACTTTACAAATATCTGTGTACCTTGGAATATAACACTCCTGGGAGGCAGGTGCTAGTATTATCCCAGGAAAATATTTTACAGATAAGGAAACTGAAGCAGATAGAGGTTGTGACTTTCCCAGAGTCACACAGATGGTAAGTCCCCAAGAATGGATTTGAATTCAGGTCTTTCTGACTCCAGGCCAGGCTCTCTACCCATGGTGTCACCTAGCTGTACAATTAATTTAATTTCTTAAGATTTCGGCTTCCCTTTCCTAGAAAATAAAGAAGTAGCACCAGATGATCTCTAAGATCCCTATCAGCTCCAAAGATTTTTATTACCAGCTCTGGGGTAAGCAATGAATTCTTGGAAGTGAATTAAGCCTTTACTTATTTATTGACAGATTGATTTATTACAAAATAATAAAATTATAGGACTGAAAAGGGGGGTATAGTGGATAGAGTGCTGGCCCTGGAGTCAGGAAGACTCATCTGACCTCGGACCCTTACTTAATTGTGTGACCCTGAATCCCGTTTGCCTCAGTTTCTTCATCTGTCAAATGATCTGGAGAAGGCAATGGTAAAGCACTCCAGGATTTTTGCCAAGAAAAGCCCAAAAGGGGTCCCAGAGAGTCAGGCACAATGGCTCTGACTGAAAAGGAATCAGTATCTACTAGTCCAATCCCCCATCTCTCAGATAATGAAGCGAAGACTCAGAATTTTAGTGCATTATGAAATAATATAAATGCTATGAATTATGATTTTGGTTTAATATAGATTAGTTTACTTACACTCTTTTATTGTATAACAAAGACTATTTAATGCAACATATTGACCTTTTTTGCCATTGTGGTAAAAAATCTTCAAGCCTAATCTAGTGTCCAGTATTGTAAATAAAGGATTCATGCCAGGTTGCTGGCAATAACATTAGAGTGTTGGAGTTGAATGAGACTTTATGAATTATAACCCCCTCCATTTTACGAAGTACAGTTGTGTGTCCACAGTCATTATCGGCTAATGCCAAAGCTGAGATTCTGATTCCCAATCCATTTTCCCCCTGACCGTATTTGAGTGGCCCTCTCGGGCAAAACCTGGGCTAGAATACCATTTTCTAAATTATTTACCTATTTATCTTTTAGCATTCATTTTAAAAAAATGACTTCCAAATCATTCTCCTCCCTTGTGCCTTTCCCAATCTCCTGGGAAGACAGGCTGCTTGGTCGGTTGCTGTCCTTCCTTCTTGAAGAGGACCAAAATGACATCACTACGTTGGATTCTAGGTACAGTGTGTCTGACTATGGGTGATTAGACCAAAACTACCCTGGGATTCTCTACTAGAGGGTGGGCACTGATAATCCACATGAGCATTTGGAGTGGAGATGTCTCTAAATTTACATATCTCACATTCCTTTTGAGCTACTGTAACTATGTTTTGCCCATACAGCACAGCATCTTCTTTGATGTGGAGTGGTCCTTTGCCAGTGTCACCCATGTCGTGCAACTGATTCCAAAATCCTTCAGAGAGACCTTGGTATCATACATAATGCCATTAAAAAACAAACAACTTCCAGTTCAGTACATTTCTAGAAAAGTATGTGTCTACAAAATTAGCATTCTACAAAAGTACACGTAAAGATCCCAGCCTGATTTTCAAAATGGATGGGAAATTGTTACAATTAGAACACTAGCTAAGGGCAAACTCTTCTAACCAATAGGGTCATAGGTTTGATGCATACAGCTGACAGTTACCATCTGTATACTCCTCAGCGGTGATCCTGCCACACAGTGACATTACAAGGTAAAGATGCAATCAAGGATTTAAAAAAATAAAACAGCAGTAGGCCCGGTTGAATTTGATTAAATCTGAACCTTATTGTCATAGAACCTCCTGCAGTCTAACATTGTTCCCCAACAGTTACTTTCATGACAAGGCAGGGTTGGAACAACAGAAACTGAAACTATTAAAAAAAACCCTCAAACCTAACATATCAGAGATATTTTAAAATTACTGGGTGGGTACACTTTTTCATACTTGTGAAAGTAAGGAAAATGGAAATTCAGGAACTTGGCTAAAGTTAGAAATAAATGGAAAAACTTTTTTAAAAAAAAGAAAAACTGGATATTTTCTGGCCCTGCTCCTTGCTTTCTTCCTCACTGGCTTAGATAATAACTTAAGCCAGGTTCAACAAAAATGTATTTTCTTTCTTTATGAAAGACTGTCTAAAGAAGATTAACTAAATATTGGAAAGACATGATTTAGAGATTCAGAAATATGCAACAAAAAGAAACAAAACTCTAGAAATGTCCCTCTATCTATCTTTCATTTAAAGTATTTAAAAATTAGACTGCCTCATTTGTCTGCAAACATTTACGAAATATCGACAAATGTTTACGAAAAAGAAGCAATTAAAACACAGGTCCCAATTAGTGTGAATAGTGAATCCCCTGAAGTGGTCACATGTATTCAATTTCACTGTTTGAAGTTATAATTATGTAAATTATGGTAATTTGTTCTGGTACAATGGAAATATGCAGTGTGAATTCGAATAATGTGACCTTTGGGAGATTCCTTGTTTGTAATAATTAGAACTTAGCTGTACAGAGACCCTCTGCCCCAACCCTACAAAGCTCACAGGGGCTCTGTAGTCTGAAGCTACAGGGAGGTTTTCAGGAAGCTACAGTGACTGATGGATATTGACAAATGACAGTGATGCTTGGTTTGGTTTCCTTATTCACAATCTGGATTAGTTGTTTCCAAAACGCTTAACCTCCATTTTCTCATCTTTAAATTGCATATTCATAAAAAATTTTATATATGATAGTTAAAGGCTGGACTTAGAAACCACATTCATTAGTTACCAACTCATAAGAGACAGAGGTAGTGATTATAAAACACAGTAAAAATGCTCCATTAATATTTCATTATTAATGCTTAGGCTACAGGAAAAGACATAAGGAGATTGACTGAAAAGAACACTTTCTTAAGAGTAGGAGGTCTTTTTAAGTGAATAAGACCCCACTAATCAATCAATCAATCAATCAATAAGCATTTTTTAAAAGAACTTGTTCTGCGCCTGACACTGTGCTAAGCACTCCAGACAGAAACACAAAAGTGGAATAGTTCTTATGCTCAAGACTCTCAATTCTAATGGGCAAGAAAACATATACAAATGCAAGTATTTACAAAATAAATAAAAAAAAAACAAATTACAGGTTCATTGAGGAGGAGAGTATACTAGCAACTGTGGGCATCAAGAAAGGAGGGCTTCATGTAGAAAGTGGTCATTGAGGTGCATCTTGAAGGAATCAAGGGATTCTAAAGAGACTGAGGTTCCCAGCATGGAGGACAGTCTGTGGCTATACACAAAGACCGGAGGATGGAGACACGTGCACAGAATCACTAGAAGATCAATTTGGCTGCAATGCAGAATATTTGGAGAAGAGCAAATGTACATGTAAGAAGAAAGGTGGAAAGGGGTCAGTTTGTGGAGAACATTAAAAGCCAAACAGAGGAGTTTCTATTTAATCCTAGAAATAAAGGGGCTTAGTTGCCCCAACAGCAAGTCAGTGGGCACTAAGTTTATATTACTGATTCTACATGAAATGGATAAACGGTGGAAGTATGGTACAAAACAAAGAGTTTTGGATTTGGGGAACTGAGTCTGATTCCTGGCTTTGTGGCTTGCCATGTACATAGCCCTAGGCTGTTAATTTCACATCTCTGGGCACTGTCCTCTCATTTGTAAAATGGACTTAGATGACTTCTCAGGTTCTTTCTAGCTCTAACATTCTGTGATTCTGTGAAGTGAAGATTAAAAGTCTTAACTCTCCAAGATTTTCTTTATAATTTCACTCTATTTTTCTGATCTGTTTTTTTTCTGTCCTCCTTTTAACAGGGGGGTGAGGAGAGGGTTACATCCTTGCTAGGAGAGCCAGCAGGTAGAAACTTAAAATAGAATTATAAGAAAAAGAGATTTATGGCACAATTAAAATTTTCAAGGGACAATTTTACCGATAGCTCCTAAAAGATGCTTCATTTGTTTCTTTTTTCATAAACTAAAATATGGGGGGAAAATAACACTCACAATATAGTTATGTGCTAGTAGTTTAAAATAAATGCTAGAGGTTATAGCTTGTTTTGGTTCTATTGCTTAATTACAGGATCTTGGAAAATTGGTTCTTTCTTGATCTGTTTTTTAAAAAAATATAATAAAAAGTATTATCTTTTCCAGTCTCTTAGGAAATGTGCTCATTGTCAGTCAACAAGAATTTATTAAGTACTTAATAAGCTGGAAAGGGGAAGGTGTAGTCGATGGGGGTCACTGGAGATTGGAGAGGAATGAAGACATGGCTGGCCTGGACATCTTTCTTATGTGGAGGTTCTGAAAACAGACATCCATCCCATCAGAGGTAGAAGCTGCATTGATGTAGAGGCTATTTTCACTGTGCCAATTAAGGGCTAGAGTCAGTCTAGGAAGGCTAGAGTACAGCCTGCAGAGCATAGCTCCTAAAGAACCAGGAAGATCCTAGATCCTCAATAGTAATATTGTCCATGGAACAAAATGTAAACCCAGAAGTTGACTTAAACTGGGGAGTCCCTGAGGTGGAAGGAGCCCTCTTCCACCCAATTAACAATCATCCAAATGAATACAAAAATAAAAGGTCTGATACCTACTTCAAGCATGGATCCATTCTACAATAATTGAGCTGAGGATAAATCTAGAAACTAGCCAGTACAACATTCCTGATTCTTTGGCATGACTATGTCACTGCAATACCTTTCCCACTTAAGTATACTAAAGTTCACTAAACCTCTTACTCTTGCCTTCAGGCAGGGCAGAGTGGAAATAATGCGATGAGTCTACCCTTGGAGCTTCATTTCTTCCATTTACTAGGGGGATGGTTTTAGGCAAGTAATTTAACTGCTCCAAGCTTCAATTTTTTAATATCTAAAGAAAGGGATAATAACATTTAAACTATGTTCCTTACAAAGTAGTTGTGAAGAAAGCATTTAAAAGTGCATAAATGGAAACTCCCATTACTCACTCTATCTAGTTCATACTAGCCATGTTTCCGGTTCTTCCCTATCTTGCCATCTATTCTACTACTGCACCTTCTGAACTTCCAAAGGTATGCTCGTAGGCACCTAATACAACGAGCTTTAAAACAACCACCCTAGGGGCTATGCTGTCCCAACTGGTGAGCATATAAATGCAAAGTCACATGGTCCATTCTATCTAGCCATGCTTCCTTCCCATCACAACCTGCCAATCATACACGTGTATTAATCCTCCTTGCCCCTTTGACCACTTGTTCTGAGAACTGACAACAAAAAAATCATTGTTAATGGAAAAGGTGTGACAGTCATCTCTTCTAAGGCTTCACTCATCATGCTGCTACACCCTTACATGTGTTACGTCTCCCATAAGAACGTAAGCTTCCTGGGGTCAAGGACTGTCTAATTTTTTTTTTTTAATTCTCAGAGCTTAGCCTGGAGTTGAGCACATAGTAAGTGTTTTATATATTTTTTTCATTCTTTTCATTTCATTCAAAAATCTACTAGTTATTTTTACTTAAAAACTTTACAGATAAGACTCCTTCCTATTTTTAAATATCTTCCCTAGGAATGCATATTCCCTGTTGAAAATCTGTAGGAAACTACACATGACACAAGACATACACATCATTATCACGTGCACCATATCTTAGAGATATTAAAACTGCAAGAAACATATGTATCAATGGACCATTGGTAGAAGGATGAAATGTCAAGTCAGATGGGCAGAGCAGCATAAAAGGTAGATGTGAGAATGGACTGGATCCAAGGGAATACTCGGATATCACTGGCCAAAGTCTAGTGGGGGGTCAAGAATCAGATGAATCGTTTGGAGTCATGGTGCACACACATACCACAGACCACAGCAAGACAATGGGACAATATCCAAACAGTAGTGAGGAACTAAGAAATTCGCAGTCTCTAAAAGGGAAAGATCAAGGCAATAAATCAAAACCCAAGATGGATTTTGGGCAGCAAACTGTTCAAATGGAAAATAGGGAATCAGAGGGCATGGGTTTGAGAACTGAATTTGCTGCTTTCTGTCTAAATAACCTTAGGCAATTCATTTAACTTTGGAGGGCCTCAGTTCCCTCATCTTTACCATGAGTGGAGATGAGGAAAATCAAATCACCCTTAATGTCCCATCTAACTCTGGGTTCTATAAGAATTCTGGAAGGTACTCAGGGAAAGAGATCATCATGGCATAAGCCAACAGGAATCCATAACTCTGTGCTAACCTTTTGCCCCAGCTTCTAGGAAGTCTCCCACATGCAGGCAGGCAAGAAGCCTTTGCATCTGACTGGAACAGAGTAAGGGCAGGAAGGACACAGGAGGAGACTCTGTCAGAGTTTCATCAATATTAAATGCAAAATGTGATGTCTAAATATGATGAACTCTCACTCCCATATTATAATGTTTGTTCTCATCACAAAGATATGAGTCACTGTTTCTAGCACAGGTGTTCTAGGACCTTTGGCCCCATTCTGTTGCTAAGCTGAATCCTTCATGCTTAAACTTGTTTGTTTTTGTTTTAGTCTTAATCAAGACTGAGGACACAGTGAGTCTCCATCTCCTATATCAGAATTCTTTATAAACTTCAAAATCATCATTAATCTGCTCCCTCAATTCTCCCTTCTCTAGATGCCAGGTCTCTCATTTCCTGATGGGTCTTATTTTCAATCCTTTAATAGTATCTGTTACCCTCCTTTGATGCCTCTTTTAAATTGTATTTGATTGACTGATGCCCCTTTCAAATTGGGTATCAATGATTGTTCTGCAGGTTTTAAAAAAATGCTAATTTACAAGTATGTCTTATTCCCAAACTTCATCCTGGAATAGAGATGAACTAGGCTACTTGAAGGCTTTATCACTGAATGGTAAGTTCTTAGTTAGAAAGTCTCCATTTTGTTGGTTGATATGTCTGTTATCTGAGAGTCAGCTTAGTTAAGTAAGGTTAGAGAGGATCACTTCCAAAAATTTGACTAGGATATGATGAATTTTTTTGCTCAAAGTAACTCATGAAACATTCAAAATTGAAAAACACATATATGGAGGATGAAAAGAAAAAAGATCATATTGTTCCTAATTACAAATCCTTTCTCCTTTTCCTTACTTTTTTATCGCAGGAACTAAGCAAAAGTCAAATCATCAAATATAAGACTTATTTCAATACTTCAAGAGTTAATAATCTTTTGGATGTGGGTTCTTCCCTTCTTGATGCAGATCATAACCATTCTTCTTTAATTTAGTGACTAGTTATTATGAGCTGCTGTGACTAAATGAAAGTTATTACTCTGGAGCCAACCTGACAATGTCTTTACTCTGCTAGAGGGAGTTTCTTTATTGAGGAGTTCACTACATCACTGGAAGTCCCAGGTTCAGTCCCTGTACTTATCCTTTGATCAATAACATTTCAAAAGCTCAAAAAGACCTTTCCAATTTGAAAGCAATAGCTTTGTATACCATTTCTTTAATTCATACCACCTGTAAACTGAGATTTAATACTGCAGAAGTTTTCATTTAAACTAGACTTGGTTTCAATCTATATTTTTTAAATTTTCAAAATCAATCCTGGCCTATACATCTATAGTAATACTAAAATTCAGTGTATATGTGAGTATATGTATAGAGTTACATGAAATAATGGAGAGCAAAATAGGAAAATGTTGTATACGGTAGTAGTAATATTGTTCAAAGAACTGTGAACAACTATGCTATTCTGAGTAGTATAAATACTGAAATTAACTACAAAGGGCCTATGAAAGAAGATGCTATTTACCTCCAGAAAAAGAACTGATAAAGTACACATAGCATGGTTTTACATCTGTCTGTGCATATGCACACATATATCTGTGTCAAATGGTAGCCTTCATTAGTGTGGGGCGGGGAGGGAGAGAGGGACAGAGGGAGAAAATTTGGAACTTAAAACGTAAAAATAAATAGAATTAAGTTGAAAAACAAGAAGTATAAGAAAGTAGTTTTCTTTTTCTTATCTTTTAGTTTAAATCTTAACCTGGCTTGACCTAAAATAGCTCTGTTATCCTTTGTTTTATGTCTCTTCTGACAGTAATCAGAGTGGTCACTGAACATTTAGTACTAGGGTTGCTTTCGTCAAGGAATTTTGTATGACTGATAGTTGCACGAGATTTTATTAAGGAGTCTTTAAGGCTGCACCTCACTCCTCCAAGTTGAATGAATGGTAAATACTGAGGGCTTTTGAAAAACAGTAAAAGCAAAATAATATAGTCAAGTTTTTTCTTTAAGATCCCAGACACAAACCAGCCTTATTCTTTTGGATTTATATCTCTCTGAATGTGATTTGGATTAGTGATTCTTTATAAAATCTGGAAAATTAGAAAAATACAGGAATTACCCTGACACCTAGTAACGTTGGCACTATTATTCCAAAGTGAGGAAATTAGTGTGATTATCAACGTGGGAAATATTTACAATTCAGTGACCTCTGTTATTGTTACAGCTGCCAGTATAATAATTTCTCAAGTTATGGTGTCTTATTGACAAGATTGAAAAGTACATTAGCAGTGAGAAATGATTGCTAGGGAAGACTTAATTACTACCCTACATGTATTTAATGTTAGTTGACAATATACATGAAGACAAGCAAAAGTTGAATGTGACAAGTGACTATTTAGTTTGTCTATCAATAAAGGCTATAGATTTTGGGAAGAAATAAAAAAAGAAAATAAAGAGGGCAACAGATAGCATTTAATGATGCCTGTGGTTTCTACATGTAACTACATGACATTAAAGGTTTTGTGTCTCTGTGAGGATTGGGGGGGAAGGTACTGGTGCAGGAAGGGGAGTCCAATAATAACTGCCAAGTTATGGTTTACCCACTGTTTACAAGGTATTTAGTATAAACTCATTTAAACCTTACTATGGGGATAAGTCCTACAACTGCCAGGTAGGTCCTATAGGTATTTGTAATGCTAATGAGTTAAAGATCACTTTGCTACCTCTGAAACAGCAAGAATATGTACACAATATTGCTTCAGTTCATGTTGAAATGGGCCTGTATACTGCCTTTTCTATTTATTCTTTCCGTAATCTGTAGCTAAATTTTTTCCTGTTCACACTACACAAAACATCTTTTTCCGGTGGCTGCACAGTGTCAGGGTCTACTGTTATCCTGCATTCAAGAGAAGAAATGCCTTTTAAAGGAAAGAACACTAGATATGAAGTCACAGAACCTCACTGTTTTTTGCTTCTTTCCTACTTGTAGATTCATGATAATAGGCATGCCATTTGACCTCTTGGGGATTCAACTTTCCCCTCTTTAAAATGGAGTTAGTAAGAGGGAGGTAGGGGAAGAAGTACGAAGCATTTATTATGTACCAGGCATTTTATAAATATCTCATTTGATTGACGACAGTATCCAATGATTTAGAGCTAGAATAGATCTGGGAGATTAGTATCTAGTTCATCACCCTCAATTTATAGATAAGATGACTTACTACACAAGTAATAAATAATAGAGTTGGGATTTGAACATAGGTTTCTGACCCTGAATATGGGCTCTTTCCACTGGTCTCTTATTATACCACCAGACCGACTCTGAAATTAAAATTAGGGCGGAAAAATCACTAGAGCATGGCCAGGTATCTCAAAGACACTGAAAGGGAATCATTGTTATGAATCTCATGAATGTGGGGAGTAAGTTCCCCCAAAATAGACTAAGTGCCTTACTCTGATGGCAGTTTTACATGAAATTCCTTCTTATGCACAGAACCTACAAAGTATACACTGTAAATTGTGTGTAAATGGACAGGTAGATGGCATAGTGGATAGAAGGCTGCACCTGGACTCAAGAGAGCCTGAGTCCAAATCTGGCTACAGACACCAAGTGGCTGTTGTGACCCTGGACAAATCATTTAATCTTGTCTGCCTCAGTTGCCTCATCTGTAAAATGAGCTGCAGAGGGAAATGGCAAATCACTTCAGCATCTTCGCCAAGAAAACCCAAATGGGGTCACAAAGAATCATATGTAGCTCGACAACATAAACGGAAGCTGTTATTACCATTTAACAGTCACTAACATTGGAGTTTGGTGCTAGAATACATCAGCAGTCCAAGATGAAACGCAACACAATCAGACAAACCAGCTAAACAAATAATTTTCTTTTTAATGTAGTGTAGTGGTGCTTTTTAAAAACACTGTTGTGTTCCTTTTGATAGAACTTTGTCTTGTAACAGAGAAGCATGGTCAAGAAAAACATATACTTGTATACTGATCATGTTTGATGCCTCATTCCACCTGTCTGTTGACAGCAGGGAGCTATGTTTCTCCAGGAGTCCTGTGGAATCAAGGTTGGCTATTATGCGAACCTGAGTTCTGCTGTGTTTTCATTTAGAGAATGACTAAATGTTTTCTTTTATATTACTATATATTGTTCTCTTAGCTCAGCTTACTTTGTTCTCCATCAGTTCGAAAAATATCCCCAAGATTCTCAATGTCTTCATTTTGTATTTTATTATGGTAAAATAATTTCCATCACATTCATATACCACAATTTGTTCAGCCATTCCTGAAATGATAGGTACCCACTTTGTTTCCAGGTCCAAACTATTTCCCTCAGATATACAAGATCCTAAGAAACTCTTTGATGATGATTTTCTACTTCACAAATTTCAGTACAAAATAATATTATTGCCTAAGTAACTACAGTAAATGGAACATTTTTAGGTAAAAGGAAAAACTATACCCACTAGCGTAAAAATGGCCCCAAAGGGCTGTTTTTTTCCCAATTCTTGATGGAAGTAATCTTGCTTCTGGGAAGAAACCTTTTATTCTGAAAATCAGCCTGCAGCATGGTAAGACCAAGTTTCCCTTAAAAAATAGGATTTGTAATAGAACTGCTGACGGAGCCATAACAATGCCAATGTATGGTTGGCGTCAGTGTAATAACAGTACGAAGAGACCTTTAGAGCCTCAGTTTAGACACCTATACTACAGCGCAGTGGAACAGACATCGATAAAACATAGATGTGAGGGAGAAAAGCAAGACTACGACATGGAGCCAAAACAATAAAGATGAAGAATTAAGGAGGACTTAGCATGAATGGATATCTTGAAAGGATTCTATAAACATAATGGAAGATTTAACATTATGCGCCAAACCTAATGGTTGGGGATGAAATGGAAATCAGGGTGTCTAAAGCATGGCCATGTGTCTCAACGAAGATAAAAGATCATAACAGCTTTCAATCCCAGGAATACTTAGGGAGTAAGTCCCTAAAGTAGAAACAAGTGTTTAACCTTAATGATGGTCTCACTTGAAATCAACAGAATCAATAAAGCCCCTCTTAAGCATGGTGACCGGGAAAATACAGAGCCAAATGATGACCATTCAAAGCCCAGGCACTTTGCATCAGGAGAGGGAGGGAGGGTAAAAGTTCCTGAGTGCATATAAAATTTTTTATGGCCTTTTTTACCTATGTCTTCTGCAAGGAAATATCTCTCTACTAAACAAAATCTGTAACTCACTCTACCATTCATTTTTCCCCTTCTTCTCATCATCTGTATACTACTTTACTTACCTTTTCTGTTCCACACCTGTGCCCATTACAGTGGAAAGAATACTTTAACACAGTGTGTATCCCATCATATATTTGTCTTCCTTTCTTGACCTCAATGATCAATGACCAAATGGAAAACTCAAATATGCACACACCCATACAACCTCACCAAAATAATGAACGAACCAACATTCTCCTACCAGGGTGCCTGTAGTTTCATTTCTGTTGTCAAGAAAAGATGCCCCAATTTAGTCAGATTTTAAAGGACTACCTAGAGGTATGTATTGGTAGGAAGACAGATATTTGCCTAGGGGCAGTGAGAACAGAGCTTCTCTAATTTTGAGCCCAACAGTTCAGGAAGGAAGTTGCCTGTGTTACTTTTCTGTGTTCATTTCCCCCCACTTCTATACAATTCACTGCTCTTTTAAAATATTTTTTTAGTTCGTTTGGCATTAAGCCCCTTTGCTGACTCAGAGTAGAATGTGCTATTCAAAAACCCCATGTAATTTCTGAAAAGGAATCAAGTTTAAAAATTCATCTACAATGTTCTCCCATGATGAAGAAAATCCCTGTCCCTGCTATGGTGTTTAAACTCCTGAGGAACCTGTCTTCATCAAGGGGATTAACTGATATTTGTTCATATTCCCATTTTTGATGATTCATTTCTAAACCAATTCTTTTTATCTTGAGCTTTGTTGGCAGAAAAAATAATATGGGTTAACTAAGTTTTCTATTAACTAGGTTATAGGAAAGAAAGGCTTGGGAAAGAGAACTTTGTTTGCTGAGACTATGATGGACAAGTGGAAAAAAGTCTCACGTTTAATCTCAAAAGATTTTGGTACCAGATCTGCCAGTACAGCTGACAGACAAAACCTTATTTCTCTAGACCTCAACTTTAAAATGTTTGCAAAAATAGCAATAAGAATCACAATCTCTGTCCTCTGATCTCAGGTGTAGTTATGAGGGTATTTCCCAATCATTACCAAACTCTGCTGCCGAATTAAGGCCATTCCCCACATCTCCTTTCCATCAGAACCTTAGTCTGAGCTCCTAGGACCCCATTCAAGTAGGTGAGCTTTACCCTGTCTTGCTTGGAACCAGACTTCCGTCTACTTCCAATCAGTCATTTCCAATCAGGTGAGTACCCTCCTTCCGTTTTAGGTCTTTCTCACCTTTATATATGTCTTCCCTATTAGAATGTAAACTTTGAGGACAGAGACTATTTTGTTTATTAGATTTTGTATCCTCAGTGCTTAGCACAATGCCTGATGCATAGGTACTTAATAAGTGATTAATTAAATCATAATTGGCATAGGAAGTGCTATGCAAATGAGAAATTATTTTAAATTTTAAAATTATCTTAACCCAAATACTACTATCAAGCTCTTTCCATTTCATTGTACTTAATGCATTCTAAGAGGCAGCAAACAGTATAAGAGATAGAGAGTGGTTTTAAAGTTAGAAATCTTTGGGTTTCATTTCTCCTGGCTATGTGACCTTGGACAGGTCCCTAAACTTTCTAATGTCCCAGACAACTGTTTTAGGCTGCAAGTCACCCAGAAGTGACTGATAAAATTAGGAGTCTCTGTCTTATTCCATCACCAATGTATGCTGCAAATGGTTTTCTCTTCTCTCTTTCAGGAAAGGGCAATCTCCAGAGAAGTTGCAAGAACTCTAATTCAGGGCTGTGCCAAGAATGTGGATGGGCACCATGGCATTTGTACTTCCTTGGGAGAGTAGGTAAAGCATACCATCCCCTTTACCATCACCCCTCCTGGTCCTGTCCACAGTGAGGCAAGTTTTTCTTTGATCACTCCAGCTAGAAGTGACCATTATCAGGAATAATCATTTACTTAATGACTATTGAATCCAGGGCAAAGAGATGTAGCACCATCCCTGAACTCAACGGATTTAGAATCTAATTATAAATTTATACATACATATGTGTGGATGTATACATACACACATACATGCATGCACACATACATATATACACACATACACATGTTATATATAATTTCTATACACACACAGGGATACAAGATTCTGCTAAATGAGTGGCACTGGCAAACACTATGGAAGGAAGTCAGAGGATGGCTTGAATACCAACCAGCTGGGCTGGCACTGTCAGTCTGAATCTCAACTCCTAAGAATGATAAGGGTAAAAGTCCCTCCCTTGTAACAAAATGGACAAGGTAACTTTGGGCCTCCCCTGTTGTCCTAAAATAATTTAAGCTGTTTCTAGATCACTGTTTGTATATATTTCAGGGATCTGAAAGTGACCCTTATATAATGTTAAGTGAAAAATGTTGGGAGCCAAGATTCTTGTTAGCACAATTTAAGAAGGAAAAGAAGCCATGATTCAATCCAAAGTTCAATTAAGCTTAGGCAACATAATTAATGATTTGCTACTGCCTTAGGAGAAAAAAAATAAACTGTAATCAACTTTCTGGAATTGTGAAAATTATGCTTTTCCATCATTTTTATGATGGTTTAGCTTTAAGGTCCACACATGGGTGCTTTACATCATTATCAAATGATGTATTTTTTGACATGGCCATGACACCAAATTATGCATGGCAGAACAGTAATCATCTCGATTTCTATAGTTTTTAGGAGTTTACAAAGAGCACTGGCTATGTATTTCAGTCCACTTGAGCCACGTCAAATAGGAAAGCTAAATCAGAGATGAAGAAATGGGGCTTAGGCAAGTTCAGGAATTTGCAGAAGGAGGGGAAGAAATGAAGCAGGGAGGGAGGAAGAAAGGATGCGCTAATTAAACACCCACCTAATGACCTCATCTGGTCCTCACAGCAATCTCAGGTACTAAAATGATTCTCATTTTACAGAGGAGGACACAGAGGCAGGCAGAGGTCAGGACTCCAGGGCACCCTATTCACTTGCACGGGCACAGCCTTCCCCGCACCCCTGCCAGCTGCCTCCAATCAAACTGGCAGGAAAGCCTTATTAGAACTTAGGTCTTCAGACACTTGGTCCCACTCTCTTTCCCCCACACAATGCCAGTTTTGGTTAAATGTTAGACAGGCTAAATAAATAATGTCCTCGAACCTTTAGGGTACTTACATTTTAATCGATGAGTATTAATTTAAGTTAGAATTATATATTTTATAAGTAGAATATACCTTGAACAACTCCCTCCTATCATAATAACTAGAACCTACTTCTAAATTACTTCATGTCTTAACTATGGGAGCCTGCTTGCCTTCTGACAAGAGAAAATGCCAACTCACCCAGGCCTTTTTATGTTGTGTAGGTCTTGTCCATGTTACCCTCTCTTTGATATCTTTCACAGCCAATCATGCATTTCTTTCATGATGTCTTTTATTATGCCTACTGTGCGTGTACCACTACTTGGCCCATTCTGTGAAGCGCAATTTTGATTCCTCAGTTTCACAGCCATATAGCATTACTGGAAAAACATTGCTGTTTTCAATATGGGATATTGTTTCAAGAAAAAGGCTGGGGTCACTGAAAACAGCACTACAAAATTTCCCAAATGCAACATAACCTGCTTTCTTCCTCCTATTTCAATGCTGGGTCCCTAATTTTAAATTAAACTGGCCTAACAGCTTGGCAGTTAGGGTTGAGAACTGGGGCCTGGATGATAGTAGGTACAAATATGCAGAAACACAGTGATCAGAGAAGGAGGGTGAACAGATCCTTCTAAACCAGTCAGTGTTGCAACAGAAATAAAGGATTTCTTTGGAACGAAGGATTAAACCAGTGCATAATCATGAAGGCAAAAGGATGTATCATTGTGGTAGGGCACAATGAAGGGAGTTTTTCAGAAAAAAAAAATCAGTGTCTAAGTAAAATTCTCACCTTGCCTTAAGAACTACTCTACTTTCCATGATGAAAATAATGCAGCCATAGAGAGGTCAGGCGAAGGAGGGGTCAAGTTAGATAATGTTAAATTACAGTCACTTATAGGACCAGATTAAATTTGTGAATTTCTGTTATGCTAGGAAAACAAGTATTTCTTACAATCTGATTCTAGGTAAATTTGTTCAGACAGCTAGGTGGCACAGTGGAGAGAGCACTGGACCCGGAGTCAGGAATGCTTATCTTCCTGAGTTGAAATCAGACCTCAGATACTTATTAGTTGTGTGACCCTGGTCAAGTCACTTAGTTCTGTTTGCCTCAGTTTCCTCATCTGTAAAATGAGCTGAAGAAGGAAATGGCAAACCACTCCAGTATCTCTGCAAACCCAAATGGGGTTACAATGAGTTGGACATGACTGAAAAAGACTAAACAATAAAATTCATTCATTCCATATCAATTTACTTCATTATGATTTAATTTGAACATTTAGTAAGTACATATTACATTCAAGACATGATAGCAAGGCTCTAGAAACATAAAGGAAAAAATAGTAAATCACCTATCCTCAAGGAACTTGCATGGTACTTGATGGTATACATACAAGTAAATAAAAGGTAAATTTAAATAGGGAGAGAATACCAATCACTGAGGAAAATTAGGAAAGGGCAACAAGTACTTATTTGTTGATTTACAATTTGTCAACAATCAAGTGAGAGACACTAAGTCTAGAAACAGCCTTGGGTATAAGTAGCCATAAAAACACAGAACTTGGAACTGGAAAGCACTTTTGAGGTCATCTAGATCAACTTCCTTTTATAAAGGTGGATATTTATAGTTGGGATGGGCAAGTAATTTGCCCATTGTCAAAGGGAGATATTTGGTGGCTGATCTCGGACTGCATGCCAGGTATTCTCACTCCCGATCAATGTATTAATCTTTTGATTTTTCTAAGTGTCTACATGTAAAAACACACAGTGAGCTATCACATTCGACAGACATAGAGGTACTGATGTAGGGGAAAAAAAGGCTGGTGTTACTGGGACCAAGGAAAGGGTTCCTTGTTTGCTGTAGGACACAAATTGTTTGAAATAACACTGTATTCTTTTTTTTTATCCTTATGCTTTATAGATAAGGAAAACCAGAATAAGAAATCACGACTTGTTCAGAGTCACAGAGACATAGTAAAAAGCAGGGTCAGAGTTTTAACTCAGAGCCTCTGATAACAAACCCAGATCTCTTTCTGCTTCCTCAATTTTAAATACTAGGCTCCTAAGCACAATTTTTAAGGACAAACTCCTTTTCCTTTATGAAATGCAATGTCAATGGATGATTTATGACTTTCTGAAATGACAGGTCCACTGTGGCCTTAAATAAAATCTTAAATGCTACTGGATAATACAAGTATAAAGAGTCCATTTTGATCTGGAGAGTCCCTATGAAATTCAATTCATTAAAGACAAATAGAGGCAGGTCTGTAGGCAGTGGCAAATCAAAATGCTGAACATATTAAAATCTGCCACAAGTTATCTTCTCAGGATCACTTCACTCTCCCAATGTGCCTAACGACATTATGTCATCCACCCACCCAAATTTTGACACATGCATAGAAAAGTGGTACCTCTGAGAATCGGTGCAAGTGGGAAGAAAAAGGGACTGAAAGCTGGAAGAACAGAGCTTTGGTTTGGTATTTGCCACTAATTAGGTTGTGTGACCCTGGGCAACTTCTTTGGACTCAAGTTTCCCCAAATGCAAAATAATGAGAGCCAGAGCCGGTGTCGGAGGTCCTTTCCAACTTTAACCTCTTATGATTTCAGTTCTCCCATACTGTTCTGAGAGCACTGAGGCAGGCAGTGTAACACATATTATTCCTCACATTTCTAACTGCTTACTGGACATCTTGAACCAGATATTCTGCAGACAACTGAACTAATTCTTTCCCCAAAGCCTCCCCTTCCTTCCAGATTTCTTTATTATTGTAGAGGGCATCTAACAGCATACTGGCATACCCAGGATGGCTGCTAGCACAGGTTCTTAGATTTGTTTTACTAGGCAAGGTAGCTATTTAAGGGGTCAACAATCTTTTTAAATTACATTCACTAGTTCAGGGGGAAAGTCAGCACTTGAACTTCAGAGAAAATATAAGCCGAGAAATAAAGACCAACAGACAAGGCTCTACTGCCTGAATCAAAGCAATAATGCTATACACTACGCATGCATCCCTGAATTGAGAAAATATTTGTATCTGAGCACTCAGGGAGTCTGGACGTGTGGATATTCAAAGTCTTGACCAGGGAATCACAAGGTCCTTCTCATAAGTGAGCCCCATGAAACCTACATGACTCAGCACAGCTGTGAACTATCAGGGTTCTAAAGAGATTGAACCTTCAGATGCTCATGATTTAGCCTGAGCCTGGGAAACTGAACTGAACTCCAAAAAGAAAATAACAAAAAATCCCACTTTGATGTTACAGGGTAGCATCACCTTCCCAATCACCTAGGTTTGCAATCTAGATATCATCCTTGATTCTTTCCTCTCACCTCTTCTTTCAAATCCAGTCTGTTGCCAAATCTACCTTTTCAACCCCTCTAGTTAAGAAGAATAACACCCTCTTATCACCTCTGACTCTTCTATCTTCATCACCTCACACTTGGACTTTCTGGTCTCCTTACACCTTTGTTCCCCTCTACACATCTCTAGGTATGTTCACTGTCTGTCCTCCATGCCTGAAATTTTCTCATTCTTTATGCCCACCTCTTGGTTTCAAGTTTCAGCTAAAATCCCACCTTCCACAAGGAGCCTTTCTTGTCTCCCATTAATGTAGTGCCTTTTTTCTGAGTATCTCCAATTTTTCTTGTATATATTTTGTTTGTATATAGTTGTTTGCATGTTGCCTCCCTCTTTAAATTGTAAGCTCTCTGAGGACAGGGATTGTTTTTACCTTTCTTTGTATCTCTAAGCACTTAGCACAGTACCCACCACATAGTAGGTGCTTAATAAATACTTGCTGACACATCAGGTAAGTGCTAATTGTATTGTGTATAAATAATTAGAAAGTTGACCATGTATAGGAAATGCACTTCAAAGAAATAATTTACTTGAATATATTGCTTATTCTTTTCTAGCATCTTCCCTCCCCATTTCCTCGTAACAGCTCATATGAGCTTTTCCCTTGCCCTCTCCTCCCTCTCTCTGTACCTATATTCTCTTTTTGTACTAAGGTCTCCTTGTCCCTGATGTCTTTATACGGTTACTTATTTCTTGGTCCTTTTGTAAAACTTTCATCACTTTTTAGCTACCACTTGCTTCTCTCCCATTATGTTGTTTTGGTCTTTTCCAACTATTTTCACTTCCATCTACACAACGAGGTCTTCACTTCTCACACCCTGGTTCTCCATCATGTCCTCCCTAGTACCTATTACCACCTTCTAATTTCTTCATCTTTCCTGATGACATTAAAGACATTATGCAAGTCAAAGCTTTCCTTTTGAAATAAAGCTTATTACTTTCTTGTTGAAATACAGGTTGATGTTAGTATTTAGTCTAAATATTTTTATGAGGACATTCATCAACATTATACACCTGGAACGTTTTAAAAGATGGTATCTAGGAAAGAGACCCTGAAAATATTTTGATCTGTCAATAAAATACACCAATCAAGAATTATAAGCTCTGATTGTTCTTTTAAATTCTTCAGTTCTCTTCTCCCCTACCCCCTCTTCTTCTCTTCTGAGTCAATGATAACTATAGAAATGATCTATTTTAAAACCTAGAGGTGATTTTAAAACACAAGGAAATAAGACAAACTGTTCACGCTGGTAAGAAGGTCTAAAAGTACAGGCCAGAATAAAAAAAACAAAAACTGGGAAATAAAGGGCTGTCAAGTTACAAAGACAGAACCATTCTCCTTAAGAAACATGAGCCCTAAGAAATATATTGAGCTACAGAAACGGATAACAAAATTAAAGACAAACATGTTATAGTGATAAGTTGCTGCAATATGGTGGTACATATTAGAAGAGTCATTCACAGCCCTAATACAATGGAATTATATCCATGTACCACTGTCCAAAGTTTATTTTTTTCTTTATCAGTCATTATGACTTTATACCTACTGTGTACCCTCCATTTTGCTATAGCTTCTTACCAAAAAATGTTTCCTTAGAAAGTGGAGGCTTGAACAAATTGGCAATATGACAAACTATGACAAAATAAATAATCAATTTCGGAAAAGCTACAGAAAGACAGGCACACTAATAAACTGTTGATGGAGCTATCAATTGGTTCCAGCAGTTTGGATAGCCATTTGGAATCATGCTAAAAATGATTAAAATATCCATATACTTGGAGCCAAATATCCCACTGAGTGGAATATACCCTAAGGAGATCAAAGACAGACATTCCCAAATCCAAAAATAATGACAGCATTTTTGTGGTAGTAAAGAATTAGAAACAAAATAAATGCTCATTGAATACAGAATGACTAAAAAAATGATGGTAGATAAACGTGACAGATTATCATGGTGTCAAAAGAAATGACTGTGAACAACTAGTGAACTATGGGAAGTATATTAACTGAAACAGGGTGAAGTAAGCAGGAGGAGGAAACAATATAAAAATTACTGAAACAATGTAAATAGAAATGCAGAGAAAGGAAAAGGAAAAAGAAGAAATTAAAGGAAGAAAGGTTAAAAAAATAAAGGAAAGAAGAAAAGAAAAAACTGAATGCTGTGTGACTATAATGACCAAGCCTGGCCCTGGAGAAGAAATGAGAAAATACACCTCCTTCCATTCCTTCTTTTGCAGAGTTGTAGAGGTATGAGCACGGAATATTGTGTATATATTCAACCTGGTTAATATGCTAGATGAATTTAACCAGTCTCTTTTGTTCTCTCTCTTTCAACTTTATTGTGAGAGTCTGTAGATGTATAAAGGGAGAGGAAATAATCTGGTAATATAAGTGATATGGAAAGAAATGGTTTCAATAGAAATAAGGTTTATATTGTTAAGAAAGTATGGGCTTGCATTAATTGAGGGATGGCTGAACAAACTGTGGTATATGAATGTAATCAAATATAACTGTGTAATAAAAAATGACAAATATAAGAAATTCAAAGAAATCCAAAAAGACAGATGATGTAATACCCAGTGAAATAAGCAGAAATAGGAAAATAGTATCTAAAATGGCTACAATAATGTAAATGAAAACAACACTAAAGGATAGTTCATTCCTATTAGATTAATTGCAATGACCAATCCAAGATTATCTTCAAAAACTAATAATAAGTAATATTCTCTTTCCTTAGGTCAAAGGTCTTTATTGAACTTGAGTGTGAAATTGTTTTAAAAAATCTTTTGATAATTTCATTTTAATATAATTAGCTTTCTTTGTAGTTCTATGTATTTTCTGTGTTTAAAAACAGTTTCCTGAGAAGGGGTCTATTAAATTTCACATTGACAAAGAGGTGGATGACTCAAAAAAAAAAAAGGTTAAAAGTTCCCACCTTAAGTAGAGAGGTGGGAGATCACAAAATTATGAAGACTGTCAACATCCTCTAACTATAGTGTGACCAGTGCAAATAGTAAGTAGTAAGTGCAGTAGATAGAAGTGGGAATCAGGAAGGCCCCGCTTCATGAGCTCAAATCTGGCTTCAGACACTTACTAGCTGTGTGACCTCAGAAAAATGACTTGGTCCTGTTTGCCTCAGTTTCTCATGTGTAAAAATGAGCTGCAGAAGGAGATGGCAAGTCACTCCAATATCTTTGCCGAGAAAACCCTAGATGGGGTCACGAAGAATTTGACACAACTGAAAAAACAACTGAAAAGTATAGTCACTGAGGTCAGGTTATTGTGCTTAATTGTTTTTCTTTGTTACGAAGAAGAATTTTATTGAGGACAGGATCGAAGGGGTAGCTCATGAAATAGCTCTAGAATAAGAAGGCATCAATAAAAATTTAAAATAAATAAATAAAAGTTAGCTTTTTCCATTTTTACTGATTTGCCTTCTCTGACACTAATACAGTTGTGCTTGTATACTAAAGATTTACATCAATAATTTACAATTCTAAGTAGCTGTGGTAGCAAATAGAAGGGGATTTGTTGCTCTCACAAGACTCAGAAAATGCAATCTATGTTGGGAAAATTCAGAAAGAGAACAAAGGCAGACCCCTTCCTGCAGCTCATCCAATGACTACAAAGATCATGAGTGGTGAAGTGAAGGAAAGGTAAAAGGAAGCTTTACTTTTGGCAGGAAAGAAAACTTCATCCCAAACACATGGAACTGAAATTTTGGACTATAATTTCCTTTTTTTTTATTAGAATATAACCAAGAAGGGAAGAGCTGGGCAAAATTCTTTCCAAGAATCCAGCTTTTGCATAACTTTCCAAAGAATAGGGAAATAGAATTAACTAAAATGAATTTATTATACAGAACAAATATTTGTTAAGAGCTTGGTATCTGTCGATTAATAGGCATGGTACTGTGAAGGATACAAAGGATACATCCTGGTGTATGATTTGGAATCTGCAGTTTAGTGGGAAGAGCTTAGAACGGTATCTCATGTTCAAATAAGGGAAGGACATTCACAGACTCAGGAAAAGCTAAAAGAGGAATGAAGCAGATTTTCTCCTCTTATTTTCTAGTTGCTTCTCTACCCAAATTTGTTCATTTTACTGTAAAGTGCCTTATATACGTAATTACTATAGTTTTTTAAAGAGACTGAGACTTTAAAAACTGAAGTCTCAATCTCATTATGAAAATCCATCAAGATGACTGGATAATTCTGGCAATATTCAAAGTACACCACTGACAGCTAGTTAGGTCACTTATACATATACAATAAAATGTTATCTTTACACTGTACGCCTAGAGATGTTTTACCTTTCTATCCCAAGTGCCTGTGCCTTCCCCAATTTTTGACGGGATCTTTTATAAGGGTAAAAGATTCTTGTCCTAATACGAATGAATATCCCCTATTGATTGAATATGTAAGTTTGGGTTCAAAAGTTGGAGGAGGAGGAAGAAGAAGAAGAGAAGGAGGAGAAGGACGAGGAGAAGGAGGAGAGGAAGGAGAAGGAGGAGAAGGAGGAAGAGAAGAAATATCTGCTTATGTTTAAGTATAGGGGTAGTGAACTAAGGGATTTCACAGGAATCTCCTAAAAGAGAAATTTGGTATCTTGTACCACAATCTTATGAAAAATGGCTGAGGAATTTAAATCACTTCACCATTTTTATATTTCAAACACAACATTTATATTCATGTAAATGGCTTTTCAGGAGCAAATACTAAATGAATCTGTCACTGTAATTTCCTAACATATTCCAAGATGATATTATCATGCTAAATCATGGTCTCTAAAGACCACAGAGATTCAGTCATAAAAACTGCCCACTTTTCCACTCTAATGAATACTAGAGATGGTCATGAAAGCTGCCATTCACTACAGGAGCACTGATGCAATCATACCCTGACTAGCCGTAGGCTAATAACAAATAACCATGCCAGGCAAAGTTATTTGAAAAGCAAAAAGGAAACAAAACAATGTACTTGGATGTATTTATCATATCCTAGTTAAGAACTAAAAGACTTCAAAAAGACTCTAATTTTAAAAAGCATTTCTAACGGCTTAAAGTGGTTTCTTTTTCTAGAGGCGAACAGGTCAAAGACGGATACAATACTGGACTTTCAGTAAGAGAGAGCTGGATTTGCATCTTAACCACATTGTATTATAAAGTCATAGAAACTGAGTTAGAAAAGTCCTCAAAAGCCATCGAATCCAAAGCCCTCAAACAAGACACAACCTCTGGCACAAGGCAGCTACTTAATAAATGCTCACTCCACTCCACTTCATTCCCTCATTTTACAGATGAGGAACTGAGGGCCCAGGTAGTTAAGCGACTTTCCTAGGCACTGACTTAAGCTAGTAAGTATCTGGGCCTCAGTTTCCTCATCTTTAAAAGGAGGATAATCACTATCCACCTCCCAGGCTTGTGGTGAAGTTAAATTCAATGCAATTTAATTCATCTGAATTAAGGGCTCCCCATGTTCAAGTTCAAATGAGATCATCTCTAAGTGCTCTGCAAACTTGAAATCATTCTATAAACTTCTGCTCTTATTATAAAGATTAGTACTATTCCAGTACTATTCAGATCAATGGGTAGTTAAAAAAAAATCTCACATTCTGTTTGGGAGCAGAGCTTTTAGGAGATGGAATGGTTAATTAGCACAACTACACATTCAGGAATGTAGTTTATGATTATGAAAAGGTCACGCACTTGAAAATAAAGCTTAGTACGCCTACCACATTTAGCTAAATAATCACTGAGGATGTTTAAAAATAAATTCTAATATTCTCTCTTCCAAGAAACACCTTCTCTTCAGCTGGACTATTTCTTTATCATTGTTTCTCTTCTCCCTGCAAGCCACAGTTATATTGCAAGGGGCAGCCACACTTCTAGATTTTTCTTCAATTATTTAGTAATATCACAGTTTTTAAAATGATGCTGGTAGAAGTGGGGCTCAGGTTGTGTCCTTGCTGAAACGAGTCTTTCACAATAATCATTCAGGACTCTTTTTCTTTACCAGTCACACTAGGGAGGGGACATGGTGCAAAGGAAAGATCTGCAGCCAAAGGATTAAGGTTTGAATTGCAACCCTTTCATTTATAGCCTATGCGACATTAAGTGAGGCATTTAACCTGAACTCCAGGTCTCAGTTTCCTAATTTTAAAAAATGAGGGGACTGAATTAGATGATCTGTAAATTCCCTTTTGGTTCTAGATTAACTGAACCCATGATTAATCTGCTTGAGCCAGGCAAATATGCCAAAGAAATATTTTACATAAAGATCACTGGTTATTCATTATTTATTCAATCAATATTTATCAGGATCCTATGATATTTAAGGATTTCTATGAGACTCTGAAGAAATTAAATGTGATAAAGAGATGATACCTATCTACATGGAAGCCTATATTTAAGAAGAAAAGATTATCTGATTAGCTATGTATTTTAACACAATTCAAATTCAAACAGCACACATCCCCATCTCCCAATCCTTTGATCTGCTTAAACCCAAATTTTTGCTGGTCATTTTAAACAAATTAACAGTGCCTAGAGTGAATGTCTAACTAGTCAATTAATTTTGTGCATTTACTCTGCCAAGAACACTCCAGTTTTCATTTTCTAAAACCATTCTCTGTTTCCAATTTTCTAACGCATACAGGTTCATGATGTCCATTAACTTGATTAGAACACTCTCTCCTTTGCGTCTTTTAAAAGTATTAATGGAGATTTTGATGAGTCTCCTAAGCATTCCTTAAAAGTTTTCTCTCATTGTTTAGCCAACACCTCAATGACAGCTTGTAATAGCTGCTGGCTAGCCAGGAGAATATAGGATAAGAATTCTACAAAGTCACAAAACTCAATAATCCGGGGCGCCTTCCCTACATTCATAGTCTTCCTGGGTCTATGTAATGACTGTGAATCTGCTACTAAAAATATTTTGTGTATGATATACAGGTGTTTGTATGTGGAGAAGTAGAATGCCAATGAGCACCAAGGGAAGGGCTACTCAGCAAAGTTATCTAGGGAGGACAATGGACTTATATAGATTATTGATGGAAATCTTGTTTACTCTCAAATACCCCTTCAATTTATACTACTATGATGGTAAGGGAATTTGATGAGCTTCCCTACTACTTAATAGGGTCATGTGATATGCTTTGGGCTCTGGCCCAGTCCACAGCCTGAGTCACATGGAGCCCATGATAGGAGGAGCTTGCCAAATGGGTGGAGAAGGGAGAGTGAGTTTGAGCTGGGAAAGAGTGAGGCAGAGGAGAGGTAGAGCAGCAACTAGTGTGAGTGAGAGTGGTAGTAATTTTGCCTAAGGGAGCTTGTCTGTGGGGATGCCTAACTGAAGGAAGGTTTAGGGATGGTGGTGCTCCCTATATTGGTAATATGTATAAACATCTCTGTTACCATGGGGGAACTGGCTTTGTAGTATCTGAATAAATACTCTGGTTTTGTCTTTGAGGAAGAGAGTATATTTTTGGAATTTACCCTGGAAAAAAGGGTGCATATTCATAGTGGCTGCTGTGGGCATCGCATTAGTGTGACAGCTACTTGGATCATATGGGTTTTCCTCAGGTCTTTATAGTACTTTATAATTTTAATGGTGTTCATGCTGACTATGAAATAGTTATTAATTTGTTATACAGGTCAGTTGGCATTTGTAAAATTTGACATTTTAAATTTCATAGGATAATAGAATCATAGTAGTTTAGACTTAGAACAGACCTTGGAGGTCAACTACTCCAATCCCATCATTTAAGAGATGAAGGAAACCAATGCCTTGAAAGCATATAACGCTAAAAATAGTTTTCTATTGTAGTAGAAAGGAAGTCAGAGATAATCTTTACAACCTCCTCGAAGGGATAGATGGATAACCAATTAATAGCACTGTAGGGAAGCAGTTTCTCGACCACCCCTAACATGTGGGAGGTCTCAGGAATACAGTATAGCAAAAGATTAAAAGGGGTTCCAACTCTGCATAATCCTTCTCAGAAAGTAAAAGCAGAAGCATCAAAAAGAAATGACATTATTATGACATTACCCAAGAAAAGACAGTAAATAAACTGAAGAGCTGCAATAAAAATATACATAGTGTGGAATAAAAGTTAAGTCTTCTCAAATAGATTGCTCCCTCTAATCATGCCCTTCTGTCTCTTTCGGTAAACTGGCTGCTTCCCTGCTGCTTGTACAAACCCAGAACTCTCCCTCATTTGTAAAAACCCTCACTTAAGCCAACCATCCATCCTCACTAGCTATCATTCCTTATCTTTCCTCCTTTGAGAAAGCTGCCTACAAATCAATGCTTTTTCTTCGACTCCTACTTTCTTCTAAACCCTCTGTAGACTGTCTTCCAATCTCATCTTTCAAATGAAAACTACTCTCTCCAAATACTCCCTCATTACTTGCTCTCTGGACCTTTCAAAGGAAAGCCAATTCAATATGCATTTTTTTCCCTTGCCCTCCTCCCCACTCCATCATAGAGATGACTACTATTAGACACAAATATACACACATACACACAGACGTATATATATATATATATATATATATATATATATATATATATATATGTATATATATATACATATATATATATATATCATATACATACATATTACACACATGTTAAATCATTTTATACATAATTCTAAGTTCTTTCTCTGGATACAGATGGCATTGGGTAAAATACCTGTGCAGTAGATACCAAAAGTACATGTTCCTTTAAGAACTGACCACTCCTTAACCACTCCCTAATCCTACCCCAAAACACCTAGTTAGCATATTTGGCTATTTCCTATAGAATATCCTATATAAACTTTCCCTGTACCCCTCTAACATTGTAGGTCCCCTAAGAACTCTTGCCCACTGAAAAGTATAATAAATAAATCTTTACCTTTAGTTTGTGATGTCCAGGAGACCTGCCCCAGGTACCACAGTCTTCGAGGAGGTCTCACACTGCCCCTCCAGACCTCATCAAAAGTACTCCCATGTTTTTCTAAGATCACTGAGCTCACCATTTCTTATGGTACAGTAGTATTCCATCACTATCATATGCCACAACTTGTCCGACCACTCCCTAACTGATGGACGTCCCTGCAATTTGAAGTTCTTTACAACCCCAAAGAAAGCTGCTATAAATATCTTAGAACACATAGGTTTTTTTTAACTTTTTCCCTAATCACAATGGGAAATAGAACTAGTAGTGGTATTGCTGGGTCAAAGGGTATAGGCAGTTTAATCACTCTTTTGGCATAATTCCAGACTGCTCTCCAAAATGGTGGGATAAGTTCAGGGTTCAGCCAGCAGTGAATTAGTGTCCCAGTTTTCCCACATTCCTTCCAACATTTGTCACTTACTCCTTCATTTTAGCAAATCTAATATGTGCCAATCACTAGGGATATAAAGAAAGTGAAAAAAACATACAAATAATAAAACAGATCCTAGAGTTAAGTAGGTCATAGTCTAATAAGGGTAAACAACAGTCTAACAACTATGCACAAACAAAATATACTTAGAATGAATTGGAGATAATCTTGGGCATTGTGAAAGGCTTCTGGAAGAAGGCAGAACTTCAGCTGAGGCCTGAAGGAAATCAGGGAAGAGGGGATTGGGGGGTACGGAGATGAGAGAGCATTCCAGGCATGGGGAACATTTTAATATACACCTATCTTTAAACAAATACTCAAATCATGTCCCCACACATTGAATTCCCAAAAGACAATTAAGCAAAAGTAGTGATTGTGACTGATAGTGGATGCCACTTCTGTTTACTAATTACTGATTATAATTTAATGACTATTAAGAGAAGAAAGTGTGCTGTTATTATTTGACACCAATAAAAAGAAGTAGTTAAACAATGGTAGAAGATAAGTTAAATCTAATGATTGCTATTTTAATCACAAATGGTATAAATTCTAATTTTCAAAAAAGTAACACACGGATTAAAAAACCACAAAAACATCATATGAAGGAAGATCTACAAAGATAAAAATCCAAACTGTTAGACTAAATTTTTTTTAATTCTGTAGCTAAAGAAAAAAGGGAGTATTATTGATGGTAGCTGACAAAGCTGAATTAAAAAAAGAAAGTACTAAGAGATAGCTAAGGAAGTTTCTTTTCCTCAAAGGTATAATTCAAAATGAGAAAAAAATCGATTTTCATTATGGTTGGCATTAGATTTTAAGCACCTTGAGGGAAGGGATTGTCTTTTGCCTCTTCTTGAATTTCCATCACTTGGCACAGTGTCTGGCAGACAGTGGATACTAATCAATGTTCACTGACTAACTGATATGCACACAAGCATACTCCTTTTCTCCTACTGCTTCTGTTTGCTTGTCCTTGCACTGTCCTCTTATTTGAAATGCTCACTCCTCACTTCTACCTCTTAGAACCTCTGGCTTCCTTTGAGACTCAGTTCCAACACCATCTTCTGCAGGAGGCCTTTCCCAGTCTTCTTCCTCCATCTACTCTAAGATTACTTGCTATCTACCTTGTATCTTGTATACACCCCCCTCCCATCCCCAGTAGTTGCCAGCATGATACCCCAACATCAACCCCTCTTTTATATTGTAAATGCTTGAGGACTTTCAAGAACTAGTTGTGCTTTTTTTTTGTATCTCTGGGGCTTGGTACTATGCCTGGCATACAGCAAGTGCTCAGTAAATGTTTGTTGATTAATTGATGTAATTATATGGCAATCAAACTTATAAAGAGAATTTATTAAATAGCAACAAGACAGAATAATAACAACACCACATTATTCATACAGCAGGATGAAGAATAATACATTATATATTATTATTAATTATAACAATCCATTTGATTTACAAAATGCTTTATAAACATTAGATTTATCATTGTATATGAAGTGAGTAAATGCATATAAAACACCTTTTAAACCTTAAGGCACTACGTAAGTGTCAGCTACGAAGATTATGATTTATGAGACTATGGGAATAGTCAAAACAGAGCCAAATTTAAAGTGCTAAATGGTTCTATTAACAAGGGAAATATTTTACATGTTATCTGAGTTGAGTCTACATTTAATGAACTCAGAAAAGGAACAAAACCTTATATAAAAAGGAAACAGAGGAAGAAGAGAAAAATCATCAAGATTAGGAAAGATTTTAATGAAATGGAAAATTCTGCTATTTACTTCAAGGATCAGTGATTTCACTGTGATGAGCCTTCCCTCCACTTGACCAGATTCTATCCCACGAATAAAATGGAATTAGAGATGTGATGTGGCTGAGAAATTCAACAGCCAGAAGTCAGAATGGTGAGGAGTCTCTCCACTAACAACAAATATATAGTCCATTAATGGAGCTGTATCTGAAGCTTTACCAGTTTGGTAGAATCTGCTAGAAGAGCATGTAATACTGAAATGACCTTTGAGAGCAAGGGAGGCAGATGTCAAAGAATGCCAGTATCTTTTTCAAGATACAGAAAATAAAACCACTAAAATTATTAACAAAATCAATGTTTTTGTTTTAAAAATAAAGGACAAAGAAAATAGGTAAATGACTATCAGATTTAATTTTTAAAAGTAAGCAATTCAATGACCAAAGTTAGAAATGAGAAAGGGGAGATTACAAAAACACAAAAGGATATAGGGAAATATAAGACCATGTACCTACCTCTTTATATTATTTTTAATCAGAAATTTAAAAAATGTATAGTTAGAAGATATCCATATTTAAAACAGGAAATGGACAACATAAATAATCGAAGCTCAGGAAGCAAAATAAGACCACTCATAAAAATCAGCTGCCCCATAAAAGTAGAACCAGAAAGATTCACAAGGAAATTATTCTAAATCATTAAAGAAAAATTAATCCATGCATAATATAGGCTATTTCTAAGTACAGAGAGACTTATATCATCCACATCTCTTTATGAAGAAAATATGGATTTGATCCCTAAACCTATTAAAGATAAGGCTGAAAAGGACAATTATAGGCTAAGACAATGGAAAAGGTACTAGAAAACTGGAAAAGGGCAAAGGTCTCAAATTAAATGTATAAGCAAGGGAAAAGAAGGTAGTCTATAAACCAGGGATGAGGAAGCTGCTATAAACCACAGGCTTTGCCTTTTACTCCTGGAAAATTCGGAAACACGTTATTAAAGGGATGGTTATGAGCATTCATAAAGGACTGAATTTTGAGTTAGAGGACCTTCCCCATTCCCAGTCTTGCAGCCATCTGTGTGACCTCAGAAAACCACTTAAGCTTGTTTACAAAATGAGGGGGGTTGGGTTTGATTAACCTTAAAAAGGTCCCTTCCAACTCTAGGCCCATGTTCCTTTGACAGAATGAATAACTGTCCTGTTACTCTGTAGCAATGATATAGACATAGACTTCTTTGTATAACCTGTTTCAAAACTCCTGTCCTACAGGTTTTAAAAGACTGACATAAAAACAGGCAGTTTTTAAATGTGGCATAGTGCACAGAGCACTGGGCTTGGAATCAGGAAGACTCATCTTCTTGAGTTCAAATCTAGGCTGACACTTGCTAGCTGTGTGACTCTGGGCAAGTCATTTAAGCTCTGTATGCCTTAGTTTCCTTATCTGTAAAATGAAGTGAAGAAGGAAATGGCAAACCACTCAAGTATTTCTGCCATGAAAACCCCAAAATGGGATACGACCGAGCAACAACAACAGGTTGTAAAAACTATTATTGTCTTGTTGGGAGCAAAGAAGTTAGTCATGACAGTTATAACTATTGTTTTATGAGGTGCTTCTCTCATTACAGTCAGGGAGAATGTGTGCTTTCATTATTGATCTATGAAAGTTTATGAGATATACTGTGGAGAAGGAAGAAAAAAGAACTCAAGGATGAACTTCTTTCTTGTGAGAACGGTCCTTATTTCCTTCCTCTTCTTCCCTAAGAGAGGGCTGGACCAGAAGAATGGCAAAGAGCCTTCCAGCTTTAAATCTAAGAGCTTATGATCTTAGCAAAATAATGAGAAAGAAAATCATAGATTTAGAGCTGGAAAGATCCTTAGAAATCATTCAGTTCAACTCTCATTTTACAGATGAGGAAATTGAGGCCCAGAGAGGTTGAGTTGCTTGACCAGGGTCAAGTTCATGGGGCAAGATTTGAACCCAAATTGCCTATGGTCACCCAGGTAGCAAATGCCTGAGACAAGGTTGGAACTTCATTTCCAACATTTTCTATTATACCATCTTGCCTCTCCAAAAAATCTATATTTCTACAATCACCAATAAAAACTGGCAAAAATATCATTTACAATTTAACAACATACATCAATTATTTGATCATTAACTTACTAAGATACACAAAAGAGAAATATTTATAAAATCTCTTAAAAGATTTTCTCAGAACCGTTGAAGTACTATCCTATATATGGGATAATCAATCAATAAACATTTATTTATAAACACTTACTATGTGCCAGGAACTGTGCTAAGTACTAGGAATATAAAAAGAAGTAAAAGGCAGTATCTGTAGAGGGAAAAAACATACAAACAAATATGTACAAAGTGAAGTATATGGAGGATAAATAGGAAATAATTATAAGCACTAGAATTAAGAGGAATTGGTGGAAGGTTTCCTCTAAAAGGTAGGATTTTTGTAAACACCTGAAGGAAACCAGGCAGGAAGACATTCCCAGGCCCTTCCTTCGAGGCATTAGGAGGTTCACTAGCATGGCACATTGCACATATTTTCAATGTATTAATTACTTATGCTAATTTCTCTTCTTTTTTCTGTCTTAAAAAATACTACTTGTTACACTAGATGAATCTTTTCAAGGGAATGGGGAGGGATAATATGAAAAATCATGAAGAAACAAAGATCGACAAATAAAAAATGAACATAAGAGCAATTTTTTAGGGGGGGAAGGGGAATTGATAGTAGGTTAGCAAAGGATTAGTATAGATCCACCCCTCATATAGTATCCATAAATTCCAGCTGTGTCAAAGACCACAGTCTAAATAAGCGTTTTAAGTAATCATTTTAAAATTTAAAGAGGTAACATATATCCAAGATGAGATGTTTGCCAATTAGTTACCACAGATAAAACTGATGTATTGTTTGTAAAAAAAAGAAAAAAGAAAAAAGATTCGATACAACACAAAGTAATGTTCACAAAATAAAATGAAAAGGAACAAATGGGAAAGGTTAAGTGTGTGTTAAGTATAACTGATAAAAAGTTTGACATACAGATTGTAGAAGTAACTAAAATAAATTTTTCAGTGACTGGTTACCTATTCTCTAGGGGCAAAATGATCAGACGATGTGTGTGAAAAGGCAGTTTGCACAGGACGAAAGACATATTGTTAATAATCGCTCAGATTTAATTTATGTTAAAATATATGTTCAAATATTTAGTGCTAGAGAAATGCAAATTAAAAGAAATTGAAGCTACCATTGCTTTTCATTCAATTGGCATAGATGTTGAAAAACATTAAATTTCAATCCCAGGAAGGCTGAAGGGAAGCAGAAAGTCAACTCCCTTGATGGTGGGATGACAGATTGGTAGAAACTTGTCAATATACAGTAAGAACGAAAGAACTAACATTGAAAGTCCTCTCTGCTTAAACCATCTAAGATTATAAATTTCAACTTAAAAGAAGCTTGGATGTCATCCAGTCCATTCTACAGATGAAGAAGCTTAGGACTAGAGAGGTTGTTGTCGCTGGTTCAACATCACTCAGGAAGTAGCAAAGTCTCAATTTAAATCTACATCCTTAGACTTCAATTTCAGAACTTTTTCCGGAACTTCTTATTCCACATTGACTTCCTTTGGCATAGTAAGTATAATATAAAATAGGGGAAATAACTAATTTATCCAAAAATATTTCTAGCTGCTTCACTTCTAATAGAAAAAATTAAGAATAATCTTTTTTAATCAACATTTATATAAGAAACATTTTTTTGTTTTATGAGGTTCAAGTACGTATTGTTTTTAGTATTAGTATTTGCTGAGCATCATTAAACTTGTAATAAAATTATTTTTACATGGGGAAAATGAAATCTAATAAAGTTGCTTATAACATCAACTTAATATAGAGGGTTCTACCGAAGAAATCATAATTAAGATTATAAAAATCTTCATGCATATAAAGTACTTTATGGATATCCAATATTTTCATTTATACAATGCAAATCAAAGTAAGGGGTTGAGTTAATGGCATGTTGGCATATTAGTATTTAAGTTAATATTATAATTTCCATTTCTCTCCTTTCAAGTCTCTTCACCCTATGATTAATTTGCTAATAGCTATTCTGTAGCAAAATATGGCTTTTCTAGGCATTCTAACAATCAGAGACATCTTTATTACCCATACTTAACAATAAAATAACATTAAAATTAACTAGTATTCATAATGATGAACATGAAATACCACATTTAAATGTCTTCTGAATCAACAATGAGATAGTATATAAGGATGCAAACAGTACGGCCTTAGTGGTGAGCACGGATTGTCATGTGATAATTCTTTCAAAATACGTTGTAAAACGAAAGCTATACAGAGCAATTATCAATTAAACAGAACTCTTGAATAGCCAGAATTCATCTTTGACCACATTGGATATAGGAACTTACTGTATAACGATCTATATAACATTGTAAGTATGTTTAATCTTCCTTTAACTTAATTCTGTAACTTAAAATTTCTTTATATTACTGCAGTTTACAAAAGAAGCAGCAAAGTAAAACTCTGAATTGATTAAGATGGTAATATTGTCTCTGAGAAATTCAAGCATAAAGAAGAAATTCTGAGCAATTGTTTTTTTCCTAAAAAAAGAGAACAAGTGGAATTATGCAGATAAACTTTAAGCTGTCATTGGAGAATGAAGAATTCTCCAGGAAAGACAGAGGTTAGAAACTGAGTAAGTCTGATAGAAGAGAAAACTATAGGTCTTAGACACTACTGTACTGAGAAACCTTAAACCACATTATGTGAGAGTATGAATTACAACAAAAAAAAGCCTAACAGAAAAAAAGTCAAGGACTACTGCTTTGTCTCAAAGAATTTTGAGGGTACAAAGAACCATTTCACTTCATTCTATTTGGGGCATTATATAGGTGACACTTGCCACTGGGAATTTGTGAAGGGCTTTCTCTGAATATAATGTAAACCTAGAAACCTGAGTCTTTCACGGTATAAAGAAATGGATGTGATGTGTAGGCTCAGATGAACTTAATTATTTTTTAATATCCAAAAGAACAGTCAATACTAACACAATGCAGTCACAGTAGGTAAGTTTTAAAGCACAACTCTGACAGGAGACACCTGGGATGTGCATTTGGAGAAATGGTCTGTCACTCTTCAAATAAACAGCTGAACTAGTTCTGCTCTAAAAGAAAACACAGCCTTACTGTTAAACACTGTTAAATCTCCATGTTAAATTAACTATGCCTGAAAAATTAGATTAGAAGGGAATTAGTTATCATAAAAAATTAAATGGAGAATGAATACTCACTGGATATCATAACAATTTATAAAGATGTTTACATGAGCTTATAAATTTGGGGCAGACAGGGTACCAGGCCTGGAATCAGAAAGTCCATCTTTCTGAATTCAAATCTGGTTTCAGACACTTACTAGCTGTGTGACGTTGGTCAAATCACTTAACCCTGCTTGTCTCAGTTTCTTCAACTGTAAAAATGACCTGGAGAAGGAAACGGCAAACCACTCTAGTATCTCTGCCCAAAAACCCCAAAATGGGATTATAAAGAGTTGGACATGATGAAATGACTTAAGAAGAACAAAGAAAAGTTTGATGTTCCTGGTGACAAGGAAAAGACCCTGACACACTTAAGAAAGGATTGTAGCACAGAACAGCATTAGTCCCTGGATAAGGGAGTGGAAGAAATATCAAATTTAGCAGTTTAAGTCATAGAAACCATTATAAAATACCTGGACTTCAGTGTTCTTGACAACTCTGCACTCACACAGCAAAGGAGAGGTGGTCCCCACAAGGAAAACAGAATACGCCTAGGAAGCACAAAGAGTTGTGCACACACAATCACAAACTATTTCCAGGAACTTCTAGAGACAGAAAGGAATTCTAAAATTAGGAAAGGAGCATCTAAAGAGAGTGAAAGAATATGTGTGAAATCTATCGTTTTTCCCAGAAATTGGATTAATCTTCAAACTGAGGTGCTGCCATGCAAAACAGTCTCAGTCTCTTGAGAGGGAGGATGAATCCAGTGAAATAAGAAATGAAGTAAACAAGGTGAGTGTCCAAATGGTGTGAAAGTACAGCCAGATGTCCCTTGAAAGGTGAAAGCCGAGAACTACTAAGCAGATTTATGGGTCAGAGTAATATGGTACTCTCACAGAACAGCATCTTTATGTAGAAGAGTATAATATTTATAGCAGAGCTGTCAATTAGACAAAGAAGCTCAGCTCAGGAAAAGACCTGAAGAGATCATTAATCTAGCTCTTGCTTCTAGGGAGTGCTGCATTAAGACTATCATAGAGAGGCAGCCTTCAACCACTGTTTACTAATTCTAAGTAATATTCTTAATTATATGATTACATCATCGTGGTGTAGGAAGTAATGATGTAAGAAGATCCTCCCTACCTTAGGGTCTTCTTGAGTTACTATGACATGCTTCTGGAGACATGCCTCTTTAAAACCAGGTGAGTTAATACTCATGACAAATCTGTTGTTGGGTTATTCAGTTGTGTCTGACTCTTTGTGATCCCATTAGGGGTTTTCTTGGCAGAGATACTGGAATGGTTTGCCATTTACTTCTCCAGATGATTTTTACAGATGAGGAAACTGAGGCAAACAGGGTAAAGTGACCTGCCCAGGATCACACAGCTGGTAAGTGTCTGAGGCCATAATTTAACTCAGAAAGGTAAGTATTCCTGACTTTAGGCCTGGTACTCTCTGCACTGGCATCCACAGGTAACAAATAAGCAATCCATCATCAAGTTATATTTGAATGCCTTCTACTTTGGCAGGACTTTCCTGAGCTTGCTCTCTACAGAGCACTGCCTTTGAGAGAGAACCCAGAATCT
This sequence comes from Potorous gilbertii, assembly GCA_028658325.1. Taxonomy (NCBI): domain Eukaryota; kingdom Metazoa; phylum Chordata; class Mammalia; order Diprotodontia; family Potoroidae; genus Potorous; species Potorous gilbertii. Next base: position 60,469,506 of record CM053773.1, read on the forward strand.
TCTCCACATCATAATGAGGCATAAGAAGAGAATTTTAGTGGCAATCAAAGCAAACCAAGTTTGTTGAGAGTTTACTATGTGTTTGTCGTATGTTGCACTGTTCTACATGTCATAGGTTACACCAAGAATTATGAGATTGTTTCTTTCTTCACATAGTTTATACTCTAGTAGTGGATTCAGGAAAATGCAAATAATCATACTGTTGTTCAGTTATGTCCGACTTTTCATGATTGTATTTGGGGGTTTCTTGACAAAGATAATGGAGTAATGTGCCATTTCCTTCTCCAGATTATTTTGCAGATGAGGAAACGGAAACAAATAGAATGAAGTGACTTGTTCAGGGTTCCACAGCTAGTAAAGTGTCTGAGGCCAGATATGAACTCATGAAGAGGAATCTTTCCAGATTGCAAGTCCAATGCTCTATCCACTGTGCCACCAAATCTGATTAACTGCTAAAAAGAGTAAGCGCTACAAAAGAATCTGAAGAGAATTCAATTCATCAAATACTGATTAGGCACTTGATATGGGCCAGACCATGTGCCAGGCACATGGAACACAACAGTCCTTGCCTCAAGGATCTTCCGTTCTAACAAGACTCCGTAAGTTTCCTTTGGTAGTACATTTCTGTATCTCACAATCCTTAGAGTAAGGGATGACTTTATTTGGATTTAAAGCTTTAAAAAGTCAATCAGTGATCAAATATTTATTAAGCACCTAATGTGCCAAGGATTTTGCTGGAGGCTGGGAATAGGAATGGAGCCTAGACTTATAATTCCATTTAGTATAGGGAATTCCTGGGTGAGGAAACTCTCTCCACCAAGGCAGGGCAGCATCTTTCCTTCAACTCATCGATTTGGAGAGTTTCAGGAAGTATTATTAGAGGACTTGGGGCTACAAATAAACAACTACAACACAAAAACCATCACGTGCTCTTACAACCTCACTTGTGAAGTAGGCAGTATGAGAACTATCATCCTTCCTCGGGCTCTGAGAGCTAATGATCTGTCCATTCTTATTGGACCTGAAACCAGACCACTTTCTACAACAATACAGTCCTTCTCTCCTGAATGCCTCCCTAATACATTTCCTGTTCTGCCTGAAGTCTATTCAACACTGCCCTGTCATTTATGGACACAGAGAAGAAATATCCACCGCCACATACCCACTTCAAAATTTTCTTCTGAAGTTTCCCTTCCAGATGGCACCAGCACAGGCTCTTTTAGCCTTTCCTCACAACATGTGTTTGCCAAATCTTTAATTGCTTCTATTGTTCTGCTCTGGATCATCTTTGAGGGCTCAGCATCTTCACAAAACCAGTTTCCCCTCCATGTTCCCAAATCCATACTACTGTCCTAATGAAGGCTCGTCCTATGCTGTGAGCACTGAGAAAGGATGACTTGGTTATATTATACATTGTGCAGACAACCCACATTTATTTCTTTCCTACAGAATTATATTGTTGATTTGTTATTTATGGATCTTCAGATTTTATGTTCTGCTTTATTTAGAATAAAACAAAAAGGAGAGACCTGGAATATAAATTAGAGCAGGGGTTCTTAACTATTTTTGTGTCATGGAGCTCTTTGGCAGGTTGGTAAAGTGTATGGATCCCTTCTCAAAATAATGCTTTTAAATGTATAAAATAAAGTGCATAGGATTATGAAGGAAACCAATTATGTTGAAATGCACTTTAAAAAAGTCAAACTCCTCATATTATAGATAAGGAAAACTGAAGAAATGACTTGGAAAGACTGTATGAAGTGACTCATTCACAAGCATTAGGGACAGAATAAGGATGAGAATTTAGGTCTACTAACTCCTGTTACTGTTGTTAGTTCTTTTTCTGTCATGCCTGACTTTTTGTGACTCCATTTGGAGTTTTCTTGTTAAAAACATTGGAGTGGTTTGCCATTTCCTTCTCCAGCACATTTTACAGAGGAGGAAACTGAGGCAAACAGGGTTAAGTGACTTGCTCAGGGTCACACAGGTAAGTGTCTGAAGTCATGTTTGAACTCAGGTCTTCCCGACTCCAGGCCTGGCATTCTATCCACTCCACCACCTAGATTCCCTCAGATATATTAGACTGCAGTAATATTCCAGAACAGGTTTAATCCTGTTAGCTTACAAGACAGCCTTGGACTTTGACAGCAATATTATGTAAGTGGTTCAATGAACCTACAAACTCAGCTGTCCTTTATTTAGGCACTATCTGAGCAATCTCTAGCCATTTAGTTAAGATGTTTCATGTACAGATATCTTTTTCCTCTTTCTTCTAATGATTTCCAATCCTATAGCTTTGGCTGGTTTAGACATTACATAGCCTTATCTTTTACCAAGAAACATTTTCTCACCTCTTGAATCAAGGAGTAAACTTTATTCAATGGGAAAATACAGGTGTGCAGTCAGATGTGCAGATTAACAGACCAACTCATATCTTACATTCTCGCTTGTTGTTGGCTAATATTTTAATTTTGTTCTTTTTCTATATGGTAGTATCTCTTTGATCAGAGCACAACATTGGGTGCCCCCAAAATCTGGGATTTTTTTTCTGGACATAATGTTTAATTTCTCTTCTCTTTAAAAAATGCTTCATTGATGGCTTATTATTTACATTACAGTCGTTTCACAATATAATATCTGTGCCACAATGATCCCCCTTCTCGTTACAAAGAAAAATAGCTAAGCAAAACCAAGAGTATCTGAGCATATGCATCTTCTTCTTCTTACCAATTACAATTGACAAGAAGGAAGGGTGTCTGGTCACCTATTTTATCCCCAGTATCCAAGGAAGTTAACTGAAGGAAGTTCTTTGGAACTATTGCCCTGGGGCTAAACTATGTTGATTGCTGAACATGTCAACTAAGGAGGAAAGAAGGAAACAAGCATTTAGTCACTGCCTCCTATGTGCCAGGCACTGTGTTACGTACTTTACAAACATTATCTCCTTTGACCTTCCCAACCATCTTGAGAGGTGGGTGGTACTATTAGACCCATTTTACATAAAAGTTTTAAGTGACTTGCCCAGGGTCACACAGACACTAAAGCGTCTGAGGCTGGATCTGACTCCAGATACTTAGACACCTAGGATTTTGCCATTAAGAGCTTTATGATGTTGCGTTTCTCCTGGATCAACTCACCATCCCAGAGGCTGCCCAGGTCAAAGCTCTCTTCCCTGAGTGCCACTCTCACTTATGTGGAATCTGTACCCATTAGAATAAGCTGTTAGGGGCAGAAACTGCAGCACTTTGGTTATCTTTATTCTGGGTGCTTAGCAGAGTATCCTGCACATAATTAGGTGTACGTTAGTAAATGCTCACCCATTCATTCTCTAGGATGGAGACAGGTCATTATAATTAATGTGAGTACAGCTTCCCTTCAGTGTCATTTTCATTTAGATTATTACTGTCAATAAATCAGTCAATTAACAAACACTGATTACCTACCTACTGTGAGCCAGACACAGAGCTAGGCACTGGGGATACGTAATGTGTATAATCTTCTCCTGCTTCTGCTCTCCTTATCTTTCCACTTGAAAATGTGGACAATACCTGCATACATCACACTGATATAAGAAGAAATCAAGTAATTCTTCTGAACTATTTAGAGGAGACAGGCACTAAAGCCCTTATCTGAGCTATGTTTCTATTTGCATTTCTAATATTAACATCAGAAAAATTCTATCATCTTCAATGAATATAAATTAAGTGTCTACAGAATGCCTGGGATTGCAAAAGGCTATATGTGGCACTGTATAATCCCCTCAACATTGAAATATTCATTTACTATAAAGGCTCTTCACATATGTGCATGTGTGATGGGGGAAGGGGTAGAGAGGAAGACAGTGAATCTTCAAATTTATTCAAATCAGCATGAGGAATAAGATAGCAACTTTTAGAAAATCTAGCAAACCTGGGTCCCCATAAGAAGCTAGTAGAGACATCTATCATGTGATTTTAAAGTCTTTTAAAATGTCCATGATGAAATATCAAAACAGAATTTCCATTCTTAAGATTTGAGAATTTTAAAATGTTATAGAGTAAGTTATATCACCATGTTATTTGAGCAAACTGCAGCCTACTGGGGTAAAGGGACTTGTCTCTGTCACCCACATACAAAATAAATGACTACCTCACAGGGTCTGTTGTGAGGAAATTTTGTTAATTCTTTGTTAAACTAAATGTTTGTATTTAATTATAAAATTTTATAGAAATGAATTATTATAATAGAAATGTTATTTGTCCTTTGTTTTGGAAGAGGACCAATAAAACACCATGGCTGATGTCTTCAGTTTGAATTAATTTTAAATGAGGCAGAGTTGCACAAAGTTATCTGCCTCATTCTCTCTCCCTGAATTCAGTGGCAGGACAGAAGTCAACGGCCTGGGATGAAGTGGATGACCTCAAGTCTTTTACATCTGAACAAGCTCTAAATGCTACACAGTGCCTTTTCCAGCTGCCTTCATGGCCATTGAAACAAATTTCTTTTCTGTCTATTCTACTGGAAGATGACTTCATATGCTTGGGATAGACATCCCTCTAATTCAATAACAGGTTTCAGGCCTGTTAATTACTTGCAAGTTGGTTTAGCTCATCTGCCAAGATGGTTTTTCCCTAGGTGTGGCTGTTATACATACTATGGCTTTCTGGAGCCACAGGTGAGAGTTGGAAGACAGGTGGACATCAAAGGCAATCTACAGAATTCATAGATTCTTCGAGTCTTTACACCATGAAAGTCAGTATAAATATTTTGCAGCAGGGAAATTATTAGATTACAACATTTTACATGTCCAGTCTAAATACAGATGTGTTCCTGAATGTACCAAGCCAAGGTAATGATTTTTTACTCTTAAGTTATGGTTGGATTTGGTGTGATTCTAAATAATGTTTTGAGTGCAAGTGTTGTGATGAGGCTTAATGAAAGATCCCTTAAAAGATTCATCAAAAGAACGCTAATATTGACATTTGGCATCAGCTCTCTAAAGCAGAGTAAAAAGACTCCAACAATCCCTTACCCTCTCCTAGAAATATATTCCTCTTTCTTACTTATGTCTGCATGAACAACAGATGCCCGTGGTGAGTGGCCAACTCATCTATCTTGCATTGTCCTTTTAATTCTGTCTTCCTCCAGCACTACAAAAGGTGTTTCTCATGCAGAACTAACATATGCTGAAGCTCCTGTGCTGCTGCCACTCATCCTGAGCACCACCCAACCTTTTACAAGCACAGTTTAATCCTGCCTCTCAACATTAAGGAGTTCACAGGGCAATTTGTTGGCAAAATCTACAAAGATTCTGCCTTCTTGTCATTCACCTGATTTCTAACCGATATTTCACAAGCATTTAACAAGCATCTACTACCACTTAAGGACCGAGATAAAGTGAAATAAAAAATGAAATAGTCATCTGCCTTCAAAGAGCTTATGTTCTATTGGGGGGGGGGGAAATGAAGTGTACACACAGATGAGACACATTTTAAAAGTTATCTGGCCCTACAGGACAAAAGAGAAGATGGGGTAAGGGAAGGGAGGGATGAAAGAAGAGAGGGCAGATGGGTGATATGGGTAATTAGAATGCTCAGTGTATTGGGGAGGGGGGAGGGGACAAAGGGGGAGAAAATTTTGGAACCCAAAATCTTGTGAAAATGAATGTAAAGAATTAAATAAAAAAAAAAGCAGACGTGTGATTTCTTTGGTGTAGGAATGATTTCACCACCACCTTGCATTTCAATAACTTTTCTATTATAGATAACTTTTATTGTGTTTTATTCTACTATAATTTTTAGATATATTTTATTCTCTATAACTTTTCTATTATATATAATAACTCTTCTGCATACAACCTATAGAGAAAGTATTTATAAAGGTGAGGAATACCCACAAAATGCAAGGATAGAGAAAAGCCACAGGTAAGAGGCAGCAGCTGAATTGCTGCCCAAGGGAGCTGCGGATTTCAAAGGGCTGGAGTGAGGAGGAGGCCAGTATGGGTATGCCAGACAGACTGTATAAAGGTCCAGAGCTGGGAACCACAAGGAAGAGGGGTGTGTGTAACGCAGAGGGGAATTTGGCAGGGAGGGTATTGTAAAATCAGTCTGGAAAGATCACTAGACCTGGAACCTGAGGATCTCGCTTAAAGCCTTGGCTTCATCACTTTGGCATGACTTTGGACAAAGTCACCTAAACTCTCTCTGAGCCTGTTTTCTTGTCTACAAAGTAGAGAACTTGATGCCATCCTGAACTACCTCAAAGGGCTGGCATGAAGATCAAATGAGGTAATATAACATAGAAATATAGGCCATTATAACACGACTACCTTGTAGTTCTATACCTGTTACAATTTACAAAGTAGCTTTTATAAATTCTGAGGCTGAATTTGGGGGTGGTTGAGTTGAGTGCTAAGTTCAGGGCACTCTGCTGACTTAGGCAGATCTCCGGATGCCATTATCTGCCATGGACTTGCTCTTGGGCTAGGCTCTCATGTCCTAGAACTTGGCACCACATGGGCTGTTAATGAGATTGCCATGCACCTACTGATCTACAACATGTCTGGCCAACAACCAGGATGGCTGCTCAGCAAGCCTTGCGTTTCACTTGTAACCATCATTCTGATTCTCCCTTTGGGAATATGCAGAGGAAAAACAGTATATTCTTCCCAATCTACGTTATAAAGTGCACGTATAGAATGAGCAGTCTGTAGAATAGGTACATGCTAAGCCATCATGGCCCGGGATGTGCCTTTATTTAACTGTCTGCCCAGTCACTTCATGCATCCCCAATATATTCTGTGGAAACACAGAAGGCTGGCCTGTATATCCTTCTCCGGTGAAGTTCATGGTCAGTCACAAAGAACTTGCTATGAAATAAGTGGGGAAAAGGAAAAAAAAAAACTAAATAGACATTTTTAACATGATTGTTAAGTTTCTACCCTCAGGGAACCAACTGGTAGGATGAAAAGGAGTGAGAGCTGATATTTCCTATGTCCTTTTAAAATAGAGTCAAGGACTGAGCCCTAAACCTGTAATCAGGAAGACATGAACAGAAGCAATGACAACCTTAAGCAAGGCTCAAGGAAGAGAGAGAGATGTGTGTGTACATATGTGTATGTGCGTGTGTGTATATACACACATGTATATATAATCATGTATAAATATATATTTATGTATATGTATACACACACATATACATAATAAGCCACTATATAAACATCAATTACTATAATTATTGGAAGGCAGCAGCATGATACAACAGAGCCTTGCAGTCAGGAGGACCTGGGTTCATATCCTGCCTCTCACTTATACTGGCAATATAACTACAGGCAAGGCACTCAGCTTTCCTGTGACCTCAGAACTATTTATTACAGATAAGACTATATTATATATACAATATTATAATATTTATATTATATATCTATAATAATTATGCAGTAGTATTATATAAATAGCATTAAATATGACTTTACATAAGAATACATATTGTATATAATATATGACTACACATAGGTAAATTACAGGTCTGCATAAGTGATGGACATTTGCACATGGGGAATTTTCCATATAAATGAAATTGTAGACCCAAACCAACCCTTTTTATTTTTTTGAACATTATTACTATTTTTTGTTGTTGTTATTTAGATGAAGAAGTTGGCAGAATTTTGTCCTTTCTCCAAGATGCTTTTTTTCCTAAGTGCTCCTGACTCAGCTGTCAAGAGACATACTTTTTTAGGATCATGTAAAATTCCTGTTTAATAAAATTTCCCATCATCTGAAAAATAGAATGTAAAAATTTGCTACAGGATGCAGTCTTACAATTTTGAAAAGCAATTAACCTTGTAGTCTTCACAAAGATAAAAATACTAATAACTTCAACTCTAATTTCTACAATTTAAGAACAAATTTTCTAGGTCCTTTACAAGCTGTGATACCCACTATTATTAACATCTGTGCACATAAATTTTGAAGTATTTAATTTTAGATACCTCAATAAAATCAATACCTGACAGCATTTTTAAAAAATGCAAATAGAGTTTGACTCAAGCATGAACAATAGTTTTGAGCACTTGGATTTGACAAAAAAAAAAAAAATCTACTTTCCTGTAGCTCCACAGGGCTGCTTTTAAGTACAGGGCTTTTGTTTTGTAATGATGTTCTTCTCCCAGGGCAGTAACATGGGGGAGCAAATGAGCTCTGGAGAGAGAGATATGAATCTTTCTCCCTCTAGCTGATCTGCACAAAACTGTGAAAATTAAAAAGTATTGCTTGCGTGGTAAATACACTGAACTTGTGTTTTTGTTCTTATATTTTCCTAATGCATAAAAGGACAAAAACCACAATAATGTATGTTAATCAATTTTCTGAAAGACCTGGTCTCTTGGATACCTTCTGTCTTGGGTTTTTGGGAAAAATGGGTAAGAAAGCAATGATATCAGATGCTTTTATATGCAGATTCAATGAACAAAGTATTCAGGCACTGCTGCTTCTCCTTGTGCTTTTTAAAAATCTGTCATTCATGAAAGATGTCTGTTTTTTAAAGATATTTGTTTTTGTCTCTCTAGGACTTAGCAAAGGAGCAGGCACACAGTAGGCACTTAGTCAATGGCTTTTACATTGAATAAATGAGGCAATTCTGGTAGTAAATAATGTATTGAGGACAGCAAACGTATCATTTAGCCCATAATGGAGACCAATGAGATGTCAGTATAGTTCCCCCCTTGAAAGTTTGATCACTTTCAATTCAGCAAATATGCATTAAGCACTCCCTAAGTGCTAGATGATAGAAAAAATTTGATATGGCACAGATTCCACACTCAAGGGGTTCACAATATAATCTGGGACAGGGATATAATTACTATGATACCAGAGAGAATGAGGTAAATGCAAAAGAAAGGTCCAAACTAAGTGCTGGGAGAAATTTGAAGAGGGAGAGATCCTTTTCATCTGTGGGTGGAGGAAGTTCAAGAGTTGGGGATAGGGAAGTCCATGACAGGCAGGGAGATGGCATGTTCAAAGACATGAAGATAAAAATGCCAACAATGAATAGTTTAGAAGAATGAATCATTAAAAAAACAAACCATACAATCATTCAGAGTGCTTACTATAAGACAGGCATTGTGTTAAGTGCTGAAAATAGAAGTATAAAAGCCATCCAATCTCTGACCTCAAGGAATGTACATTCTAATAAGGAGAGATAATACCAGGGAATGGTGGCCAGGAAATGCACTGCCACCTACAAAGTCATAAGGATAGTCAGTGGAAGTCAATTCAAATGGCCTCCTCAAAGAAATGGCAGTGGCTTTGAGAACAAGAGGTGGAGAGGGAGACAGAGGGGGAGAGGGAAGGAGGGAGGGAGGGAGGGAGAGAGAGAGAGAGTGTATGCGTGTGAGTGCGTGTGTATGTGTGTGTGTGTGTGTGTGTGTACACGCGTCAGGACAATATGTGCACTATGGTAGACCAGGAGATGGCCAGAGAAAAGTCTTCTAGAATTCAAGGCTGAGTGCCTTAGCTCTTCCCAGAGTACAGAAAGAGGAGGATAGGGAGAGAGAAAGCTGGATGAGAATTGGGACCAGACTATCCATGGGTTCAGGTTCGGGAGATTATGCTGAAGGCAATGGGGAGTCACTGAAGATTTTTTCCGCCCTAAGAATAGGAATGATATGATCAGAAAAGCTCATTAGAAAAACTACTTACAGACGGATTGTATAGTTGATATATCAGAAGCAAGTAAACCAACAAAGAGGCTATACAAATCTCTCTAGGCAAGCAGAGATAATAAGGGTCAGACCTTGGGAGTTGACAAGAAGGCAGAGACTAGAGAGAACACACAGGAACTGATGAGACTTGCAAACTAAAGGGATATAGATGGAAAGGGAGTAATTTAAGAAACCTCTAATGATGGTAGCATTAATGGACACTGGTATTCTCTTAGACTTTGAAGAAAAGTCCATAAAGACAACTTTGCAACTTATCCATCCCTTGACAATGCCAGCAGGAATATCATAATTGGAAGAGACTTTAACATACAAATTCCTTCATTGTGAATGTTTTACTGTCTACTATATAAGAGAGAGAAGTTAACATTCTTGTACTCGATTGCATTCATATTACAGGGGTTCTTAACCTTTTTTATTTATCATGTATCCCTTTGACAACTTGTTTATAGAATCCTTTTCAGAATAATACTTTTATTTTTTAATGCATAAAATAAAATACATAGATACACTGAAATATACTATAAAAAATATCTTAAAAAAACACATCCAAGTTCACAGAGCCCAGGTTAAGAACTTCTGCCATGCCATACTTAGGAGGAAGAACAGGTCTATTAAGAAATTGACTTTACATACTCCGGTGCTGTCGGTGTGCCATATTTCAGCAATGAGCTTTCCTACATTATATTAAAATTTTCTGGTTTCAGAGGATGGATATTAAAAGTAGGAAAAATTGGCAGTAGCAATCTTGGTTGGCAGGATAACCACTGTAGAGAACTGGAGGGGTCCTATAATATTCCTAATCACCTAGTTATTTTGTATCATTAAGCATTTATGGTTTATATTTGGCCACTGTGCTTTGTGCTTGATGACTGATGGGTTTTTCTCAGAGAATCTCTATTATGATGGTGGTTTTTGAAGATTGTAGGACTCTTTTAACATAAAATGCTTATTTTGAAGTTCTTTGGACTGGGAGGCATAAGTTAAAAGTGGGTTTTTTTGTGGTGTTTATGGGGGTAAAATTTACAGAAAACATAAATTAAGAAAATAACTTTAAAATAAATTTAAGAGGAGGTAGTATTTGTTACTGATTTGTGTGTAATGATCTTTATAAGACACAGATGTTGTAAGACCTAAGATATATAATGTCTATTGCCAAACTATCTCTAACTGGGACTTCCTGTCACTATGAAGAATTGTTCATCCTTCATCATGATGATAATCAGGGTAAAGTGTAATTAATGTTCATATGATGACCCTGACATCTGCCACCCTCCAACTGTTTCCTGGGTGATCAAAGTTTCAATTATATTCAAGATATAATGTCAAATCCACTTGAATGACTCTGTGACAACCAGAATATTTAATTGATCAAATACGTTTTTGAATTCCTACTATGCAAACTGTTTTGTAGGAATTCATACTGAATAAGTAAGATTATCTCACTTGACAGAACTGAAAAGTAAATTGAGCTTCAACCTTTATTTAAGTAGAAGGCAAAAGAATCCACATACGGTTCTATATGGCCTTCGTAAAACAAGAGGCAGTACGTTATAGAAATTATTGTTTTCCTTCCAGCCTCTTAAGTTAAAGGAAATGAGAATCTCAGCTGAAATTCTGCAAGCAGCCAACTCTACTTTGCTTATACTAAAGGAGTTTCTGTTTCAAGATCCAGTGAGTAAGTAGGCTAATGGATATAGAGAATTCTGTCATTGTTTGTTTGCTGGGAAAGCACAAGTCAACAAACTGGAAAATGTATAGCAATAGCATGAAATTGTGTTATGTAAATGTGAATTTGAATGCTACAAATCTCAAACTACAGTCAGCATACATCAGCAAACAAGGGGAAAGCCGCTGAGGCTGAAGGGAATCTCATGACAAAGTTTACTGCTTTCCGCTGAAAGTCTGTCTTTCTGAGCAAGAAGTCTAATGTAGATGCATATTAGCATCAGTTTGTTGCATTTCATGCATTCTTAGTACTTTAAAAGCACTAGTATTGTGAGAGTAATGAATCTGTAATCTAGAGATATCTGTCAATAATTCAACTATTTCAGTATCTAGGCTAATAAAAATTCAGGTTCTAAATGGTAGGGTAGAGACGATTAGCATGACCAATACCCATACAGCAAAGGGACAACAATGTCATGGCATATTTGATAAAAGAAGCAAAGGAATCGTTAGTTGCATTGATTGATTGGTGATATTAGCTTTCCTTTTAGAAAGGAACAATCTTCCCCTTCCTTTTTATGAGCATTGCCTCTTTCTGACGCTGGCTCTATGTGGACAAAGTAATTTTAGCATTAGAAACCTGGTAGGACAGAAATTAATTAATCAAAAAACATTTATTAAATACCTCATTATGTCCCAGGCACTATGCTGGGCCTATTCCTTGGAGTTTCCTCATCTGGGATTTCCCTATACCAATGAAATCATTGGTCCAATTGCTATCTCCTCAGCAATATCTATCTATCGTATGTACATGTATGCATACATATTATATATAGTTATTTTATAAATATATGTATATCACACACATATATATGTTATTATACCTTGATTCTTCCATATATCTGCCCACTCTTGACAAAGACATTTCTCTGCTGAAGGACTCTTTAAAGTTCCAAGCTTTCAATTTCATCTTCACAGTTAGCCTTGGATGGACCTCAAGAGATGAGCTTAACTAGCCTACCCCACCCCCACTCCCCTTTTCTTATAGCAGACAGTGATCCAGCACAACAGAGAGAGTCCATAATTTCAAATATTTGCTACTTTTTCCATTACTCCCCAATTAACTTAAATCCACAATCTTAAATCCACAATTCTATCTGGGAGATAGAAACTGTACTCCAAATTTATTGGTCCTTTTAGAAATTCTTTAAGAGAACTTTTATACAGCTGATCAATGCAGGAATGGGTTTGACCTTGCATAAAGTACATAATTATTAATCTGGCTTTCCCTATAGAACATGGTGATAAACATAATATGGGTTTTACTTACTTTTTTTTCTGTGACAGAGAAAAGGGAGGAAATGGCTAATGAAAGAATAAAACCTCAAAATTTTTTTAGAATCAATCTTATGAGATATGGTATTAATTTATTCTAGCCACCAATTTCCCCATAAATGGAAGTCAATGAATAATGGAAATTTAAGCATGTCTTCAAGATACCTTCTTTTAGAAATACAAATAAAAATGTCCTTTATTTTATGATACAGAAGCTGAGTAATTTGCATTTAGACATAGTGTGCTACAAGTATAGCAATGTTTATAGGTAAATAATATCTATAAAAGTCAATTTTCATCACTGATTGCCCTCTGTGCATATGATGATATAACTTGTTCTTACTTAAGCTGAATTAAAGCACTATCTGGATGATGTCATAGATTTAAGTTAGACAAAAAAACCCCAAAACTGTAGTATGAAGGCATTTTCATGAAGGATTTTAGTTTGGGGAAGATAAATCCCTTAAAGTCTTCTACTATGTATTTGCTACAGATGGAGAATATCCCTCTATCTCCCACTAGTTCTTAGATTCCTGGCTGCTAAGTGATTTTACAGGCTAACTCATGCACTATGAATCTAGATCCCAGTGACTTCCCTCTGTTAATTTTCTCCTATTTATCCAGTAAATAGCATGCTTTGCATATATTTGTTTGCATGTTGTGTCTCCCATTAGAATGTAAGTTCCCTCAGGGCAAGCACTGTCTTTTGTTTCTTTTTGTATCCCCAATGCTAACACAATCTCTGGCACATAGTAGGTACTTAACACATGTTGACTGATTGATTGGCATTTAGACTCAGGGTAAACCAAAGGCCCATATTCCTACCAACTCCTCATCCCTATTCTAATTGTCCCCTTTCTCCCTAGGTCCACTGTAACCCAATTTACCTGATAGCCCTTTTCATTATACCTTTTGAAGCATCCACTCTTTTCAATAAATTTAACTAAAGAATGAGACATTTTAGCCAACATTAGTTCCACCTACTCATTTTACCTGAAACAAGCCTTGAACCCTCATCATTGGGGGCCACCTTTTCTTACTCTCTGAGCTAGATTCTCATGCGTCAAGAAAAGGGAATGGTGACTTCCCTCCCTCTCAATGTCCATTTTCAGATCATTTCCCTATCTTTATTCTTCATTAACCTTTTCCATTTTGAAGTCCATGCATTACAACCATGTCATCTACTGATTGACAAGTCACGGTGCCAACTTTCTTAAGCAATTTAGTCACTATTCACAGAGCAGTTTCTACTATAACCCTTGACATCATTTTTCATGACTGACACTTTTGTTGACAATCTTATCACACAAATTTCCAAACTCCCCAACTCTAATGGCCATCTCTACCACAAATCAGCCCCATACCAGGAGGGTCATAATTCTTGGACTGTAACATGTTAGAAGTATACTGTTTTCAATGAGAAGATTAAGACTGACGTCATTTTCTTATTGATTCTATTACAAGAAATTGATTTTGTCTTATAACTACTTGAGTCATGGTTCTTTGTCTTTGAACTTAGTTCAAAGTTCAGCTGTCCTGAAATAGGGTAAGCTTAAAAATCCAGCTCACCTCTTCGAGGAATTTAACTGACCTTTGAGAAATTATGTGAACAGAAAGGGAATCAGCCCTGATATCTTTATGCCACCAATCTATCCTTCAATGACACCTGGTTTGCTGTCCAAAATTCTGGGCCACTAACTGGAAACCTGTACTCAAAGAAAGAGCACTTCTTAGGCTTATGAGAGAAGAAGGGGCGTGTCTTTGCTAGTCTCCAGTACCAAACTTCTAGGCAATCATGCATTCCCTGAACCTCAGTTCTGTAATCAAACCTTAATTCTATGTCATGTACTCTGTTCTGTTCTTTATTCTGTTCTCCCCAAAACGTATACAAAGTGATCTGTACTTCTGCGCAGGGTCTTTGACATTCACGGAAGAAAGTCATCAACCTATTTATTAACAGGTGGCACGACCCTCCTAATGTTTATCTTGCTCAGAGATCTGCTTTGGTCTACCCTTTTGTTAAAATCTCAAACACAATACCAATACACCAATGAATTTCCATTCTGTGAACTCAACTTCCAAAGTTTCTGACTTCCTCATGCCTTCCTTCGCTTACAGTACATCTCGTTTCTCTTTCCCTTCTCTTTTACTTAGAGAACAGGAGTACTCTCCATTCCTCATTAAAACATGTTCTGTTTACCGTGCCCTTGACTCCCTTTCTCCCTGCCTCCCCCAGAACCTAGCTCCAACAATTGTCCTCCTGTTCTCATTCATCTTCAGTCTTTATCTACTAGCTCCTTTCTATTTTTCAAGAACTAACAAACAAATAACCAATTTCCCTTAATCTGTCTACTCTACATATCTAGGCTCTAGGTCTCTTGCCCTCCAAGTCTGGGTTGGCCTCGATGTCCTCTGTGTCATCTTCCCACTATAAGGTTCTGTGATACTTTTCCATGTTATATGACTCAGATCCTTAAGCTATCCCTACTCTCCCAGCACATTTTATTCAAGTTGGCTTCATTTTTCTCCACATCCCTAATCTAGTGCTCTTCCTACGATAGGATATCTTTGCATTATATTATGGAGAAAACACACTTTAAAGCCAGGAGTACTCTTTTAGCAATTTGGTGTTTTGCAGCAATGTATATTTAATATTGATGAGACTCTGAAAGGGTGGCAGTCTTGGCTTTAGGCATGTTTATTAATTTAGATTTAATCACTACCACACTGGAAGACCCCAGTGAACCTAAGCAAGTAGAAACCAAGGGGATGATAAACAAAGGTTGTGTATGTACTTTGAATTCCATTTATAACATCTGAAGATTGCTATCCAATCACCACTTGAAGACCTCCACTATCAGGGAATCTAATACCCTCCTCCCTCATCCCACCAAGGCAGCTCATTTTGGGACAGCTCTAATTTTTAGGAATCTTTTTCCTTATAGTGAGCTGAAATCAGTTTTCCTATAATTGCTACTCTCTGGTAATGGTGGAGTATAGTTGAGCCTGATAGCTTTATACGAAGAAAACTTACTAAGTCACAGACTATGCCTCAACTCAGAATCTGTGAAAAAACTGTTGATGTCACAGTGCAAAATTACAACCACTACTGGAGAAACAACTCAAATAAGTCTAAGTGACTTAAAGTGATAATGTATTCTTGATCCCTTCAGCCAGAGGCAAGAGTGAAGGGAGGCAGATAAGCTGAGAATGAGTCCAGAGGTAAAATCCCTTGACACAAAAATAATGTTGTCATCCATGTCTAGCCAATTTATGTGGATTCAAAGTTACCTGGAATTTAGATTGGTGGTTTTATAAAGGGCTCTAAAGACCTTATATCTACTAAACAGACCCTAATCCACTCAGATCACTGCAAACTGGTCTAGAGTTCTTGATAGACTGAATTTTCTGGCTTGTGGCAATGTGTGCAGTTTCATTTCTTTGAACCAGAACAAGAGTGGAATTCAAAGGGTGGAAGTGAGAACAGCAAAACATTATTTTTGGTATACTTCTTTGCGAATGAGTTCAGGTCAACAGTATACTATTAATCAGTCCTTTAGTTAGCTTAGGTTGAGTTTGGGTTCCTAGAAAAAAGATTCAATTAAAGAAGGTTTTGTTAAGCACCTACGGTATGCTGAATGCTGGAGATACAAAACCAAAAAAAAAAAAAAAAAAAGAGAGATACTTTGCCCTTAAGAAACTTACTCTCTCTACTATGGACATTCAACATGTTCAATGAGAAATAAATACACACAAAGTAAACCCAATGTAATTGGGAGTAGGGGATGTTTAAATAGGCCCTGTGCATGGGAGTAGGAATTCCAACACACACAAATGAGAAAGAAGAGTATTCTAGAAGTAGGAGCTGGGGGTGGGGAAGGCATAGGAGGATAGTAGCCTGTGAAAAAGCTGAGAGGTAGAAAATAGACTACTGTGTTTGAAGAAAACATCAAAGAAGGCAGCTTGGTGTAAGAGGAACGTGTAAATCAACCTGGAAAGAGAGGCCTCTAGCTCTACGGGAATGTATATTTTATCCCAGAGGCAATAGGGAGCTACTACAGTTTCTTCCAGTAAGGAAGTGACAAGTACAGACCTGAGCTTTAGGAATATGAATATGGCAGCTGTGTGGAGGATGGACTGAAGAGGGAAAAGGACAGATGTTGAGAGATCAATTGGAAAGTTTCTGGTTCAGAACCAGAAAGGAAGGAACAAAGACCTAAGTTAGGGCATTTGGGGGATGAGTACAGAGAAGGGGGTTAATATGAGAGGGAGTACAGAGTTAGAAACAGTAAGACACAGCAACTAATTGGACATGAGGGATGGTAAGTAAGAGTAAAGAAATTCTAGAAAGCAATGTGCAACTATACCCTAAGGGGTATCAAACTGGGCACACCCTTTGACCTAGCAATATCCCTGCTATGTCCCAAAGAGATTAAAATTCCAGAAGAGGGATTTATTAAATTAAATTTTATTAAATTAAAAGATTAAAAAAAGGATAAAGGACTTATTTGTACAAAATATTATTATTATTGCAGCTCTTTTTGTGGTTGCAGAAAATTGGGATATTCATCAACTGGGGAATGGTTGAATAAGTTGCAGTATATGAGTACGATGGAATACTACTGTGCTATATGAAATGATGAACAAGATACTTTCAGAAAAGACCTGGGAAGATTTACTCGAACTGATGAAAAGAAGGGAGCAGAATCAAGAGGACACTGTACACAGTAAACAGAAACACTGTGTAAAGATCAACGGTGAATGACTTAGCTATTTTCAGCAATACAAAGATCCAAGGCAATTCAGAAGGACTCATGATGAAAAAATGCGATCCACCTTCACAGAAAGAACTGGCGGAGTCTGAATGTAGACTGAAAGCATACTACTTTTTACTTCCTTTGTTCTTTTATCTGTATTTTCTTTCACAACGTGACTAATACAGAATAGAAATACTTTGCATGACTGCACATGTATAACCTATATAAAACTGTTTGACACTTCAGGGAATGGGGAGGGAAAGGAGCAGAGAATTTAGAATCAAAATTTTAAAGAAGGAATGTCAAAAATTATTTTTACATTTAATTAGAAAAAATAAGATATTTTTTAAAAAGAGTAAAGAGGAGAGGATATTTCTTGAGTTGGGAAGCTAAGTTACTGCCAGGATGGTAGGCAGTTGGCAGTACAGTGGATAGAGAGCTGGGCCTGCAGTCAGGAAATCCTAATTTCAAATGTAGCTTCAGATACCAGCTGTGTGACCCTGGGCAAGTCACTTAACCTCTTTTTGCCTTAGCTTCCTGAATTGTAAAATGTGGATAATAGTAGCACCAACCTTGCAGGATCCTTTTGAAGATGGAATGAAATGAAAAAGGCACTTTGTACACCATTTGGCACACAGTAGTATTTCTTTCTCATTCCTTTGCCCCCTCAACAGAAAAAGAAAAAAAAAAGGCAATTAAGAGGAGGCATGGGTTTAGAGGGTTTAGATAATGAGCTGTTGTGGATATGCTGAATTTGAAGTGCCTATGGCATACTCATATTGAGGTGTTCACTGGACAGTAGGGATAAAGGTCTGGAGCTCAGGACAGAGATGAAGACTTGATATGGAGATTCAAGAATTTTCTGCACAGAATTTTCTAATAGCTGAATTTCTGATGAGAACAGCAAAACAGAAAGTAGAAAGAAAAGAAATATGGCTCTAGGGCAGAACCTTATGAGACACAGAAGAGGCAGGAGAGGATGATCGTGCAAAAGCACCTGAGAAAGGAAGATCAGACAAATATAAATGGATGAATGAAGGAATGAATGAATGAGAAACACAATCATTAAGTATTTAACATGTGTCAAGCACTATTCTAAGCAATGGAAATATAAATAGAAAAATGATACAGCCCTGTATCAAGATCAAATTCTAACTAGGGAAGATACCAGATAGGAGGAGAACCCAAAGAAAGCAGTAACATGGGAAGTAACAGAAGCAAAAATTATTCAGGGGCAAGAGGGGGTCATTGGTGTCAAATGCCACAGAGGCTAAGTGGATCACTGTTATTATCTTTATATTTGAAGGACAGACAGCACAATTAATCCAATCCAAATTCTCTGCAGTCTTCTGGTCATTTTTCCCTACAAGGTAATGACACCTTTTGATACATTCAGTGATCCTAATCTTTGACAACATAAAAATTTAAGACAAAAGACTCAAATTATTCCTACCAAAATGGACAAGACTTTTCTTTGCTATTTGATTTTACCTGGGAAATTATGTATACATTTCAAGATAAGTTCATTTTGTTTACTGAATTCTGGCTATTGTAATATGTACATCACTAATCCACAATTATCCCTTAAATCAGCAGCTTATGGGTTGCTAAGCATCTGAGGGAGAGAGAAGAGCCCCAGCATCTTAATCCAGGCTGCCCCTGAGTAGACTGAGAAACTGACTTAAAACTGCATAAGAAATGGGTCATTCACTTGGAAAATGTGGCATACAGTTTTTTATGTAGGTACTGTCCTTGGCACCCTTAATTGTAAGTCTAAATAAAAACAAGGTGGAAGAGAGAATGATTTCATTAATTATTATTTTCATCATGTGTCCATTACAGCTTCATAACTATGGATTTTCAAAGGCTGTATTCATGAATCCCACGCTCCAGCAGGTCTTTGTAAGCTGTAAAAAGCTTTGAATATAAACCCAGAAAAAAGCACTTGTAATGTGCTTTGCGAGCATCATCTGAGCTGAGGTCAGAGAGTCTCATCAACAAAAGGTTGACCACTAAATGATGAATTTTTTTTTAAGACACAGCAACTTCAGATCCTCTACTGAGACTCAACGACACTGTGATCATGGGTGCTCCATGTGTGCATGGAGCACCCATACTGATGAAATCACAAGGGCTTCACATATTGTATTATGTTATGTTTACTTGATGTAATAAGAGGTCATTCTCTGAGTCTTTTCAAAGCCTCCCTTTCTCCCACCATTCAGTATTATATGCACAACTTCATACATAAATGGCTCAAAATCAATTATTTGAAGGCATTCATGTCAACAGAGTTGAAAATGTGTTACTCTTTTAGGTTTCTTTCTTTCTCTTTTTTAAAGTATTGGTTTTGTGTAGATATGTCCAAATTTCTATAAATTGAAAAGGACCAGACTTACAAAATTCAATAGTAGAAAGACAACAATAGTGTCGCTTCAAGGACACATTTCAGGTCAAGCAGAAAGGGATTCAACTTAAGAAAAGAAAGACTGTCATCAAGTCAAATAAGAGTGTGAGAGACGCTGAAATGGTTTTTGATGCAAGCTTTACTGCCAATAAGATCAACACAAAGCAAAATTCCTCTAGTTTCCGTAGCTTTTCTGTAGTAGAGAACAGATAAAAGTCAAGCCTTGGCATATATTTTCCATTGAGTGTAATGGATTTATGGTTTTCTGTTAACCTCTCCAGGTCTTTTAAAAGAGACAAGGTCCAGTCTAAATGTCTAGTTAAAGAGTTTAGAGATGGTGACTACAGCTTGGCAGAATGGATACAATTACTGGAGTTGGAAGTCAGGAAGACCGGAGTTCAAATCTTGTCTCAGACACTAGTCTGAGTATGACCTTAAGCTCTCAGTCTTTTTACTCTTTTATATAATGGGAATAATAGCATCTATCTCACAGAGTTATTATGAGGATCAATGAAATAAAATATGTAAATCAATGAAATAAATATGTAAAGTGGTTTGCAAACCTTAACGCTAGCAGCTACTATTATACAAAAGGTGAACAAGGAAACACCAGTCAAAGCAGAGCAACACCAGACTCAAAAATCATAGAATCTGGTCATTGACAAGAAAAGCAGACCCTCAGTCTGACCCATTTTTGAATGAGAATCCATTTTCAATAACAGTAATCTCAGTAATAGAGTCGGTCTACTCTTGAGAGATCTCTATGAAGAGGGAAATTCACTGTCTTGTGAAGGAGCTCATTCACCTTTTAGAAGACTCCAATTATTAAGTTTTTCTTCACACGGAGTTGAACTCTGCCTCTCTGGAAACACAATGCTTCTGGTCTTATTCTCTATTATATCATCCTTTCAAATACTTGACAGTTATCATGTCATAAATTTTCTCTTAACAAGGCTAAACATCACCAGACTGATCCTCACATGTTGAAAATGATATTAAGGTCCTCCATCATCTCCTCTGCTCTCTGAACACTCCTGGGAGATTGTGAGTGAAATTACTCACAAGTTACAACCCAAATAGAAGCAGTATTTCAGATGTGATCTGGTTAGGGCAGGAAATGGCTAGATTCTAGGACCCAGACACCTCAGCTTCGAATGTTATATTTTTCTTGACAAAGGCTAATTTATATTAGCTTTTTTTTTTGGTTGCCATATCACATCGCTGACTATGAGTCGGCATATTAAAAGCACCGCCACACCAACAAAAACCACCCTTTAAAACTTATTCAAATGAACTGTTGTCTAGTCACAACTTCCTTATCTTGTACTTTTGTGTTGGTGATTTTTTGAAGTGAAATGTAAAATTTTACGCTTCCCCAATTAAATTTCATCTTATGAAGTCTGATCCCACTTTGCTAACCTGTTGAATCATTTTGCATTCTGACTTGGTCATCTATGTCAGATATCACTCTTTCGTGTCACTGCAAATCTGATAAGTATGATATCTATACCTTCATCCAAGGCATTGGTAAAAAATGTTAAACAGCCCAAAGCAAAGAACAAGACCCCTTAAATACTCCCCTGGGACTCCTTCCATTGACCTTGGCTTTTCTGAGACTGGGTTGCTTAGCTCAACTGACATCCACAATAAGGGACATTAAAGGAGAGATACCTTTCAGGTATGTGTTGGACTACAAGACTACTAAGGTTTTCCTCTATCAAATTTTGTGATTCTGTTATTATGGCCTAATAAACATAAATATAATGAGACCAAGGCCATATGTGACACTTCACTTGACAATTTCTGTGTTGAGAAAAATTCTCTTTGAAGGTTAGCATTTGAAAGAGATTCTTGGTACCACTCAATACCACTGAAAAAACTCTGAGTACCTAATGTGGTGATGAAGGGCTGGCATGTGACAGATAACCTCCTTCCTTTAAAATATGAAATAAATGCTATCCTGTTATTCAAAGTTAGCAAGAATAGCGACACACACAGCTCAGTTCTACTGTCCTAACTTATTTATCAATTTCTTTAATTCCTTTGCTTACTATTATTTATATTTAAAGTTCTGATTTTTCCAAAGGCTGATAAAAAGCTCCTACTACTATGAATCAATCTTATTTCTGATGGGCAGTTAGTATAGATGTTGTACTATGATTTTCCTTTGTACAATGTAGCCACCAAAACCTTATCAGCCAATTTTGAAGGAGAAATAACGTTGGATCTTTATGCTGTAAATGCCTTGTGAAATTCCACAAATCTCTTCTTCAGAGGGGAAAAAAAACAAGGCAGAAGAGCAAGGTAAAATAATGAATGAGAAAGAACAATGTAAATAATAGATGAAACTGCAGTCTTTCCTAGTAAATAAAGTACCACACATAAGTGATACACAATGTAGCCCACAAGGCAACGGTAACTATGGCAACAAGAGGTGCGCCGAATTCACTGTGACTCAACAGAATCTCTGACTGATATGTGGCCCATAGAGTTCAAGCAATGTTAGCACACATTTATTTTCACATTGTACAGAAATATTCCACGTTCCATATTTATGGAAAATTAATTATCGGTAAAACTATTATCCAAATTTTTTAAAAAAGTGCTTTAACTCCATCAATTCACCTAATAGAACAGACTAAACGCTAACAAAGCTTCCTGACTGTGTTGCAAACAATTATTTTCAACATCTTCTTCTGAGGAATATGAGTTTTAGGACATACTTCAGATTAGAAATCTGACCTGCTGACTGTCCAAGAATCTGAATGATGAGACTTCTAGGACTGTTAATACAGTTTCAAGGTATCATCCTAAATTGTCTTTCCTGAACACATATAGGGTGTTAGATGTGAGCGTCTTAGAGACTTGTTCCCCTCTAATCTCAGCAAGAAATGATATGGGCCTAAGAAGGCTCAGTGGGAATCTGTGTGATGCTGAATGGCTTTTAGGGATGCTACAATTTGTCTCACTAACGTGCTTTAAATTCTTTCATTAAGAAATCTTCTCCTTTTTAACCTAATTTCTTTTTGTGGCAGGCTTAGTGCAGCTCCTAAGGCTGCCTCTACCAATTATATTTTTTGAATGCTTCTTATAAATCTCAAGGTTAAGAGAACCATTTCTTAAAATAAGAATCTTCTGATTAGTAAGCAATTCTTGTTCAGTTGTTTTTAGACACGTTTGACTCTTCATGACCACATTTTGGGGTTTTCTTAGCAAAGACACTAGAGTGTCTTTTGTCATTTCATTTCTCCAGTTTTTTTTTTTACAAATGAGGAAACAGAGGCAAACAGGGTGAAGTGACTTGCCCAGGATCACTCAGCTAGTAAATGTCTGATGCCAGATTTGAACTCAGAAAGATGAATTTTCCCAACTATAGGCCTGGTACTCTACCCATTGTGCCACCTAACTGCCCATTATGAGCTTCTACACTAGGCCAATCTTCTAGAAACCTATAAAATCTATCTCCAGCAAAAGGAGCAAATTGTCTACCACTTCTGGTCCATCAGATGAGCAGGGGTATTTTTTTCTTCTAGGCCAATAATGTATTTGTTCTGTAGGTTGCATTAGTTGCAGACTTTTTTTTCTAGCATCAAAATTAGGTGATAGAATAGGAAGGTGACTTTTTTCATTTGTACCAAAAGGAACAATGAACGAGGGATAGGGTATCTTTGCTATGTAGTCTTCTATATCATTGTTAAAGAGTTTTCAAAGGCTAAGTAAAAAACGTCCCCTCCCTTCAAATCTGCACATCATAGGGGGATGGAGTGAGAAAGGAGACAATCATAATGGCTTTATATCACTCTGCCTGATAAGACACAGGGGACGTTTAGTTTAGCTTCCTGGCATCACACACTGATTTTGAAGAAAGAAGTAGACCTAGCATTTTGTTGGAAAGTTGGAGGGCAATTCCAACCACAAATTAAGACACCTTTCCATGGTTTAGAACATTTGACAAACTCATCCAACAAGAGGACTTAATATTTTATCAGAATCAAGTTAAGCCTCAGGGGAACCAAATATCCTATAACTGGTGACATTAAAGGACCATGTCTCAGGTATTGATTACATATTTCATCCAGGATGATGGGAAAGATTGCTCTACAAAGTAACTAAGGAGAAGTTGGGTTGGGTTGGAGGAAAGGATGTAGCAGAGACAGAGAGTTAAGAATATTTTTAGAACACTTTGAGAAAACTTGTAGTGTTGACTGCCCACATCACACCAGACTCGGCAATGTAGAATTTAATTTCCAGAGTTGACAGTCTCTCAAACCTCATAACCCAAAAATATGTTATCTACTTACTAAGCAAGTTTATTTTTACCCAAATATTCTTTATTTTTCCACCAAGTTTCTTTCCACATTTGAGTTTCAATAATACTTTGTCAGTAATGTTTATATTTTTAAAAACTCAAGGATGTAGTTAAATAGGAGAAACCACAGTATTTTCTACTCCTGAAATTCTACAGGAATATGATTTTCACTTATAAAAAAGGTGTAGAAATATAGTTGTGCAGTGTCCTCTAAAAAAAATATAAGGTCTAATAGCTAAAGGGGCAACTACATGGCTCAGTGAATAGAGAGCCTGGGCCTGGAATCAGGAAGACCTAAGTTCAAATCAGGTTGCAAACATACTTCTCTGTTAAGACCCTAGGCAAGTCACTTAGACCTTGCCTGCATAAAACTGGAGAAGGAAGCTTTGCTAAGAAAAGTCCATGAACAGCTGGCCCAGAGGTCACCAAGACTCAGACACAACTGAAGGACTGAACAAGGGCTGAAATAAATGACCCTACTTGCTTCAGATTTGTAGGACAGAGGCTGGAGACAGGGACGTCATCATCATCTTCATCACTACCATTAGTGTTACTGTACTGAGGAAAGGCCAGCTTTATGTTCCAGGGGGTTAAGGGAACCACCCTTTTAAAAGCTCCGTGTGTAACAATTGTTTCCAAGAACAATGATGACTTGTCACTAAACAAGAATGAGGGGTAAACAATGGAATTGAGCTATTGAGTTAATACTATGAAATAAAGCAAACGTTTCAAATAAACAAGGGTAATAATTAATATCTATCCACTGAAAAAACATACACCCTTATTTTGAAGTTTTCTTACTTCTATTAGATTCTCTTGTCCCAGCCTGAGAACAGACCAATGTTAGCAGCTCCATGGCAGGAAAATGAGGACCTCACCTTTGCTTGCCTCACTCCACATGAACTGGCCTTGGAAAACTTTTCCCCATCCCCAACTTATTCCCAAATCTCCAGTTTCCAGATTCCTACCAGGCAAGAGATAGCCACTTTCAGCTGGATGCTCACCTGCCCCTACTTTCGCCCATCTCTAACTTGGCTGGAGGTAACCCAGACAGTCCACTTTAACCTTTGGGCCCACTTAACTACCCACTTCTCAACAGTCATTAGTTGAGGATTTCATGCAAGGACATCATTGTTAATGGTAATTTAGGACATCTCAAAGAAGCACAAATCTCTTATAAAAATGAAATATCATTCAGTTCAATCCAAATATTGAAGAACCTACTATGTGCAAGGCATCAGAGATGAAAAAAACTTCCTCATTCCTTGCATTCTAGGAGCTTACACACTATGATAATTGGATTCACTCGCTTGCGCCCACTCTCTCTCTTTCTTCTTGTGATTTCACCGATATAGGTAACTCCCAGAAACTTCCCTTACCAATTAAAAGCCCTGTTGATTCATATTGCACATTTGCTGTCTTGCCCCAGGATAACTCTACCCTTAGAGGTCGACTTGATGACTGCCCATAAGACCATATTACCAGAAATCTCAGATGTGCTTTTCATTTCTCTCCCAGTTACGTACCTACTGTAGTATAACCCCTCCCATCTTTCACTTTCTACTTTTCTTTTTATTTGCTCTCTTTCTCCTTAGAATGTAAGATTATTTAAAGAACAGACCATCTTGTTTTCTTATTTTAGATCCTCAGTGCTCAGCACAAGGCCCAGCACATAGTAAGTGCTTTGAATAAATGTCTCATCTATTTATCACCAACCATTTTGTCATTTATAATCACAGAGAAATGTCTGGGGCACTAGCAGATGAAATGACTTGCCCCTCACATATCAGAAGTAAGACTCAACCCTAGATCTTCTTGACTCTCAGACTGGTTCTTGTCACTATACCAGAGATGTCACATATATGATCCACAGATTACATGCAGCCCACAACTTTCCTGACTGCAGTCTGAACCAAGTTCAAATGTAATTGGAGAATATTCAACAAAGTAAATAAAAATACAATAAAACATATTTAATGTTAACATGTGGTTTTCTAAGTCAATATGATACCCAAGGAGATCCTTACACACAGGTTAATAATCCCGATTTCTATTCCTGCCTGACAACGCTGTCATATAAATATATGTGTACACACATGTATATATGTACATGCATATGTACACACACACACACACACACACACACCATCACTGTCTCTATTAAGTACACAGGAAAGGCCAAAAAGAGCTCTGAGAATAGAGGATTCACTTTGAGTTGCAGAGACCAAGGTGGAGGTCAAGAAAAGATTATGAAAAGGGTGGTATCTAAGCTGTTTTTTGAAGAGACAGGTTTCAGTGGGCATAGATGTGAAGGATGTCTGTTCCAAGCACTGCTGTTTGGGGTGCAGAGGGCAGGAAACATAGAGAAACAGAATAAAGAAAGACATGATCAGGGAACTGATGCTACTACTGATATGAAAGAGAGTATTTTGAAATGAACTTGGAAGAGTAAGTGGGAAGCAGAATGTAGAAGGCTTTAAAGGGTGGAATAAGTGGTTTGTATTTTATTCATTCAACCATGGAAAATACCTAAACGTTTCTAGGAAAGAAAGTGATGTGTGAAGACTTTTTTTTATCAGATATCTAATTTGGGGTATCATTCTATACACTTTTTAAACAAGCATATTTCTTTTTTTTTCTTTTTTTTTAAAATAAATTTATTTAACTTTTTACATTCATTTTCACAAGATTTTGGGTTCCAAAATTTTCTCCCCATTTGT